>CM069081.1:3115000-3816672 GCA_035578085.1 Solanum pinnatisectum
ATACCTTTGAAATATCTTCCAAGGTTCATCTTTTCTCTGCAGATCCGCATTTTCTAAGAAAAATATCATTTCTCTTTTCTGCAGTTTTTCATAAGATTTGCTATCATCAGAATCTTCCTTTATAATTGAAACAAAACTATCTTTTTTCTTCTTTCCTTCCAGATAGTCCTACATATGAGCATATAATGGACTATCTTTTGGAATATCATCCAAATTAACCAATTGCTGGGAACTGGATGAAGATACCTCTTGATCTGAGGTTCTTTTATTAAGTAGAGTTTTTCTTCCCGTAGGTATAACCTGGGAAGTTGAGTCGGATCTGTATGACGATCCTTGCGATGATCTAGCTCCATACGAGCCATAGTTGCCTCTATTTGGGGCTATTCTTCCCCTTCCTCTTCCTTTGCTGTGAATCTAGAGTGGATCCATCCTGCAAACATAACATTCTTTTATCATTCAGAGAAATAATCTGTCAGATAATTATCATCTGAATAGTATTCAATCTGAACATGAGAAAATTCTTCACTTAAAATTTTTTCAACAATTCTGTTAATAATAAGATTTTTTATATCTCTAGGAAAATAAGTAAGAACTCTCAAAATTGCGATGAGAGTTTCATCATTAATAAAAATTCTAAAAAACATGATTTATTGAATGTATTCCCTAGATAGGAAATCGGGTAATGAATTATCAACTCCTCTTTTATATTAGATATCGAAATCGAAAGGGGCTAATTGCGCGTGCCACCTGGAGAATATCAATTTCGAGTCATCATGCTTAAAGTCTTTGTCAAACATAAATTTGACTGATTGGGCGTCAGTTTTTATCAAAAACTTTTGATTGTATAAATTGTCCTGAAATTTGAGAACACATTTAACGATGGTCAACATTTCATATGCTACCATCGCATACTTTTTCTGGGCTTCGTTCCATTTCCCAGAATGAAATCTAATCAGATATTCTTTCTTATCGTGAGGATTAATCTGTTTAAGAATTCCTCCATATCCAATATTAGACGCATCCGTCTCAATTATCTTTTGCCAAGTAGGATTGGCTAGTGCCAAGCAAGGTAGTGATTTCACTTGTCGCTTAATATCCTTTACCAGATTTGTAAGAGTCTTGTTCCAAAGAGACTTATTATCTTTCTTCAGCATGTCATATAACAGGGCTAAATCTTGAGAAAGATGTTTATAGAATGGAGAAATATAATTCAAACTTCCCAAAAATCTTTGTAGTTGAGTTCTATCTGTAATAACATCAGGAAATTTGTCAGCAAAATCAATAGCCCTTTGAATAGGAGTGATTTTTTCTTGACAAATTTGATGTCCTAAAAATCGAACATCCGTTTGAAATAAACTCATTTTTGGTTTAGAAATAACTAAGCCATTTTGTATTACAACTTTTTTGAAAATATCCAGATGCTTGATATGTAGTTCAAAAGTTATAGAAAACACTAAAATGTCATCAATATAAACAATAATAAATTCCATATAAGGGTTGAAAATATCATTCATGATTTTCTGAAATTCAGAAGGGGCGTTTTTCAAACCAAAAGGCATGACATTCCATTCGTATTGTCCAAATGGGACATTAAAAGCAGTTCTATAAGAATGTTCTTTAAAAATCTAAATTTGCCAATATCCTGATTTTAAATCAAATTTTGAAAATATATTGGCATCATATAATCTTGATAATAAATCCCTTTTATTAGGAATAGGGTACCTGATCCACTTTAAGTGTTTGTTTAAAGGTTTGTAGTTAATCACCAATCTCGGAACGCCTCGTTCCCTTTCAGCCGCGTTATTAACATTGAAGGTTGTACAAGACCAAGGAGACTTAGTAGGAATATCATCCTCTACAAATCCCTCTTCATATGGAAGAGTCACAATATGCTTTTTGCGATCCCAAAAAGCGCTGGGATGATCTGCACAAATATCTATAGCTATCTGCTCAGAAATCAATTTGATTTTTTCCGTTACCTTGGCAGATTTCATTGAGTTTTCAATGTTCATACTGAATAATTCCAATTGTAATGAGTCCATATGACTCTACTTCATTTTTATCAATGCATTAATATCTCTAGTTACCGAATCTGTAACAAAAGAATAAGTTATCTCATTATCCTTGTATTTGGCCGAAAATCCTTTTACGTCGATCCCTGTAAAAGGATAAATAGCATTTATAAAAAGAGTTCCAAGTATAATCGGAGGATTTAACTGATTCTTAACGAAAAAGAAGAAGTGAGGAATGCAAACTTTATTCTGACAAATCTTTACGTTTGATAACTTATACTCTATATCTAGAGCATGGCTTGAAGCGGATTTTACCAAATGAGTCATCTTTTGAAAGTATTTAGTTGGCACTAATCCTTTCTGAATACAGTTAACATCTACGCTGCTATCAATCATTGCAATGTTAGTAATTGAAAAAGAATTATCAATTAAAATAGTACATTTAATGTACCATTTATGAGCGGTTACAATCTGCATCATTCCTAAAAAAAGAATCTTGTTTAGGATCAGGAACATCAAGTTGAAGATTTTCACTTTCCACTTGTTTTCCTTTATTTTTTGAAAACCGATCTTCGTCAGTATTATTTATCTCAATCTGAGTAATACGGTGGTCACAAATCAATTGATTTTGCTTAAGAAGTTTAATTTCTCTTTTTAAATTTTCAACCTCAATTTTTAAATCATCAAATGAGGAATCTTTTGTAACACAATTATGTTTTCTAGAAATACGATCTTCTACTTCTTTTAAAGAGTAGGGACTTTCATATCTAACAGAAAAATCATTTAAATCAGTATTTCTTTTTTCAAGGATTTTTGAAGTACTAACTTCATTAGAAACAGCTAAATTAATAATTTTTTCACGAAGCTTACTATCAGTAAATTCTTTAAGAAGTTCAATCACATTATCAGAAGTAATAGTATTCAAATTAAAATCTTGAAACTGCGATTGAAGTTTGTAGATCTCATCCTCCTCGCAATTGCAATCAGTGCCTTGACATGTATTACAAGCATTAGCACAATTGTTATCTGAATCAGAAGAATCAAAAAGTTTGATATTAGAACCTGAATCTGATTCATAGTCTTCTTCTGAACCTGAAGTGTATAACATACTATAAATCTTTTCATAAGTGTCATTTTCAAGTTCCAAAGCTTTCAACTTGTTTAAGTTGCAGTTAGGAGCAATGTGCCCAAATTTGCCACACTTATAACATTTTACTTTGGAAAGATCTCTTCCCGATCTATCTTTAGTAAATCTTTTAGATTTATGATGGCTTTTTCTAGCCTCTCGATCTTTCCTTCGATCTATGTCTTCGCTTAGATCTTCTTCTCCTTTTACCAGAATCTTCATCTTTTGAAGATCTGTAATAATCGTCCTTTTTGGGTTTGGGATTAGGCAAACCAAACTGTTCACAAAAATCTCCCAACTGAGATCTTTCTTTCAGCTTATCCATCTTAAGTTGTCTTGCCATCTTGAGTTCGTTGCACAAGTTTAATCCTTCTTGTGTACAATCTCCTATAATTTTTCCATAGCTTAATGTGGCGTAAGGTATATCAATTTGATTACCTCTTAGAACCTTTCTAACTCTTTCGGCAAAAAGAGGAGGAAGCCCGTCTATAAACTTTGCTTTCCAATATTCAATCTTATTTTCAGGTAGTTCCTTAACCCTACTAAGATAAGTATCTTTATACCATCTAAAATAAGCCAAAGTTTGACATCTGAGACCATTAAGAAGAGTCCTTACCGTCTCATGTTGACTGGTAAATCTACCATTAAAATGTTCAAGGATAGTAAGAATCAAGGTATAAACAACATCTTCTCTGTTTTTTACCAAGGCCATCCTTAAGTTGTCAATTCCTTCATCTTCGGCTATAGCATTAATAACTAAAGCCTTTTCTTCAGTGCTAAGGTAGTTATCCCACCATCCTCTAAGTTGACCTGTAAAACCTGCAACAATCATTTTGCAGATAGTTCGATCAGTGTTTTTAACACTTTTACAAATAGTTGTATACATCAACATCCGATGTACCATAATAGTTAACTATCGATCTGTTAACCCGTCGAGATTCCATTCATAAATCTCAGAACCACTATAAGACGTATTTGTCTGATTCCAATCTCTTTCCTTAATCAAGACATCTTGAGGAGTAGGACGTGGATAGTAGTAAGTATTCATGCTAGGTTTAGTAGCATAGTTGCTATTCTTCTTTGGATAACCCCTGAGCTTATTAATCTCTGAAGAAACCTAATTTTTAAAATCACCTGTATTTTCCATTCTATCAACAAAATCTTGTGATAAATCCGTAGGACCAAATTTTAATCCGGCAAGCTTTTTAGCAACAAGTTCTCCAATATCTAAATTAGAAAATTTTTCACTAAGAAGATCCTCTAAATTTTTTAAAGAAGTGGGTTTAAAATCAGAAATTTCAATTGGTCTTTGAATAAAAGTAGAGACCACTGCAGGACTCTTTTCAGAAGTCGAGGCAATATTAGTAGTAGCCTTAAATTAGTTTTGGCTATATCTACCTTAATATCTTTTATTAAAATAGTTAAATCATCTAACTTTTTTGTCAAGAGAGCTTATATGCTCACCCAACACTTTAACATAAAGACCCAAATAATTATTTTGAGTAATCAATTTATTAATTTCATTAATACTGATTGAAGCAATATCTTCCTCAATGAATTTTTGAAAAGCAGAGAAAGTAATACCAGTATTATTTGGTAAAACAAAAGATGACTGAAGAGGGTATATAGCCTATAAAAGATTACCATTTTCATCTTTATAAGTTCGTTCAATAACATTAATATATAAAGGTAAATATGGGGTTATAAACCAAGGAACGAAATACATAATTTGATTATGCAAAGCACGAGTTTCATAAAACTCTTGAGAAATACAATTTAAATCTTCTTTGCTATAAGCATCAAAGAACCAAGTTTTAAACCGATTCCATTTTTCATCAAAAAATTCTTTTTGAATATGTTTTCTTGCCAGTGAACTTGGACTAAAATCAATCTAGTGTGGAATCATTAAGAATCGTTTAAATCAAACTCCATTTCAGAAGCCGAAGGAATATCCTTGTCAGGAACGTCATCACTTACTTGCACGATATTAGTTTTTGGGTCGATTCTTACCTTTTCGACCACAAAGTTTCCATCGGAACCAATAGTATGTAAAGAAGCTGCACGATCTCGAGGTGGACCATATATTGGATCGATCGGAGAAATATGGTGGATTGCAGGCAAAAGTCTACGACTAGATAAAGAATGTCTACTCATACTGCGATTCACAGAAGACAATAACCTACTATCATTAAAAGATTGCCTATGAAGCATGTAGCTATTATCTGCAAATTGTATATTAATCCTATCATCGGGATTTTGAGAAATGTGAGAAAAATCAGAATTAGTAACAGCATCGGTTAACTGATTTGGGGATATAACCGAATTTAGAGTCCATGAAGTTGGGAAATCAATTTCTTCCCACTTAATAGGTCTTCTAGTAGTGACCTTGGACCTTGCAAAATTAGTTTCCATCAAAATAGTTTGATTGAAAATATCATATAATCTACATCTAGGATTAAGAGTGGATAACAGCTTAAAAAATATTTGGTATGATAAACAAATAAGTTCCGAACCAGGTGCATAATTATAACCATGAGTTTTAACATTTAATGTTAAAGCATCGAGAATATTCGCATCAGTAAGAGATAATTGTAAATTAGGTTGCGTATTAAAATAAATCGGACCATAGGCGACCGTAGATTCTATCGAACCCATAAGAGACTGTCGGAAATTTAAATTTCTAGCATCGTGAAGAGCAGCTAAAAAAGTCTCAGGCAACCCTTTAAGAGTCAAAGGTTTAAAGGCAATTTGAACCATACCAATATGCAAATAGTTATATTGATTTTTATAAAATATCACATCTCTTTCGTTTAACAAGCGAATAGTCTGTTCAGAAGATTTTAAAGCAAGAGACTGCTCAGTTGTCTTAATTAATTGTTTTGAAGAAAGTTTATCAAACGAGCCATAATCATAGATAGTTTTAATAGGGACTTTAGGAATCGTCCATTTGTTTAACAAGTCAAGATTATGAGGTATATCAACCTCTTCTAGTCTAGTACTTTTAGTACTTGTATCTCCCAGATCCATAGGTGAAAGATTAAAATCTATGTCGAATAGTTCACCTCTATCTCATATATTCCTTGAAAATCACTTGGCTCTGATACCATCTTTACAGGGTTGTTGTTGTTGTTGTTGTTGTTATTATTATTATTATTATTATTATTATTGTTATTGTTATTGTTGTTGTTGTTGTTGTTGTTGTTGTTGTTATTGTTATTGTTATTGTTATTATTATTGTTATTATTGTTATTATTGTTATTATTATTGTTATTACTATTATTATTGTTATTGTTGTTGTTGTTGTTATTCTTCTTTGTTATTCTTCTTTGTTGTTGTTATTCTTTGTTACTCTTTATTCTTCATTGTTGTTATTCTTTGTTATTCTTTATTCTTTGTTATTCTTTGTTATTCTTTGTTATTCTTTATTCTTGTTGTTATTATTATTCTTTATTTGTTATTTGTTATTTATTTGTTGTTGTTGTTATTGCTATTATTATTGTTATTCTTTGTTGTTATTTATTCTTTATTGTTCTTTGTTGTTGTTGTTATTTATTCTTTGTTATTCTTTATTCTTTGTTATTCTTTATTCTTTGTTATTCTTTGTTGCTATTATTCTTTATTCTTTATTCTTTGGTGTTGCTATTGTTGTTGTTGTTGTTGTTGCTGTTGTTGCTGTTGTTGTTGTTGTTGTTGTTGTTATTCTTATTGTTGTTCTTATTACTATTACTATTACTATTACTATTACTATTACTATTACTATTACTATTACTATTATTATTATTATTATTATTATTATTATTATTATTATTTAAAAATAAAAATAATCAAAAGAAAGTATTACATTTATTCTGAAAGAAAATCAATTACGATTTTTCCACTTCTCTTAGTTAATTTAAACGGAAAAGGGTCTAAAATACCCTTGAACTATTGGAAATGGTACAAAATTACCCTCCGTTCACCTATTAGTCCTTAAATACCCTTGGTGTCTACCTTTAGGTCCCATATTGCCCTTATTTTTAACAGCCCCAAACTTAAATCCAATTAATAAATTCATTAATGATGTGGCTAGTATCTATTGGTCAACTTTTAAATAATCTAAATTAATTAAAAACCCACTCATTCCCAAATTAGATCCAAATAAAATCTGCCCAAGTTCATCTAACCCATCTTCCTCATAACTTTTCTAAGTTGAATCCTAACCTTGAGGGATGGGTAAGTCTTTCATGTTCTTGAGTTGGGTTGTACATGACATTATTTGCATTCATCTTGATGAATAACACCTTGCAACTTTTCATTTATATAAAGATATGTTCTTGACTTGATTTTAGGAAGTTAGCAAAATTAACAGATGACAGTTGAATAAATCTAACACTTTCTTCAAACATATTCAGCATTGGATTATGTTGTTGCTCAGTATTTTAGATGGGGCATAGTTTATCAAATTTTGAATTTGATTTGCACTGCAAATTTAGTGGTATCTAAAAAGATATCTAAACAGAGATGTGCATAATTTGATTATTTGTTACTTCTTTTGAAATTCTAAAATAGTGGTATGTATTCTGTACTTTTGGATAACAATTGCATAAATAAACAGAAAATCAGATCTTGTCAATGACATGAAATTTCATCATCAATGTCTGCTTGTATTTGATGAGAATGAAATCAAATCTTTTGGGTATACCTTATTTTGGATCCATTAGATAGATTCTACTCAAAACTTTGCTCAAGAAATATCATAATATAGTTTTGTTTCTTTTTCAAAGAATGTAGCTAGGATAAAAATAAGAAAAAGAAAACGTTGTAGCTTTTATGCTCAATGATTTGTTGTGAGGAAGATGGGTGATAAAAGATGAGTTAAATGAATTTGGGGCGGGTTTGATTTGGAAATGGGTGGGTTTTCAATTAGTTTAGATTATTTGAAAGTTGACCAATAGATAATAGCCACATCATTAATGAATTTATTAATTGGATTTAAGTTTGGGGTTGTTAAAAATAAGGGCAATATGGGACCTAAAGGTAGACACCAAGGGTATTTAAGGGCTAATAGGTGAACGGAGGGTAATTTTGTACCATTTCCAATAGTTCAAGGGTATTTTAGGCCCTTTTCCGTAATTTAAATAACTTAATATAGTAGTATTTGACCTCATGAAAACGTGTATCTTTTGGAATCCAAATCAAGTTCACTTAAATAATTAGTATGTCAGGCCTCGGAAAAGTCAAAGAGTTGTATTTGAAGTATGCAAATTAAATAGATACATGTATGTGTTTCATCTTCCAAATTAATTTATGTTCTTTATTAATATTTGTCTTTAATTTGCTGTAACTCTTGACCTTTCAACTTTGTAAGTGAATCTTCATATTCCAAAGCTATATTTTTTCCTATAAATAAAGTCTTTCAATAGTATTTCCATAGAAAGATTTATATGTGATACCGTTTTTGTGTGTGGAAGAATAGAGAAGCCTTAATCAAGTGAAGAAAATTTCAAGACAAGAGGATTTGTCTTAAAATTATATGGCATAATGTGATTATAGAGATAAATAACACTTCAATCACTAGATTATCAGATCTTGATGTATTTATTTTTTTACTTATTTGCCGCAATTAGAACTATGATAAGACCCCTCCATTTATATATTTGAATGTCACTTTTGTTAACTTGTCTTCCAAGATTTTTAACTCTTTTTTTATGGTCAAAGGTTGAATGTTTGTTACTATAGCTTTGTTTCAATTTGCATTATCAATAAAAAGAGATTGACTTAGAATTTTTCTATTTTCGTTGGTAGCTTTATGCTAAGCTTGCTCCTGTGATTTTTTTTTCCTTTGTATTTGTAATTTCATTTTAAGAATGTATATGTTGAGGGGTGTATTTCTTCCTATAGAAAATAAAACAAATAGAATCATCATAATAGTCTATAAGGCATGTAAAAACAGACAACTAACGCCTACAAGATATTCTAATTTCAAATTATTAATAATACATTTTTTGCACCTTTAATTTTAAATATTTGTAAGGAATTATTCTTATATGTGCTTGTGGATAAAATCTATATTTTTTTAAAACAAATTTTATTAAAACTATCATGAGATTCAAATCCCAAAGTAAAAAAAAAAAAAAAAAAAAAACCTACACCAAAATGCTTAAGAAGTTAGAAGGACCAAATATTGCTCCTATTATATTTTTAACAAAAAAACTTAAAATATATTTTAACAAACTTTTAATTGTAAAAATATTAATATTGTCATTTTGGCTCTCCACTAAATTAAAATCTGATTTATTTAATTAAATATTAATATTTTAATTATATAATGACAAAATTTAAATATCAATTGTTGCATTTTAATTCTTTAGTTATTTCCTTCTAATTAAGTTTCCTTAGTTATAAATTTGAATTACTTAATTGCATTTTACTTAATGAGAAGGAGAATTTCATCTTCTATTAATTAATGGAAAACATTTTATCTTCTTGAAATGTGTAACTATTACTAATTTAGTTTCAACATTTTTACTCTATTCTATGAGACAAAAGAGACATTTTAAGGAAGTTAATCATAAGGTAGCGTGCCTCTATATTTATTTTTACTACTTTATTTTGTCTTTTCAAACAAATATAAAATTTATACATCGAAATTATAATAAGGAGAGGACTAAATGCAAAGGAGTTTCTTCTTATGAGTTAACTATACACTATAATCATTTATCATTTTACTTTTCATATTTTTGTTGTAACTCAAATACAATTTTAAAAGAAATTATGTGATTTTTAATAATTCATATTTATCGTTATGGACTACACGTGCAACGCACGTGCCCAGATACTTGTATTAGTAAAAGTGGAAAACTTCAAAGTATGAAGTTGGATTACAATGTAACCCTTACAGTAAATTATAATGTCATAAAAATATTTAATTAATTAAAATTATCATATCAAATTATTATTAAATTAATATTACTTAATGTCAACATACTATTTAATGTGAAGAGCTTTTCACTTTCTGCGACTCCATTTAAGACTGAAAGGGAATGTAAAAAGTACTGATAATCATGGTTCAAGTGTGGACCACCTAGATGTAGGGTATGCACTAATATTCAAGTTTTCTCAATGATCTTTATATAATAAATATTAGAAGAGATATTTGATTTCATGGACACATATTAGATGATAAATAATGGCTATACAAAGCTGTTACTCGGAAGTTGGAAAGAATATTTAAGGCTACTCACCTTGAAAACTAAAAAAAATGGTTTTCTTCAGTTACCTAACTTAATTGATGATGAATTATCTTATCTAATCCATTAAATTATGCTCAATGATCAACTTATATAAATGGATTCATAAATCAAGAATATGTACAACTCTCTCCATTAGGAGAAGTAGCAGAGGAAAGATACAAATTTAATGAGTAAGTTTATTTTTCAGCTTTGTTATTTTCTATGAACGTGTTCATAAAAAATTATTATTCATATTTATACAATATTTTATGAGTTTTAAGTTTTATATATTATCAATATTTTTTATATTCATGTTTATGAATTAAAATTAAACTGATGTATTGACATAGAAGTGTTAGAGAATGACTTTTGCTCCTCTAATATGTCATGCCTTTACCATTAGTTTTGAGTCTTTCCTTATCTTGAAGTTATTTGAAACTTTAATTTTGATGCCTTAAATTTGTTGAAGTATATAATGTTTTGGTGATTTTTGCTAATTAATATTTTCCTAATTATAGAATCATAAGTGGATAAATGAAACTACTCTAACCGTTGAAATCCGAAATCAAAAAACAAAGTGGAATACACATCAAGAACATCATTTATGAAATAGTATAATGTAATATATGAATATATTATATATGTTGCTCAAAATATAATTCATTATACAGTTTACCTACCCTAGCTATATTTAGTTGTTCAATTTTGCAGTTTCAAATAATATTTAATCATCTATTGTTCAACAAAGAAGTCATTCGAAAAAGTTGACTATTAATCCATTTCAACTTGTACTTTTTAACTTTTTTTTGTCATATATTACAATGTATTTTAATATGATTTATATTGTATGTACTACTTGCATGGGACACACGTGCAACACACATGTCGAGAAACTAGTAACTAATATATGTATTAGTTATACACCCTACATAGTATTATAGGGTGTATAAATAATACCTTTTATTTGATGGTATTAGTAATACATCATATTTAATATCATGAGACTAATATATGTAAAGACAAAAACACTCTTCAACCTTCAAATTCTTATGCTTATTTTCTTGATTTCATATTTTATATGTAGGGAAAAAGGACAAATATACCCCCGAATTTTGATAAATGGTACGTCTATGCCCTCCGTTATACTTTCGGGTTGTGTATACCCTTACCGTCAATATTTTGGTACGTATATACCCTTAATTTAAACGGAGGGACACGTGTCATGATCTTAATGGTCTATGAGACACGTGTCATGATCTTAATGGTCTATCCAAATTTAAATTAGACCATTAAGATCATGACACGTGTCTCATAGACCATTAAGATCATGACACGTGTCCCTCCGTTTAAATTAAGGGTATATACGTACCAAAATATTGACGGTAAGGGTATACACAACCCGAAAGTATAACGGAGGGCATAGACGTACCATTTATCAAAATTCAGGGGTATATTTGTCCTTTTTCCGTTATATGTATACTAGCAAATTTATTTAAATAAATAATCTTACAAATTTTATTATTTAGAGATAGTTGTTTCTTACTAAATAAATTCAATATAAATCAATACAATATTTGAAATATGAGTTGTTTAACATTGTGTGTGTGGTGGTGGGGGGTGGATGCTAGTTGAAGCCAAGTAAAATGACATATTTATGTATTAAAGGCGCGCACATTCAAAGTAAAAGGGCATAGATGTTAGTTGAAGCCAAGTTAAATGACGTATTTATGTATTAAAGACGAGCACACTCAAAGTTAAAGCGCGTAGATGCTAATTGAAGCCAAATTAAATGACATATTTATGTATTATGCCTTTATGATGAGCATTCAAAAAACTTATCTAAATCTCATGCAATATTTGAAAATACTAAATATAGATAGATAATGAAAATGCTTCAAACATCTGAAAGAAAATACAGAACTGGCTCTCTAACTTTTTCCATGAAGCCTTTACTAAATTCAAAGTAGGTGCCAGGACAAGACCCACGACTACCTCAAAAGTACTAACTGACTACTACTACTACTACTACTGATAAGCATAATGAATGAAGTCGTCGGAAATCAAGCAGGTTTTACCAAAAGCTGACTATGTTGATGATCTTGAATACTTCTATCTGCATCATAAAATGATGCAACATCGAAAGACGTTAGTACATGAAATGTACGGTATGAATGGAAAGAATAGTGAAAATAACTTGAATGAAAGTAAAGCATGTAATGTAATAAAACAAGTAAAACTTTACATATGTGTAAAGTAGTGCATATCAATTTCTAAAGTAGTACTTTACTTTTCTTGAAGAGTTTCGCTAATCGACAACTATCACTATGAGCCTCGTGATGATACAAGGTCTATCCCACTATGCCAGTCATCTTATACCTTGAAGGGGTATAGGACGAAAAAACTTAACTTATGTATCCATGTCACCCGAACCAACAACACGATTATATCTACGCTGGTGGCGCAGGTTATGGGGTTTGAGTTATCCTAACTTTTATTCAAATTGGTGCTCAATACTACTTCCAAAACATACATTATCTGTGTTGAGCTAATACTCAGAACAATTCTTTAGGGAATACTGATCTTTGCTTTACTGAGTGAAACTTCTCCTAGAACTATTTATGTTCTTCTTAAATTAGCAATGCTTTTCTCAATACAAAATAATGCATTTGGAACCATTAGTGTTCCCTTAAAACTCTTCTCAAATGATAACTTAAAATACTCGAACTTAACTTACTCTAATAATAAGTCAATGCATGAAAATAATTATATAAAAGCTTTCAACAATTGTCAACTAAATAGGATTCATGTGATAAAATAAGCACGAATAACAATTCAAGAACCAAAATACATGAAGTACTATAATCTCGTTGATAAGAATCATAATTCAATAACAAGGAATAAAGGTCAATCCGAAGTTGAAAACTTAGGTAAAAACCTAGCTGACTGAATTTTAGATGTAGGGAGTGATGAAGAACTTAGTCCATCCCTATGAGTATCCTTACATACCTTAGTGACGAATCTTGAAGAAAAATCTCGGAAGATGAACCCTAGCATTGGTGTATCTTGAAGTTCTTGAGCGTAGAAATTTAGGAGTGAATGAGAGGGTTTAATTATCAAAAAAATTGATTTCATACATGTTTAGGGTCATGTAGATAACTCCTGAAATATTTTTCGGACAAAAATACCCTAAATAAATAATTACAGTTGGAAGATGAAATTTTATTCAAGTGGATAGTGAGGTCCATTAAAACGTCTCTTGTAAATCGGTCAGAACTTTTTACTCCGAATTCGGATTGATGCAAACTTGTCGGAGTTGGAAAAAAGACTCATAGAACTTTAATTTGATAAGTTATGTGTCATCTTTCATATTCTAAGAGATATAGTTGTTTGAAGTTGACCCTTGTATGGACTCATGCGAAAACTTAGCCGATAGAAATGTTTTGAATGTGCCTTAGTGTTAAAAGTCCCTTATGACCCTAAATCACTTGCTATTCCCTTGCTACACATGGTAAAGGACCTTAAATACAAGATCAAGTAGAACATCATCCGGTTCAAGCTCATACACTTACGATGAACGATTCGAATTCTAAGACTAGAGATGCGAGGTGTTACATGGAAGTTATGATTCGGTTGATTAGGATCCTGATAGTAAGAACATGAATCTACCTCACATGAAAAATGTAAGCAAAAGAAGTATGTGACCAATACTTTGAATATTCTTAGTATATGAATATACATGATAATTTGTCAAGTTGAACATGACGAATCTGAGATGCTAACTGAATATAAAATTAATATATTTAATCTGATGCAATGACAATGTAGTAAGACATGTTACTGATAAACACTGACTGAAATAATTGAATACACGGTCATGCAATAAAGGAGACTGAACTGTTGTCCCCTTATAGTGTTCATCTTTTCTCGCCATCTAATGGGATTTTAGAAATTAAGGTGCCTTACTTCAAGGCTAAGACAACCTTGGAAAAGAATTTTCATGTACCATTATCCTCATGCTCAAGGTTTAATGGAAGAGACTAGATCTACTTTAATGTTTGGACTCTCAATGGAAATAGTTTTTTTAGCAATTGTTGAGAGGTGCACTTTCTGACTTCTGGTGGGAGCAAATGAGTTGCCCAAAACATAGACATGAATCGTTCCACAAGTATATGTCATGGACCCTGTATCATCTCAACTATTCAAGTTCTGTGTTATTCACTGTAGATAATTGGAAGGATTCTCAAAGTAATGTAAATACGACAAGAAAATCTTGTGTTTGAGCATTTTAAATCTCATTTTCAAGTTCAATATATCAAGAACTGAGTTGCTTCCAACAACCAAGATAAAATACACTTAACTACTTGTGCGAAATTGAATTACATAAGAGAGCAGACTGGTAACTAAATAACATACAAGAGGTACCCCAGCTAGTGCCGACTACTAACAAGCTTGGAGCCTGATCTTTTTGAGTGTTGAAAGAGCATCTTTCATGCTAATTCTTGCATCAGATCTCACTAAAGTGCAGTTCAAAGATAATTCCATGATAAATAACAAACATTGCATCTTTGCAGCGATTTGTTCATCTCCTGGCTGTACCAAATTAGAATCCACCATCTTGTGAAGTTCACCCGGAAAGGAATCACTAATCCAACGTTGTATGCTCAAGTCTCCTGTAAATATTTCATCACTTGGTCTTATTCCTGTGAATGTCTCCATCATCAGGATGCCAAAACTATAAACATCACAACTCATGGATACCATGCCTTTAAGTTTCCGCTCTCCAGTGGAATTTCCCCACTCAATGAATTGGATGAAACATCGAATTGTATGAGATCTTGAAGGGTCCCCAAGCTTGAAGGTAATCTAGAATCCAGCTTGTTCTTAGCTAGATAAAGTTCCCTCAAACTGGTCATGTTACCTAAGCACGAGGGCACTGAACCTGTGAAACTCAAGGTATTCTAAGTTACCAAGTGATTTAGGAATTGGACCTGTGAAACTGTTTCCTGAGAGTTCAACTATTCTGAATTTCGATGAATTAGAGATTGAATGAGAGATAAAACCACTCAGATTATTTCCTCCACAAAGAAATACTTCTAGGTTGGGCATTCGACGACCTAAATCTGAAGGTAGAGTACCTGAAAGCTTGTTTTGTCCAAGCTCTAGCATCTGCAGTGCTGATATGTTGAAAATGCTTTCAGGGACAGAGCCAGTAAGCTCATTCATAGCTAATTGCAATACCGGAAGTTTCTTAAGATTACCTAGCTCTCTTGGTACAGTTCCAGTAAACTCATTATCAACAAATACCAATGTTTGAAGCTTTCTGCATTTCTCCAGGTTTTGTGGAATAACTCCATCTAGGGAGTTTCTTCTGAAGTAAAGTCCTTCCAAGTCTGGAAGATGATCATATATAGTTTTTGGAAGCTTACCAGTAATATTGTTGTCGCTAAGAGCAATTTCTTGCATCGTCGTAATGTTGAAGATTGATGGTGGTATTGTGCCAATAAGCTGATTAATTAGCAGGTCTAGGACAGTCAGGTAACTAAGATCACCAATTTCCCGAGGGATCTCTCCTTCAAGAAAATTTCTCTCCATTCTCAACACTTGCAACTTTGTTAGATTGGAAAGGAAAGTTGGAATTTTCCCCGTAAATTGGTTGTTCGATAGGTACACAAAGCGTAGGTTTGGTAACAAACTTAAAAATGATGGAATGGCTCCGGTGAAGTTATTGCTTCTAACATTAATGAATTTCAACCTCTGCAAATGAGCCACTTCTTGTGGCAAATCTCCATGAAAAGTGTTGTTGCTGATGTCACTGAAAGAAAGAAATGAGAGGTTTCCAATGTGTGGAGGAATGGTACCATGAAGTTGCATGCTAGAAATGTCTAAAGCAGTGACTCGATTGTGGCGGGAGCTGCAAGTGATTCCAATCCAGCTGCAAACCGGGGTGGAAGAAGACCAGTTGCTTGCTAAGATATTGTTAGGATGAAAAGAAATGTGTGATTTTAGAGAAAGAAGAGCAGCTTCATCAGTACTAATATTAGCAAATGAAGTATAAAACAGAATGAAAATTGCAAGAACAAAGAGAAGATTGCAATTTATGTCCATAACTATGACAAGCAGGTTTTTATTTTTTTACAAGAATTGATAATGCAAAGAAATGACATGGTATAAGCTTTCTTTAATAATCTCAATTTCATTGTTTTGGTTAAGATTGTCAATATTTGAGTTGTTAAATGTATGTCATTATGCAAAACATTCTGCATGTCTGACCCTACAAGTTGTTTAATTTACATAATTTTCTGTCATCTTAGTTGGCTTTTTTGATAATATTAAATTAAAACCCCATATATATATATATATATATATATATATATATATATATATATATATATATATATATATATATATATATATATATTGCTCTTAGTCAAAGTCTCCTCTACCACGACACTCACGACACTCTTTTAAAGTTGAATGACACTATTGCCCCTCTATTAAACACTAATCTTATACTCCCTCCGTCCCATTTTATGTGAGATAATTTGACTTAGCACGGAGTTTAAGAAAGAAAGAAAGACTTTTAAAATTTGTGGTCCAAAATGAATGATAGAAATTTGTGTGGTTGTAAATCGTTTCATTAAGGATAAAATAGACATTTATAGTTAAATTGTTACTTAATATAAAAATATGTCATTTTTTTTTGGACTGACTAAAAAGGAAAGCAAGTCACATAAATTGGGACAGAGGGCGTAATATTTATGGAAAAAATATAAATACACATTCATTATAGTAAATCCTACTTAATTATCATTTTTATTAAACACTAGGATCCGATATATCCTTTTTGTGCCTTTTTCCTTATGTTTTCCCATTTATGTGTTACGTTAAAAAAAAAAAAAAAAAACTCAAAAATCACTAAAAAAAAAAAGAAAGAGTCATTTCTTCAATTCTCTTGGAGTCGGTTTAGTATTACTGTTGAAAGTTAAAAAAACACTTACTTAAAAAAATATTTTTTTGAAAAATAAGGTGTTTGACAAATCAATAAAACTGTTTTTAAATAGAAGTAGAAATAATTTTTCTGCTATCAGAAAGAAGCTGAAGATTTCTATTTCTTAAAAAAAAGCAAAAGCAGAAAATTATTTTTTACAAGTCCAAGTTATCCCTTCTATATTTACGTATTTCCTCATATATCCCTTATTAATTAATTAACATATCTCATAACTTTGGTAAAAATTTCATTTAAGAATTTTATTTTTATATAATATATTTTTATTATTTTACGGTTATCATCATTACTTTATATTTGATGTTTTTAATTATATTTAAATGATCATATCAATACTATATCAATATATTTTTTTTAATTTATCTATGTATAATATTGATTGAAAAATTGAATATGTACATTTGAATTCAATATAAATGAAGGTTTGATTAAATTTTTTTATAATAGATATTTAAAATAATTTCTATATATAAAATAATCTTCATATTAAAAGTAGATTGATACTTGTCTTTTCTTCTAATTTGACACTTAAAAACACTTTTTTAAAAAGATTAGTCAAACACAATTTGCTTATCAATAGCACTTTTCAAATGAATAGCCAAATACAAATTATTTTTTTACAAAAACATTTTTCTGAAAAACTATTTTAAAAGTGCTTCGAAAAATAAGCAGATTTTAGCAGCAATCCGAAACAGGGTCTATGAAACCCAACCATCATCGTGAAAAACCCAGCAGATGTTTGGAGGTGCTGGGAACAATGGATGAAATTAGATTCTTAGTTTAATTTTCTCATTTACTGTTATTGTAACAATTTGTTTTTTTTTTTTTTTCTTAATTAGTTTCAATGAAGCTCGATAACATAATACCCACAAAGGAAAATGTTTTTTATGAAAAACGTTTTCAAAGGTTTTCTATGGAAAACGTTTTCCTAGAAAATGTTTTCTTGGAAAACAAGTGCATTTCTAACTTATTTTTCCAGGTTTGGTTGGTTCGTAGAAAATATTTTTAAATGTTTGGTTGGTGAATGAAAAATATATTTTATTTTGGGTTTGAGACTAGAAAATACTCTTTAGTAAAATAATTTATGATCCGAAAATGAACCCGATAATTGATCTAGGACTCGACCCTGACACCCGAACTAGGAAAAGACCCCAATGACCGTTCCAAAATCCGACCCTGAGATCTAACCCAGGACCTGACCCAAACTTTCAACCCAAGAAAATATTTTTCAAAAATAAAATATTTTTTTAAAAAATTGATAGGGGGTAGGGGGTGGCGTAAAAAATGAAATATTTTTCAAATTTTTTTGATGGGGTGGCCTGTGGGGGGGGGTTGGGGGTGACGTAAAAATGCTTTTTTGTTAAATTTGAAATATTTTCCAATTTTATTAAGGTGGCCTAGGTTGGGGATGGTGGCGGGTGTGGGGTGGTTTTTGGGGGGGGGGGGGGGGTGGGGGGGGTTGCATGAAAAATGAAAAAAAATAAACTTGAAATATTTTTCAAAAATATTTTTTTTTTTTAAAAATGACGAGGGGGGTAGGGGGTAGGGGGTCATGGTATGGAGTGGAATACAAAATGAAATTTTAAAAATTTGAAATAATTTTACAAAAATAATTTTTTTTGGGGAGGGGGATAGGGGTGGTAGGGGTTGGGTGAGGTAAAACAAATCTTAAAATTTGAAATATTTTTCAAAAATAATTTTTAAATTTTTTATATTTTTGTTTGGGAGAGGGGGACTGGTTTGGGCTGATGAGTCCACAAATTGGACTCATTTAGGGCTATATTTTGATAGAATTAGTGTCCTCAAATGCATGTTTTGTCTCAATATCTGATGAAAACCCTTAAGTTTCAGGTATTTGGAGTTTGAGGGAAAGCATGGACACTACTTAGCAAAAAGGAACAAAGGCAGCTGAAAAGAACGAGAAAATGAAGATCTGCGGATCGCCAAACCCATTCAGTGAATCGCCAAAAGATCTTAGTCTCGCCTTTCATTCCAGTGTGCTGAGCCCTGAAGGAAGGGATCAAATCTGCGGAGAAAGGAGAAGTCAGCGTGTCTTCGAGCAGTTCCGCAAAGCAGTACTATATCACCCTATGATCCAAACACGACAATGCTGAAGGATAGAGGAAGACGGCGATGAAACCTACCAAAGGGTGGATCGCTGAGTTGATCGGCGATTCCGACTAATGTCCTCGAGTGATCCGCTGCAACACAGATTTTTGCAAACTATAAATACTCATTGAGAGTTGTAGCTTAGTATCGAATTTGGAACTTTGAACAGTAATATTTTCAGACTTAGATTCTATTTTTGAGTTCTAAGTTTGGAGAGGGTTTTGAAGAACTTGAAGGTTCAAAGGGTTTCGACTCTAAGATTTTGGACTTGGGTTTTGTGGATTCTTCACTCTTGACTTGTTTTGAGACTTAAATCTTCATACCCATTAATTTGAATGCAAACTCATTTTGGTATAAATTTCTATCTCTTTAGCATGTCTAGCTAAAACCCCAATTCTTGGGGTGTGATTTTGTGAATATGGGTTAGATTATCTGTTGGGTCTTGCTTGTTGGTGCTTTATTTATTGTTTTGATGTGATTTTGTTTAGTAGTTGTGGTGGAACTTAATGAAATTGTAGTTTCAAATACGATTTTACCTTTGTGTTTTTGACCTGCTCAAGAGAGAGGACGTAAAACTAAGACTACTAAATTGATGGCCAGTGTGAGTGGGTCGACATGAGGTTCAGCTCGAGAGAGTGAACTCTAGTCCCATGTCCACACACTCAGATCGAGAGAGTGAGTGGGCTAAGGCGGAGACTGTTCTTCATGCGGCAAGTAGGTGTCCTAGAGGAACCCATTTGATTCGGGGTAAGTTGCTCGAAAGAGAATTTACCCCCACTATGGTCTAGCCTAGTCACAAATATTCAACAAGTTTACTACCAAAAGCATGTACGTACCCAACGATTTAGTCTATCTCATATTCCTGTCACATCACAAGAATCTCATCTCCTTGATTAGTACTTTTTGTATTTTCACTGTTTTTGCTTACTTGTGACAAACCCCCATCATTAATTGACACTTTTGTATCATCCCTTAGATTTAACATGTTTGTATTCGATAATGTTTTTAGTATGACTAATTAGAACTAAAATTTATTTTTCTATTAATTTTCACCACCACTCCCTTGAGACTCGACCCCAACCCTTGGTTTGATTATTATACTACTGCACGATCGTAGACACTTGTATTGGAAGTTGTGTCTTGATTACGAAAACATCAAAATGGCACTGTTGCTGGGGAGTGGTGTTACGTGAAAATTTTTGGTTTAAACAAAATTTTGCTTTTGTTAGTCATAGTTTACTCACTTTACTTTTAGTTTTGGTTTCCTTGTGTTGATATTGTTAGGAATTAATTGAAGATGGACGATGGAAATTGTGGCAAATTAGCTGAGTCGGACCAAGAAGTCGAGAGGGATTTCATGTTAATCGCACTGGTGACTAAACTGAATAGTTTGTCCACCAAAATAACAGAGGTGGAAACCCAGTGCAGTCGCCAAGGGAGGTATATACCTCCTCATGAGTGAAACAACTCTACGGACAATGAGAGTAGACGTGTCGAGGACACTTTGCTACTCATTCTCCAAACGGTCACTGAGCAAGATAGAGTGCTGGAAGAGATGAAGGAGGGCATTGAAGTGTTAAATCAGATAGTTGGCTCTCACTCCAGATCTATTTAGCTGCTCAAGGACCTCGTGACTTATGAGTTGCCTCATCTCTACTCAACTAAGCAAAAGGGGTCACCTAGTGGTGTTAAGATCGACCCTAAAAATAGGATGTGAATGAGGAGATGTGTCGTGCCACGATGTTAACTAAGGCGCTTCTTGGGAGACAACCCAAGGTTTTAAATGTTTTAGTTTACTTTATTAAGTAATGGTTTGTTAGTTGTGCATGTTTAAATGTTGAAAGTGTTTGGAAAATGCATATTGATGAGTAAAAGGTCAGTCGGCGAATCACCAAAATGGTCTGCGTGCCCGATGAAGACTGCCGTTTGGACCCTTACTTTGACTGAAGGTCCTGTAAAACTCGGCGAGCCAAGTGACCACTCGGCGTGTCGCCGAGTGGATTGGCGAGTGTGACTAATGTCGCCTAATGAGCGCTAACTGGATGGTTTATAATGATCAAAAGACTTAGAATTTGAAATTCTCCACTTTCCCTTGCTTTTAAACTTCACAAACTCGCACCAAGTTAGTATTTTCAATATTCCTGCTTTCCATTTAGTATTTTAGTTGTTGATTTGTGCTTGAAGTTGAATTTCTTTGCCGCCTAGCTTTTCGATCACATTTAATCAGCATAAAAGATATGGTACGCACAAATTTAACCGAGCCACCCCAGAAAAAGGCAAAGGGCATTACCATCAACGAGGGGGGATCAAATCCTCCAAAGAGGAGGGGAGAAGAACTCCCACACTACTAAAAAATTGCTAAAAAATGACGGAAGTAAAAGCGACGGACGACTTCGCTCTAAAAAGCAACGGACTAAGCGATGCCGTCCGTTGCTTTTTAATTAAAATATTTTTAAAAAAAAGCGACCGACGGCATCGCCTAGTCCGTCGCTTTTTTTCGCGGAATTTTGCACCAAAAATATATATAATAAATAATTAATTATTTTATATCGATAGTGACGTAGTCCGTCACTTTTTATTAAAAATAATTATTTATTAATTTAAAAAAAGCCACGCCGTCCGTTGCTTTATATTAATTTTAATTGTTTAATTATTTTTTAAATTAGCGCGGACAACATCTTTATGTCCGTCGCTTCTTGGTCAAAATATCTGGTCAAATATTTTTAAAAAGCGACGGACAATGTCTCTTTGTCCGTCGCTTTTTGGTCAAAATGTTTGTCAAACTTTTTTCAAAAAAAGCGACGGACATAGAGACTCTGTCCGTCGCTTTGAGAAATATTTTGATTTAATTTTATTTAAATTGTCTTCCTGAGGACGGTTTTGTGTAAAATAAAAACAAAATTATAATACCGACTTCTAGATGTCGGTAAAATTAAATAGTATGTAATAAATTAATATTTTCAATTAACTTTAAATAAATCGTCCTCCGAATGACGGTTTTATATAAGTTAAAAAATAATTTAATATAAAATACCAACCTCCCGATGTCAATATTATTTAATTAACATGATTGCTTTTTATTTATCTTAAAATTTAATGTGATACCGACCTCATGAGGTCGGTATTTTTTATTAAATCTAATTACTTTTAATAAAAGCGACATCCGGAGGTCAATTTGTTTAAAATATTCCTATTAATCATAATTTTGCTATTGTGCATAATACTAAAATTTCATTTACACCTACAATTAATTGTTCAAAAAGTGTAGCAATTTTGTATACTTTTATAAATAAAAAGTTAGAATTCGTGGAATAGATAAAAAAAATATCTATAATTCATATTTAGAGTATGAAACTACGTTGATATGAATTAGGAGAAAATTATATATACTTATATTTCTAGAGTAATGTACAAATTTATCAGTCTGTCGTCTAATCATGAACTTTATATCTCATCTCATGATGTAGAGGTGAAAAGCTAACATATAATTCATTCGAGTATGAAATGCGAGGTAGTATTATTATATACGTTCGATCTTGAATGGATGTCAAGTGTAGTGATCACCTCCTAATAATGATGACATGTAAAGGATACTTCATGAAAGTATGAAATACGTTGATTAATTATATACTCCTCGAATAGTTTAACAAATCAAGTCTTATATACTAGTGGTTCAGATATGAAATACATTATCAATTAAAGAAATATGTATGATCAATTCAAGGAGATTTATATATTAAATTTGATATTGATAAACTTTTGTTGATTGATAAAATTAAATTTATGTAATTAGAAGGTATATAATTTAAATTTATAAAATTAACTTGATCGATAAATTAAATTTCTTAAATTAAACTTCTGTTGATATGTAGTTAAATTTATATATATATATATATATATATATATATATATATATATAATTTTAATTTATAAAATTAACTTGATTGATAAATTATTTAAATTTATTAAATTAAACTTCATTGATGTGTAGTTAAATTATATATATATATATATATATATATATATATATATATATATATATATATATATATATATATATATATATATATAATTTTAATTTATAAAATTAACTTGATCGATAAATTATTTAAATTTATTAAATTAAACTTCTGTTGATGTGTAGTTAAATTATATATATATATATATATATATATATATATATATGTATGTATGTATGTATGTATGTATGTATGTAATTTTAATTAATGAAATCAACCTTGATTAATTAAAAATTTTAAATTAAACTTCTGTTGATGTGTAATTAAATTATATATATATATATGTGTGTGTGTGTGTGTGTGTAATTTTAAATTATAAAATTAACTTGATCGATAAATTAAATTTATTAAATTAAATTATAAAATTAACATGATCGATAAATTAAATTTATTAAATTAAACTTTTGTTGATGTGTAGTTAAATTATATATGTGTGTGTGTGTGTGTGTGTGTGTAATTTTAATTAATTAAATCAACCTCAATAAATTAAATTTATTAAAATTAAAACCCTAGGTCACTCCTCTCATCGACGCCCCGATCCCCACCATCCCCGATCGGCGCGACGGCAGCATCCCCGACCGGTACCACGCCAGCATCCCCGACCGACACCACGCCAGCATCGCCGACCGGCGCCACGCCACCATCGTAGCAGCAGCGGTCACACCGCCTCCATCTCGACCGGCGCCTCCTCCATCCCGACCCACTGCCCTTCTCCTTTAATTCAAGGTTAGGGTTTCATAATATTATTTTAAATTTCTTTCAATTTGAGTGTTGAATTTGTTAATTAGTGTATTGAATTAGTTTTTTTTATTGATTGTTAGTTAATTAGTAAGTAAATGATTTAGGGTTTTTGATTGTTAGTTTGAATTAGGGATTATTTGATTGTTAGTTGTGTTTGATGATTGTGAATTGAAAATTTTAATGTTAGGGTTAGTTTGAATTAGGGTATCTTAGGATTTGTTTGAAATTTGGTATTTCTTGAGTTAATTAGTTTGATTTTGGAATTGTAAGGTTAGATTGAATTAGGGTATTTAAGGAGTTGTTTGAATTTGGGTATTATTTGAGTTAGTTTGAATTATTATTGAGATTTTAGGACTAATAGTTTGAATTTGGGATTAGGAATAGCTAGCTAGTTTGAATTTAGGATTTTAGCACTAGTTAGATTTTGGGATTTTAGGACTAGTTTGAATTTGTGATTTTAAGACTAGTTTGAATTTTGAATTTAGGACTAGTTTGAATTATTATTGAGATTTTAGGACTACTAATAGTTTGAATTTGGGATTTTTGCACTATAGTTTGGTTTTTGAATTCTAGGAGTACTTCCAATTTGTGATTTTAAGACTAGTTTGAATTTGGAATTTAGGACTAATAGTTTGAATTATATTTGATACTTTAGGCTAATTAATAGTTTGAATTTGGGACACTAGCTAGCTAGTTTGAATTTGGAATTTTTGGGATTTGAATTACAACTTAATTAGAACTTATAATTAATTATAACTTGAATTTACTATAAATTGAACTTAATTAGGAATATGAACTTGAAATTAGAACTTGAACTTGAAACTAATTAGCTTGAATATATAACTAATTAAGTTTATAAATTAAATATGAACTTGAATTGAAACTTGAATATATATATATATATATATATATATATATATATATATATATATATATATATATATATAAAACTAATATTCTTGGATTTGAAGTTTATATTTAACTAATTTAAGAACTTTTCGTGCTAGGCAACTGAGGAAGCTCAACATCTAAAAAAGTTGATACAAGACTATATTGCTTCTTTCATCAAAGTTGGAGATAAGGTTGGTGCTTCTAAATTTCTTAAGTTCAAGTACAATTGTTTTCAATAATGTGTTTGTGTCCATCTACTATTAATACTTAGCTTTAGTTTTACGAATAATATATTTGTTAAGCATAAGTACCAACACTAGTTGATCCTATTGATGGCAAAATTGATTTTCTTGCAAGATCGATTTGCTTCCATCCAGTGTTGATATTAAGCTTTAATTTAGGAATAATGTGTTTGTTAAGCATAAGTACCAACACTAGTTGATCCTATTGATGACAAAATTGATTTTCTTGCAAGATCGATTTGTGTCCATCTAGTGTTGACACTTAGCTTTAAATTTAGGAATAATATATTTGTTAAGCATAAGTACCAACACTAGTTGATCCTATTGATGACAAAATTGATTTTCTTGCAAGATCGATTTGTGTCCATCTAGTGTTGACACTTAGCTTTAAATTTAGGAATAATATATTTGTTAAGCATAAGTACCAACACTAGTTGATCCTATTGATGACAAAAATGATTTTCTTGCAAGATCAATTTGTGTCCATCTAGTGTTGATACTTAACTTTAAATTTAGGATTAATGTGTTTGTTAAGCATAAGTTCCAACACTACTTGATGTGGTTTTGTTGATGGATTTAGTTGTTGGAATTAAGTCAAAAACTAAACTAGTTTAAGTTAAAAAGTTATTAAGTTGTTTAAATAAGTTAAAATAAATAATGTGGTTTTGTTGATGGATTTGGTCATTGGAATTAAGTCAAAACTAAACTAGTTCAAGTTAAAAAGTTATAAAGTTGTTTAAAAAGTTAAAATAAATAATGTGGTTTTGTTGATGGATTTAGTCGTTGGAATTAAGTCAAAACTAAACTAGTTCAAGTTAAAAAGTTATTAAGTTGTTTAAATAAGTAAAATTAAATAATGTGGTTTAGTTGGTGGATTTAGTTGTTGTATTATGTCAAAACTAAACTAGTTAAAGTTGTTATGTTGTTTAAATAAGTTAAAATAAATAATGTGGTTTAGTTGGTGGATTTAGTTGTTGTATTATGTCAAAACTAAAATAGTTAAAGTTGTTATGTTGTTTAAATAAGTTAAAATAAATATCGTTATAAATTTCAGTTTTTATTTATAGGAAAAAGAATTGGGACACACTCCCATTGAACCAGAGGTTTTCAAGAAGGCATATGTCAGGAACAAAGAAAATGAGTCGGATCTGGATGTGTGGTTGGAGGAAAGGGCCGAACGAACTTTTGTAAGTTATTTAATATGAATAATATATATTAATAGTGAATATATGATATGTATATATATTGATGTCAATTTTTATATTTAATAAGCAAAATGACTTTCATCAGTACGTCGCTGAGAATCTAGATAGTTCGGTCCAATTGACACCTGAACTGTCCACCCAGATTTGGAAAGAAAAAATGGTAGGGGGGACATACAAGGGTAGATGCTATTGTCTAGGCTCTCAAAATGATTTTAGACGACTCCAATCAGGCTTAGAAGGTATTGGATCGTCACGTCAAGCCGAGGCACTTGACGGTGTTCAAATTGCTGCTATGTCGGATCAAATAGCTAAACTTACAGCGGCACTAGCAGAGTCGGAGCGGAGAAGAGTAGCTGAACAACAAAGCATGAGTGAGACCGTTCAGCAAATCAAAGAACAAGTGGTGAACCTCGCTCGTCGACCTACTACTTGACACCGACGACGAGAGTGATGAGGATGATTATGTAGATCTCACTCCCTAGTTTAGATCTTGATCTGGACATTTATGAACTTTTTGAAACGAATTTTGAAAGACTTTATAATTCTTTAATTTATGATTTAGATACTTTTGAATGTTATTTTAACTTTGTTGTTTTATGTTTTGTTTAGATTGTTTATTATTGTGTGTGTTTGATTGGGCTGAATAGTATAGAATTGAATTGAATTGCATTTGTAGGTGTGCAGCAGAAACTGCCAGTTTAAGCTGTCAAAAATATTGCACGTAAAGCGACGAACATCGTGGTTTTTTCTGTTGCTTTTATGGGCTTTATTTTTTTTAAAATCATAGAAAAGCGATGGACAACGTGGTTTTCTCCGTTGCTTTTCTGGGATTTTCAAAAATAAAATTTCCAAAAAAGTGATAGACTGCGTCACCTTTTAGAAATAAAAAAAATGAAAATTAAAATAAAGCGATGGATTCCGTCGCTTTTATTAAAAAATTCAAAAAAAAAAAGTCAAAAAGCGACGCTGTCCGTCGCTTTTTAAAAGATACACAGTTCGTCACTTTTTAAAAAGCGACGAAAGTGACTACGTCACGTTTTCGTCGATTTTGACCAAAAAAGCGACGTCGTCCGTCGCTTTTAGCCGTCGTTTTTTGACAATTTTTTAGTAATGCCACTGGGGGATAAAGGGAAAAGGAGGAAGCATATAGCTAGAAAAGGAGTAGCTATTGAAACCCAGGTTACTTTTTCAAAACCCGAGGATGAGCAGCCTCTGATTAACCGAAGGGATAAGCTCCGGGCCAAATCTAAGTCCACCTCCACCAGTATTCCCTCAGCTGCCACTCCTCCTGTTATTGAATCAGTGCAAGCTCAAGCACCTCTAGTGGCTCCTATGCTTCCTATTACCCCTTCATTTACACTGCTGAACAAACTATGAGGTACGGACCATCACAAAGGAGAAACTTCTATCTACGGGGGGTCTGGAAGGCAAATATCCAGATGTTTTGGACACCCTCCGCTACCATGAGTTCGAGCAGTTCACACGGTCCCGAGGCCCTTATCTTCCATCCTGGGTTAGGGAATTTTACACAACTTATGGGGAGTTGGTTCCCAAGAACAAGAAGAAAGCAATCGAGTTTCGACCAGTAAAGTCGGTCATGGTCAGAGGTAAGGAAGTGGAGTGTCACAGTGAGCACATTAATGTTGTATTGGGTAGACCGCTTCACTTTGTACTTCCTTACGAGGGGTTTCCTATTGTTCCATCCCTGGATGATTTGAAAGGTTGGCTGGCTCAGATGATTTTTGGCACCACCCCAAGGTGGATTGGGGTAGGAGCTCCCATTGAGAAGAGGGACATGAACATCGCCTCCCGATTCTGGTTTGGCTTCATCAGCAGCACCATCATGCCATCACAGAATGAGTCCATCTTGTACCATCCTAAGGCAGATTGCCTTGTTCTATCATGTCCAGGAGGCGTATCGATCTGGGGCTGCTGATTTCACAAGAGATGGCCATGAGGGCCAAGCAGAAGCTAACTTCCCTGTCATTCCCAGTCTTGATCACGGAGTTGTGCCAGCGTGCTGGAGTACCTTGGGCCACTACAAGGGATATTGAGGTCACCCCATCTTCCTCTACTCACATCCGACATATTGAGGCCGAGTTCACATGAGAGGAGGTTGACAGGAGGAGAGCAGCTCCGACTGATATTTCTCCAAAAGTTGATGTTAACTCATTACCAGCAGAGGCACCCTCACCTATTTCGGCCTCTAAGCCTTTATGTACATCTGCTCCTTCCTCTTCTTCATAGGTCCCAGGTGCTTCTTCCTCCTCCCAACCTATTAGGATTACTCAGGCCATGATCCTGAAGATGGGACAGCTAGCCTATTCGGCGGATGTGAGAGTGACTCGATTGAAGAGATCCATTCCAGGAATGATCGATAATGTTATCTTGGCTGCACTAACCCTCCTTAGGGCCTCTGTTGATGATCTGGCTACTAGAGTCACTGCTTGTGAGAGCAAACAGGGAAAGACACCCAAGATTTTGACTTTGAAAGCTGAAGTGGTAGATTTGAGGAAGGACGTAGACTATCTTAAGTCTACTGACTTCACTTCACTGCTAGAGGTTACTGATGACAGGGATGCTCTTGAGACCTCTGGGGTTCCTCCGGCTACCATCGAAGATGTGTAGAGAGGTGGCACAGTACAGGCAGAGTCGGATGCAGAGATCGATGAGGAGCTGGTAGCAGTACATGAGGATGAGATGAGAGAGCCGAGACGAGAGCATATTCAGGGATTTGCCAGATCTTGCAGAGATGGTTGTGCAGCCGGTTATCCAAACATTACCGATTGAGACGTCCACAACAGCTTCTAGTGGATCTAGCACTGCTATTCCGTCTGAGGCTACTCTAGGCACTGATGCCCCGACAGATAGAGAGACTGCGTAGACAAGACTTTTCTTTACCTCCCTCTCTGTCTTACTTACATTTACTTTTAGATACTTTCATTTGCATTTGAGGGCAAATGCTTTTTATTTGTGATGGGGTGGGGCTCACCTTTTGTGTGCTATTTGTTACTCGTGTTTTTGTGTATATATTTGGGCTGTTCTGTTTAAAAATTGTGTTTGATACACTGTTTCTGTGGATGTTTGAGCTTGTGGCTCCTTTCATTTTAAATTGCAAAAATGATTTTAACCCGTTCAAAAGAAAATTTTTGCCACCCCTTCTGTGTTAAATGTGGCTGTTCTTTTGCAAAATTTGAGTCTCGATTCTGATCAATACCGATGAATTGAATAGTGCTCTCAATCGAATAAACATGAATGTACGGCTACGATAAGGCCAAATAAAGTTGCATAGGCAATATGTGAACTCTTTGCATCTCGTTGTGATTAGCCATGTATCAAATTTATTCTCTTGTGATGATCATTGCACACTAGCGAAAGTGTAGAGTCTTGTTTTACCGTAGTGTCAATGCCTAGTGTGATAAGCTTACTTTGAACCATGCATGATAGATCCTATAATTTGCCTCGTTGGTCCGATCAACGAAGTAAGGCTATCTCTTGATATGATCTTAGGCAACTTCGAAGAGTGTGAGCCAATTTGACATATACCTCTTTGTGGCCTACCTTGTGAGCATGTGTGAACCTCTCTTGAACACCCCTTGAGCCTTATCTTTCTTTGGAAGAAACCTGATGAAAACATAACCTTTCTTTATCTATTACCCAATAGCCTCATGAAGTTGTGGTTAGTTGAATAGCCAACTTAGGCCAAAATCTTAAGTTGGGGGTGTGGTGAAAAGGAAGGGTAAACCAAGAAGTGCAAGAAAGTCCTCCTTACCCATGGTTTTTGAGAAAAATGGAACCCCTCCATACAAAAAAAAAAAAAAAAAAGAGAGAGAAAGGAAAGAAAGAAAGAAAAAGAAAAAGAAAAAGAATGAAAAAGAAGTGGAATAAAGTTGTGAAAATACAAAAAATGGGGTTTCCAAAAATCCATGGGAAGTGAATAATAGGATGACTTATGAGCACTAAAGAAAATGATGAAGGAAAAGGAAATGAAGTGTTGTGAGTACCACAATTCATGAGGATGAAAGTCATTGAGCCTAAATGACCATACCTTTGCACTAAGCCCCATTATAAGCCTTGAAAAGACCTTTTTGATCTTGAGTGAGCTGAAACAAATGTTGATAGGAAAATACGGGCAAACCTATGGGTGAAAGCATGGATTGTGTTCTTCCTTGTGAGAGTGAGCGTTACATTTGATTTCGAAACTTTAAATTGCAAACCATTGTGTGTGAATATGGAATCATTCCTTGTGTGAGGGAATTTGAACACTTTGGTTAAGCTTAAACTTGCATTTGAAGCAAGTATTGTGAGCATGAGATTCTTTGGTATTGGTGTGTCACAACTTGAATCTTTGGGTACACATTTGATCTTTGCATAATTAATTTGAGTCTTGTTGTGTGCATTCATGATTGAGTCTTGTGTAGCACTTTTTGAGACCTCCTTTTCGAATGACTGAACTTGAGTTTGCTCGAGGACAAGAAAAAGTTTAAGTTGGAGGTGTTGATGAATCCACAAATTGGACTCATTTAGGGCTATATTTTGATAGAATTAGTGTCCTCAAATGCATGTTTTTTCTCAATATCTGATGAAAATCTTAAGATATAGGTATTTGGAGTTTGAGGGAAAGCATGGACAATACATAGCAAAAAGGAACAAAGGCAGCTGAAAAGAACGAAGAAATGAAGATCTGCGGATCGCTGAACCCATTCGGTGAATCGCCAAAAGATCTTAGTCTCGCCTTTCTTTCTAGTGTGCTGAGCCCTGTAGGAAAGGATCAAATCAGAGAAGAAAAGAAGCAGTCGACATGTTGCCGAGCGGTTCCGCGAAGCAGTACTATGTCGCCCTATGATCCAAACACGACGATGCTGAAGGATAGAGGAAGACGGCGATGAAACCTACCAAAGGGTGGATCGCTGAGTTGATCGGCGATTCCGACTAATGTCGCCGAGTGATCCGCTGCAGCACAGATTTTTGAAAAATATAAATACTCATTGAGAGTTATAGCTTAGTATCGAATTTGGAGCTTTGAACAATAATATTTTCAGACTTAGCTTATATTTTTGAGTTTAAAGTTTGGAAAGGGTTTTAAAGACCTTGAAGGTTCAAAGGGTTTCAACTCCAAGATTTTGGGCTTGGGTTTTGTGGATTCTTCACTCTTGACTTGTTTTGAGACTTAAATCTTCATACGCATTTGAATGCAAACTCATTTCGGTATAAATTTCTATCTCTTTAGAATGTCTAGCTAAAATCCCAATTCTTGGGGTGTGATTTTGTGAATATGGGTTAGATTATCTGTTGGGTCTTGCTTGTTGGTGGTTTACTTGTTGTTTAAATGTGATTTCGTTTAGTAGTTGTGGTGGAACTTAATGAAATTATAGTTGCAAATATGATTACACCTTTGTGTTTTCGACTTGCTCGAGAGAGAGGACGTAAAACTAAGACTACTAAATTGATGGCCAATGTGAGTGGGTCGACATGAGGTTCAGCTCGAGAGAGTGAACCCTAGTCCCATGTCCACACACTCAGCTCGAAAGAGTGAGTGGGCTAAGGCGGAGGTTGTTCTTCATGCGGCAAGTGGGTGTCCGAGAGGAACCCATTTGATTCGGGGTAAGTTGCTCGAGAGAGAATTTACCCCCACTATGGTCTAGCCTAGTCACAAATATTCAACGAATTTACTACCAAAAGCATGTACCCAACGATTTTGTCTATCCCGTATTCTTGTCACATCCCAAGAATCTCGTTTCCTTGATTAGTACTTTTTGTATTTTCGCTGTTTTTGCTTACTTGTGACAAACCCCCATCGTTAGTTGACACTTTTGTGTCACCCCTTAGATTTAACATGTTTGTATTCGATAATTTTTTTAGTTATGACTAATTTGAACTAAATTTTATTTTTATATTAATTTTCACCACCGCTCCATTGGGACTCGACCCCAACCCTTGGTTGGGTTATTATACTACTGCACGATCGTAGACACTTGTATTGGAAGTTGTGTCTTAATTACACAAACATCATGGGGGTAGCGGTTGGGGTTGGTTTAGGGGTAGGGTTAAAAATATATTTAAAATTTAAAAAATAAGAAAATTTTTATTTATTTTTGGATGGAGAGGGTCATATTTAGGGTACGGGATAGGGTAAGAAAAAAATATTTAAGGATGAAGCAGCGCTTTGGAAAATGTTTTCCTTAATTTTTGAAGGGAACTCATTTTCTTTAAATGAGTTGATTTGGAAAACATTTTCCAAAATATTTAAGTCAACCAAACATGAGAAAATTGGAAAACATTGAAAAATGTTTTCCTTCATACCAAACACACCCTATATTCCAAAACAGTCCTAAATATGTCATATTAATTTTTGTGATATGGATATTTAGAGCATCAAATTTAGCTTGCATAGCAACATTCGAGTGGTATTCACGATGAGCTTGTTTATAGGAAGAAGGTGATTTCGAATTTGGAGAGTGAGCAAGAAAGCTAAGGAGTTATTTGGGCGAGAGGCGGAGCTAGGTGGGGGTTCGTGGGTTCGGATGAACCCACTAGCTTTTACGCAAAGTTTGTAATTGTATCAAGAAATTAAATAGATATATATATATATATATATATATATATATCTGTGTGTGTGTGTGTGTGTGTGTGTGTAAATTAACTTGTGCACCCCTAACAAAATTGATTGATTGTCGGTGAAAATGTTTTTCAAACATTTGTTGTGTTTCGAACACCTTTCTCTTCTGTTCTAAAATTTATAACCCTCAAACTGCTAATCCAGGCTCCACCTTTGGTTTGGGCTTATGGATATTAAACGGGTAACCATTGAGTGACTCGTTGTTGTGGTGGAAGGCATTGCTGAAGTTGGTTTGTTTGGTTGTGTGCTTGGGTGTGTCACTACAATAAAAAACAACTTTTAGCGGCAATAAATAGACACATCAATAAAGAGTACTAAAGTCTTTACCGACATAAGTTAAGTGTCATTAGATCCAATGTCGCTAAAGGCTTTAGGGACATATATAAAGAGTGATAATTGCCGCTAAATCACCTTAACCCCCTTTAACTACTTAACAAACAACTATTATGATGAAGTCTCATTACTCCCCTTCAAGCTAGGAGGGGCAAAAATGTTCCACACTCCTAGCTTGGATAACAAATATTCATGTTGACTTCTAGACAGCCCCTTTGTAAAGATATCTGCTGGTTGTTCTTGTGTTGGTATATAATTCACTTTGATTGAACCTTGTTGTATCATTTCCCTTATGAAGTGGCAATCTATTTCTATATTTTTGTCCTCTCATGATAGACTGGATTTGCATCTATTTGTATTGCTGCTTTACTGTCACTGCATACTTGTATTTGCAGCTGCACTTCAACTCCTACTTCCTTTAACATTCCAAGTAACCATACCAACTCTGACACAGTAGAGGCAAGACTTCTGTACTCACCTTCAGCTGAACTCTTGGTGACTGTGGTTTGTTTCTTTGCTTTCCATGACACTAAGGAGTTGCCTATCTTGATCAAGTAGCCTGTAACAGACCTCCTCGTAAGTGGACAAGAGGCCCAGTATGCATCACAACATGCAGTAACCAGTTCATCTGAAGAACTAGTCAATAGAAGACCCTGTCTAGGTTGCCTTTTAAGATATCTAACCACCCTTAAGGCTTCATCCATGTGTGACTTCTTTGGCTACTGTAGGAATTGGCTTAGAGTCTGAGTGCTAAATGATATATCTTGCCTTGTCATGTTAAGGATAATAGTTTCCCAATAGTTTCTGATATGATGTCTGATCTACCAATTGGTCTTCAGAGTCCTTCTTGTCTCTTATATGCTCATCATACTGTTTTGAAGTTATCTTGACATTAACATCAATGGGAGTTCCTACATGCTTTGCTGTTGACATTCCTACTTTAGCTATAAGCTCCAAGATATACTTTCTCTGATGCATAAGTATGCCTTTTTCTGTCCTAGTGAACTCAATGCCTAGAAAATACTTTAGTTCACCTAGGTCCTTCATTTTAAACACCTTTTGTAATACTTGCTTTGTCTCTTCAATCAACTTAAGACTGTTGCCAGTAATCAACATGTCATCGACATACACAAGCACAATTACTATACCAACTTCTGAATTTTGAATGAACAGGAAATAGGCATACTGACTTTGTTTGAATTTGAGAGTAACAAGAGCTTCAGTCAGCTTGTGATACCATTGTCTTGGTGCTTTGTTTGAGACCATATAATGACTTTGTCAGTCTACAAACCTTCTCCCCTTAACTGACAAAACCTTGTGGAAGCTGCATATAAATTTCATCCTCTAAATCACCTTGAAGGAAGGCATTAAAGACATCCATCTGATAGATATGCCACTTTCTGGAGGCTACAAGAGAGACTATAGATCTCACTGTTACCATCTTAGCCATAGGTGAGAAAGTCTCCTTATAATCTATGCCTCCTTGTTGATTGTAACCTTGCCACCAACCTTGCTTTAAATCTCTCTATTTCACCAGTAGCCTTATACTTAATCTTGTATACCCATCTGCAGCCTATAGGTTTCTTTCCTTGTGGTAAGTCAGTGACCACCTAGGTATTGTTACTTTCTAATGCTTGAATTTCCATTTGCATAGCATCTATCCATCTTTGATCCGTAACAGCTTCTGAATATGTACTAGGTTCCTTCAGTGAGGAAGAAGAAGCAATATAACACTGATAAGCAGGTGAGAGATGATTATAACTCACATAATTCCCCATAGGATACTTCACTGCCTTTTGTGTAATGAATCTGTCATCCAAGCAGGAGACTGTTTAGTTCTAATAGACCTTCTGATGTCAGTTGGTACAACTTCTTAACCCTCTTGACTAGAATCCATAAGAGTGGCAGTACCAGAAAGTTCTTTTTCTGAGCCATTTTGTGCTGAAGGATCACATACTGCATCACCTGAAATATTAGACATGTCATGAACATGCTCTTGGTCTCCAAGGTTCTCAGGCCCCTGACCTGTAAGTCCAGACTCATGTCCATCATGCTCAGGACTGTGGGATACATAAGCTGGCTGAGGCAATTCTTGAAAACTTTTATCTGAACCTCCTTGCAATATATGTGAATAACTGGTGCCTTCCAGAGCTTTTGTCATGTGAAAAAGGAAATATGTCTTCCCTAAAGACAACATCTCTACTTACAAAAAAGACATTAGTGGTAAGATCAAGAAGAATATATCCTTTTTGTATTGCTGAATACCCCATATGTACAGCTGACCTGGATCTAGGCATTAGTTTATCATGTTCAGTAAGACTTTTGGCAAAACATAAACAACCAATTGTCTTAAAATGTGACAGTAATGGTTTAATACCATATAATCTCTCATAAGGAGTACACTTCTTGGGGTTCTGTTGATAATGTAGGCTGCTGCTAATACACAATGCTCTCAGTACTTGATAGGAATTTTTGCTTGAAATCTAAGTGCTCTTGTAACTTCAAGTAGATGTCTGTGTTTTCTTTCAGCCACCCCATTCTGTTGGGTTGTATATGGACAAGATCTTTGATGTATAATACCTAACTTTTGAAACATGCTTTCACAAGTAGAGTTTACAAACTCAGTGCCATTATCAGACCTTATTGTCTTAACAGTCTTTGCAAATTGATTATGAAGATATTGCACAAACATTTGTAAAGAGGCACAAGCATCATATTTATGTTTAAGAAGAAATAACCAATTCATTCTTGAGAAGTCATCCACTATAGTAAGAAAGTACTTGTTTCCATCAAATGTAGCTGTATTATATGGACCCCAAAGATCAACATGAACCAACTCAAAACAATCACAACTCTTGATGCTACTAGTGGGAAAACTAAGTCTAGTTTGCTTGGCATAAGGACAAACTAAACACTTAAGACACCTTACATTGACTTTGTTTATTCATAGGAAACATTCTAGCAAGTACACCAGAAGATACATGTCCTAGCTTTTGATGCCACAACTCTATGTCTGTGGAAACTTGAGACACAGTTAAAGATATATCCCTTTGATTACTGACATGCTTTTGAGTATATAGACAACCTGTTTCTTTACCAATTTTCTTCACCTTTCCACTGTAAAGCTCCTGGAAAACACATCAGTTAGGGAAGAAAGTAGCTGGGCAGCCTAGTTCCTTTGTTAGTTTACTGACAAACATCAAATTGTACTGGAAGTCAGGTAGATAAAGTACATTGAAAATAATACCATTATCTCCTAATGCACAAGAGACTACATGTGTCACTTGAGTACTGTCTCCATTAGGTAAGTACACAACTAAGGAACCTCTAATTAGGAAACAGTGCCTTTGATAAACATATCTAAATCAGACACCATGTGAAATGTAGCACCAGTATCTACAATCCACACTCTGTTAATACCATGAACATGTAATGATTTACCTGTAGTATGAGTAGCAGCATGTGTAGTATTACAATCAAATGAGGCAATGTCTGTCTTGTGCTGAAAACCTTTGAGAATATGATCATATTGATCCTTTGTGAAAGTGCAACCTTTCAACAATTGTTTCCCCTCCAGTTCAGTTTGAATGACCAGCTTAGAAGAACAAGAAGTACCTAATACACCATGATCACTCTAAGAGCTATCAGATTTTCTCCCCCACCCTGGTACCTGCACATTAGTATTCATACCATAGGAGAAATGAACCTGATCAGAGTTGACATCTGATGCAGTACCTTGTGGCTTCCTTTTTTACTTGAAGTCAGGTGGATACCCTACAATCTTCTAGCAGTACTCCTTGATATGACCTTTACACTTACAAAAGTCACAAACTATAATTGAGTTCCTCTTGAATCTCAGATTCACACCTGAGGTAGATGCAGATTTATAATACATAGCCACAGAGTCAACACCAATTGTGTTCACTCCCATGCTATTGGTGTGAGATATCACTATTTTTTGGCTTTCATCTCCCACTATCATAGCATAAGCATGATTGATAGTAGGCAAAGGATTTAGCATCAGAATCTGACTCTTGGCCTGCTGATAAGACTCATTTAACCCCATCAAAAATTGATACAACTTCTGCCTATTCATGTGAGCTACAAATCCCTTTGACTTATCACAGTTGCAACAAGGAGCAGAAACTAAAAGTTCAGACTCATCCCACAAAGTTTTAAGTCTAGTATAATACTCAGAAACTGAATTAGTACCTTGTTGCAATGTTACAATGTCCTTGTGAAGACTGTATGTTCTAGAACCATCTACTCTATCAAATCTCTCTTTCAAGTCATTCCAAACTTGCATAGCACTCAAAGCAAAAACAACACCAATAAGCAGCCTTTTAGATACAGAGTTCATTAACCAGGACAATACAATGGCATTTACCCTCTCCCATTGCCCCCACAGTTCTTCACCATAAATTTCCTTCCTATAAGATCCATCCACTAATCCTATCTTATTTCTTCGCAATGGAGCTAGTGTAATGAATAGACTTCACACTGTGTAATTCTCAACACCAAGTAATTGAAAAGAGATAAGGCTAACTCCACTCACATCAGTAGGACTAAGAAACAGAGGATGATTGTAGTCAATACCTTGAGATGATGAGACTGTATTAGAAGGCAAAGTGAAGGAACCAACAATTTATCCATTGTTGATACCTCGATCTAGTTCTTCAGCTACTTGATCTGGAGACATAGTAATCAAACTTGTTGCGGACTAAGAATTAAACACAATTGATAACAGATGTAAACTCTGATCTGCAGATCAACTGAGAATCTGATGAATTTGTGAATTGACAAAGCAATTCTCTGATTCTTCAACGGAATCGCCTATCACAGTTTGTCACTGTGTATGGCTCTGATACCATGAACGTAGACACAGTTTACAGAAGCTACTAGAAGAGAAGAACGATGAATTTCATATATGAGCTCAAAGGGCTACTTGTACAATGAAGGAAGCATGTATTTATAGTTGTTCCTCTAACTAACTAATGGAAGAATTAGTTACAACAAACTTTTAAAGAGGAAAGACTATTCTACCCTTAATCACCTTAACCCCCTTTTAACTACTTAACAAACAACTATTCTGATGAAGTCTCATTAGTTAGGTACTCAAGGAGATAAATGGGTGTTTTGATGGCCAATGAAGGTAAGGATTGAGGCGTTGAAGGTGGACTGCGTCGTTGGTAAGTTAATACAGGTGGATTTTCTTGTTGAAAATGGGTAGTTTGGTTTAGTGAAGAAGGATTGAGTGGCTGCCATGAATTTTGAGAGGAAAGAGCGGCTTCATTAGATATAGAATTCTGAGAAGAGTTGAAGAGAATACATGAACTCTGGGATTGCTCTCTGTTTGTGGCAAGTGGCATGGGCGAACTTTGTGGGCAAGGTCAACACACAATAGCTAGATGAAGATCTATGTTAAAATTTTGAACTTCACAAGTTAAATTCTGATCATTTTGCTTTATGAGCTGAGGCGGACCCACACTCTGGAAAGGGGGTGCACATGCACCCGGTAACTTCCAAAATATATATATATATATATATATATATATATATATTTTGAAAAACTGATAGAAATTACAATATACTTAACAGTGCACTCATGATAAGCATAGAAGTGCCCTTGTGTACTAGTACAAGCTATAGATACCACCATTGAGACCAGGGTTTGAATCTAACTAAAAGACCTTTTTTATTGTCTTTATTTTAAGTTTAGCTTAGAGCTCATGTTTGAGCTATGTTTATATTGGTGCACCCAAAGTCTTTTTGAATCCAACTAAAGACCTTTTTTTATTATTGTTTTTATTTTAAGTTTAGCTTAGAGCTCATGTTTGAGCTAGGTTTATGTTGGCGTATTCAAAGTCTTTAAATCCTCGGTTCGCCTCTGTTTATGAGAGATTATTCACGTTATATCTCTTTTGCATATAAATGAAAGGTAAAAGAGGCTATTGTGTGAGAACTGGAAATATTATCTCTTTCCAAAAATTTCAGGTCTATCGATGGGAAATGAGTGTGAAGGATAACTGGCTTGCAACATCCCCTGACAGTGTTTATCCTTTTTCGCCATCTAATGAGATTTTAGAAATTAAGGTGCCTTACTCATGGAATTATTGAATCGAGACTGGATCTACTTTTTATGTTTGGAATCTTAATGGTAGTAGTTTTTTAGGATGTTTCAGGACAAAGAATACTAGCAACTGTGGAGAGGGGCACTTTCTGAATTCTGGTGGGAGCAAAGGAGTTTCCCAAAACGAAGGCAGGAATCGTTCCACAATTAGTTGTCATCCTCAAGTATTCAAGTTCTGTGTTATTTTCATTTCCACGGGTTGATAGTAGTCATTGTAGATAATGGGAACGATTCACAAAGTTATGTAAGTACGAAAATAAATTCTTGTGTTAAGCAATTTAAATCTCATTTTCAACTTCAATATATCAAGAAACGAGTTTCTTTCCACAACCAAGATAAAATACACTTAAGTACTTGTGCAAAATTGAATTACATAAGAGAGCAGACTGGTAACTAAATAACATACAAGAGCAAGCTAGTCGGATTCCACCTAGTGTGGATTACTAACAAGCTGGAGCCTCATCTTTTTGAGTGTTGAAAGAGCATCTCTCATGCTAATTCTTGAATCAGGTGTCACTAAAGTGCAGTTCAAAGCTAATTCCACGATAGATAACAAACATTGCATCTTCGCGTCGATTTGTTCATCTCCTGGCTGTACCAAATTAGAATCCACCACCTTGTGAATTTCACTCGGAAATGAATCACTAACCCAACGTTGTATGCTCAAGCCTCCAGTAAATATTTCATCACTTGGTCTTATTCGTGTGAACGTCTCCATCATTAGGATGCCAAAACTATAAACATCACAACTCGTGGATACTATTCCATCTTGTCCATACTCTGCAATTATGGTCAAAAATGATCATAAATCAACTTATACCTAGGGGAAGGAATTGTTTTGAGTATTTATATGATTTGAGAACTTTAAAAAGTCTTAATATACCTGGAGCAATATATCCAATGGTTGCAATTGTCCTTGTTTGAACAAAAGCCTCCCCTGCACCTAATATTTTTGCAATGCCAAAATCACTTACATGAGTAACCATTTCTTGATCTAGCAAGACATTGCTTGGCTTCAAGTCACAATGCACCACAGGCGTTGAATAGCCATTGTGGAGATAGTCCATTGCAGATGCAACATCTATCATTATATCCAGTCTCTGCAATAAGTTCAAGAACAAGTTGTGAGAGTATAACCATTTGTCAAGTGTCCCGTTGGGCATGTATTCCAACACTAGGGCCTTAAAATCAAGATTGGAGCAGCTGGTGATGACTTTGGTCAGATTTCTGTGGCGAAGGTTGCGGAGTATCTCACATTCCGTGTCAAAACTTTTGAATGCACCCTCCAATTGCACATTGAATACCTTTGCTGCAAAAATGATACCATCCTTAAGTGTCCCTTTATAAACCCTGCTGAAACTCCCATTACCAAGCAAGTTGGCTTCGTTGAATCCTTCAGTTGCCTGTTCAAGTTCATAATATGAAATTATTTCATGCCCTTTTACGAGAGACACATCTTTTTGACTTGCACTCTTCTTTGTGTTTCTCAATCTTAACACCACAAATCCAACAGCCAACGTGAAGAGTGATCCAATCCCTAATAGAATATATAAACCCGTAAGCACTTGTTTTCTACTTGACTTCTTTGTAGATTTGGTTAGGCATGGTTTCACGTTAAATCGGGAGTCACCACAAAGTGCATCATTGGACAAGAAAGATTGACTGGTGACATTTGCAAAGGTACCACCAGTGGGAATTTCTCCACTGAGTCTATTGAATGAGAAATTCATTTGTTTTAGATACACAAGAGCTTCTAATGACTTTGGAATTTCACCACTAAGATTGTTATAGGACAAATCCAAGTATTCCAAGGACAACATTTTGCCAAATGATTCAGGAATAGGCCCCTCTAATCTATTATGTGATAGAGAAAGATTAATCAATTTATCTAGACTACCTAGAGTACTAGGAATCTTACCAGAAAAATAATTATTCGACAGATCAATGAGTGTTGCTGCCTTTAAGTTTCCGCTCTCCAGTGGAATTTCCCCACTCAATAAATTGGATGAAACATCGAATTGTATGAGATCTTGAAGAGTCCCCAAGCTTGAAGGTAATCTAGAATCCAGCTTGTTCTTAGCTAGATAAGTTCCCTCAAACTGGTCATGTTACCAAAGCACGAGGGCACTGAACCAGAAAAATGATTTTCTGACAAGTATAATGCACCTAGATTCTTTAAATTGCAGATAATATCTGGTATGGATCCTTCTATCTTGTTGTCAGATAAGTAAAGTTGTTGAAGGTTCAACATGCCTCGGACAGTATTTGGAATATGTCCAGTCAATTCATTGGAAGACAGACTAATCTTTGTCAATCCAGTAAGATTACAAATTTCTTTTGGAATGACACCCTTCAGTTTACAAACTGGTGCTGCAAAAGTTTGCAAGGAGTTTGAGAAATTACCAACAGATGCAGGCAAAACACCATCCAATGGACTATTACCTAATGCGAGTACGCGTAATTTCCTACAGTTGGTTAGTGATGTCAGGAAACTCAATGATGGATCGCTGATAAAATTATTGATCTCCAAGTTCAGATGCTCAAGGTATTCTAAGTTACCAACTGATTTAGGAATTAGACCTGTGAAACTGTTTTCTGAGAGGTCAAGTAGTTTGAGTTTCGATGAATTAGAGATTGAATCAGAGATAAAACCACTCAGACTATTTACGCCACAATAAACTTCTTCTAGGTTGGGCATTCCACGACCGAAATCTGAAGGTAGAGTACCTGAAAGCTTGTTTACTCCAAAATCTATAATCTGCAGTGCTGATATGTTGAAAATGCTTTCAGGGACAGAACCAGTAAACTCATTCCCAGCTAATGCCAATATCTGAAGTTTCTGAAGATTACCTAGCTCCATTGGTATCTCTCCTGTCAATTTTGGGGAAATATATGAGTACAATTTTGGCGGAAAAGAGAAAAGGAAGAAAAATTTCTATTACCTTCCAAATGCAGAGCTGTAATATATAATCTTGTAAGAGCTGTTAAGTTGGCTAGCTCTCTTGGTAAAGTTCCAATAAACTCATTTTCACTCAATATCAATTTTTGAAGCTTTCTGCATTTCTCAAGGTTTTGTGGAATAACTCCATCTAGGGAGTTGCCTCTGAGGTAAAGTCCTTCCAAGTCTGGAATATGATCACATATAGTTTTTGGAAGCTTTCCAGTAAGATTGTTGCTGCTAAGAACTATCACTTGCATTGTAGTAATGTAAAAAATTGACGGTGGTATAGAGCCACTAAGTTGATTATATTGCAGGTCTAGGATAGTCAAGTAACGAAGATCACCGATTTCTCGAGGGATCTCTCCTTCAAGAAAATTTCTCTCCAATAATAACACTTCCAGATTTGTTAGATTGGAAAGGAAGGATGGAATTTTACCAGAAAATTGGTTATTTGATAGGTACACAAAGCGTAAGTTGGGTAACAAACTTAAAAATGATGGAATGGCTCCGGTGAAGTTATTGCTTGTGACATCAATCAATTTCAACCTCTGCAAATGAGCCAACTCTTGTGGCAAATCTCCATGAAAAGTGTTGTTACTGATGTCGAGGGAAGAAAGAAATGAGAGGTTTCCAATGTGTGGAGGAATGGTACCATGAAGTTGCATACTAGAAATGTTTAAAGCAGTGACTCGATGGTGACCGGAGCTGCAAGTGATTCCAATCCAGCTGCAAACCGGGACGGAAGAAGACCAGTTGCTTGCTAAGATATTGTTAGAATGAGAAGAAATGTGTGATTTAAGTGCAAGAAGAGCAGTTTCATCAGTGCTAATATTAGCAAGTGAAGTAGTGTGATGTAGTAGAATGAAAATTACAAGAAAAAAGACTAGAGTGAAACTTCTGCCCATAATTAAGCCAAGATGGTTTCTCATTGAGCTAAAACAAGATGTATTTAATGATATCAAATTCAATTCAGTCAACATTTGGAGATGTACTATGTATGGTAGAACAATTTAGTTCTATATTGTACTGTTATTCTTTTTATAACACTAGTTCTGTGCAATGTGCGTTGCACGTGATTTCTAATTCCTAAAAATCAATTTAGGTACTTTGTTTTTTTCCCCTTCTACGAGACCAATTTCGATAAGTAAAACTTTTTAGAGTTATAAATATTAAATCCTATGAAAATATATTAGATTTAATTTGCATATTTTAAAATTGAGAAAAAGGTTTGAAATATATTTGAACTTTGACTGAAATTGCTTTAAAAAATCCCAAACTTTGGGCAGGACCTATTATCTCTACACTATTTAATAGTGTATTTTAAAGATAGGTAAGTGTTCATGCACTATGTACTTTTAATTCATTGAGGGTGAGGGCCTCTAAGTCTTCTTTTTTAATGTTCATAATTTAATTTGTTTTATTGTCTATTCGTTAATTAATTTCTGGACATTCAAGTTCAATAATAACTTATTAGCCATTAAATATAACTCAAGTCTCATACAAAGCATATATATGTATGATATGATCTAGAAATGAAATATAAATTAGAACGAAAATAGTGAATAATAATAATAATTATTATTATTATATTAATAACACAAATCATCTAGTTAGATCAACTTTCAGGATTGAAAAACTTATTTTTATTTGAACAAGAAGTTAAAGGAAGAAAAAAAAAGGTGGAATAAAATAATATTTAAACAGACTCAAATTGCTTTCAGGAGGCTTCCATTATAAAAAGGGAAGTGGAAAGGAAACAATAATATCCCCTTTTCTGCAAAAAGCAAAGCAATCAATAAAGAAAAAAAATTCACTTTCCAATATTTTACATTTATCTTATTGTTGAGCCTAAGACCAAAGGCACACAGTAAGGTCAAGGCAGATAATCAAAGAATGCTTTACAATATCATCTTAAAATTGTGTGACTTTACAATGGTTTGTTGCCACTTGGCTTAACCTTTATTATTTATAATTCACTCGCCTGAATAAGACAGTTTTGTGGTGGTTATAAATACACTAGTCTCTAGGCACGTGTGTCCTGTATTAATTAGTACAAAAAAATTGAGTGATATAGATGCTACTAAAACTTGCAAGTAATATTGAGTAACTAAATTTTGAAAGAGAAGTATAATTGTTTGTAGTTATACATAATCAATTGAATTGGTATATGTGATATTTTTCTAATATAGTTCTAATATATCTTATACTTAGTACAACCTTTCCCTTATTTTTTTTTTATTATTTCAACAACAAATAGTTTATATGTGACATAAGTAACGTTGATTTTGTTTGCAAGTGTTTCACACATCTTAAAGTTTGTATCTTGTGTAAGAAACTGTAACCTCCTTTTTATAGACACATGCATATCAAGAAGGTGTTGTCGAATAAAAGTCGTATTTCATGTGGTACAAATCAACATATGCTTCTTTAAGGTGGATAATGTATCATTGTCAATTTCATGGGATACACTTAAAAAATAGTGTTTATTTGTGATAGCGATAGTTAATAATTAGTGGCATTAGAAAATTTAATCGATATATAAAAATTCAATTGCACGTACAACTTTCTTTGTTTGTTTCAAGATTATGAGTCCTTTCATATGTAAATTTGACAGCAAAATATTAATTAAATTATTTAAATATAATCATATTACAGAATATAATATAATCGATCTATACTCAAGAATAAGAACTTGATATAAATGGCTGAAATATTTAAACTATCTTATTTAAAAATATTGGGTGTACATCTTCAAAAAAGCATCCACTCAAAGAAATAATAATTTTGTATGAATCTAAAGTCTATATCATTTATATTACTAAAAAATGTCATACCTATCACAATTTTCCTACAGATTACATTATATTTTTGTGAAACGAACATCATACCTATTACTTACCTGATGATGTGAATGAGAAGTGAAGAATTCAAAATTGTAAGGTAAAAACCTGAAACAAAAGAAAAATAAATAAGAATTATTAATTAGCAAAAACAAATCAAGAAAAAGATATATATTAAAGAAAAACAAATACAAGAAATACCGAAAACTATATAGAGAGGATAAAAAGTAAAGAAATGAACTCGGAGCCAGCGAGTAGATTTCCTCCTCCATCACATGTTGAGTTCTGAACTAACAGAATGCTCTCATAACAATCCATAAGTTTGCTCCTTTCTCCATGCTGGTAACTTCATCAACATTTCTGATTGTAAATTTGATGGAAATGATTAATATGTCGACTCTTTAACTGTTATTTTTTCCTTTAATCACAGCTTTATGCAGTCCTGTGAACCTCAGAAGAGAACTATATAGAGAGGATAAAAAGTAAAGAAATGATAATAGATTACAATATATATAGATTTAATGAAGTTAGTTATTCATATTTCTAACTAAAGAGATTCCATGCATCTGTTGTACCATTCAATTTAATTTAATTAAATATATGTCTAGAAAACTGAAAAATATCTTGATGCTTAGAAAACTGAAAATAGCTTGATGCTTAGAAATCTGGAAATGCTTAAAGGCAATATTGGAGTAGGTGTAACTCATAATTAATGAATAAAAAATTAACTTTTGTGTTGGATTAGTAGTTAATAATTAATTAATATAAATATTTTACAACATTTTAATTTAGTATAGGAGCAAAAAGGTAATCCAACTTTGCACTTTGGTGCTTCCCACTTTTAATAATATATGATTACATAAAAAATTTTTGTTTCAAGGTTCAAATTTGAAGTCTCTAATTAAGAAGAAAGAAATTTCACTAATCTCACCACATTGGTTACTGAGATGAGACCACGACTAATAAAGTGGAGAAGAAGATATCAGATGTCACAAAAAAGAATAAACTAATTTATATGGTGATAATTTGTATTTTTAACCTTAACATTTAATGTAATATTAATTTATTTAGCTTTGACACAGTGAAATTATTTTTCCATGTGGAGTGCTACATGGCAAAAATTTTATACAGAAAAGAGAGTGTATTACACACAACATTATATATTAGTCAAGGTGTGTTTCACTAACCATTGAGTGATAGTTTAGATAGGAAACTCACACTTTCAATAGTTCAGGTATAAAACTCAAAAACTGAGATAGTTTAGATGTATTTTTGACCATTAACTCTAAATAATACAAATGTTTTTATATAATTTAAAAAAAAAAATGAGAAACATTAACATTAACCAATAATATAATAATCGAAGTACATAAAAAATGTTCTCATTAGAGGGCGATTGCTTCCTTTTGTAAGTATGCTCAAGTCTAGAACTGCAGTAGTTTTAAGACTTCATACTAATCAAAAATGATCTTTAGCGGCAAATAATTAACGACAATAGCTCAATTGCCGCTAAATATGTATTTTTAGCGGCAATTAGCACTCTTTATATATGTCCCTAAAGCCTTTAGCGACATTGGATCTAATGATACTTAACTAATGTCGGTAAAGACTTTAACACCCTTTATTAATGTGTCTATTTATTGCCGCTAAAAGTTGTTTTTATTGTAGTGCTCACTTCCTATTTCAAATTGATATTTACTCTGTATTATTTTGAACTAGAGTCTACTTAATTTGAGTGTACACAAGTAGACACTTAACTTGTATGAAATTGAACAAATAGACACTATATTGAGGTTAATGTAGTGAAAGAGAGAGTTGAGACAAACAAAAATATTCTAAGTCTTCAACTATATTCACTATACAAAAGAGAGTAATTATATGTTGAAAAAAGTATTCTTTTGTGGAGCTTTGAGCTCTTCAATTAATCCGAAGTTGTTTGAGTTGTATGACGTGTTGGGCTGTTGTATTCTAGTTGGGACAAGTCAAGAGATATACTGCTGGATTGGTGTAGATTATGCTGCAGTAGACTTGAATCTCTCTAAAGAGAGCCAAATATCCGTGCCTCAACCTAAAGATTTGTTTATTTATTTATTTTTTAATTTTATTTTCAACTGTAATATTTCGTATTTGCGGTATATTAACCAACAATTTTAAGGAGATTCATGTTTTGGTATAGTTTGAAAAAGTGTGGATATTAAGATAGGGATCTCAACATAATTCCGCTCAATGTCGCTCTCTTCAAGAGATGAAAGAGAAGAGGTGTATGGTAAAATAATTTTTTACTTGCTCAATTCAAGTGGTGAAAAGGTAAAGGGTAAAAACTTTTTACCTAATATTTTCATGAATAAAGTGATTCTAATTTTCATGAAAAAGAGTGACATTTAAATTCTTAAAATAGTGAGGGGTTCATGAAATGATAGAAAAATATATTTGTGAAATTGTGATTTGTGCATCTTTGAGAAATGCTCTAAAAAAAGAGTATTACAAATGCATATATTTATTGTGGAACAAATCACATGTTGTTTTGTTATAATGGAATGACTTTTGGCTATAATATGAGAGTTATAAATAAATTATGAAAACATGTTGAGTAGCCATTTAACATGAAATGTTTTGGCTGGAAAATTTTTATTCTTGAAATGAAAAATACTATAAAACATGTGATGGAATTTTCCTTGTCAAGTCACATAATATTGAAATAATTGTGAAATACAATTTGTTATTCGTAGTTTTGATGATTTGACAAACAAAGGGATCTTGTCAGGGGACCTGATCCTTTGTACCAATACGGTGAACAAATGATAGCTTAAAAAAGTACAGAAGTTGGTGAGGTTGGTGCACGGCTCCTAAGCGTGACAGAATCCTTGACTAATGGTTGGCCTCTAAGGTTATGTCTATCTTTTATAAGATTATCCTCATTAAACACAACCTCAATTTTTGCATTCCTGAAATACTCAAGAACTCAAGCAAAAACCACTCCTTTGAGAAGTATTTTCCTCAAAAGCAACAGGGACCTAATAGAGCTGCATGTGTCTTAGTTGTCTTAGGATTTATACTTCAATGCTTATCTTGTAAATCTATTCCTATGCTATAAAGGAATTAGATCTTTGTTCGGTTCAAACAAAAGTCTAAGTCAGTTAGGGTTAACTGGTTTAGTGGGCAGCATTGTTGCTGCTTAATTGAAGTCTAAATCATCTAGAGTTAGGTGGTTTAGTGGGCAACATTGTTGTTGCTTAGTTGGCGTCTAAGTCATCTAGAGTTAGGTGGCTTAGTGGGCAATAGAGTTATCGCTCAGTTACTTTCTTTGTAGTAGAGTTGCTACATTGAGGGGGAAGGGATTTAGAGGTAAATTCCTAGGTTGCAAGAAGTTGTAATCTAAATCATTGCTCTGTTTGAGTGAAATGGAGTTGGGTTGAAATCCTGTGAGGACAGGTCGTGGTTTTCACCGCCCTTGAGCAAGGGGGTTTCCACGTAAACTACTTATGTTGTTTACTTTACTGCTTGTACTTGCATTACTATTCTTGCTGTGTCAAGGGACCTGGTCCATTGACTGATAGTGGACGCATACATCTTAACACAATTTTGTTGGTTGTGTGATTCTTGCAACTCCTTTTGGTTTAATTGTGTGAGAAAGTTATGAAAAATAAAAAATGGGAGTTTGCTAGCCTAATAAAAATATGAATTATGTGACTAACAACCTGACTTGATAATATGTTTGCAGAAAAAGTACTTAGCACGTACAAGCAAACAAGATAGAAAATTAGTGCTATTTGTTGGAAGAGAGAAAAGCAAATGATATTGCTTGCAAACTCTACTATGGAGGTTGAAGTAAAAAAAAATTAAGCTTCAACTAGTGAAAAAAGTGATTTTGATTTTATTATATCAAACACTTTAATTTGAGAAATTAATTTTTCTAATTTTGATCAATTGTGATAGCATTAATATTATTGGTAGAGTACAAAATCGTTATTAAGACGGTAAATTCAGACTCATAAGAAAAAACACAATATTATGAATTTTTTTTTTCTTTTTAATATATTGTTGGTCTACCAATAAGCTCTCTAAAAAGAGGGAAAGGGGTGAATTTCAAAAGAATTTCCCCTTAAAATTTGTTGTTCCAAAGATTATTCTTATGAATTTTCCTATGAAAGGAGGGAAGTTATGATCTATCCATATTAATCTCTCTTTTAGCTTCTCTTGGTGTCTGTTGAAAATTATTGAACCATTTGACTGAATCAATGTTTCAATGTGAAATCCTTAAAGCAGTGCAATTGGATTCTAATTTCTCTCACTGTTTCTTCAAGTTTTGTGGCATTGATTTGTAATCCATTTCACTAGCATCAATGAATCATTTTCCACTTCCAATCTCCTTATTTTGTTGTTGTAGCACCATTCTTCATAGCCCAGGCCAAAGTAAGTAGCATATGCAGAAATCAACTTTCGTTACTCATCTCGAATAATGCCCCTTCCTCCACTTGCTCTGAGGTGCCTTTAGAGCAGCTATCAGAATTTTGTAGAGAATAGCAGAAGAAAGGTATAACCGGAAAACCCTTCTGCTAGCCCAAGATCGTTAACTAAGATCGGAAGATTCAACTAAAGAAGAGAAAGCTAGAAAGGAGAAAGAGTATTTTGGATAAAAGAACTTTGTTATAGAAGAAGACTCTTTGATTTGGATTGTTCTTGGGTTTGCTTGGGTTACATACAAATGCCTAATGTCATCCCTATTTATAGTTGTGTAGGGATGATTCTAGATACTAAGAATCTAGATTGTTCTAACATCTTCTACAAATATCTTTCTCAAGTATCTAATATTCTAGACTATCTAGATTTTTCTTAAGCACAAATATCAAAGATATTACTCTACAAAATTCTAAAAAGTTCTACTAAATATCTAAGATATTTTTTGTACCTACAAAAAATCATCTTTATTTTTCACACTCCCCCTTAAAGTGATTTTATTCTTTTTAAAACTATCCCACACCTGTCACAGAAGAACTCAAACGAAGCTTTGCGCCATGTCTTGGTGAAGATCTCAACAATTTCTTTGTAAGTCCTCTTGGTTCTTCAAATGATGAAGATTCTTCATCAGTAATTGATCCATGGGAATTATCTCCTTGTTGAGTTCTCAGATTCCCCCTTTTTTTTTAGCTTCCCGGTAGTTGTACTATTCGGATAAACATTTACCATGGACAAATTTCAAACTCTAGGATTCAAGATTCTGGAACCCATTCCTTCTAACGCATCTCCATAAACCAAGGAAATTTTATGAGGATCAGTCGCTTCATTTGAGTTGGTGATAAACTGATCATCAATTTCCTGCAAAGCCTCATCACTAGCACAAGATCCACCACCACCTTCTCTTTTCAGCTCTTTAGATTGTTTGTCATTTTTAGAGCTTCCAAAAATTATGTCGACTGTCTCTCCACCTGAAATTTGTCCTTCATGGTCAGCTTCCTCATCTATTTGATATTCATCATCTCTATTTTCTTCCCATATTTGATCTAAGCCAATGACTGACATCGATATGGCTGATGATTGATCAGAGACTTCAACTTTCCATACATCTTCCTCAATACTTTCTCCATAAAGGTCGCCATCGGTATATATGTTGACACCCAATTTTGGCCTAACATTTTCAAAATTCATAACTTTTAAGTTTTATTTATTTAATAGTTCAAGATAATTTTTTTATAATTTTAAATAAGTTTATCGATAACTATCCTTATTTATCAAAATTTAGAATTTTTTTTATCAGTTAATTTTAAAATTGCATTTTTTACATGTTATTAGTCACATTCGTTATACTTTTTAATAATCATTTTATTTGTTACATTTGTTAATATTAATTTTGATACTTTGCACAGTCTAGAAATTCATTCGAATATGGATACAACTTCATGCACAGATATTTTTAAAGGCTAGTGATTTTGGCGCACGATTTTAAAAGAATGATACTGTACTATAGGTAATTTTTTATTTTCTATATAAACAATGAACTATGCATTAGGTCAAGGGGGGTGAATTTATTTTTTAGAATAAGGTTGTAAAATTTTAGATTTTTTTCACAAAGGGGGTTTCACTATTTATTTTTCGGCTGCCACCACCTCGGAATCCGGCAAAGTTTTGGTGAACCTTTCTCCATTATTCCCAGCAAGCTTTAGCTCCAGCGAACAGTGAGCTCCGAGCTCCCACAACTCCGAAAACACACCTGTTTTCACCACCAAGACCACTAGCAAACCACCATCTCTTTCACCTAATTTTTCCAGCTACAAACAATTCCTCCCACCACCAAAACCCCAACCAGAAATAAACTCAAATGCCTCTCCTTTCACCGAGGAACAACCAACAAATACCACTCGAAACAACCAACAAAACTGCCACCAGAACACCATCAAAAACAACCCCATACCCAGCTGAAACAACAACTAAACTAGACCCTTAAACCCCTATTCCTTTTCCGGCCAGAACCGCCATCTCGAGCAAAAATCATCAGAAATAACAACCCAAAACCCCCAAATGGGAACCAAACTCGCCGGAAAACAACTACCAAACTCACTTGAAAATAGTGACCAAACGACTTCCTCCAACGCTGCTAACAGATCACAAACAGCCACGAAAACTACCCCAGAACCCCTTTCCTTTTTGCCGGCGAACCAGATCTCTTCCACAGAACAACCATCCCAAACCCCGTCGTTTTCTCTCCCCCCGTTGCTGTTTCAGACCATCCATGAACTCCGAAGTTCAATAGCTTCACCCACCAACAATAGACCTAACAAAACCCCAAATCTAGCAAGCACCCTAAAAACTAGATCTCCAGCTTTAACACAGCCACACAACAACAATCAACTACTAGGAGCTTTAATTTCCGGTGCAACTCCAACAACTAGGACCCACTGTGACTTCTCGTTTTTCCCCTTTTGGTACATTTTTAAAGCTTTTGTCATTATTATTAATTTTGATAAATGTTTGCTTCTATGGTTTGTTGGGCTGATATTATTTCGTTCTTGTTCTTATTTTGGTTGCATTTCACCATATTTTGATTCCTATTTGATTTGCTCTTTTCTAGTTTGTATTGATATTTTTATGCTCTGCTATTTAGGTTCTGGTTTGCACTGAATTTGAACATTTTTTGTTATTGTTAATGACATATTTTATTAGTATTTGCTATTTTGGTGTTACCTGTTCACTACTATTTTATTATTTTAATATTGTTTTACCTTTTAGCATTTTTATAATATTCATGATGAAACAAATTTCAATATTAACTTTTTGTTGTTGTTGTTTCTAAATTATATTATTGTTTAATGTTGTTTTTAAGCTTTCTTATTATTGAATGTTGCTGTTGAGTTTCCTTATTATTGAATTGAATGTTGCTTTTAATTTTTTTTTCTTTTTATATTTTATTATGTCCTTGTTTTATATTTTTGTAGTTAGTTTTAAGGATGGATACTTATATATCTTTGATGTATTATTGTTATTTTTAATTAATTCAAGCAAAACAAGTTAAAGTGGCCAATGAGAAAGTCTCTCCGTCGGTTTTGGAGGCCTCCCAATTGTAAAAGACGGAAATTTAGTTTAACTTTATATACTTTGTATGTTAAAATTGGCCGATAAAAAAATTACCATCGATTTCCAAGGCCTTCCATGTTAATAAGACGAGTTTTTATTTTTAAGTTATTATTAATTTATTTATTTTTATTCATATTTATTTAGTACTAACACTATTACTAAGTGTCTTTACAGATATCCAGAGCTGCTTCCCATTAGAGCTATTCGAATAAAGTTCGAATTGTATTCTTTTGTTATTTATTGTGTATATTGTTGATGATATGCAACTATTAGGTCGTTTCTCATATTACTTGTTTGTTTTATTACTTGTGTATATTGCATATTTGTTATATGTGTATACTATTTTTACCTCCTCTTCAATTTAAAAAAATGAATTTTGTCGATCCCACAGTTGTGGATTTTGAATGATGTCTAACATCTTCCCTTCGAAAAAATTTGAACCCCTTACCTAGAATATTGGTTTCGTAGATAACTTAATGGTTTCCTAGTTTTTTCCTAAAATTAGATGGCGACTCTTTTAAAATTTGTTTATTCTTAAAATTCTTTTTAAATCAAATTAATTTATTATTTTTTGAGTTACCACGACGTTTCGCCCTATTTAAATAAAGTAGGGATGTAAAAAGAATGGCGACTCCGCTGGGGATATAGAGGTTCTAATCATTATGAGTTCACTTTTTCAAATTGAGGAGTTATTTTTTTATTGTGTTATTCATTATATCTTGTATATTTGATTAATTATTTGTATATTATACTTGTTATTTATTCATTATTTGTTTAAACTATATATAAATTGTCATTTCATTCATGACATTTTATGTTGTATGTATAGTATATTAAAGGACGGTTTTGTGGAACCACAGTCGAACTTTTTTTATACTCAACCCTTTTCTGAAATGATCGGCAACTTATTGGTTTGTCATGCGTCTAATGGTTGTCGTAAGTTTCAGCCTAAGTTGTCTACTTGGGTTTTCGGTATTTCAAAAGCCACTCTTAGTCAACTAGAGTAGAGTGAAATCAAATCCCGATTTAGTGCATTTTGAACTAAGTCGACCCAACACCCTAGGCGTGTTGGGCCCATTAGAAGCCCACCTTGTGTCATTTGGCCCATTGGTCAATAAAAGAAAATCATGCTTATGTGTTTAGATTTGAAGGATGTATACGTCATTTGGCAAAACATTTTATCTTGGGGTTGAGAGTCTAATAGTTTGTTCGAGTCGAAGAAGATCAAGTTATCATTTAATCCAAAATGTGGACATTCGGAGATGACAAAAAATCAAAAAGAAGGATTGCATATGGAAGCATAGTTTAGGATTGTACCCCTACGTGGGATTAATTATTTGTATCTATTTTCCCCTGTTATGTATCCCCATTCAGTTTATTGGTAAAACTTGTATAAATTTGGGTTTTGGGGCAATGAAATGTTTATACATCCTTCAGATCGATAAGTCATTCTTGACACAAAAATGGTCACATATTTGTATATGATGTGCAACAATTGTTTGTATGCTATATGATATAATTGAGTTTGTCTTTAATTAAAACAATGCTTATGTGTTTAATTAATTTTTTGTGTGATATTTTAGATTATCCATTATGAACACGAACTAACACTTTTACCTTTTGAGTTTTTTTTCTTTTTTTAAGCGAGAGGTTAATTTGTGTCAAAATTTGGAAGTCATTATTCATCCGACGTTGTGTATTTCACAAGACATTAGTATCAAGTCAAAAAGATAAATCAGGGGAGTCTTTGACTATGAGGTCACACTCATTTATTTTTTTATTATTTTGCATACTGGCCCTACTTTCACATATTTCTCATATTTTTACAGGAAAACCATCCCTGACAGCAGTCGGGTATGGTCATAAAAATGTCTGATTCTCGTGGATAATTGGAAGAAGACACAGTTCCAAGAAACATTCAAAAAAAAATACAACAAGTGGTTACTATAAGAAAAATGAAAGACCGCTTTCCACAAACAGTACAAAGATCGACAGTTAAGAAGATACAATGAATCGCTCTGAGTTTTTCTAAATTTTGAAATTATTTTATGCCATATCTGCCAGAACTACGCGAACCAGATTCTCATTTCGGTGAGATACGAAGGCAATCCTTCTTGTGTTCGGTATTTATTCTTTCAAATTTAAAAAAAATGTGTAAAGTAAAATAGTTTGTGCATATTTTCAAAGGCATCTCTGCACGAACTATGCGAACCTGATTCTCATCTCGGTGATATATGTAGGCAGCCATTCTTGGGTTCGGTATTCATTCTTTTAAATTCAGAAAAAAAAATCAAATAGTTTGTGCATATTTTTGAAAAATATATATGCATGAACTATGCACACTTGATTATCATATCAATTAGATACGTAGGCAGCCCTTTTTGGGTTCGATATTCATTCTTTAAAAATAAAATAAAATTGTGTATATATTGTAAGAGTCAAGTCTTCAACTCAGTTAGATCAACGCAGTTAGGAGCATGTAAATATATTTGGTATGATGGAGGGGACTGACTTTGTCGTAAACTATAGACTCTTTTGGTACCTCTCATTTCTACTTTTGTGATGCTTGAAAATTCTCTTGTATGGATTCAAGATAAGAATAAAGCCAACCTCATGTTTTTATGTGCATTGTGTGGTGAGCTTTTAGATCAAAATTCTATTGCATCGCACTGTTGATTTACAACTTGGCTTGAATGTTTATTGAGGCGAAATCCTGAGTTATGTTTGGTTTGAAAAAGGATTGTATGCCTTCTTTGACCCGATTATGCCTTTCAAAGCCTACTAAATGACATTAATCACTAGTTTTCCCCACTTTGAGCCTGAAGCCCTTTCTTTGGACAACCACATCTTAGCCATTATCCTTCTGAGTGCTTATATGCACTATCCCTCACTTGGCCCAACCTTCTTGAGCGCGCCAAAGATGTGCAAATTACAAGAGAATATCCAAGTTTGAAGTTCTAAAAGGCAAAGATATGAAGTCTCCCAAAGTCAAGGAAGCAAAAACGACTTCTAGAAAAAGAACAAAAAAGAAAGAAAACAGGTTGAAAGAAATAAAGAAAGACAAAAATACCCATACAAGGTTAGTGAAAGAAGAGAAGGAAAATACTCCAACAAAGAGGAGAGAAATTCAAAAGAAAGGAGTGAAATAAAAGAAAGGCTCCTAGAAATAAGGACTTAAAAGAAGTCGAGACAAAGGGGTAAAAAAAAAAAACTCCAACAAATGAGAATTCATAAGAAGTCGAAAAAAGGGAAGACAACGAAGAGGATCAAACGCCAAAGGTGCATCAATCATCAAAAGCACAAATTCACTGTGACGCTCAAGAAGGAATTAAGTCACTCTTATTCCAAATATATATCCTACCCGTCCCTAAGCCTACATTACAAGCCAATAACAAGCCCTACATGATCTTATTACAAATGTCCTCATATTAGTGGAGATTTACATAAGGGCCAACCATACGGTATCACAATTGCATGCATTGAACATTTTTGTGAGTGTGAGTGCACCTTGAAAAATGTCCTCAAATAATATGCTTCAAATATGTGTGAAATAAGACTTTTCTTATTGTGAGGGCAACTGAGACATGAGGATGGTACAATTCAAAACTTTTGTTTGAAGCAAGATAAACAAATCTTGTTGAGGTACCACTTGAAGCTGTAGGAGTTACCTTGAATTCAGTCTTAGTTAGAAAAAGAAAAAAAGATTTACATGTGATCCTGACTCCTGGTACCAATTGTAGTTAAGACTTGACTTTTTCTTCACATTCTTTATTCTTCTTCAAAAAAAAGAGAGAAGAAAAAAAGGGTGAGCAAGAACCCACTTTTAATGTTTTCCAAAGCATTTTTTTTAGATTATTCCCATTAAAAAAAATTGCATTTTCTTTTTGGGTTGTCCGTTGTAAAACATGACATTAGGCTAACCTTGTAAGTGTGAGACGCCTATTTTACTTCATTGGGTTGTCCGTCCCAAAAATGTGACTTGTCTTTTGTCTCTAGGCTTTGAATATCACAAGGATTATCATTTTCCTATTTCGTCATATTGAGATTGTACATTTTCTACTAATGATCTTATCTCAGATTCTTTGCAACATTCATCTTCTACAGGATTGGAATTACATTTGACCTGATTTCTAGCTCAACAGGATATGTAGGCGCCACGACGGCTCTGTCATGTATCCAGTGTGAATTTCTTTTCTCCTTGTAATAAAAACTGGGATAGAATTTTTGAGAATATCTTAGAAATTATCAATAAAGGTACTATCTCCAGCAAGTTAAGATTGGAGATCATTTTGAGATTTGCCAAAAGTTTTAACTGGGACAAAATTTTTGAGAAAGACCTCAAAAATTTCAACAAGTACTATCAGAAGCTTGATAGTCAACTTCAAATGATCCATCATCACTTGAAGTTCGAAGTCAACTTGAAAATCTCCAGTATTGTCATGGTGAGCCAGTTGCTCTTAGTACAAATCCCCAATAAGACATGAGTCACAATGAACACAAAATGTTCAAGAGCAAAATGATGGTTGCTCATTTGTGTCAAGGTGATCATGCACTTTGTACATATTCTCTTGTGAACCTTTCCTTAAAGTTTTTTTTATCATGTCGCTAGCGAAAGCGATATTGTGTCTACTAATTGTTCCTTCCTAGTATAGGAACAGATTAAAGCATCAAGCGGATGACACTTTCAAGACATCGAGCAATCCACCTCGTTATAGTGGAAATCATTGGGTCATCCATTATTTTAAGTTTTAAAGTATTTTTATTTGCCAAGAGGGCCATTGCATTTTTTATTTGCCGAAAAAGCCATTGCATTTAAGTCGCATCTATTCGGAGGTGAAGGATGTGAACCATATATATTCAACCTTCAAGTCGAAGAAAACTTGCGTTGAAAGATATTTGCATTTAAGTCGCATCTATTCGGAGGTGAAGGATGTACACCATTTCTTTTCAACGTTCAAGTCGAAGCAAACTTGCGTTGAAAGATATTTGCATTTAAGTCACATCTATTAGAAGGTGAAGGATGTGCACCTTATTTATTTGCGTTCAAGTCCGTGGAAACTTGAGTTGAAAGATATTTGCATCTAAGTCGCATCTATTCGGAGGTGAATGATGTGCACCCTATCTATTCCACGTTCAAGTCGAAGGAGACTTGCATTGAAAGAATTTTCATTCGTCCTACCAATGGACATACATTCAAAATCCTACCGATGGATCATATTTTTTCATTCGTCCTACCGATGGACATACATTCAAAATCCTACCGATGGATCATCTTTTTTCATTCGTCCTACGATGGACATACATTCAAAATCCTATCGATGGATCATCTTTTTTCATTCGTCCTACCGATGGACATACATTCAAAATCCTACCGATGGATCATCTTTCTTCATTCGTCCTATCGATGGACATACATTCAAAATCCTATCGATAGATCATCTTTTTTCATTCGTCCTACCGATAGACATGCATTCAAAATCCTATCGATGGATCATATTTTTTTATTCATCCTATCGATGGATATACATTCAAAATCCTACTGATGGATCATCTTTTTTCATTCGTCGGACATACATTCAAAATCCTACCGATGGATTATATTTTTTCATTCGTCCTACCGATGGACATACATTTAAAATCCTACCGATGGATCATCTTTTTTCATTTGTCCTACCAATGGACATACATTCAAAATCCTACCGATGGATCATCTTTTTTCATTCATCCTACCAATGGACATACATTCAAAATCCTACCAATGGATCATCTTTTTTTATTTGTCCTACCGATGGATATACATTAAAATCCTACCAATGGATTACTTTTTTTCAATTGTCCTATCGATGGACATACATTCAAAATCCTACCGATGGATCATCATCTTCATTCGTCCTACCGATGGACATGCATTTTATCCTAACAATGGATCATCTTCATTTGTCGTACCGTAAGAGATGCTACATTTTTCCTTGTAATTTTGTCTCTACTAATGAGTTTGATCTTTATTTTTCTCAAGAACATCCAAGATGATGCATTCTCAGTTGAGCCACAGGTGCGGACTACTTTAATAAGGATGCAGCACAGCGTGGAACCTTTTAGAGGCAAGTCCGAGATCGACTTCCACCACATTCCAACCACACTTTTATATAAAAGGTCATGTGTTCGGCCAAAATCGGGTTTGTTAATTTTTGTTGTCCACGATTTCTTTCATCAATCATATCCAACGAAAGGGACAACTGTTGACACTCAATTTTGGCCTAACATTTTCAAAATTCGTAACTTTTAAGTTTTATTTATTTAATAGTTCAAGATAATTTTTTTATAATTTTAATTAAGTTTATCGATAACTATCCTTATTTATCAAAATTTAAGATTTTTTTTATCAGTTAATTTTAAAATTGCATTTTTTACATGTCTTTAGTCACGTTCATTATACTTTTTAACAATGACTTATGCATTAGGTCAAGGGGGGTGAATTTATTTTTTAGAATAGGGTTGTAAAATTTCAGATTTTTTTCACAAAGGGGGTTTCACTATTTATTTTTCGGCTGCCACCACCCTAGAATCCGGCGAAGATCCGGTGAACCTTTCTCCATTATTCCCAGCAAGCTTTAGCTCCCGCGAACAGCGAGCTCCGAGCTCCCACAACACCGGAAACACACCTCTTTTCACCACCAAGGCCACCAGCAAACCACCATCTCTTTCACCCAATTTTTCCAGCTACAAACAATTCCTCCCACCACCAAAACCCCAACCAGAAATAAACCCAAGCGCCTCTCCTTTCACCGACAAACAACCAACAAATACCACCCGAAACCACCACCAAAACTGCCACCAGAACACCATAAAAAACAACCCCATACCCAGCTGAAACAACAACTAAACCAGACCCTTAAGCCCCTATTCCTTTTCTAGCCAGACCCGCCTTCTCGAGCAAAAATCATCAGAAATAACAACCCAAAACCCCCCAAATCGGAATCGAACTCGCCTGAAAACAACTACCAAACTCGCTTGAAAACAGCGACCAAACGACTTCCTCCAACACTGCTAACAGATCACAAACAACCACGAAAACTACCCCAGAACCCCTTTCCTTTTTGCCAGCGAACCAGATCTCTTCCACAAAACAACCATCCCAAACCCCGTCGTTTTCTCTCCCCCCATTGCTGTTTCAGACCATCCATGGACTCCGAGTTCAACAGCTTCACCCACCAAAAATAGACCTAACAAAACCCCAAATCTAGCAAGCACCCGAGAAACTAAATCTCCAGCTTCAACACAGCCACAAAACAACAATCAACTACTAGGAGCTTTAATCTCCGGTGCAACTCCAACAACTAGGAACCACTGTGACTTCTTGTTTTTCCCCTTTTGGTACATTTTTAAAGCTTTTATCATTATTATTAATTTTGATAAATGTTTGCTTCTATGGTTTGTTGGGCTGATATTATATCGTTCTTGTTCTTATTTTGGGTTGCATTTCACCATATTTTGATTCCTATTTGATTTGCTCTTTTCTAGTTTGTATTGATATTTTTATGCTTTGCTATTTAGGTTCTGGTTTGCACTGAATCTGAACATTTTTTGTTATTGTTAATGACATATTTTATTATTATTTGCTATTTTGGTGTTGCCTGTTCACTACTATTTTATTATTTTAATATTGTTTTACCTTTTAGCATTTTTATAATATTCACGATGAACAATTTTCAATGTTAACTTTTTGTTGTTGTTTTTTCTAAATTATATTATTGTTTAATGTTGTTGTTAAGCTTTCTTATTATTGAATGTTGCTGTTGAGTTTCCTTATTATTGAATTGAATGTTGCTTTTAATTTTTTTCTTTTTATATTTTATTATGTCCTTGTTTTATATTTTTGTAGTCAGTTTTAAGGGTGGATACTTACTTATGTATCTTTGATGTATTATTGTTCTTTTTAATTAATTCGAGCAAAACAAGTTAAAGTGGCCAATGAGAAAATCTTTATGTCGGTTTTGGAGGCCTTCCAATTGTAAAAGATGAAAATTTAGTTTAACTTTATATATTTTGTATGTTAAAATTGGCCGATGAAGAAATTGCCGTCGATTTCCAAGGCCTCCCATGTTAATAAGACGAGCTTTTATTTTTAAGTTATTATTAATTTATTTATTTTTATTCATATTTATTTAGTACTAACACTTTTACTATGTGTCTTTACAGGTAACTATTGACACCCAATTTTGACCGTCCGCGATAATAATTAATTTTCGAGCTTCTTGGATTTCAAACGACTTAGAATAATTAGCTTTATAAAATTTAAATATTTTTCAAGGTTACTTTAAGCAATTTCAGTAGGATTTTATAGCCTTTAAGCAATAGATATATTTCATATAATCATGTATATAATTAATATATTTTATGAACGTCACAAAATCACCTCAAAATATTTTACTTTTTAAGTTAAATGTTTTATTAGTTTAGTTTAAATTATAGTTAACATTTTGAATTAATTAGTTTGTTTAAGTTAATTATTTTATTTTATTAAATTTAAGAAGCTTGTTGATTAATCCTGTTTAAATTCATCTTATTTAGATTTTAGCCGATTTTGCAAATTAAAATCAATTTGGCTATATTTTTTTTTATGATTTTAGTGATTTCTTTTACTTACTTTTAAACCTTTAAGAAATCAATTTGGGCCTTTTTTCATTAACCCCTAGCCCACTCCTAAAATTCGCAGACGACCCATCCCTTTAACTCCCAAACCCGGCCCAATTCTCTCCTTCAACAGAAAGAAACCCAACTCATTATTTCCTCAATTCCCTTTTCCAATTCAATTGAAACCAACCCATTTTTATTACTCCTGACCTGGCCTAACTCCAGTTTTAACATAAAAATTCAAAGCAACATCAACAGCAACTTCAAGCGCTCACAGGGACCGACAGAGCCATTAATGCTTGATTGTAGCAGCGAAGCATGTGTTTTCGTCCTCTTGGCTCGAGATCATGCCATGTAGCTCGCTAAGGACGGTGGAATCAATCCGAGGCATCCATCTCCCCTTTCCTCCTCCGAAATGGGGCGAATTTCTCAGAAAAAGGTGTCTCCCCAAAAGGGTGAAAGATTTTCGATTTTGAAATTTGAAATGGGCCTTGAATCCGATCTCATCCCTTTCCCCTCCCAAAGATTTTGAACCCTAGTAGTCTCCTATATATATTCTCCTCTTATTCATTGTAAAGTGAGGGCGGAGTTGGAATTTTTGAGCGGAAATATAGAGAGCAACTTAAGTGGAAGTAGTTTGATAATACTCCGAAAGAGAGAAAATCAACTTGTCTTTGTGTTATTTTCTTCTCTGTAACAAGTTTCCTTTGAACTCGGGGGAACTATTTAGGTATTCTTGCCCAGATTCTTGGCTACTGTTTGTGTTCTGAAGTTGGTGGTAAAGTCGCGGTTCTTCAGGCTCGTCTTATCAAGTTCGCTGCCCCAAAAGAAGTGTAGTTTCTATATTCTTAGCTTTTCTTTATTCGTTTTGGAATTAAAGAACGTTATGAGCGGTGGTATGTGAAATGGCAAACTGCTATTCTAATTCAGTTTTCTTGGTCTCGATATAACTCAATTTGGTTCTTAAAGTTGACTGGATCCCTATTTTGTTTTGCTCGAGTAATATCCTCTATTCTTTTAGTTGTATTATGATCCTGTTGATGCTAAAACATGCCTTTTCCATTTACCATCTCTTTATTAGAGCTGCCGATATTAAATTTTAATTTTCTATTCATGTTTGACAGTTAATAAAGTCTATGCCATAAGTTGTGATATCAATTTTCCTTCATGTTTATAGGTCATTTTTTATTTTTATTTTTGCTTAGCATGTCGTACTTTCCTCTCTTTCTTTTTCTTCACTATTTGAAGCAAAATACTTCATTGTTCCTTAGTACTTCTTAAAACTTGCATCCATGGGGGTCCTAAGTCTCTTCCTCATTAACCATTGCAAGGTGTTTAGCATGAGCTCTTAAAAAGTTATTTGGAGAGGAGTATGAAATTTTATCCTTTTTGTTGTGTTAAGTGAAGCTTGCCCCGCTTTATGGCTACTTGGGGAAAATTATTTTTTATTTTTTCTCGGATTGTCTGCGAGCTATAGAAGCGACTCTTTGATTGTTGTATTTGTTCAATTACCCCCTTTGTAAGATGGTTTCAAGTAGTATCTTAGTAAGATACTAACATTTAACTCTTTTGCTTGCTTTGAGTGTGCTACTGTAATGGTGTCTTTTTGGACACATTTGAGAAGCTAGATTGTCTCGTAATCTGTTCGGTTACTTACTATTACTTTCAACAATAATAATAGTAATAAAAAAAAATTCTATTTATTTACTCCCTTACCATTTGAAATCTCATCCTTTTTTTCATACTAATTTTTTATCTTTTGTTGTGCATGAATGAACTCCTGAGTCCATGGTGGACTCCCTTTCCTTTGCATTCCCGAATCAAGCCGTAAAGGCTCAAATATCCTTTTGTCATTCGAGTCAGCCAGTTTATCGGACGTACAGGGCAGAATGCAAAGTACAGGGGCTGGAATTTGGATTTTTGGTGTCCGAAAAGTTTGACAAAAGGCTGATATATCTGTTGTATACACCGATATACAGTCAGAAAATATGATATACAGGTCAAAACGTGAAAATGCAGATTGAGAAATGCAGAAATACGGAGCTTAGAACAAAATACAGGTCCAGGAGTCCGAGAATTAGTGGTATACATAGTGTATACGTCGAATATACACTTCGTTTATATCATGATCAGTGAGGATGGAAAAAGGGCCAAAAGCCCAATGAATTTTTTTTCACAGGTTTAGTATATTTGGGAATTTGGGCCAAACCAAATTCAATATGTCTTTCCTTTCCCTCTGTTATTTATTTTATTGTATTTGACTAACACTTTGATTATCTTATGGTTTAATTTAATTAAATTCTCAAGGATGGACATTTCATTTTACTTTTTTTTGAAATTAAAGTGTATATATTTTATTACTTAGTTCTTATTTTAATATTATTAGTCTTGTCAACACTCAGTTTATTTCCCTTCAAGAAAATCCCCCTTAGTCCTATTTCCCCTAAGATAATTATATAATAATAATAATAATAATAATAATAACAACAACAATAGTAAAAAGATGTAAATAAAAAATAAAAAATAAACTTCTTTTTACTCAACTAATATTCTCTCGAAATTAGTCAAAGCTATTTTTAGTCAAATCGCTGGTCAACCACAAGTTAGCGGGCATTCCAAGGGCCTAACACCTTATCATAATGTACATTGAACTCAAACCCCTTTTCAATTGATTTTATCTGTTTAAATCTTTTGAAAACCTTATGTTTTTCTTGATCTTTACTAAAAATTAAGTGGCGACTCTGTTCTTTTGGAAATTCAATTTCTTTTGAGAAAATGGTCTAAAACCCCCCCAACCTATACCCGAAATCTCAACTACACACTCCAACTTTACGGGTGTCCTATTACCCACCTGAACTTTAAATTTTCCTATTTTACACACACCTAAATGCTGACCTCAACACAAAACCAAATAATTAGGCATGCGTGATTCCACGCGCTGGGTCCCGCCTCTGCAACTCCCATTTCTTCTTTTTTCTCCCAGTTCCTACAACGTAAAAGAACAAAAAAAAATCCTCCTTTTTCATTTTCAATCCTTCTCCATTAGCATTCACCAATCTTGGTAGGATAAAACTTGATCTTGGATCCACTTCTTCTTTGTCCCTCCATCGAAAAAATTTGCAATTTTTAGATTGAAAATGCACATACACCATAGCATGGACAAGACCAAAATCTTCTCCCCGGATTTAATTTCGACCAAGAAGTTTGCAAATTCAGCAAAATTCCGTGTTTGCATCTCACTAGAGCGTTGAGCATTGGGTCTGATTCATCCATACAAAGCTTATTCAAGTTTTCATTTGCCATTTTCGATGAATTTCGAGAAAATTCAAAATTCAAATTAGAGACCTAAATAAGAAATTAGAGCAGATTACAAACCCTAAATTCAAAATTTGAAGTAGAAATGAACATTAACAACTAAACCTTACTTAATATTGAGAGGAAATTGTGAATTTTTTATAAAAAAAAAACAAGGGTTAATGGTGGGGAAGAAGAAATAATGGTTTATTTAAAGGTGGGGAAGAAATAATGGTAATTTTTCGTCAAAATTACCTTCTAACGCGCCTAGAGGAGGTGTTCTCACCTCCTATGACAGGTCAGCGTTTAAGTGTGTAGAAAATAAGAAAATATGAAGTTTAGGGGGGTAATAGGACACCCGTGAAGTTGGAGTGTGTAGTTGGGATTTTGGGTATGGATTTGAGGGGGGGGGGGGTTTAGACCATTTTCTCTTTCTTTTAAACCATAAGTTTAATCAATTTTTCAAAAGCTCAGTCATTTTGCTTTTATTTTTATATTTTTGAGTAAAATAGGAATGGCAACTCTGCTGGGGATTTGAATGGTTCTAACCTTAAGATTAATTATTTGACTATGTGTTTAACTGTTTACTTGTTTAAATTATCGTATATTATATTAATTGTGACATTCATGGCATCCGATTCTGTCAAATGGCAAATAGATTGCATTAGCAAAAAGGGTGGTTACGTGGCTTACCACGACTGTTCTTCAGAAAAAACACAAATTGAATTATTTGCAAGTAATAAATGAATAGTTGGCTTGTGGTCATCCAACGTCGTTTATTAGACTTCACCCCGTTGTTTGTCCGACTCGGGTAACCGTCATTTCTAAACCAATTCTAGTCAACCTAGGGTAGAGCGGAACCAAATCCAAATCTAAGCATTAGCCTAAGATGGCTTAATACTCAAGGCGTATTAAGTCCATTAGTAAAACTGCCAAAAATCATGTCTAAGGTCCACGATCTGACGACATATCATATTATTTGACATTTGAAAGATGTATGTGTGGAACCTGTTTGTTGCCTATTTGGGGGAGGGAATCTTAATTGTGCTTTATTTTGTAGGTATGGATCGATTTCCCAAGTTCGACATGGTAGTGAAAGCCCAAATTCTGCTCAAGATGTGGTACAACGACCTCAATGCATTTCAAAAAAGGGACCTTAACAAATATGTAGGGGTCCTAACAGAACTCATTAACATGGTTGGGTGGCCTGAGCTGATTGAAGTCCTTACGGGTTATTGGGATAATGAGAGAATGGTGTTCTAGTTTGAAACCATGGAAATCACCCCGACAATTGAGAAAATTCAAAATGAAATAGACACAGTCGGTACAGGGCTTGAAAGAAGGGTGAGAAAATAGGAAAGCATCTTAATCCCTAACAAGCCTACTCTCGAGGATATTATAAATTGGCTTGGGTTAAGAAAGGACTATGCCTACTGGGCAGAGGGTTCTAGTGTTTCTTTTATGGATCTCTATGTTAGATTCAGGCAGGCAAACTTTTACGCGAATTATAACCAAGAGTTCAGGATTACCTTCAGAGAATGGGACAGGATCAGACCTTTGGCATTCACCATCTCGCTATTAGGTACTATGGTTTTTCCCCAAGGACCGAGCCTCAGCATCAACACCTGGGTAATAATGCTTGCACACACTCTATTCCACGAGCATCTGAACCAAGGGCAAGTGAAGTATTATCCCATCGCGCTTGTCATTCTGTCCGACATGTATTGTACTTTGGGAAGATGTAAGGAAGGATATCGCTACTTTTAAGGTTGTAATATCCTCCTCCAATGATGGATACTGAGCCACTTAGCGAAGGGACATGAGACTCAACAACTACATACTCTCGATGATAATAATTCTCTTAAGGGTTTGAATGATGTGCTGTTTTGGGCAGATTTAGAAAATAGGAAGACTAGAGGAAGATAGGCTCAGATTTTCTTCGAGCTGAGAGAAGAAGATATTCAGTGGATGTTCAATCGCTTCATCTCAAAAGATGTCATAGTACAGGGCCACAGGCAACTCATACTTCCTCTACCAGGTATTTAGGGTATCCGCCCCTACACACCCATTCGAGTCTTGAGACAGTTCGAAAGAAGACAAACTACCCCCCGAAACGCATACTACCATATCTATGTATTCGACATCGGGTATGATATAATGCATGAGGCTTCAGAGATGCTGAGAGAATGGAAAAAAAACAGTACGAATGGATGAAAAAACTATTGCCGTAGATCGATTTAATATCGGGTACGATGAAACCTACAAAACATGGTTGAGAGACAATATACGAGGCATCTCCTTCCCAGTTTCAAACATTTATCTCACTGTGGAGGACAAAGAGTCCAAAGCTTTGATAGAATTAAGAGAGGTGAAAAAGGAATCTCAGAAAATGTACAATGAATTCCTTCGAAAGCAAGAGGAGGATAAATATGCCCTCGAGACTGTAACTCAAGAATTAGAAAGCTTGAGAAGCGATCTGGGAGAGCTCAATTTATGGATTGAAGATAAGAAAAGTAGGATGTGTCTCTAAGACTAGGAAGAGAAAGGTCGCTGGAGCGAAGGATACTTGCTAATGATTCAATACAGGCTTTAGCATCTCAAGGCACAGAACAAGAGGAGCAGATCAGAAGTAGGGCCATCGGGGACATCTTAGTGGACTTCTCCCCTGCATGGGTTATTCTATATGTACTTGTTGTTATTTGCCCCTGCGTGGGCTTGCCTTTCTTATATTTTGGTACTCTTTTCAAATGACCCTTGCGTGGGCCTTTTCTTTTATGTTTCCCATTTATTCCCTATTTCGTCTGCTTATTTTTGCCTTTTGAATATCATTTTTATATGCGAAATTTGCTTTGGGGTAAGGAAAGGGTTCAATTCTACACATACATCTTTCAAATACGCTAGGCTTACCCTTGGCACAAAAGGGCCCCCTATATGTTTAGGATGCGATATTTGTTTGTTTTCTTGTATGCTTTAACTATTTATGTGGTATGTTGTTTTGAATGAGGACATTTTTAGCCGACTCCTTTTCAAAATTTCTAAAAATCCCTACAATACCAAGCACAAGTCACTACCAAAATGTCCGACCAAAATTTTTCGAGTCTTGAGTTTCTCAGCCAAAAAAAAAATCACACTACCAAATCCTAAAACGTTACTCTATCCTCTCAGGAGAGGTGAAATTGCTGCTGAGATGAAAAAGGGCAAGAATGTCTAGGTGAAGACGATTGAGGAGGATTTAAGGATGAAACTGCGTCGATTCAAACAAGAAATTCAAGAAATGGGAGAAAGAAGGATGAAAGTAGAACTAGCCACCGCAGCTGCGCAAGCCAAAAGTGCAACGCTAGACGCAGAGTTAGCAGCTAAGATGGCAAGATATGCTATCATGAACGAGGAGACGATTGTAATGCAGAAAGAATATGATGTCTTCAACAATGATATAACCATGAGGCTTCAGAAGATACGTGGAAAATGCTTTCTCTTCAATCAAGAAGTCAATAGTGGTCCCAAAGCCACTCACCCTGGAGCTATTTAAGAAGATACTGGGGAGGAAATTGTCTATAAGCCTCCTTTTTAGGAACGGTGGAAAGAAGGTAATGAGAACATCATCCTCGAAGCATATGAGTTTACCCCCCTGATTAATGCGACAATTGGAAGAAGAATGGCTTGGATGCAGGCGCATTTTATCTTTTGGGAGCTTTATTATCAGTTTTTCACTTTCCTTGTAATCACTAGAAATAAATGAATGAAAATGAAAATTTCCATTGTATTCGAACTACGTAGGGCCTGAATTCTCTTTGGGAGATATGTAGGCAGCCTTTCAAGGCCCAACTCTTATCTTTTTAAAAAAAAATCTTTTCCCCCTTTCATTCTACAAGGAAACATTGAATTAACATCAACAGATGCCGAGAGATGTAGTAAGAAGACCTTAGCTCAATGCAATTTAACCATTTCTGAGTCAATAGCCCTAAAATAAAATGAGCATGTTCCTGCTTGCTCAAAAAATCAGTCCCCATTACTCGTGGGTTAACATATCCTCAAACGAAGCAACTTTTATGTGTTTATATGCTTTCTATGTGCTATTTTGCATTATTTGTCCTGAATCAAAACTAACTTATTTGCCTTTGAGTTGTTTTCCCCTACAGGTAGTTAGAAATGATCTATGTTGATAAGCTGGTTGAACATCCCTATTTTATAAGATCAAAAGGCCCTACAGATTCCTTCCCTAGTCAAAGTTCTTGAAAGGGCAAGTCAACGATGGGCGATAATGTTCAGGATACCGGCTTAATTGATGTCGCCATGGCTCAGCCCATCATTGCTGATTAGAACGAACTAATTATGCAGTTGATGCAGTAAATCACTAAGATAAGGAAAGATCTGCCTAATTCGGTTTTTGCTTTCAATGCTCCAGCAGACAGAAGACCTCCACTCTACTTTCCTCCTTCAAATGCGGAACAAGCTCAAAATCCACCCTCCAATCCTGCTCGTAACCCGTCAATCATCGATCTGACCACCCAAAACCCCATTATGCCTCCGCCTCCTATCAAACACTACCCTATCCTCAAAATACCAACCTCCAAGTGCCACTCCCTCCCCAAAATGCCAACCATCAAACTGGTCCACCCCCTTAAAATCAAAATGTTAACAACCCGCAAACTTTCCTCCATCACCAAAATCAACATACCAACCCCCAGACTTTCCCTCGAAACTACCAAGCCACTCAAAATGTCCAAAGTCCCTCCATTGCTCCACCCCTACCCCAGAAAACCATTCTGCTCCCTAATGAGCATGACGCCAATGGTTCTGAGATCGACTACTATGAGGAGCGAGAGAGAGAGTGGAGGTCAAGGGAAGAGGCCACGAAGCTGGATATGAAGCAAGAGGTCTGAAAATCCATGAAAGAGTTGCAGTGTATTCCTGAAGTCGCCGGTTTGAGTTATGAGGATTTATGTATTCATCTGAATTTGGACCTCCCGAAAGGGTTCAAGGTGCCAAAGTTTGACGTTTTCGGAGGAATAGGGAACCCCTTAGCGCAATTGAGGGCCTACTGTGACCAGCTCATGGGAGTTGGAAGAGATGAAGCTTTACTGATGTGGCTTTTTAGCCGAAGTCTGAGTGGAGAGGCTCTGGAATGGTTTACATCTCATGAAACAAGATAGTGGCCTAGCTGGAATGCTCTAGCTAAGATTTTATCGAACAATTCACCTACAATGTGGAGATCGTTCCTGATCGTTATTCCTTAGAAAAAATAAAGCAGAAGTCAAATGAAACTTACAGAGAATTTGCATACAGATGGAGAAATGAGGTAGCTAGAGTTCGGTCTCCCATGTCTGAGAAGGAAATTGTCGAAGTATTTGTGCGGGTTTAAGAGCCCAAATATTATGATATAATCATGTTGTTCGTTGGAGCAAAGTTTACTGAGATAGTCAAAGTAGGTGAGAATATAGAAGACAGATTAAGAATAGGGAAGATTGCCTGTGTTGCTGCCTCGCCCGGATATTCGGGTTTGTTGAAGAAGAAAAGAGAAGACGTGTCTTCTATCTCTTATGAGGGGAAGAAGACCCCCAAGGAAATCCTCATCATACCAAGTTCGTTCTCGACCTTCACAGAGTTCGTACCCGGCTTGTTATGCATAGGTTGATTACCAAAATACCCTTCCCCCTAGTTACCAAAATACCCATCCCTTCAGCTATCAAAACACTCCCCCTCCTATCTACCAAACTCCCCTTCCAGTTTACCAAACTCCACCTCATCACTACCGAAACGCCACCCCCAACTGTGCCAACGTTCAGACAAATTACCAAACACCTCCCCCAATGTACTAAAATCCAGGTCCACTTTAACAAAATATCCCCCTGAACTACCAAGCTCCACATCCAAATTAACAAACCAATCCATATCCGAGATATCAAGCCCCCCGTCCAAACGCCCCAAATTATCGTCAAATGCTTCCCCCACAACAAGGCAATTACGATACCCCCGTCCTAGATTTGAGAAGAAGCCCACTAGAATTTTCGCTCCGCTCATCGAAAGCCGAACAAAGCTATTCGAGCGATTTACTGCAGCATAATATATTCATCCAGTGGGGCCAAAGCCAGTCGACACTAGCTCAAAGTTTTACAGACCTGATCAGAGGTGTGCATATCACTCTAACAGTGTTAGACATGAAACCGAGGACTGTATCAACCTAAAGCACAAGATCAAGACCTGATTAACCAGAAAGTGGTTTCTCTTCAGACAGTCGTGCCCAATGTCAATAGTAATCCTTTACCAAATCATGGAGGCGTCACTATTAATATGATAGAGACAGATGATAATTGGTGTGTGACAAAGACAATAGTTTCGATCGCTCCTGCTGAACTAAAAAGGGTTGTAGCTTCGTTGAGCATTAAAGAGAAGAAAGAGTTTGTGATTATGACACCCGAGAAGGTTGTTGCCTTGGTGCCATGAGAAACTCTTACCCGACCAAAATTTGTGATTGAAACAGCTATTACTCAGGGTATAACCAGATCCGGCAGATGCTACACACCAGAAGAGTTAGCCCAGGGAGTGCAGAAAAAAGATCAGTCTAAAAGGCCGATTAGTGAAGCCGGAGTAAAAGAGTTCTGGAGGAAAATGCAGCTGAAAGATTATTCGATTGTGAAGCATCTAGAAAAGACATCGGCTCAGATTTCTGTGTGGGCTTTATTGATGAGTTCGCATTGTATAAGCAGGCTCTGATGAAGGCTCTGGATGACACTTATGTGCTCGTGGGCACCAACAACGACAATCTAGCATCCATGATAAACCAGGTCATTAGAGGACACCGAACCAGTTTTTGTGATGAAGAGCTGCCTTTTGAAGGCAGGATGCACAACAAAGCTCTGCATGTCACTTATATATGTCGAGACATGATAATAAATCACGTCTTAGTCATTGATGGATCCGGTCTTAATATTGGCCCACTTTCGACTCTAAGGCAGCTGAAACTCGACTTGGAAAAGCTTCACCAGAACTAAGACAATGTGAGGGCCTTTGATAGAGTGCAAAGAGACACATTGGGTGCGGTAAACTTGGATATTCAGGTGGGTCCTGTAGATTTTAACGTGGAGTTCCAGGTGTTGGGTATCAACACCAACTACAATTTGCTTCTGGAAAGACCGTTCATCCACATGGCTGGGGCTGTATCTTCTACCCTTCACCAACTAATGAAATTTGTTTAGAAGGACCAAGAATTGGTCATTTATGGTGAGGGGAGCCATTCCAATAGGTATGCTCCAATCGTCGATGATGTCTCTCGAGGTTGTGATTTCTACATGATAGAGCTAGTAAATGCCACCGGTGATGATTTGGCTCCACAGTCTCTTATGCCTCCTGTGTACAAGATGATTGCTACTGTTATGCTTCAGAGTGGTTTGGAACCAGGTTTTGGATTGGGAAAGCATTTTCAAGAAATTGCTGAGCCTATCCAAATCTCCGCCAAAGGAGCAAAGTTTGGTTTGGGATATGTCCCAACAGATGACGAAGTAGAGATGAAGAACAAGAGTGTTGATCAAGCATTAGCCAGGTCAATTCCTCATCTATACTAGTCATTCCTGGTGCGAGGATATCTCAATGATGATGGTCTCGGGGAAGGAGTCTAGGGCCTTTTTTAGGAGATTGATGCGGTCATCGAGGAAGATGTCAGGACATTGGGCATCCGTGATGCAGAACCTGAGGAACAATTACAAAATTAGACCTCCACTCCATTTTTGATTTCCCGTGCAGCTTGGTAGAAAAGACATGTGTTTATGTTCTTTTTTTTAAAATCGATGGTAGTCCGGAAGAGCCTCGAGACCCACCTTTTATGTAGTTTTTACTTGATTGGAGTTTTTTAAATTCCCTTGTGATGTTTAAAAAGGTGAAATGACCCTTAGCCATGGCCAAAGTTTGTGCTTGTTTTTCAATCTAAATGAAAGTCTCTTTTATCAAAAGTTTGTTTATTTATCTGTTTACATTTTACTTTCCTAACTTTGTTTATTTATGATTTCAGTAATATTAATTTAAAACCTGCCAATGTCATGTCATGTCATGAATCGAGTGAACAAAATGAGGCAGGTGATAACGAATGCGAGGAATATGAAGAAGAAAATAAGGTACTTAAACATGTTGTTGAAGAGTTTCGGCAATTTGAGAATCAACACAAGCCAAAACCTTGAAGAAATCGAAACTGTAAATCTCAAAGATTAGGAATGTGTTAAAGAAGTAAGAATCAGTGTCCATCTTACTGATGCTCTAAGAAAGGACCTGGTCCGTTTGCTTATAGAATACATTGATGTATTCGCCTGGTCTTACAAAGATATGCCGGGGTTGAGTACGAATACGGTGTCCCACAAGTTATCGATTAATTCAGAATTCAGTCCAATAAAATAAAAGACTCGAAAGTTCAAGCCTGGGTTAAGTTTAAAGATCAAAGAGGAGATTATCAAACAGATCGAGTCTTAAGTAGTGAAAGTAACACAATATCTGACTTGGTTAGCCAATGTTGTTTCAGTTTCCAAGAAAGACGAAAAAATAAGAATTTCTGTGGACTACAGCGATCTCAACAAAGCTAGCCCGAAAGATAATTTTCCATTTCTAAACATTCACATTCTCATTGATAATTGTGTTAAAAATGAGATGCAATCATTTGTGGATTGTTATGCGGGCTATCACCGGATCCTGATAGATGAAGAAGATGCAGAAAATATAGCTTTCATCACACCCTAGGGTGTATATCATTATCAGGTGATGCCTTTTGGTCTCAAGAATGCGGGCGCTACTTATATGAGGGCTATGACAACCATCTTTCATGATATGATTCACAAAGAGATTGAGGTATATGTAGATGATGTCATAATCAAGTCCTGCGAGAGTTTGGATCACTTGACACACTTGAGGAAATTATTCGATCGTCTGCGCCGATACAATTTGAAGTTAAATCCCGCTAAGTGTGCTTTTGGGGTGCCAGCTGGCAAGTTGTTGGGATTCATAGTCAGTAGAAAGGGCATTGAGCTTGACCCTTTTAAGATCAAGGCGATCCAAGAATTACCTCCTCCAAAGACCAAGAAAGAGGTGTTGAGTTTTCTAGAAAGATTAAACTACATCAGCCGGTTCATAGCTCAGTCCACCGTAGTGTGTGAGCCAATCTTCAAGTTGTTGAAAAAAAATACTTTGACCAAGTGGACTGGAGAATGTCAAACTGCTTTTGATGCCATCAAGAACTATTTATCCAATCCACCAGTATTGGTTCCTCCATGGGAAGGAAGTCCACTGTTGCTATATTTGTTTGTCTTGAATAGCGCATTTGGATGCGTGCTTGGTCAACATGACAAAACTAGGAAGAAAGAGCGAGCCATTTATTACTTGAGCAAGAAATTCACTCCATATGAGGCTCGTTACACTCTTTTAGAGAGGACATGTTGTGCTTTGACCTGGATTGGGCAGAAGTTGAGACATTATTTGTCATCTTATACCACATATCTCATTTCCAGAATGGACCCGTTAAAGTATATTTTCTAGAAAGCAATGACGACTAGGAAGTTGGCAAAATGGCAAATGCTTTTGAGTGAGTTTGACATCGTGTATGTGACCTAGAAGGCGATAAAAGCATAAGCCTTGGCTGATCATCTTGCAGATAATCCGGTTGATGAAGAGTATGAACCACTCAAGACTTATTTTCCCGATGAAGAAGTTGTATTTGTGAGTGAAGATATTTCTGAAGCATACCCTGGTTGGAGAGTATTCTTTGATGGAGCGGCGAATCACCAAGGGAAAGGTATCGGAACGGTCTTAGTATCAGAATCCAGTCAACATTATCCTATGGCAGCTAAACTCTGATTTACTTGCACGAACAACATGGCAGAATACGAAGGTTGTATCTTTGGTTTGGAGATGCCCATCGACATGAATGTTCATGAGCTTTTGGTTATTGGAGATTCATATTTGTTGATTCATCAAGTTCAAGGAGAATGGCTGTAAATAACCCAAAGATCACACTGTACGTGCAGTACATACAAAAGTTGTGCAAAAGATTCCACAAGATTGAGTTCAGATACATTCCCAGAACACAAAATGAGATAGCCGATGCTCTCGCCACCATTGCCTTGATGATTAAACATCCAGATACAAGTTATATTGATCCCTTGGATATAGAGGTAAAAGAGTAGCCTGCCCATTGTTCACATGTTGAAGCAGAACCAGATGGTTTGCCTTGGTATTTTGACATCAAGAAGTATTTAGAGACCGGACTTATCCTGAGAATGAAACATTCAACCAGAAGAAGTCGATACGCTGTATGGCCCTCAATTGCTTTGCAAGTGGGGAAATCCTTTATAGGAGGACTCCAGATCTAGGTCTCCTCAGATGTGTTGATGTTAGTGAAGCTCCAAAGCTTCTAAAACAGATACATGCCGGAGTTTGTGGTACTCATATGAATGGGCTCACTTTGGCGGGGAAGATCCTCCGAGCCGACTATTTTTGGATGACTATGTAGCATGATTGTTGCAAGTTTGTGCAGAAATGTCATAAATATCAAGTGCATAGTGATTTGATTCAAGTGCCGCCTCACAAACTCAATGTTATAAGTTCACCTTGGCCTTTTATGGCTTGGGGCATAGATGTCATTGGTCCAATAGAGCCAGCCACCTCTAACGGACACAAATTCATTTTGGTTGCCATTGACTACTTCACCAAGTGGGTGGAAGCAACTTCGTATAAATCGGTGACCAAGAAGGTTGTAGCTGATTTTGTTCGCAACAATTTGATATGTAGGTTTGGAGTACCAGAATCCATCATTACTGACAATGGAGCGAATCTCAACAGTCACTTGATGAGAGAAATATGTGAACAATTCAAGATTACTCACTGAAATTCAATTGCCTATCGTCCCCAAATAAATGGAGCTGTAGAAGTCGCCAACAAGAACATAAAGAAGATTTTGAGGAAAATGATCGATAATCGTAGAGGTTGGCATGAGATGCTGTCGTATGCTTTGTTGGGTTGCTGAACAACTGTCAAAACATCGGTTGGAGCTACTCCATATTTGCTAGTATATGGAACAGAAGCAGTTATACCTGCAGAAGTTGAAATACCTTCATTGAGAATCATCCAAGAAGCTGAATTGAGTGATGCTGAATGGGTTCGCAAGCAAATTGATCAGTTAACATTGATTGATAAGAAGAGAATGGTTGTTGTCTATCACGAACAACTGTATCAACAGAGAATGATTCGTGCTTTCCACAAGAAAGTGAGACCCAGAATATTTGAAATCGGTTAGTTGGTTCTCAAACGCATTTTCTCTCATCAGGATGAGTACAAAGGAAAATTTTCACCAAATTGTCAAGGACCCTACATGGTTCACAAAGTGTTATCCGGAGGTGCCTTGGTCCTATCGGAGATAAATGGCACCGAATGGCCGAAATCGATCAACTCAGATGCTGTCAAGAGATACTATGTGTAAAGCTTCAGTTTGTATTTATATTGTTTCCTTGTAATTGTTCTATTTGCTTGTAATTGCTTTGTTTAGAATATGATCCTCCTTGTAATGAACTACGTCTGACCTAAATTCTCAAGAATGAGATACGTAGGTGGCCTATGTCGGCCTCGGTCACCCCTTTACCCCTTTTAATATTTCTCTATATCTGAACTACGTTCGACCTGAATTCTCAAGAATGAGATACGTAGGAGGCCTATGTCTCCCTGGGTCAGTTTCTGTGTAATTTTCTTATTTTTGTTAATCCTTTAAAGGGGGAACTATGTTTGACCTGATTCTTGCCTCAATGGGATACTTAGGCACCACAACGGCTCGGCATATTTCCCGTAAGATTTCTATTTTTCTTTATAATAGAAAATGGGACAGAACTTTTGAGAGGGACTCAAAAATTCTCAAGAAGAAGATCTCTCCAACAAAGTCAAGACTGAAATTACGTTGAAAACTGCAACTGGGACAAAATTTTTGAGAAGATCTCAAAAATTCTATGATTTGCTCACCAACAGTTAAGGATAAGCCAAGACAGTTAACTGAGACAAAAAATTTTGAGGATGGAAAATTTCAGCAGGTTTATCGGCAGTTTATAGCAACTTTGAATCCTTCCCAACAAGTAATCAGATAGATCTCGAAACATCAACTCCAAATGGCGTTCATTAAGCCTGACGTGACATGACACTTGGCAGTGACCTCTTCCAAACATTACTTTTGAAAATCTATTTTCCTTAAAAACTTTTCCCTCATGTTCCAATTATTTTTGCATAAAAATGTTTTGCCTTATCTATCAAGAAGCGGGAGATCGGAGGAATCAATCAGAGATAGCAAAAAAAGGAGAAGGCAACTGAAGAGATAGACACAGATCAGTTCATTTTAAACTAACAATTTTTCTGTGGATGCAGGAAGAGTTTTATGCTTCTTATACTAAAGAATTGGGAATATGAATAGCATTATCTCATTCAAATTCTTAGAAAAATGAGATTCGTAATGAACATTGCAACTATGTTCGGAGATGGAACAAACGAAAACCACGAAGAGAGCAATATTATTATTTTTCAGCAACTAAAGATACCTAAAAGACGTTTATTCGTATTACATTATCAGATATGGCAATATTCTTACCTTGAAGGTTATTTATATTGTATTGTCGAATGAGACGATACCACTACCCGAAGAGTCATTTATATCGTATTGTCAAATGAGATGGTACCTCTAATCCGAGGGTCATTTTTATTTATATTGTCGATTGAGATGATACCGCCATCCCAAAGATATCCAGAAGATCACTCGGTGAAGCATTATCTTCGTTCGGTACCGGGGATGGCATTATCAGAAGAGAAAGAAATCATGCATTGCAAGAGAAAGAAATCATGCATTGCAAGAGAAAGAAGTTGTGCATCGCAAGAGAAAGATTCATGCATAGCAAGAGAAGATTTATGCACAGAAAGAGAATGATTCATGCATCGCAGAAAAGAAGTCACACATCGCAGGAAAGAGATTTATGCATAGCAAGAAGAAGAAACCATGCATAACAAGAGAAAAAGTCATGCATCGCGGGAAAGAGATTCATGCATAGAAAGAGAAGGATTCATGCATCGCGGAAAAGAAGTCACGCATCTCGAGAAATAGATTTATGCATAGCAAGAAGAATAAATCATTCATAGCAAGAGAAAAAGTCATGCATCGCGGGAAAGAGAAATTAAGTTGACGTCATATGTTCAAGGAGAGAAATTAAGTGCCAACACGGTAAAAGACACTATCTCTCCATTTGAATTGCATTTTTAAGCTAATGAGTTTTATCTCAGTCTTTGTTGAGAGCATCCGAGGGGATGAATTCTCAAAAAAAATCACAGGTCCGGACGACATCAAAGAGGATGCAGCACAACATGGAACTTGTTCTTAGTAGCGAACTGGGACATAGTCCAAAGAGGAGTGCCAAACTCTTAGGATGCGAGCTGAGGGGCGACTTCCACCACAATCAAACCACACCCCTATCAGAAGGCATGTGGATTTATCTTTGGGTTTGTCAATTTCAGTTTCGCATTCAAAAATTTTTTGTCTCTACCGGAAGCAACTTTCCAATCTGAGTGACAATACACCAAGAGCTTTGGAAATTATGTCTGTGTAAGTTCTTACATATGGGTGTGAAGTGCACCACATTTATGGCTAAGAGGTTACAAGTCTCCTTTTCATACTCAACTTATTTGTCACTCCTCCAGAACCAAAGGCTATCTTGCATAATATATTTCCTTTTCAACCGATTGAGATTAACCACAAGCTACCTAATTCCCTAAGTTGAGGGATATGTAGGTGCGCTCAATGTTGAAAACTCAGCTGTATTTTGATATGCGCTCTCAAATCCTATTCTCGAGCACATCGGTCTCTTCATAATTCGATATCGGGATAGCTTTTGAGTTCTTTCAGAATCGTGAGTTAAATCAAGCGTATTGAACTACAAGTGACCTGAATTCTCATATAGCCTGAGATATGTAGGAAACCTATTTCTGGGGTTCGGCCATAATTCCTAAAGTCCATACCAAATCCCTTATCTATGAGATGGAGATGTGATTGGTCAAAATTGGATTCGTCAATTTCATCTGCCTCGGATTTCTTTCATCAATCCAAGTCAAATGAGGGACAATTGTTGACACCCAATTTTGGACCTCCACAATATAAAATTAATCATCAAGCTTCTTAAATTCCCAACGATTGAAATAATTGACTTTATAAAATTCAAATATTTTCCAAGTCATTTTAAGTAATTTCATCATTTTTTATAATTTTTAACTAATATATATATTTATTCCATTTTCTAAATATTCAAAAATCGTCTCCAAAAGATTTTAATTTTAGTAAGTATCTTATTAAATTAGTTTAGTTTAAATTATGATTATAATTTTGAATTTAGTTTACAATTAAGTTAATTATTTTATTTCGTTAAGATTAAGAAGCTCGTTAGTTAATTAATATTAATTTGTCTTATTTAGAGTTTAGCCGAATTTGTTAATTTAACTCAATTAGGCTATTTCTTAAACTCCAAGATCTAACCTCTTTTCTTACCTCACTTTAAACCCATTTGGAGACCAATTTTGGGCTTTTTAGTGCCATTTCCAACAGGCCACTTCTCAAATTAGTAAACCCAATACATGCAGTACCAAATTCCCATCCCAATTCAACATTTCCCTTATGTTTTTCAACTTCCCCATTCCAATACCCATCAGCAAACATTTATATAATACAATACAGCAGCAGCGTGCAATACAACACCGACCTACCCCTACGCGCCTCATTTTTTTTATTTTATTTTTTTATTTTTTATTCCTCGTTTGAATGTACAGAAGAAACCCAGAATTCCTCCAACTTCTACAATAGTCCAAACGCACTCACTCAAGCAAACGAAAAAGCAGCGAGGACGCGGAAAAGCAACACTGCGATTCTTGTTTCTTCTCCAATGTCTCTCTCAACCAGTACTATCGCAGCAGTATGCGTTTCTCGCCCTTTCCTCTTTCGGAATGGGGCGGAAACCTCAAAAAAAGGTGTTTCCTTAAAATGGTGAAAGATTTGGGAGTTTGAATTTTGAATTGGTCCCTTGTCTTATCCGATTTTTCATTCATTTCCCCCAAAAATCGTGCCCTAATTCCTCCTATTTAAACCCCTCTCTTCTTCTTTGCTGGTGGGGTGGGGGGGGGGGGGGGAAGAAAGTTGGGAAAATATATAGGAAAAAGGTTGGCAAAAAATAGTCAAAAAAGAAATGCATAGAGATAGGAACAGAACATAGTCCATACTCCAGTTTAATTCGAGTATAGAAAATAGGTGCGAAGGGAGTTCTTTCTCGTTCATTGTTCACCGGAGCTTATAGTAATTCCATCATTAATGGTAGCTCGTCGTTTCAGTAGCGCTGCCTGGAAAAAGGTACTGTCTTCTTCCCTATAATGTTCTTCTCAGCCTTCCTTCCGTTCCAAAATGATATTTCTATGTTCGAAACTTTTACTCCGTAGCTGTTTGCTGTTAGTTACTGTTGGGTTGTTAATGTTGGATATGATGTGTTTGTTCTTGGTGGTTTCCATGGGTTAGTCGTAATAGCGATTTAAAGTTTCGTTTTTTTATGTTTAGTGTGTTGTTGTTCATTTCCTTCCTCGTTTGAATGCGTTCTGCTTCCCCCTTTTTCAAATCTCTTCCCTCGAATGCTGTTGGATTTGTTTATTACTAGCTGTTCCTTGTTCTTGTCTTCATAAACGTGTCCTTTAGTTGTGTGTTACTCCCGACTTTGTCTCTAGGTATATAAAATTTAGGATCGACTCTCGTGGTGGCTTGCTAAATTTGCTGATCTATTAGTTTAAGTTTCTGTCTAGATTTTTCAAAGAAAATATTCCTCTCTTAATTTAATCAATTCAATGGCTGATAGTTTGGGTTATTTCTGTATGAATTGCTCATCATGTGAAGCTTCTCTTTGTCACTGTTTGGTCTTGGTCCTCATGTTTAACGGTTTTATTTGCTAAGCTATAACTCGAATATAGTATAATGCTAGCCTTGTGTTGATCTTTGTGTTTAGCAATATATTATTCCTCCCTTCCCATAACATGAAGTCACTTGTGTGTATATGCCTAGTTCCATCTTAGCATCAGAGGCGAATCCAGAATTTCAAGAAAACGGGTGCACCATTGCTTTAAAGATAAGTCATCTTGAGAACGGGTTCAACAAATTTTAATTTAATATATATTTAATAATTATAGAAGTAATATATCGAGTTTAGTCGGATGAGTACGGGTTCGGGTGACCCAAAATCAGTACATAGATTCGCCACTACTTAGCATTAATTTTCTATACCATATTTGTCCATGTATGGATAGTGATACTGCTCCAATAGCCTACTAAATGTTGGGAAAATGTGGATATTTTGTTCACTATGCTATTTGTATAACATGTGGGCCGATTGAATCATTTAGGCCTAATTGAAATTGCTCTCTTTTTTGCCCGTAATCCACCTTTTGTTAGCTATAATTATCCAATCTGCCAATTTGTCTTCTCTGGGTTAAGGTGTTAAGTTCTAATTCTTTTTGATGTGCGCATTACTTTGTAATTAATTAATCATCATTGAGCTACAATTCAAATAGTTTGTTATTGGAGGCTAATTCTATTTATTTTCGGTGCATGTGAAATCTGTCCGAGTCCACTATGGACTCATCCTCTTCCTTTGCATTTCGAGAGGGAGCCGTAAAGGCTCAAACCTTCCTCTATTGAGTCAAACAACATGAAATATTAAAGAATAAGCCCTCGAATTGGAGTTGATCCGAGATTGTATACACCTAGTGTATACAAAAATTGAGAAATTGGGCCAAAAGGCCCACATTTATTTTCAAAGTTGTATTTTGTTATTTTGGGCCTAAGCCCGTGTTATTTTATTTATTATTATCTTGTTAGAGTTTAGGACAGGTGGAAGATGCGCCCAAGGCCCAAAGAAATAAATTTCAAATTCAGTCTAGGACATATACAAAAGTTGGCAAGAATTGGGCCTTTGGCCTAAAATGAAAATAGTCCCAAGTACTGGCCCAGGCGGACTGATCCAGACTTGGGCCCAAATCTTATTTTCCTATCTCATTTATTTGCTATTAGGTGTTTTACGTATTTATTTAATTTTAAGGTTTCCTAATCAATTCCCCAAAAGATGGTCACTTCGAGATTTTATAAAGATTAAAAATCATGCTTATTTTTCTACTTAAATTACTTTAAAATTTTTACTTAATAATATTTTTAATATTTCCCTCTCCCCTAATAATGATTTTAAGTCTTGATTGCTTATCCCCTCTATTTAATCAAATATGTGTGTTTTCTTAAAATTGTTTAGCCAAATAATTAATTATCGGATAACCGCGTGTTAGCGGACATTTCGGGTGCTATAAAACCCTTCCCGAAATGTTAATATGAACCCCGAATCCTTTAGATATTTTCAAAAGATTTCTGTTTTAGTCTTTTGGGAAAAATAGTTTTCTTGATTATACTTTAAAAATTAAGTGCAACTTTTAAAATCAGTCTAGTCTATTTTAAAATAAAACAGTACCCGCAGCTGCTTCCCATTAGAGCTATTTGAACAAAGTTTGAATTGTATTGTTTTATTATTTATTGTGTATATTGTTGACGATATGCAAATATTAGGTCGTTTCTCATATTACTTCTTTGCTTTATTACTTGTGTATATTGCATGTTTGTTATATTTGTATACTATTTTTACCTCCTGCTCAATTTGAACAAAATGAATTCAGTCGATCCCACAGTTGTGGATTTTGAAGGATGCCTAACACCTTCCCTTCGAAATAACTTGAACCCCTTACCTAGAATCTTGGTTTCGTAGATCACTTAATGGTTTCCTACTTTTTTCCTAAAATTAGGTGGCGACTCCTTTAAAATTCGTTTATTCTTAAAGTTCTTTTTAAATCAAATTAATTTATTATTTTTTGAGTCACCACGACGTTTTGCTCTATTTGAATAAAGTAGGGATGTAAACAATATATAGCTCCAGGCACTGCTTGTTCAGAATTTATTTCCTTAATTTCTTCGACAGAAGCTACCATGTCACCAGTATGAACATCTTCAATAGTTTTTTGCTTCATACTGATGACATCAACGTTTTGCCTCTCCACGTGATCGACTGCATTATATTCTGAATCCGCGATTCAATCTCTTTCAAGGTTGAGAGAAACCATAGCATCTATTGCTCGAGCCTCAGCTAAGAAGCACTTTCCCCAGTCTTCTTCTATAACTTTCTCAATTCGAGTCATGTTACTCTCCTTGGCTCGACAATATCTTTTTATGTGTCCAATTTTACCACATCTATAGCATCGGAGAAGCTTCTTACTGTAATAGTTAGGAGACTCTTCCTTTTCTCCAGGCGAGCTTGAACTACTCGGGGATCGAGAGTACAAAAAATCTCTTACTTTTCCTTTGAAGTTCTTCTTGTCGGCTACAAGAGCATTTCCTTCTCCATCTTTGATGAATACACCAACCAATTGAGTGGCTAGTAATTCTTGTGATGATAACAAATTTTCAAACTCCTCCAAGGATGATTGTTGAGCCCATCCTTGAATCGACGTCACAATTGGAATATATTTAGGCATCAAGCCCCGAATGACAATTCTTCTCATTCGTGCTTCAGAGATAGCCTCTTCTGGATTCAACAAAGATATCTTAGAACATAAGCTCTTAATCTTCAAAAAATACTCGGCAATAGAAAGGTTACCTTGAGTGGTGTTAGGTAATTCATTCTCCAATATCTGCAACCGAGCTTCATTCTTCTTGTTGAACAAATGATCGAGAGTCCTCCATATTTCATGAGCTGATTTACACTTTATAATATGATCAAATAAATTGAAGGAGATTGTCTTCTTCAGAATGAACTCCGCATTTGCATTAATCTGCTTCCATTTCTTGTACACACTGCTATTTTTCGGTTCGTCAGCAGGAGGACTTGTGTTATTCCCGTCAACAACATCTCACAAATCCTCTCCCACAAGATATGATTCCATACATGTCTTCCATACCTTGTAATTGGACTGATTCAACAACTCCATCCCCAGCCCATTAACACGACCGCTAAAATCTATCTACTAAACAAACTAGTTGATTCTACCAGCAAGCTGATCTTTAAATAACACCCACAAGCCAATCTACGGCTATGACTTTGATACCATGTAAAGAATAGCAGAAGAAAGGTATAACTAGAAAACCCTTCTGCTAGCCCAAGATCGTTAACTAAGATCAGAAGATTCAACTAAAGAAGAGGAAGCTAGAAAGGAGAAAGAGTATTTTGGATAAAAGAACTTTGTTATAGAAGAAGACTCTTTGATTTGGATTGTTCTAGGGTTGCTTGGGTTACATACAAATGCTTAATGCCATCCCTATTTATAGTTATGTAGGGATGATTCTAGATAATAAGAATCTAGATTGTTCTAACCTCTTCTACAAATATCTTTCTAAAGTATCTAATATTCTAGATTTTTCTTAAGTACAAATATCAAAGATATTGCTCTACAAAATTCTAGAAAGTTCTACTAAATATCTTAGATATTTTTTGTACCTCCAAAAAATCATCTTTATTTTTCACATATGCAGAAATCAACTTTCGTTACTCATCTCGAATAATGCCCCCTCCTCCACTTGCTCCGAGGTTCCTTTAGAGCATCTGTCAGAATTCAACTTGAATCCTTTTGTTGCCTGTTTAAGTTCATAATAGGAACCTTTTTACCAGAGATACATCTTCTTAACTTGCACTCATCTTAACACCACACATCCAACAGCCAACACGAGGAGTGATCCAATCTCTAACAGGATATATAACCCTATAAGAACTCTTTTTCTTCTTTACTGACGATCTAAGTGCACCTGATTTAGTTGAAGAACCTGTTTCATAGTCATAGATTTTACAGTCTTCTAGGTTATTTATCGTGTATCAAGAAGTTCAGTTGAGTTGTAATTTATTTCTTTCCTAGGCTTGTGTTTAGGGAACAATATTGAAGTATGTGTTAACTTCAAGTTGGGGATAACTTGAAGTGGGTTCGACCAGTGACTGATTGTTGATTTTAGGAATTCAAGTTAGTTCCTAGGTTGCAAGAGTTGTAATCTGAATTTTGTTGAGGCTCGTTGATTTAGTGAAGATTGGAAGAATTCCTGCAAATGTGTAGGTCGTGGTTTTCCCATCCTTGTCCCCTTATAGTGTTTATATTTTTTCGCCATCTAATGGGATCCTCATGCCCAAGGTTTAATGGAATTATTGAATCGAGACTAGATCTACTTTTATGTTTGGACTCTCAATGGAAATAGTTTTTTAGCAACTGTTGAGTTGTGGTGGAAGCAATAGAGTTGCCCAAAACCTAGGCATGAATCGTCCCACAAGTATTTGTCATGTTCTGTGTTATTCAGTGTAGATAATTGGAAGGATTCTTTCTCAAAGTTATGTAAATACGAAAAGAAAATCTTGTGTTGAGCATTTTAAATCTCATTTTCAACTTCCATATATCAACAACTGAGTTGGTCCGATTCCACCTAGTGCCGACTACTAACAAGCTGGAGCCTCATCTTTTTGAGTGTAAAGAGCATCTTTCATGCTAATTCTTGCATCAGGTCTCACTAAAGTGCAGTTCAAAGCTAATTCCATGATAACAAACATTGCATCTTTGCAGTGATTTGTTCATCTCCTGGTTGTACCAAATTAGAATCCACCACCTTGTGAAGTTCAGCCGAAAAGGAATCACTAATCCAACGTTGTATGCTCAAGTCTCCAGTAAATATTTCATCACTTGGTCTTATTCGTGTGAATGTCTCCATCATCAGGATGCCAAAACTATAAACATCAAAACTCATGGATAATATGCCATCTTGTCCAAACTCTGCAATCATGGTAAAAAATGATCATAAATAAATTTATACCTAGGGGGAGAAATTGTTTTGAGTATTTATATGATATGAGAACTTTAAAAAATTTTAATATACCTGGAGCAATATATCCAATGGTTGCAATTATCCTTGTTTGGACAAATGTCTCCCCTGCACCTAACATTTTTGCAATGCCAAAATCACTTACATGAGCAACCATTTCTTGATCGAGCAAGACATTGCTTGGCTTCAAGTCACAATGCACCACAGGCATTGAAATAGCCATTGTGGAGATAGTCCATTGCAGATGCAACATCTATCACTATATCCAGTCTCTGCAATAAGTTCAAGAAAAAGTTGTGAGAGTATAACCATTTATCAAGTGTCCCGTTGGGCATGTAGTCCAACACTAGGGCCTTGAAATCAAGATTGGAGCAGTTGGTGATGACTTTGGTCTGATTTCTGTGGCGAAGGTTCCGGAGTATCTCACATTCCGTGTCAAAACTTTCGAATGCACCCTCCAATTGCACATTGAATACCTTTGCTGCAAAAATGATACCATCTTTAAGTATCCCTTTATAAACCCTGCTGAAACTCCCATTACCAAGCAAGTTGGCTTCGTTGAATCCTTCAGTTGCCTGTTAAGTTCATAATATGAAATTCTTTCATGCCCTTTTACGAAAGACACATCTTTTTGATTTGCACTCTTCTTTGTGTTTCTCAATCTTAACACCACAAATCCAACAACCAACATGAAGAGTGATCCAATCCCTAATAGAATATATAAACCTGTAAGCACTCCTTTTCTTCTTGACGTCTTTGCAGATTTGGTTAGGCATGGTTTTACATTAAATCGGGAGTCACCACAAAGTGCATCATTAGACAAGAAAGATTGACTGGTGACATTTGCAAAGGGACCACCAATGGGAATTTCTCAACTGAGTTCATTGAATGAGACATTTATGTGTTTGAGATACACAAGAGCTTCTAATGACTTTGGAATTTCACCACTAAGATTGTTATAGGACAAATCCAAGTATTCCAAGGATAACATTTTGCCAAATGATTCAGGAATGGGCCCCTTTAATCTATTATGTGCTAGAGAAAGATTAATCAACTTATCTAGACCCCCTAGAGTACTAGGAATCTTAGCAGAAAATAATTTTTTGACAGACCAATTGAGTGTTGCAGCCTTTAAGTTTCCGCTCTCCAGCAGAATTTCCCCACTCAATAAATTGGATGAAACATCGAATTCTATGAGATCTTGAAGGCTCCCCAAGCTTGAAGGTAATCTAGATTCCAGCTTGTTGTTATCTAGATAAAGTTTCCTCAAACTAGTAACGTTCCCTAAGCATGAGGGCACTGAACCAGAAAAATGATTTTTTGACAAGACTAATGCGCCAAGATTCTTTAAATTACAGATAACATCTGGTATGGTTCCTTCATCTTGTTGTTAAGTAAGTAAAGTTCTTGAAGGATCGACATGCCATGTACAGTATTTGGAATTTGTCCAGTTAACTCATTGCTAAACAGACTCATCCTTGTCACTCCAGTAAGATTACCGATTTCTTGAGGAATGACGCCCTTCAAGTTACAACCTTGTACTTCAAAAGTTTGCAAGGCGTTGGAGAAATTACCAATAGATGCAGGCAAAACACCATCCAACGGACTATCACCTATCCCGAGTACACATAGTTTCCTATAGTTTGTTAATGATGTAAGGAAACTCAATGATAGATCGCTGATAAAAATATTCCTCTCCAAGTTCAGAACCTCAAGGTATTCTAAGTTACCAAGTGATTTAGGAATTGGACCTGTGAAACTGATGCTGGAGAGGTCAAGCATTCTAAGTCTTGAGGAATTTGAGATTGAAGAAGAGATAAAACCACTTAGATTATTTTCTGCACAAAGAAATGTTTCTAGGTTGGGCATTCCACAACCTAAATCTGAAGGTAGAGTACCTGAAAGCTTGTTTTGTACAAACACTAGAAGCAGCAGTGCTGAGATGTTGAAAATGCTATCAGGGACAGAGCCAGTGAGCTCATTCAGTCTGAAATCCAACACCTTAAGCTTCTTAAGGAAATATCGTACTACCTTCCAAATGCAGATCTGCAATGCGTAATGCTATTAGATCAGTTAAGTTGGCTAGCTCTCTTGGTACAGTTCCAATAAACTCATTGTATGTCAATGACAAGAATTGAAGCTTTCTGCATTTTCCTAAGTTTGGTGGAATAACACCACCTAGGTAGTTGCTTGGTAGGTAAAGTGCTTCCATGTCTGGAAGATGATCACATACAGTTTTTGGAAGATTTCCAGTAAGATTGTTGTACGAAAAAGCAATTATTTGCATTGTAGAAGATTGATGGTAGTATAGAGCCACTAAGTTTATTAAATTGCAGGTCTAGGATAGTTAGGTAACGAAGATCACCGATTTCCTGAGGCATCTCTCCTTGGAGAAAATTGTTCTTTATTCTCAACACTTGCAACTTTGTTAAATTGGAAAGGGAAGATGGAATTTTACCTGAAAATTGGTTGCTCGATAGGTACACAAAGCGTAGGTTTGGTAACAAACTTAAAAAATGATGGAATGGCTCCGGTGAAGTTATTGCTTGTGACATTAATTACTTTCAACCTCTGCAAATGAGCCAATTCTACTGCCAAATCTCCATGGAAAGTGTTGTCACTGATGTCGAGGGAGACGAGAAATGAGAGGTTTCCAATGTGTGGAGGAATGGTACCATGAAGTTGCATGCTAGAAATGTCTAAAACAGTGACTCGATGGTGGCGGGAGCTGCAAGTGACTCCGATCCAGCTGCAAACGGGAATGAAAGAAGACCAGTTTCTTTGTAAGATGTTGTTAGAATGAGAAGAAATGTGTGATTTAAGCGCAAGAAGAGCAGCTTGATCAGTGCTAATATTAGCAAGTAAAGTATTGTCATGTAGTAGAAGAATGAAAATTGCAAGAAAAATGAAACTTTTTCCCATAATTAAGCCAAGAAGGTTTGTCAGAATAGATAATGCAAAGGAATGATGTATTTAATCATTGAATCAAATTGTTTTTTGGTTCAAATTCAAGTCACACAAGTTGTATTAGTAAAAGTCGTCTAAATTTTTTATCCACGTTAACCCCTAATTCAACGAAGAACTATCATTTACTTAATATAGATGAATAATTCAAACCTTCATTATAGTACCAAATTTATTAAATTATATCTAATTGTGCAGAACTTTATCAAATTATTTTTTAGAATAAAAGTCATTAAATTATTTTATGACCAAAATTACCCAAATTTTCTACAAGCTTGAAAGAATAGGTCACTAAGGAAATAAATGAGACAGTGCACACCGTAGAGAATAGTAGAAGAAAAGTATAATCGGGAAGCCTTTTGCTAGTCCAAGATCGTTAAGTAAGATCAGAAGATTCAACTAAAGAATAGGAAGCTAGAAGGGAGAAAGAGTATTTTGGATGAAAAGAAGAAGACTATTTGATTTGAGTTGCTCTTAGACACAATAACTACAAGAAAATTCTAGTAACTTTATCTTCTACCCTAGAGTATCTAGATATTTTTTTGAGATAATTATTCTAGATATCATACAAGACTATTCTAGAAACTATACTAGAAAAATCTATGATATTCCAAAAAATCAACTTTATATTTTCACATATGATACTTGGATAAAATAAAATAATCATTTTTAAAAAATGTTTGATCTACTTCCTATAATCGTATGTTTACTTAGAATATAGTAATTTTTCATTACGAATTATGTGGCCAAACGTGAAATTAATTCATCCATGCCCAAAATGCCCATTATTCATTCTTCCTTCCTTCTATAATCTCCAAATTGCATACTCCCTATTAGGGGTGTACAAAATCGAATCAAAAACTGAACCAAACCGCAAATCGAGTCAAACCGAAAAAAAAAAACCCGACCAGTGGTTTGGTTTGACTTGGTTTGGTATTGAAAAAAAAACCCGACTATATTTGGGTTGGTTTGGTTTTAACTAAAAAAAACCAACCCGAGACCAAATCAACCCGACATTATATATGTTATTTTAAAATTTTATTTTATACATAAAAATATTTACTTTGATATAATTTTAAAATATTTCTTATACTATTTCATAATTTTTATTTTTTAATATATTATTTCAAGTTTAAAACTTAGAATTCGGAATGCTCCAATAAAGATTATAGTTCATAGATGTTGATAATTATAATAAAACTTAAATCAAAATCAAATTAATACTAGTGCAAAAAGAAAATTAATTCAACACTAAGAACGACAATAATATTAAATATTTGTTATTTAGTTTTACATTGGTTTAGACAATTAAAATACAAAATCTAATTTTAATTTTCCTTAAGTATTTAGTAATGTAACTAATACTTATTAAACTTATTTTAGCATGATTTAGTACTTTTAAATTATGATCATTTTCATTATGACTATAGTTTGGGCTTAATGAGTGATTCATAGATATAGTTTACTTAATTACGATTCATAGCTACATGTTAGATGAATGAGAGAGACAAACGGGATTGAGAGAGGGAGTAAAGTGGCTTGCGATATTTGGGAGAAATGAGAAAGAGAGAGGGGATGTATACATGTTTTATTTGTTGTATCACAAATATAATTGATACATTTGATTTGTTCAACGAACACAATTGCATCAAATCCAACTATTTTGTTGTTCTTGCTATTTCTTTTTGTAGGTATTGTACTGCTCTCTTGTTAATTGCTACGTTTTCTATGTTGTTTTCTTCTATCTTTATACTTGAATTTGTTGCACTTGAGCCGAGGGTGTTTTGAAAATAACCTCTTTATCTCCATAAGATAGTGACACTTGACAAGATTTGCATAAACTTTATCCTCCCCAAACTCCATTTTAGTGGTTTTAATTTGGTGACGTGGACCTCTAACAAGAGGCCACATGGCAAAGTTAGTTTTACAAAATCATCATTAATTATATGTTTGTATGCAAACTTTACCGAAAAAATCCAAAAATCTGAAAAAAAAAATCCGAGGTTTATTAGTTTGGTTTGATTTATAAATTTAAAAATTCAACACAATGGTTTGGTTTGGTATTTGAAAAACCCGAACCAACCCGAGGTTGAAAAACCCGAAAAAATCTGAATTTTATTAGTTTGGTTTGGTTTATAAATTTAAAACTTTTACACAAATGGTTTGATTTGATATTTGAAAAACCCGAACCAACCCGGTCATGTACACCCCTACTCCCTATATATATATATATATATATATATTTAAAAACTCTGTTTCTGTTCTGTTTCAAAATCTTGAAATTGAAATGTCTAAAAATAAGAAAGCCAATTTCAACAACATTAGCGATGTGTTGTGTGACAACACAAATCCCCATGACACAAATCTTTGCTCTAATGGACAAAAGGATTTTAATTTATGGATTTACAACCAAGATAAAATACACTTAAGTACTTGTGCGAAATTGAATTACAGAAGATAACAGACTGGTAACTAAATAACATACAAGAGCAGGCTGGTCCGATTCCACCTAGTGCCGACTACTACCAAGCTGGAGCCTCATCTTTTTGAGTGTTGAAAGAGCATCTTTCATGCTAATTCTTGCATCAGATCTCACTAAAGTGCAGTTCAAAGCTAATTTCATGATAGATAACAAACATTGCATCTTTGCAGCAATTTGTTCATCTCCTGGCTGTACCAAATTAGAATCCACCACCTTGTGAAGTTCAGCCGAAAAGGAATCACTAATCAAACGTTGTATGCTCAAGTCTCCAGTAAATATTTCATCACTTGGTCTTATTTGTGTGAATGTCTCCATCATCAAGATGCCAAAACTATAAACATCACAACTCATGGATACTATGCCATCTTGTCCATACTCTGCAATCATGGTTGAAAATGATCATAAATCAATTTATACCTAGGGGGAGGAACTGTTTTGAGTATTTATATGATATGAGAACTTTAAAAAGTTTTAATATACCTGGAGCAATATAACCAATGGTTGCAATTGTGTTTGACTACTAAGAGAAATTCATGTGTTTGAGATACACAAGAGCTTCTAATGACTTTGGAATTTGACTACTAAGATTGTTATAGGACAAATCCAAGTATTCCAAGGATAACATTTTGCCAAATGATTCAGGAATAGGCCCCTCTAATCTATTATGTGCTAGAGAAAGATTAATCAATTTATCTAGACTCCCTAGAGTACTAGAAATCTTACCAGAAAAATAATTATTCGACAGATCAATGAGTGTTGCTGCCTTTAAGTTTCCGTTCTCCAGTGGAATTTCCCCACTCAATAAATTGGATGAAACATCGAATTCTATGAGATCTTGAAGGCTCCCCAAGCTTGAAGGTATTCTAGAATCCAGTTTGTTGTTGGCAAGATAGAGTATCCTCAAACTAGTAACATTTCCTAAGCATGAGGGCACTGAACCAGAAAAATGATTTTCTGACAATTCTAATGCGCCAAGATTCTTTAAACTTCAGATAACATCTGGTATGGCTGCTTCTAACTTGTTGCTTCATAGGTAAAGTTCTTGAAGGTTCAGCATGCCTTGCACAGTTTTTGGAATATGACCCGTCAACTCATTGTTAGATAGACTCATCCTTGTCACTCCAGTAAGATTACTAATTTGTTTTGGAATGATACCCTTCAGTTTACAACCATCTGCTACAAAAATTTGCAAGGAGTTTGAGAATTACCAACAGATGCAGGCAAAACACCATCCAACGGATTACCACCAAAAATGAGTACTCTTAGATTCCTACAGTTTGTCAATGATGCAAGGAAGCTCAATGTTGAATCGCTGACAACATTATTCATCTCTAAGTTAAGAATCTCAAGGTATTCTAAGTTACCAAGTGATTTAGGAATTGGACCTGTGAAACTGTTTTGTGGGAGGTCAAGTTGTCTGAGTTTCGATGAATTTGAGATTGAAGCAGAGATAAAACCTCTCAGATTATTTCCTCCACAAAAAAATATTTCTAGGTTGGGCATTCCACGACCTAAATCTAAAGGTAGAGTACCTGAAAGCTTGTTTTGTCCAAAATCTATAATCTGCAGTGCTGACATGTTGAAAATGCTGTCAGGTATAGAGCCAGTAAGCTCATTCTGTGATAATCCCAATGCTTGAAGTTTCTTAAGATTACCAAGCTCCATTGGTATCTCTCCTATCAATTTTGGGAAAATACATGAGTACCAAGTTTGGGGAAAAGAGAAAAGGAAGAAAATTTTATACTACCTTCCAAATGCAGAACTCCAATATGTAACATTGTAAGAGCTGTTAAGTTGGCTAGCTCTCTTGGTACAGTTCCAGCAAACTCATTATCACCCAATTCCAATATTTGAAGCTTTCTGCATTTCTCCAGGTTTGATGGAATAACTCCATCTAGGGAGTTTCTACTGAGGTAAAGTCCTTCCAAGTCTGGAATATGATCACATATAGATTTTGGAAGCTTTCCAGTAATATTGTTGTCCGTAAGAGCAATTACTTGAATTGTAGTAATGTTGAAGATTGATGGTGGTATAGATCCAGTAGGCTGATTAAATTCCAGGTCTAGGACAGTCAAGTAACAAAGATCACTGATTTCTCGAGGGATTTCTCCTTCGAGAAAATTTCTCTGTAATTGCAACACTTCCAGTTTTGTTAGATTGGAAAGGGATGTTGGAATTTTCCCCGAAAATTGGTTATTCGATAGGTACAAAAAGCGTAGGTTTGGTAACAAACTTAAAAATGATGGAATGGCTCCGGTAAAGTTATTGGTTTTGGCATTAACGAATTTCAACCTCTGCAAATGAGCCAACTCTACTGGCAAATCTCCATGGAAAGTGTTGTTACTGATGTCAAGCGATGAAATAAATGAGAGGTTTCCAAGGTGTGGAGGAATGGTACCATAAAGTTGCATGCTCGAAATGTCTAAAGCAGTGACTCGATGGTGACGGGAGCTGCAAGTGATTCCGATCCAGCTGCAAACTGGGGTGGAAGAAGACCAGTTGCTTGCTATGATATTGTTAATATCAGAAGAAATGTGTGATTTAAGTGCAAGAAGAGGAGCTTCGTCAGTGCTAATATTAGCAAGTAATGTATTGTCATGTGGTAGAATGAAAATTGCAAGAAAAAAGAGAAGAATGAAATTTTTGCCCATAATTAAGCCAAGAAGGTTTCTCAGAATTGATAATGCAAAGGAATGATGTTAGAACATGCATTTAATGATATCAAATTCAATTCAGTCAACATTTGGAGGTGTACTGTGTATGACAGAACAGTTAGTCTCTGGAGTGTTTTTTTGGTTTAGAATTTTTAGTTCAACAAGTTGTATTAGTGAAAGACCTCAATAGTCAAGTCTCACAACACTCAAAAGTCTGTCTATATTTTTCTTTTGTGTGGAAGAGAGTGATTTGAAATAAAGCAAGATAGATTTTTATGTGTTCTTGAGTTTAGACTAAAGAATGTCAATAGTCAAGTCTTCTCAACCTTGCCACTCACCACACTCAAAATTTCTTCAAATATCATATTATTGTGTTGATTGATACTAAATGATGGAAAACAAAAGGTTTGGCAATATCTAACAATTATTTAATATTTAATAGGATTTCGTTACATAACTATTTATTAATCTTTAAATTGCCTATGTTCATCCGAATTATGAAAAGGTTTGCATGTTATTGATCAATACCATTCTTATTATTAGTTTATGTTACAAAATGTACATAGTCGTATCTACTCATAGCATAATTATAGGTAGAGATCTTTAGGGATCTTAGAGATATTTAGGGATATTTTCTGATTTTATTTCCTTAGATTTACATGTACACCTACAAATAACTCTTCTTCTTGGAATAATAGAACAAGGAGATTGGTACATTGTCTCTATATTTTACAAAACTAAATGCATACTTGAAAGCAATATGTTAAAGAAAAGATTGATCTTACAATAAAATGATTTTATTCAAAAGTTAACCAATATATTGACCATATTCATACTTCAAGAATTGTTAGTTTGTAACTTATAGATGAATATGATCACTTTATGACTCTTTAGCTTGCAATTAAGTTAGGAGGTGAAAAGGTTGTGAAACATTTTGATTAATTAAGATTTAACTTAATAGATATTTTATCACATTTTGAATTAGGATAGGGGTAAAATGGTATTTCAACTTTTAACTTTGTGGCTTCCCTCTTTTAGTATAACTAGAACAATCTATCATATTCCAAAAAAATCAAATTTAACTATTTCACAAGAGAAAATACATAAATACCCCATTAAAGTAAGACCTGATTTTTAAAAAGACACTTCGGGGGTCCTAGTACCCCCTTAAACAATTTTAAAGTGTTGTAAATATGCCATATTTCAGCCATCCTCAATTGCAAGAAACGAAGTGCAATCACGCACCACTTATTATCTATCATGTGTTAAATTTTAAATTTTTATCTTTATTTTCATTTTTGTTTTTTTCTTATTTTATTATTTTCATTTTCATTTTATTTTTCTTTTCTCTTTCTTCTTCTTTCTTCATCACCCTCCTCTGCTCTTCTTTGGTCCTTCTAGCTGCCCAGAAAACCTCAACGTAGCCGCCATCTTCGTCAATTCTCCGGAGTAGTCTTCATCACGTCACTATTATAATACCATAATATCATCAGTTTTTTGTTAAATCAAAAATAAAATTACTAACAAATTATAAATTGAAAATTAACAATCACCTCCAATCTACCATCTCATTTTCAAAATTACAATAATTATGAAAGCGGAACTCCATTGCGATGAAGGTAATGGAATTCTATAATACTCTCAAATTGAAAAAATTTCTTTATTTACATGCTAAAGAACTACATAACAATTTATTTATTTATGTTTAAAAAAGAACAATGTTATCAAGGAGGTTTACAATTATTATTATTTTGAAAAAAATAAGGGGCAAAAGAAGAAAAAGGAACAAAGAGAAGCAGGAAGACAAGGAAAAAAATGAGTGAAGTAAATGGGTCTTCTAAGTTGAAGAAGACAGAGAGGAGGTAGTTGGTTCTTTTGAAATTTGGGGAAGAAGATAACAAAAATAAAGAATTGAGAAAGTACAACAAAATAAATAAAAGAAAAGCAAAAAATAATATTTCTAATTAAATAAATGCTTAAATAAATATTATTTACTTTTTGGTTCAGCTTACTCTCCATCAGAGAGTGAACTATACTCTACATGCCACGTAGGAACGTAATGGGACAATTAATTCATTCTAAATAATAATAATGGGGTAATAGGACCCCTACAAAGTTCAAGTGTCTTTTTAAAAAATAGGTCTTACTTTAATGAGATAATTATGTATTTTCTCTTTTCACAATGATAATATATGATATATTATTGTTCTGAGTTATGACATTGTGGTGCCAATATTGAAGCTGCTCCAATACGATAGGAGTTTTAATTCTACTATGTTTCTTTACATTGCTCATAAAATGTCATTGCTATTCTAAGTGTCGTACAATTTTGGACAGGCTGTTTTAGTTCGAGCATAGATAATCTGAGCCCCTCCGAAAATAGGTGTCCTGCGAAAGATAGCAAAGCAAACCTCAAAAGACCATGAGTAAGAAAACAAATGTGAAATATACCAAAAAACACAAAGATTTAACATGGTTCGGTCAATCGACCTACGTCCACAAAGGAGATGAGCAATCCACTATAAATATGAGAGTACAAAATATAGAGAGAAAATAACATCAACCAATTTACTCAGAATACAAGGAGGTCCACACAAGTGATAACATATCAAACTTGTGTTCCACAAATTCTCCTCTGGATATTTTGTTATTAGTATTTTTGGTTAGCACAATTTGTATTGCAAGTTGTGACCACCTCTGTCTGTTTTTCTTCTGTGGGGTGTGAGTGAACAGAATTAGACACTAATGTCTTACCACTAATGGAAACAAACATTATTGTGGTCAATAAAAAAGAATTTTATGTGCTAAAGCAGATTTTTATGACAAATTGTCCTGTGTGAGCTTTAGTAGTCAAGCCTTTTTTTTTTATGACTTTCACATTATATGATAATCTCCCATTGTAATTTTCTACCCCTTTACGGGCTGGTAGGGAGGCTGGGCCGGGGGAGTGGGGTGATGAAAAATAAGAATTTGAATTTGAAAAGATTTTTTAGAAACAAACTTTAATTTTTTTTATTTTTTTTGGGGGAGTGGAGGGGGGTGGCTGGCGGTAGGGCTGGGCATAAACACCGAAAAACCAAACCGAACCAAATTATTTCGATATTCCGGTTTTCGGTATATGTTTTTGTGTTTTTCGGTATTTCAGTTCGGTTTTCGGTATGTAATTTTTGTGTTATTCAGTATTTCGGTTTACCGAAATATATTATATTATAATATATATTAATATTATATTAATTATTAATATTGAATAATAAATATAATAATTTAAAATTAAAAGAAAAAGTTTGTCTTTTCAAACTTTTGTTACTTTTCCACTTTACAGTACCGAAGTTCCCACTTCCCAAAGGCCAAAAGTGACGACGTTCCCACGTTTCCACTTCCGAGTTCCGGCGACCGTTCCCACTTCCGAGTTTCGGCAACCAGTGTCGACCAGCAGTAGCACACAGCAGCCGCTAGTCGACCAGCAGGCAGCCGCAGCACAGCAGCAACCGGCGTCGACCAGCAGGCAGCAACACACAGCACAGCAGCGACCAGCCGTCAGCTGACTTTTCCACTTTCCACACGGCCAGGCGCCACTGAACAAAAAACCGAACCGAAATAATAAAAATCAAACCAAACCAAATTATTTCGGTTCGGTGTTCGGTACACGTTGTACAAGAACCGAAAATCAAAAAATAAAAACCGAAAATAAAAAAAAACCAAAATACCGAATGTCCAGCCCTAGCTGGCCGTGGGAGGGGTCGAGGGTAGGGGTTGGGGTGGGGTGAAAATAAAATTTGAAATTGAAGATATTTTTTAAAAACAAACTTAATTATTTTTTTTGGGGGAAGGGGGGTAGGGGGCTAGTGGGGGGGTAGGGTGAGGATAAAAAAGTTGAAGCTGAAAATATTTTTTTTAAAATAAGCTTTAAATTTATTTATTTTCAACAAAAAAATATTGTAATATGAAGTTGGAGGAGAGTTTTGGAAAATGTTTTCCTTAATTTTTGAAGGGAAGTAATTTTCCTTAAATTTGAGAAAAATGAGTTGATTTGGAAAATATTTTAACCAACCAAACATGAAAAAATTGGAAAATATTTTCCTTCATACCAAACACACCCCAAATTTCTATAAGTACACTTATATACAACACCACATAGTTACATTTATATGTAAAAAAATTATTCACTAATAATATGAGTGAGTTGTCCTCATATTAACATAACTGATATAGGTAATCAAATAACATACAAGAGTAGACTACCTGCTTCCACCTAGTGTTGACTACTGACAAGCTGGAGCCTAATCTTTTGGAGTGTTGAAAGTGCATCTTTCATTCTAGTTCTTGCATTAGGTGCCACTAAAGTGCAACTCAAAGCTAATTCTATAATTGATAACAAACATTGCATCTTTGCATCAATATGTTCATCCTCTGGCTGTACCAAAGTGTAATCCACCACCTTATGAATTCCACTTGGGAAGGAATCACTAACCCAACGTTGTATCCTCAATTCTCCGGTAAATATTTCATCACTTGGTCTTCTTCTTGTGAATGTCTCCATCATCAGAATGCCAAAACTATAAACATCACAACTTGTGGATACTATTCCATCTTGTCCATACTCTGTAATCATGGTAAAAAATAATCATAAAAGCCTCCTAGTTAAAATGGAATATGCCAAAACTAAAAGCATCAATCCATATCTAGGGGAAAGAATTGCTTAACTAATATACCTGGACTAATATATCCGATAGTTGCAATTGTTCTTGTTTGAACGAAAGCCTCCCCTGCATCTAACAATTTTGCAATGCCAAAATCACAGACATGACCAACCATTTCTTGATCTAGCAAGACATTGCTTGGCTTCAAGTCACAATGCACAACAGGCGTTGAATAGCCATTGTGGAGATAGTCCATTGCAGATGCAATATCTATCATTATATCTAATCTCTGCAATAAGTTCAAGAATAAGTTGTGAGAGTATAACCATTTATCAAGTGTTCCGTTGGGCATGTATTCCAACACCAGGGCCTTGAAATCAAAATTGGAGCAGCTGGTGATGACTTTGGTCAGATTTCTGTGGCGAAGGTTCCGGAGTATCCCACACTCCATGTCAAAACTTTTGAATGCACCCTCCATTTGCACATTGAATACCTTTACTGCCAAAAGAGTACCATCCTTAAGTATCCCTTTGTAGACCATGCTAAAACTCCCGGTACCAAGCAAATTGCTTTCATTGAATCCTTCTGTTGCATGTTCAAGTTCATAATAGGAAATCCTTTCATGCTCTTTTACCAAAGACACATCTGCTCGACTTGCATTCTTCTTTGTCTTTCTCAATCTTAACACCACATATCCAACGGCCAACACAAGGAGTGATCCAATCCCTAAAAATGTATATAAACCGATGAGCACTCTTTTACCTCCTGGCTTCTTTGTTGACTTGCTTTGACATTGTTTTACATTAATCCAGGAGTCACCACAGAGTGCATCATTGGATAGGAAAGATTGACTGGTGACATTTTTAAAAGGACCGCCAGTGGGAATTTCTCCACTGAGTTTATTGAATGTGAAATTCATGTATTTGAGATACACAAGAGCTTCTAATGACTTTGGAATTTCACCACTAAGATTGTTATACGACAAATCCAAGTATTCCAGTGACAACATTTTGCCAAATGAATCTGGAATAGCCCCATCTAATCTATTATGTGCTAGAGAAAGATCAGTCAATTCAGCTAGACCCCCTAAAGTGCTAGGAATTTTACCAGGAAAATCATTTTTTGACAAATCAATTAGTGTCACTGCCTTTAAATTTCCCAACTCCAGAGGAATATAACCACTTAATGAATTGGATGAAACATTGAATTCTTTGAGGTCTTGAAGGTTCCCCAAGTTTGCAGGTAATCTAGAATTCAGCCTGTTGTAAGCTAGATTAAGTTTCCTCAAACTAGTAACATTCCCTAAGCATGACGGCACCAAACCAGAAATATGATTTCCTGACAAGTCTAATGCACCAAGATCCTTTAAACTGCATAAAACATTTGGTATGGTTCCTTCAATCTTGTTGCTATGTAGGTAAAATTCTTGAAGGTTAAACATGTCTTGGATAGTATTTGGAATATGTCCAGTCAACTCATTCTTATACAAACTCACATATATCACTCCAGTAAGATTACCAATTTCTCGAGGAATGACGCCCTTTAGCTTACAGCCATTTCCTTGAAAATTTTGCAGTGAGTTTGAGAAATTACCAACAGATGCCGATAAAGTCCCATCCAATGCATTTTCATTAAACCGGAGTGCTCTTAGTTTCCTACAGTTTGTTAATGATGTAAGGAAGCTCAATGATGAATCGCTGATAAAATTATTCAGCTCCAAGTTCAGAACCTCAAGGTACTCTAAGTTACCTAGTGATTCAGGAATTACACCTGTGAAACTGTTGTCTGAGAGTTCAACCATTCTGAGTCTTGAAGAATTTGAGATTGAATCAGATATAAAACCACTCAGACTATTTCCTCCACAATAAAGTTCTTCTAGATTGGGCATTCCACAACCTAAATCCGAAGGTAGAGGACCTGAAAGCTTGTTTATTGAAAAATCTAGGCTCTGCATTGCTGATATATTGAAAATGCTTTCAGGGATAGAACCTGTAAACTCATTCTGGTCTAACATCAGCAGCTGTAGTTTCTTAAGATTACCTAGCTCCGCTGGTATCTCTCCTGTCAATTTTGGAAAATATATGAGTACAAATTTGGTGAAGAGGGGAGAGGAAGAAAATTTCAGATATCTTGTGAGGAAATAGCATACTACCTTCCAAGTGTTGTATTCCAAGATATAATTCTGTAAGAGCTGTTAAGTTGGCTAGCTCTCTTGGTACAGTTCCAGTAAATTCATTGTAAGACAAAGACAGTATTTGAAGTTTTCGGCATTTCTCCAGGTTTAGTGGAATAACTCCACCTAGGGAGTTGCTTGAGAGGTGAAGCCCTTCCAAGTTTGGAAGACGGTCACATATAGTTCGTGGAAGATTTCCGGTCAGATTGTTGTCAGTAAGAGCAATTACTTGCATTGTAGTAATGTTAAAGATAGAGGGTGGTATAGAGCCAGTAAGCTGATTATCTTGCAGGTTTAGGAAAATCAAGTAACGAAGATCACCGATTTCTTTAGGAATCTCTCCTTCGAGAAAATTTGTGTGTATTGTCAACAATTCAAGCTTTGTCAGATTGGAAATAGAAGATGGAATTTTCCCCGAAAATTGGTTGCTCGAGAGGTACGCAAAGCGTAGGTTTGGTAACAAACTTAAAAATGACGGAATGGCTCCGGTGAAGTTATTACTTCTGACATTAATCAATTTCAACCTCTGCAAATGAGCCAACTCTACTGGAAAATCTCCATGGAAAGTGTTGTTACTGATATCAAGGGAGACAAGAAATGAGAGGTTTCCAAGGTGTGGAGGAATGGTACCATGAAGTTGCATGCTAGAAATGTCTAAAGCAGTGACTCGACGGTAGCGAGAGCTGCAGGTGATTCCAATCCAGCTACAAACCGGGCTGAAAGAAGACCAGTTGCTTGCTAAGATGTTGTTAGGATCAGAAGAAATGTGTGATTTAAGTGCAAGAAGAGCAGCTTCGTCAGTGCTTATATTAGGAACAGTAGCAAGTAAAGTATGGTGATGGAGTAGAATGAGAACTGCAAGAGCAAAGAGAAGATTGCGACTTCTTCCCATAATTAATTACTATGACAAGGTCTCTCTTTTTTACTTGTTGAGCTGAAACAAGAATTGATTTATATAATGTTTGTTAGTTTCTGGATATTTTGTTATTAGTATTTTTGGTTAGCACAAGTTGTATTGTAAGTTGTGACCACCTCTGTCTGTTTTTCTTCTGTGGGGTTGGAGAGTGAACAGAATTAGACAATAATGTCTTACTACTAATGGAAACAAACATTATTATGGTCAATAAAAAAAAGAATTTTATGTGCTAAAGCAGATTTTTATGACAAATTATCCTGTGTGGGCTTTAGTAGTCAAGCCGTTTTATATGACTTTCACATTGTATGATAATCTCCAACTGTAATTTGCAAATAATGAATCTAGTAGTGAAGAAAATATCAAAGTAAACCAAGTCAACAATTTAGGCACTAGGCATTCTATTGCCTTTATGATATGTGCCAAAAAAGTCAACTTCATAGTCCTTTTTTTCTGTTTTCCAAGATAGTTATGTATACTTTGCATCTTTCCAGCACCGCATCAAGAACTTCCTCAACAATTCTTAGATCTTTAGATTGAGTGTCAATAATGCCAAGAAGTCGGTTTGAGTACTCTTTGACAGACTCAGATTTCTTCATCTTTTGGAACTCGAATTTCCCTATTAAATTCATTACCTTCATACTTCGTTTTCTTTCATTTCTTATGTATTCTTCCTTCAGATAATCCAAGATTTCTTTTACTGATTTGAAAGCCATAACTCTCGTGAAATTTGTTGCAGACACACCAACAAACAAAGTTGTTTGCGCCTTTGATTTTTTTATTTTCTTTTCCTTTTGGCTTCTTATCTGGGTCATCATGGTAATATTGCATCATATCCTCTTCCACGGCCTCCCAAAGATCTAAAGCCTAAGTCTTCCTTTTTCACAATCAATTACAAAAGGAGCTTTCTGGGATAAGCTATTTTTGGAATTTATCTCACACTCCCTCAAGAAATTGGCTGTAGATACGAATTATTGGTTCTTAGCAATGAAATTAAAGAAATAACATAGGCTTTGGGAGAGAAAAAATATGGCACTGTTGACAAATGAAATTATTTTATTAACCACTCAAAGACTTACATTTATGGCAATAAACTTATTTGCAAATTCAAATTACAAACAAAAAGGAAACTAACTTGTAAATTCAAGCCACACTACACTCTAATAAAAATAATTAAAAATCGTAGAAGTTAGCAATTCGTAAACTAAATTCCTGCATAAGAAATCTTTTAGAGATAATGTAGACTATCTGCTTCCACCTAGTGTTGACTACTGACAAGCTGGAGCCTAATCTTTTGAAGTGTTGAAAGTGCATCTTTCATGCTAGTTCTTGCATTAGGTGCCACTAAAGTGCAACTCAAAGCTAATTCTATAATTGATAACAAACATTGCATCTTTGCATCAATTTGTTCGTCCCCTGGCTGTACCAAAGAGTAATCCACTACCTTATGAATTCCACTTGGGAAGGAATCACTAACCCAACATTGTATGCTCAATTCTCCGGTAAATATTTCATCACTTGGTCTTCTTCTTGTGAATGTCTCCATCATCAAAATGCCAAAACTATAAACATCACAACTTGTGGATACTATTCCATCTTGTCCATACTCTGTAATCATGGTAAAAAATGGTCATAAAAGCCTCCTAGTTAAAATGGAATATGCCAAAACTGAAGCATCAATCCATATCTAGGGGAAAGAATTGCTTAACAAATATACCTGGAGCAATATATCCGATGGTTGCAATTGTTCTTGTTTGAACGAAAGCCTCCCCTGCATCTAACAATTTTGCAATGCCAAAATCACTTACATGACCAACCATTTCTTGATCTAGCAAGATATTGCTTGGCTTCAAGTCACAATGCACAACAGGCGTTGAATAGCCATTGTGGAGATAGTCCATTGCAGATGCAACATCTATCATTATATCTAATCTCTGCAATAAGTTCAAGAACAAGTTGTGAGAGTATAACCATTTATCAAGTGTCCCATTGGGCATGTATTCCAACACCAGGGCCTTGAAATCAAGATTGGAGCAGCTGGTGATGACTTTGGTCAGATTTCTATGGCGAAGGTTCCGGAGTATCCCACACTCCGTGTCAAAACTTTTGAATGCACCCTCCGATTGCACATTGAATACCTTTACTGCCAAAAGAGTACCATCCTTAAGTATCCCTTTGTAGACCATGCTAAAACTCCCGGTACCAAGCAAGTTGCTTTCATCGAATCCTTCTGTTGCATGTTCAAGTTCATAATAGGAAATCCTTTCATGCTCTTTTACCAAAGACACATCTGCTTGACTTGTATTATTATTTGTCTTTCGCGATCTTATAAATACATACACGAGGGCCAATACAAGCAATAACACACCCACTCCCAAAATGATGTATAGAATCAAGATTGTCTTTTTCTTCTTGTGATATTGGATGAAACACGGTGACACATTGAACTTAGAATCACCACAGAGTGCATCATTGGACAAGAAACATTGACCTGTGGCATTTGAAAAAGGACCACCTGTTGGAATCTCTCCACTTAGTTTATTGAATGAGAAGTTCATATATTTGAGATACACAAGAGCTTCTAATGACTTTGGAATTTCACCGCTAAGATTGTTATAACACAAATCCAAGAATTCCAATGCCAACATTTTTCCAAATGAATCTGGAATAAGCCCGTCTATTCTATTATGTGCTAAAGAAAGTTTAATCAATTGATGTAGACCCCCTAGAGTGCTAGGAATCTTACCAGAAAATATATTTTTTGACAAATCAATGATTGTCGCATCCTTTAAATTTCCAATCTCGACGGGTATTTCCCCACTCAATAAATTGGATGAAATATTGAACTCTATGATATCGCGAAGCCCCCCCAAGCTTGCAGGTAATCTAGAATTCAGCCTGTTAAAAGCTAGAAGAAGTGTCCTCAAACTAGTAACATTCCCTAAGCATGGTGGCACTGAACCGGAAAACTGATTTCCTGACAAGTCTAATGCACCAAGATTCTTTAAACTGCAGATGACATCTGGTATGGTTCCTTTAATCTCGTTGCTTTGTAGGTAAAGTTCTTGAAGGTTCAACATGCCTTGGACATTTTTTGGAATATGTCCAATCAATTCATTGTTGAACAGACTCATCCTTGTCAGACCAGTAAGATTACCGATTTCTTCAGGAATGATGCCCTTAAGATGACAACCATTTCCTTTAAAAATTTGCAGTGAGTTTGAGAAATTACCAACAGATGCCGGCAAAACCCCTTCCAATGCATTCTCATAAAACCAAAGTGCTTTTAGTTTCCTACAGTTTGTTAATGATGTGAGGAAGCTCAATGATGAATGACTGATAAAATTATTGTTGTTCAAGTTCAGAAGCTCAAGGTATTCTAAGTTACCAAGTGATTCAGGAATTACACCTGTGAAACTGTTGTCTGAGAGATCAAGCATTCTAAGTCTTGAAGAATTTGAGATTGAAGCAGAGATAAAACCACTTAGATTATTTTTTGCGCAAAGAAATTCTTCTTGGAGGGGCATTCCACAGCCTAAATCTGAAGGTAGAGTACCTGTAAGCTTGTTTATTGTAAGTGTTAGGGACTTCAGTCTTGATATGTTGAAAATGCTTGCAGGGACAGAACCAGTAAGCTTGTTCCCAGCTAATCTCAGATGCTGTAGTTTCTTAAGATTACCTAGCTCCATTGGTATCTCTCCTGTCAATTTTGGGGAAATATATTATTACTTGTTTGGCGAAAGAAAGAAAATTTAAGGAAATATCGTACTACCTTCCAAATGCAGAGCTGCAATGTGTAATGCTGTTAGAGCAGTTAAGTTGGCAAGCTCTCTTGGTACAGTTCCAGTAAACTCATTGTAAGTCAATGACAAGACTTGAAGCTTTTTGCATTTTTCTAAGTTTGGTGGAATAACACCACCTAGGTAGTTTCCTGATAGGTAAAGCCCTTCTAAGTTTGGAAGATTGTCACATATAGTTATTGGAAGTTTTCCAGTAAGATTGTTGCGGGTAAAGGCAATGTTTTGCATTGTTGTAATGTTAAAGATTGATGGTGGTATTGAGCCAGTAAGCTTGTTTAGTTGCAGGTCTAAAAAAGTCAGATAGCGAAGATCACCGAGTTCCCGAGGGATCTCTCCTTCAAGAAAATTTCCCTGGAAGCTCAATACTTCCAACTTTGTTAGATTGGAAAGGGAAGGTGGAATCTTCCCCAAAAATTGGTTCATCGTAAGGTACATGTATCGAAGGTTAGGTAACAAACTTAAAAATGATGGAATGGCTCCTGTGAAGTTATTTCTTCTGATATCAAACAATTTTAACCTCTGCAAATGACCCATCTCCTTTGGCAAATCTCCATGGAAAGTGTTGTTACTGATGTCAAGGGAGACGAGAAATGAGAGGTTTCCAAGGTGTGGAGGAATGGTACCATGAAGTTGCATGCTAGAAATGTCTAAAGCAGTGACTCGATTGTGGCGGGAGCTGCAGGTAATTCCAATCCAGCTGCAAATCGGGCTGGAAGAAGACCAGTTGCTTGCTAAGATGTTGTTAGGATGAGAAGAAATGTGTGATTTCAGTGCAAGAAGAGCAGCTTCATCAGTGCTAATATTAGGAACAGCAGCAAGCGAAGTATAGAGCAGAACAAAAACTGCAAGAGCAAAGAGTAGTTTCCAACTTTTGTCCATAACAATGACAAGAAGGTTTCTAATTTTTACTTCGTTGATCTAAAACAACAAATGACAATGCAAATAATTAATGATCTTAGAAGATCTATTTAATGAGATCAACTACATTGTTGTTTGGTTAAAAGTATCAATATTGAGTTGTACAAGTCAATCAACTACTGGAGGTGTAGTCTTTGGAGTGTCTTTAGCTAATGGTGTCAAGTTGTATTAGTGAAAGTCAACTTCTGGAGGTGGTCTTTGGAGTGTCTTTTATCTAATAGTTTCATTTTGGAGTGTCTTTTAGCTAATAGTGTCAAGTTGTATTAGTGTAAGTCAACTTCTGGAGGTGGTCTTTGGAGTGTCTTTTATCTAATAGTTTCATTTTGGAGCGTCTTTTAGCTAATAGTATGTGAAGTTGTATTAGTGAAAGTCAGTCAACTTCTTGAGGTGTAGTCTTTGGAGTGACTTTTATCAAATAGTGTCAATTTGGAATGTCTTGTAGCAATAAAATTGAGCAGTCAACCAACTGAGCTAATAAAATTCCCCTATATAGAAATGTTACATGATATTGTACAAATATATAGATAGATAGCATATCTTTAGGATTTCCTCTTTATTTCTTTCCTAAGTTAGCTTTTAATGTTATTGTATTTATACATGTTTACCTATTGAATAATATACAAGTTGTTCTCTCCAATTCCTTGCACAAGTAATACATGAATAAGTAACTCTACCTAACTAATTCATGTATTACTAATATTTGCATAACTCTAATCAGGTGCCAAACTAATTCTTAAAAAATTATTTCAAATCTTCAAAAACAATCCAAAAACTGGATTTTGAGTTTTTGAAAGATATTAAAACTGAATCTGAACAAACAAACACATTGTTCTTGAGTTTGTCACGATGCCTGTGTGGATTTTTATAAAGAGTTAATGGTCAAAAACACGTATTGTTTTCTGTTTGATTGGCTGTGGAGACTAAGAAAGTAAAATAATTGAGTCTACCAAATTGCCAAGAGAAGGATGAAATGGCAAGCATTTGTTGTTTTCTTCTTCTAATTTTCACGTTTTTACTTGTATAAAAATTTGCTAGATTCCTTCCAACTCTGCTTCTAATTGGCTTACAAAATAATTAGATTCTTTGGCAGATCACAAAATCATCCAAATAACAACTTCTAATTGCCAGTGTATTTGATGAAAGTCACAACTGAACTATTTGTGAATATTAAGTAAAGAGCTCTTCCCCTTAATAAGGGCCCTATGCAGCTAGAATCCGCATTTGTTGGGCATTGAGTTTCGTATATCATATGGTTAGAAGGAACGAAATAACATGATGGGAAGGATCGATAAAATAATATTACATGTATACTAATACATGGGTAAAAAGTTAAAATAACAATATTACCCTTATCACTCCCACTTGACTACTTTCTTCTTCTACATAATTAAAGAAATGTTTTAATTTAAATACAAAGATAAAGAAGGAAATGGTATAATTGAAAAGAAATTTTTTAATTTAAAAAATATATAATTTTACTAATTTTTAATATAAAAAACCAACATCCAAAGAAATAATTAATGCATAACTAAACTCCGCAACTAAATCGTGCATAGCTAATACTTGTATAACTAATACATGCATAACTAATACCCACATAACTAATACTTGCATAACTAATACTCACATTACTAATATCTGTATAATTAGGGGTTGTTTGGTTACTGGTATGAGTTATGCAGGGTTTAGTTATGCAGGTATTAGTTATGCAGGGTTTAGTTATGTAGGTATTAGGTATGCACGATGGTATTAGTTATTAAGTTATGTTGAATTTTCTACATAACTTATGCAACTTCTACTAAAACTAATGCAACTTTTTATACATGAATAAAGTATATCTTATACCATAACCAAACAACCCCCGAGTGTAGAGGAATAATTAAGACCAAAAATGATGCATAGTATTATTCCAAAAAGTAAGAAGGCAAAAGCATGAATCAATTACAATGGGACCTCACTTGTTTACCACAAAGGAAAAAGATAAGAAAGTTAATCAAACTTTCAATAATATGTTCTGTTAGTGTGACATTTTAATATTAATAAAAATATATCATATGTCACATTATGTATCATGTTATGTCCATTGGTGGACATTATATTTGTGCATGTCTCTTTTCTTTCATCAATTGTGGAAGAAAGTGGTCATTAGTTGTTAGTAACTTATGTAACCACCAACTCTTCATTTCACCCATTATTCTATCTTTATGTCTTGTAACTTATGTAACATTTGGGCCATTCATTTGGCAAATTTACTACCCACTATCTTCCTATTCATTGTAAGGAAGAATTTATCACCTATAAATAGTGTGGTCTTCCTTTGTGTTGGGTAGAAGAGAAAAACAAGAGAAGTACAAGAAAATATAGACTGAAAAAGATGAGTAGTATTGTATTGTGTTTATATTAGTGTAGTGAAAAAGAGTGTTGAGACATAGAAAAATATTATAAATTTTCAACTATATTCACTATACAAAAGAGAATAATTATATGTTGAAGGAAGGTGTTCTTTTGTGGAGCTTTGCACTCTTACAACTAATCCAAAGTTGCTTGAGTTGTATGATGTTGTTGGGTTGTTGTATCCTGGAGGGGACAAGTCAAGAGATATATTGCTGGGTCGGTGTAGATTATGCCGCAGTGGGCTTGAATCTCCTTAAAGAGAGCGAGATATCTGCGTCTCGGCCTAAAGATTTATTTATTCATTTTTGTCATTTTATTTTCAAATGTAATTAATTATATTTATGGCGTTTTACACCAACAATTTTAAGGAGATACAAGTTTTGTTATAGTTTGAAAAAGTGCGGATATCAAGATAGGGATCTCAATATAATTCCACTCAACATCGCTTTCTTCAAGAGATGGAAGAGAAGAGGTGTTCGGTAAAGTATTTTTCAACTTGCTCAATTCAAGTGGAGAAAAGGTAAAGGAAAAACATTTTACCTAATATTTCATGAATAAAGTGACACTACTTTTCATGAAAAAGTGATATTTAAATTCTTAAAATAGTAGGGGTTCATGAAATGATAAAAAAAAATATTGTGAAATTGTGATTTGTGCATCTTTGAGAAATGCTCCAAAAAAAGAGTATTACAAATGCATATATTTATTGTGGAATAAATCACATGTTGTTGTTTGGCTGTAATGAGATGATTTTTGGCTCTAACATGAGTTATAAATAAATTATGAAAAACATGTTGAGTAGTCATTTAACATGAAATGTTTTGGGTGAGATAAATTTCATTCTTGGAATGAAAAAGTACCATAAAACATGTGATGGAATTTTCTTTGTCAAATCACATAATGTTGAAAAAATTGTGAAATACAATCTTATTGGTTGTGTGAGTCTTGCAACTCTTTTTGATTCAATTGTGAAAATGGTGTGAGATAGAAAGAAGGAGTTTGATAGCCTAATAAAAAGTATGAGATATATGATTAATTGCACTTTATATGATATTGTGTATAAAGTATAGCATGTACAAGCAAAACGGGTAAATTTACTTCGTACAAAATTTGGTGGATTGTTTTATGAGAAAAAAATATTATGCTATACTTGAAAGTTTTGTTGATGCAAATGAGAAAACTTGGTGCTATTTTTTGGAATGAGAAAAGCAAATTATCTTTTGCTAATTCTATTAGGGAGGTTGAAGTAAACAAGTGAAAAAGTGAATTGATTTTATTATATCAAACACTTTATTATGAGAAATTCATTTTCTAATGGCATCAATATAATGGTAGAGTCTAAAACAACACATGCTCATCTACTCAATTCTACGTAATATTCACAAATAGTTCAGTTGAGACTCAAATTCTACATGTTAAAAAACTTAGGTTTTCTAAAAGAAACTCAGAGAAGTCCCACAAAAAATGTTTGTTTTTCTGAATCATATATAATACTATCTAGCAAAGTACAATCTACTTTTCAACCATAATGGTACTTAAATAAGGGGATATTCTTCCGGACAAGGATCTGAAGCTCGTCCCCTCCCCTCATATCTTCAGCATATTCCTTAATCTTGAGAGCAGAATCTTCAAGATGAGAGCTCCTAACAAGTTTGATAATTTTCAATGAATAAATATCCCCAAAACTAGACAGAATCTCCTCAACCTTACGACATCCCGACAGTTTTAATTTCTCAAGCGCGGGAAAGGATTCCTCTCCAACCTTCCACTTGGCAAGAGTCAATTTGTTTAACTTCAAGCATTTGAGATTCTCAAAAGTGTCTTCCTCCCCCATGTTCCATTCTTCCCCATGGATGATTGTACCATAAAGGGACAACACTTCAAGGTTAGGCAGTCTCGCTATTGTTGATAGTGAATCGGATGTCAGAGGAAAGTCATACAACAGCAATATTTTCAAACTCGAAGGGAAGTGAAAATCCCACAGCCGATTTGTCGCTATAGAGGACCCACTATCGTTTGAACTTTCAAAACATACTATGAGTTCTTCTAGTTCAGCTAGGCAATCCAATTTCGGGAACCAATGTTGCTCTGTTGAATAATTTCATGATTCCTTTGCATCAAATACAAGCACTTTGTAACATCCGACAATTTGAAATAGCTATGAAGAAGCTTGAAATTGGAAGTAGCCATTTTTGGAAAAAAAATACAGAATCTGGAAAATTTGGCTAAGTGTGGAAATCAGTGATTTTTGGCCAACTCTGAGCAGTCGTAACTCCTAGATCAGGATGAGTTAGGAGTAGTTCCAGTTATGGTTGCGAAGCTTGTGGAATGATCTTTCCAACGCCACTGAGATTGCTCGATTTCGAGTTCGTATGAGCGAGTTATAGCCATTGAAAGTTGGGCAGTTGGCAGGGAATCCATCCGGAAATTTTAAGGGCATTTTGGTCTTTTCCCTAGCCATTTCTTTTGAGGTTATATTGTGTGTTAGGCTGATTCTGGATCATTTTATCCTATTTTAAAAGAGAAAGAGTTAGGGTTCTTGAGAGTGAAGAAGAGAAGAAGAAGAGAAGAAGAGGAGAAGAAGAGGAGAAAGGAGATCAACAAGTTTCCGTCGTGGATTTTCGTCGGGGGTGATCCCTATCAAGGTATGTGAGTTCTTTGTGTGGTTTGATCCTTTCCCCCACACACCAAGCTCATTTTTTTTATGATTTGAGAAAAGATTGGATTTGTGTTGAAGTTGTTGAAGTTGTTAGTTGTTGTTGATGTTGTTAGTTGTGTTGTTGAAGTTATTGTTGGTTGTGGGACATGATTGGGTTGTGTATTTGAGTTGTAATTTATTGTATGTTGAGAGATTGATGATCCTTAGTGTTTGGGGTTAAATCCATTGAAGTAAGGGTGGTTTAGAGTTGAAGAAAAGAGGGAGAAAAGTCGGGTTTTTTTTCTGGGGAAAGGGCTGGCACCTGGCAGAATGCAGAGTGCCCAGCAGTCCCGTTTGAAGCTGAGGGCTGGTGCCTGGCAGAGTGGCCAGCAGTCTCGTTTGAAGTTGAGGGCTGGCGCCCCGCGCCTCTTAGAGCGCCAAGGACGCCAATCCTTCCCGTTACCTTAATTCCCCATTTTATTTTATTTTTGTTCCTAGGTATTATACCTATGTTTCCTAGTTGTTTCCAACACTCCAAGGTACTTCTAAAAGTCAAGAACTCATCCGTAACATGTGAGCAAACACCTTGAATCCAAATTCCAATTCAAGGAGAGTTAGTTAGAAGTCAAGTGAAGTTAGAAATTAAGAGTTAAGCTTAGAAGTTAAGCAAGTCAAGCTAGTTGTAAAGTTGTTCAAGAGTCTTTATTGAACGTTTTAACTTTATTTTTAGACTCAAGTGTCAAGTCAAGCAAAGAGCTTAGAGTTTCAAGCTAAGTAAAGAGTCTCAAGTTTCAAGTTGAGTTCATTTTCTCAAAGTTATTAGGGAACTATGTATTCCCAAAGAAGTTTTAAAGAAATGTCTTTACATTTAAACAAGGTTAGGCGAAATTTCCAAAGAGCCTTCTGGATAGTTTTTTTGAGTAATTATCTCATGTCACAGGAAGAAATGTGTTTTAAAAACATAAGAGCGATACATTTTTGGGAGTAGTATCAAGCACCGAATTGGGGGCGTTCAAAGAACCCACATAATAGAACCATGTTAGCCACCATGGGTGAAAAGGATCATACTCTTTAGATGAATCCTTTTCATATTAGACTAGTGGATCCATTAGGCGATTCGGGTCTTATACCTTTGGCGGGTATAGGATGCTCGCAAGCGTGAGGTTGATCGCTGTATCATCACTTTAGCTCTTATGTGATGGTTGTCGGTTAGAGAAACTCCCACAGCAGTTATTGTATTTTTATACACGGAAATTATTATATTTTATATACATCAGTTCAATTGTATTTCTATATACATCTCAGGCTTATTGTATCCTTGTATACACACAGAGTTTATAGCATGTTTTAAACAGTCTTTCTTTATATCACACTTGTTTTAAATTGCCTTATATTGAAAGAAGTCAGTCAGGTTGAGTTGAGTTGAACAAGGTAAACTTTTCAGTTTCTTCCAAATTTCCTTCTAGCCTATGTTGCTTAGTTTTCCAGCTCGCATACTTGTACCTTTCATGTACTGATGCCAGTTGGCCTGCATCATCTTATGATGTAGATACAGGTACCCCGGATCAGCATCCTGCACGTCGTTGATCCAGCTGAGTACTCCAGAGTCAGTGGTGAGCCTCCTTGCATTCCGGAGGACTCAATTATTTTGTGTTCTTAGTTTTTGTTTTATTAGGATGTTGCGGGGTCTGTCCCAACATCCATCTCCGTATTTAGAGGCTTCATAGACAGTCAGACAGTCAGTCAGTTAGTTTGGAGTCTCTCATGCATGTATATATTTAAATATCCTATTTTGAGACTCGAGATGCCTTGTTGGCAAATTACTTTCAGTTGAGTTGTTTTATAACCTTTCATTGCATTGAGTTATCCTGTTGAGTTAAGTTTCCGCTGAGTTAAGAAAGCCAGGCCAAGGGTTCGCTTGGGGGCCAGCGATGGTCTTCAAGTGCCGGTCACGTCCGGGGTGTAGGCTCGGGGCGTGACACACTTGAAGATTGGGAAACCTTTGGAAACTATCCTCTATACATTTCGAATAGGAAAGCACCAGTTTCTCTAATAATCTCAACTTCTCTAACTTTGTGTCCTCTGCTATCAAAATTGGTTCATTTGTATCCATATCAAAGAAAGAACAAGTATTCATGTGCACAACTCACAATTTTACAAGATCCCAAATTCTTGGTAATAGCATCAAGATTGTTCCATCGTTTTCAACCACCAGAGTTTCTAAATTCCAGAGGTTTGAGAAAGACGAAGGCAGAAACTTAACTTATGTCCCAATTTGTAAGTACCTCAAATGATTCAACATGCATATTTCATTCAGCAAAGAATCATTCACCTTGATAAAAGAGGGATCCAGGTGCAACACTCTAAGAAGTCTCAAGTGTCTTAGGTGAAATGTATCAGAGAGACAATTGTCCCGCTTGTCTCCATCTATGGTCAAAGAATACAAGTATTTACCAAAATGCCTTTTCTTATTTGAATCAAGCAGGAAAAAATTGTTAAGCCCCAATAACTCGTTGTTATAATGAATGGTAACTATACGTGGCATCAAATCTGAAGAAGAAGATGGTGTACTTGAACATATCTGGTCAACCAACCTTTCCTCTCTTGCTTTTATCAAACAAAAGTCATGCACAAGATCATGAAGTTGGCAACTCGGTTCATCACCTATGTCATTGAATAGAATTACCAAGCTACTGGAAATTAATTTATCCATCACTTCTTTCACACTCTTCATCTTTGTCTGTTCCACAAGTCCTTCAGCACTCCATACAACTTTCAAGAAAGAAATTGTTAGTGCAGTGTCCTTCGGAATACTTGCAAGGTAAAGCAAGCATGGTTTCAGGTGATGTGGTAAATGGTCATAACTTAATTCTATAACTTTCATCACTACCCAAATTATTTTGAACTTCAAGCCACACAGTCCTTTTCTTTTCCCTCCTGGCAATGACTCCAGCAATCAGATCAGCCACCAAAGGAAGCCCTTTACAATTTTTGGCTATTTCTTTACCAACATCTAATAGGTCATCAGGGCAACTCTCCTTTCCAAATGCCCTTTTCTCTAATAACTCCGAACTTTCTTCTAATCTTAGCAATCGAAGATTAAGAGGAGCAGTATAGAGCTTTCCATGCAAAGCCACTTCCTTTTTTCGAGTTGTGAAAATAATTCTACTTCTTTTCTCAACTTCTCGAAAAGGTCTTGTTAACTCATCCCATGTAGTAGAATACCACACATCATCTAAGACAATAAGATACCTCTTTCTATACAGTTGTTTCCGTAGCTTATCAGCAACATCAATATTCTCACTCAATTTTGAATCTGAGTCACTAACTTGATTGAAAATTTTATTCAACAACTTCTTCTCGTCATATCCTTGGTCGACCATGAACCATGCACGAAGGTCGAAATGGCTAGAAACTGATTTATCATTGTATACTTTGTATGCCAAGGTAGTTTTACCTAAACCTGGCATACCAGTGATCGAAATGCCATCCAGATCTGCTGGTCCACTGGTGAGCTTCCGAAGTAACCAGTTTGTCTCTTCCTCGATCAAAACCTACAATTATTTTACCAGTTGTCAATGACTTGCTTTCAACTGGCTTCTTGGGGCTGTTTACAACAATGAGGCTCATGTTCTTGGGAATCTTATCATGTAAATCAGAGACCTCTTCTTTGATAAGCTTCATCTTCTTTATGGTAATGGGAAGTGAGAAAATAAGATGTACGAGACCATTATCTCTAACAATAATTGAATCAATGACATCTTTTAACTCATATGCTACATCTAAACCATGTGCCCAAAGATCTTTATACATTTCTTATTCAACATTCACCAAGAACGATCTTATGAATTTTAGGTGTTGCTTCACCAGCTCAATTCCTTCCCTTATCAAAGCAATTGAATAAGCATTGGAATCTAACAAATCATTTAAGTATATGTGCAGCAGATGCATGAAGAGTGGTCCATCACTCATAGGGAAGCAACATTGAGATGAATCCGAGGCTTCAGATAAACATGCTTGAGATCTTTCTTGAGGAGTTCAATATTTTCCAGCAAGTCTAGAGTGGCACGGTTTGTCTCATCGGTACCCTCTTTATTCCTTAATTTCTCTTCCAAGTCGCGTACAAGAGTTGATACCTCCATGGTAAGTGCTCCAACACGAGCCAAGAGATCAAAAAGTTTGTCATGATGAATAAAGTCCTTGGGCATGTCCGAAAGAATAATCAATAGGAATTCCATCATGACATGAATGTTTCGAGCCCCTGAAGTGCTACGGGTAATAACAGTTACCATATGCTCTTGTAGATGAATCAGATATTCTCTGATAATGTCCGGAGAGGTTTCCAGGAGCTTCTTAATGAAGCATCCAACTTTTGCTGAAGTTGAAGCTTTCAAATTTGTATAACATATGTGCATAACCTCCAGTTCAGTTGGAACAATCTTCAAGAGTAGATGTGCTAGCTTGAAGAGTCGAGAGTCTCTATCATTTTGATCATCATCATCTAGCTCGGAGAGTTGAGAGTCATCATCAGTCTGATCATCCTCATCTATCTCGGAGAGTTTAGAGTCTTCATCAATCTAATCCTCCCAAAGGAAGTGTCCTACTCTCTCAGCCATCAGTTGAAACTGAGGTAAGACATATTCAACTATCTCGTGCTCAATGTAACCATTCACTATCAACCCATGGAAATCTCTTACGTTGCCACATATATTCTGATGAACCTCATATTGAGTCACTCCAGGAAACATCTTTTCTGCACGATGCTTGGATAGATGATAGAGATTCAAGAGGAGGAAGTCCAATTGCTCATCCATCATGGTGGCATCTGATGTAGAACAATGATGTGAGCTGATACAGTCATCCATATTACCGGCGAGGCTAGTAAGGACATATTTACACCCAAAGTTGTTGGCATCATCATCCAAAATTGGTTGAAGCAGATTCTTAACCTCTTGTCTTTTTCTAGTCATTATATCTTCAAACTGCTCCAAATCGGAATAAGAAAGCTGGACATATGTACAAATAAATGCCAGCTCCAATTTTAGCTTTTCAACTTGATCTTTGTCAAGAGCTTTTTGAATTTTCTCATTCTCTAGGAAATCCAGAACATCGGCAATGTCCTTGCGAAGAGCAAAAAATAACACCTGCCAAAATAACACATATCAAATTTTTAAAGCCACATATCTACAATTCAATACTTTACAGTTCATTCTATCAAATAACATACCAATGAGTTGTTTGCTTCTTCATTATCTTTTCGTTTTTCCACGATTCTACTTTTCCTTCCCTTCCTTTCAAGTTCTCAAGACCTGATGCATAAAAAGTACATAAAACTTTATCAGGAGAAAGAAGATGAAAAGATAAGAATAATCAATAATTTTCATTGGACAGACATTTTAAGCAAACTTAAGAGGTCTTAAGTTGAAGAAAATAAAAGTGAGTAGTCTATTGAATTTTTGAAAGTTTTTGCATAATAAACTTGTAACCATGTTCTTCTTGTCAGGTTCATTTCATTAAATTTTGGCTACTCCTTTTTACTATTTTCACACGAAAAGATTTCCATGTTGCAGTGGTTTTCGTATTTATAAATAAAAATAAAAATAAATTAGTTTCTAACATGTATAATGGACTACAATACCAAATCTCCCGTTTATCACGCGCAATCTCTTGTCTAGAAATTTGATACTCTACCCTCTTCAGACCACTTTCTGTTTTCTTTGATTACCCCTCATTTTTGGATTTTTATTAGCATTACTATAGTGGGATTTCAACATCCATAAACGAGACCAAGTGATACCGAACCTTTATATCTCTAATAGCTTTAGTAATATATTTTCATTAGTGAGGGAAATTTTTGTCTTCTTAGAAAAAAAACTTAAAAGATCTGCTTTTATTCACTCCGCTCTCTCCAACTCCCTCCCTCTCACCCTGTAAGAATTCACCTGCACCATATATTAATACCGAACTAATACAACTTATCATGGGTGAGTAATAATTTAATGAAGTGAAAATATACACTAACTAATTAACCATGACTAAGTGACAATGTCATGCATCTATTGTTTGTTGTAAACCGCTGGTGTGAGTAAGTATTTAGCCCTCTCACTTTCTCCTGCATTTTGTTTCCCTTTCTCTTAGTGAGATCCAACTAACCAACCAAAGTTCTTTTATTTTCCTTACATCACTTTTACTTTTCCATAATTTTACTTCAATAGAGATGAGAGTAGCAAATATTAAACAAACTATTAGATGAGTTGACTAACCTTTTTACTTGATGAAACTATATATCCTCTGCTTGCTTTATTATTTGATCAATACAGCTCAAAATTCTGGAAATAAACAGAGGAATAATTAAGACCAAATATGATGTATAGTATTATTCCAAAAAAGTAAGAAAGCAAAAGTATGATTGAATTACAATGGGGACTCACTTGTCTGCCACAAAGGAAAAAGATAAGAAAATTAATCAAACTTTCAATATTCTGCTCACTTTATATCACTTCCTCCGTTTTACTTTATTTGACACAACTATATTTAAATATTTTTAAGAAAATATACTACTATTATATATGAACTTGAGAGGGGAGCATGGGTTCAGGTGAACCTGGTGACGCCTCAGCATACGCCCCTGCACTCCAGGATACAACAATCATTGTGCACTTTTATATTTTGAAATAGAAAAGATAAAGAGGCTTTCATAAATAAATACTCCCTCTGTTCCTAATTACTTGTCCACTTTTGAATTGACACACCTATTAAGAAATCAATTAATGACATAGTGAGTTTACTATTTTACCCCTATTAATTATGAAGTGGATGAAAAGTTCTGCATTTTTCAAAGTAATTAGTCATTTAATTGAGGGTGTAATAGGTAAAAAAAATCTGTCCTTTCTTGATTTGTCAAAATGGACAAGTAATTAGGGACAACTATAAAAGGAAAAGTGGACAAGTAATTAGGGACAGAGGGAGTATAGCTCTACTATTAATATCACCTATTGAGTTACTATTATTTTGTGCAGTTACAGAAAGATGAAAGGATCCAGACATGATTGACTAATTGCATGACATTAGTTTCACAAAAACTTTCATGTTAAAAAGGACGCTTCATGTGAACTGTGAATGTATGCAAATTTAATGGCAAAATTTAAACTGAAAGATGCAGTAATTAAAGCTAATTTAATAGTGGAGAATGTAAATGTTCTCATTGTGTATATAATTTAGTGTAGTTGATCAAATTATACATTAATTAAATGTTTTTATTTTATAGTATAATATAGTGACTTTTTAATGGACATTTTCGTAATTCAACTTTAAGCTTAAACTCTTCCCATTTTTTGTATAGTATGGACATGTGCGTGCAGTTGCACATGTGTCCCATGTTAGTTAGTACAACTTTTTAAAATGATACAGATGATGCTAAAACATGTAAGTAATAAGTGACTAAATTTAGGAAAGGGTAATTATTTGTAGCTATACACAATCAATTGAATTGGTATAACATTTTTCTTATGTAGTTCTCATATATCTTATACTCAGTGTGACACTTTCCTTACTTTTTTAATATTTCAATGACATATAGTTTATAGGTAAACATAAGTCACGTTGATTATGTTTGTAAATGTTTCATATCTTAAAGTTTGTATCTTATTTTTAAGAAACTATAGTCTCCTCCTTATATCCACATACATATCAAGATGTTGTTGCCGAATAAAAAATGTATTTCATAATGTAGAAACATTGATTAACATATGTCTTCTTTAAGGTGGATAATGTATCGTTGTCAATTTCACGGGGTACACTTGAAATAGTCAGATTTATTTGTAATAGAAAATTGCATGTACAACTTTCTTTGTTTGATTCAAGATTATGAATCCTTCATGTGTAAATATTATATGAGAATATTAACTAAATTGTTTAAATATAATAGTATTACAAAATATAACATAATCAATCCATATTCACAAACAAGTTGGAACTTAATACAAATGGTTGAAATAATACAACTGGTTTGGTAGCATCACGAATGCAACTGACTAAAGTGGTGCAATTTTCTAAAGACAATGGCACAATCCTTGTTTATGATTATGCATATGCTATGTATATATGTGATGTTCGTTTAAAATCCAATTTAATTTCCGTATCGCAATTGATAGATGAAGACACCTTTGGGAATCTCAAATTTTTGAAGTTGGAAGAAGTGACTCTTGCGAAGTGGAAGGTTGGAGATGAATCCTTTCCCGTTCTTGAAAAGTTAGATCTGTTGGAATGTTATAAGCTTGAGGAGATTCTGCCTAGTTTTGGGGATATTGATTCATTGAACATTATTAAACTTGTAAAGAGTCCTCAACTTGAAGAATCCGCTATGAAGATTAAGGTATATGCTGAAGATATGAGAGGAGGGCACGAGCTTCAGGTCCTTGGCCTGAATAATATTCCGTTATTCAAGTTATTTTAAGCACCATGTGTGGAAGTTCTTGAGCGCTTACCCTGGAAAAAAAATGTGAGTACAGACATCACGTATGCAACCATGTACTGTTAAGTGTTATCAAGTCTCAAGTCTTGGCTGATTTTGTAGTTGATTTCAGTACATGTATACTCCCGGAGGCTGAGAATGAAGCAATACTTACTTTCGGACTGTCTCAGGAGTGCGGATCCTCTTCACAGATAGATCATCCAACATCCTTACGTCCGGTCTCTGCTTGATTCTCATTACACCTTCCAAAGAGATAATCAGACAAATCAATTAAGTACCATTTCTCAAACTAACAATGAAACCGAGTTTGAGGCTGTGGTTACAGGAATCGAGTTGGCAGTGACTCTCGGTCAGTTGTCAATCAGATCCAACGGACATATGTGGCACGAGAAGCCCGGATGCAACAGTACTTAGATAGAGTCATAAACATTTTGTCCCAATTCCGTGCAGATACCCTGGGACTTGGGAGGACAATGATTTTATGGTTTATTCGGCTTGCTTTGTAGTACAAGTCGTCTCATATAGAGCCTCATACCTTTAATATAACAAGAAGAAGGTAGATTGACCTATTTGTCGTGCCAATCCTTATTTACTACTACTACATCAACCGTTGGGTCTAGAGTGACGTTATACGCATCATTTCATGCATATATAACGTAACATCCATAATATCATATATTACTATAAGTGGGAACAAAAAACGTTGAAAGTTGAAATACCAAAATATCCCAATAAAATTAAGTTACTACAATAATGTCATTAAAAAAAGCTACTCAAAATTAAAATGTTAGAAAATATTTATTTAATTATATTTAGATAGTAATTATATAATAGTATAGTATATGTTTTACTCGAAAATATAAATAAAAGAAAAATGACTAAGTTTTCCAAAAATCGATTAAGCTTATGATTTAAGAGAAATCGAATTTCCAAAAGAAACAGAGTCGCTACTTAATTTTTTAGTAAAAATCAAGAAAAAACTTAAAGCTCTCAAAAGATTCAAACATATAAGATCAATTGAAAACAAAAGGGTTCGAGTCCAAATGTACATTCCGAGAAGGTGTTAGGCCCTCGGAATGTCCGCTAACTTGCGGTCGACTGGCGCTTTGACTAAAAATGATTTTTGACTAATTTTGAAAAAATTTAACTAAGTAAAAGAACACATTTATTTTATTTATTTATTTATTCTTTTTTTTTAATTATTTTTAAGGAGAAATAAACTAAGGGGGTCATTCTAAAAGGAATAATTGCAAGTTGCAAGGCCAATAATAAAAATAAAGTTAAGTATAAAAATATAAATATATTAATTTGAATATGATAAAAAATGAAATGGCTATATATGGGAATTTAATTAAATTAATCCATAAAATAAACAAAGTTAGTCAAACAATACAATATAAATAATAAGAGAGGGGAAAGAAATAGGTAGACTTGGGCTTTGGCCCAAACCCAATTAATTTGCCCTTTGGGCCCATTTGCCCCCCTTCAATTTTCTGATTTGTCTCACTGGGCTTTGGCCCACTTTTTTGTGTATATTCACTGTAAGTGTATATCGTATGTATATCAGCCTTTTCCCTGCATTTTTTGCTTCCGAAACCTGCACATCTGCCTTCATCCTATACTTTGCTACATTTTAGACCTGTATACCGTGTATACTAAGTGTATACGGGATGTATATCATTGTATATAATAATGTATGAAGTCCATTTGACTTCTCGAGGCATGCAATCTCCTTTCCAACCCCACACTTGCTGCTGTTTTGGTGAAGGATGACTCAACAGATGATGAGTTTTTAATCGAACTCGGAAATGCCAACATAGAGTCCAAGTTTGGACCCAACCGATGTCACATGCAACATAAACAAATTAAAAAAAACATACATAAGCAACAACTTATTCTCTTATTATGGAAAGTTTAACTAAAACAAGTATACCACTGTTTCCTACCTTAGATAGCCTAAAGAAGAAAAAAAAATCTCTCATGAGATTTAATTAAGATAGGATAATTTAAACTTTGATTATTCAGCAACATTATCATAAAAGACGGGTCTATAAATCAAGGACAGTGGGTAACAAACATTTGTAGATAAACACAAGGAAGGAACATGCAAAACTAGTAAAGAAAAGATTCAATATAAAATTGGTAACATTATCTTTTGATTAAAACAACTAACTTCAAGTAAGAAATGGCAACAGAAAAAGAATTGGAACATTTCAAAGATCATGTTCATTGCTTGAAGAAATTAACATAAATTAACAAGGAGATTTGGACAAAGCATAAGTCTGAATGATCACATTAAAGCATAGCTAGAAAAGAAACAACACTAGCATGAAGATAGCTTGAAAATAGAGCAAATCAATGAGTAAGTCAAGTTTAGACGAATTAAAACTTAAATGGGAATGAAACGGAAACAGACTATGATCTAAAACAAACCAAAGAGCGAGAACAGATTCACAAGGTGATGAATCACATGACAATGTACCACAAGGAATCAGGGTGGGAATTAAAGACATCTAAAAATCTCATATAAGAGCATTTCAACACCAGTAAGAAACAAACGGTAGCCAAGTTCATGTCGAAATCCATTCATCATGTATTGAGCCTAAAGACATGCTAAGATAACTACTTCAATATCCTAAGACTTCACATATTCAACACTCAATAACGATAAGATAGAGGAAGCCGAGAGATTTCATTGTGAACATATCAACGGTAAATAGAGTAGAAGAAACGGTTTCTAACTAATGCCCATCAATCCACAATACTCTTTTAAGGACACATAAACCGAGATCCATAAAGAAGACTGAAACTAAACATAAATGATAAGAAGAGTTTACCTCAATCTGGGCAGCAAATCTGGGACCAACGAGCAAGAGAGCAGGCAACTTCCACTTCTCCGACGGAGCTACGATGGATTCCAGCAAAGCTTTGAAGAAATTGACTGATTCACAACCATGCTATTCTTGCCTCGATTTTGGCTTTGATATTTGTATTTTTCGTCTCTAATCCTAGCTCACTCCAACCTCTTTTTTTTTTTTTTTTTCAATTTTTCTCTAACTCAAAATCTCCTCTCCTTTCACAGTGAAGAAGATGAAGTATTTATAGGGGAAAAATTAGGGTTCCAAATCGGGGGGAAACTGATAGAATTCGGATAGGATGAGACTCACCCCCAAATTCAAACTTCAAAATCTTTCACCATTCCGGTGAGGCACCTTTTTTCTGAAAAATCACCCCATTCCGAAAGAGGAAAGGGGGTAAGACGCGTGTTGTTGTAATAGTACGGATTGAGAGAGACGTGGAGAAGAAAACAAAATCGCAGCACGTACTCTCTCTATTCCTCACTGCTTTCCGTCTGTCTCCGTGTATTAACGCCGAAAGTGATGTCGCTAGGTTTCTTCCCGTTTGATCGTTGTTGCTAACGTTTGCTGGAGTTTCTCTTGTGAAGGAAAAGAGAAGTGGGCCGGATCAGGGTGTTAGGAGAATTGGATTGGTTCGCTGGGATAGGCTGCCGTAATTAGAAATTAGAATGGGAAAAATGGTGGGCTAGAACGTATGGAATGGACTGGGAATTTGCTTTGGGTCAAATTTTCTCTTGGAAATTAATCCAAGAAGTGGACAAGAGGTGGCTATATTTGAATTAGAAAAATAACCAAATGAATTGCAAACTTAGTCCACTTAACTTTAAAATTTAGCCAATTAGACTCAATTAGTGAATCCAACTAAAGATTAAATATAACGAATTAATATTAATTAATTAACGAGCTTCTTAATCTTAATGAAATAAAAAAATAATTAATTTGATTATAAGCTAACCAATTTCAATAACTCAAAATTATAACTCTAAATTGCACTAGACTAAATTAGTAAAATATTTACTAAAACAAGGTAGAAATCTTTTTATATGATTTTCAAATATTTATAAAATATACTAATTATATATATAAAACTATATGAAATATATTTATCATTTTTAGGAAAAAAAATCGTAATAAAGTGACAAAACTATTTAACAAACTTACTTGAAAAAATATTTGAATTTTATAAATCCAATTATTCTAAGTCGTTAAAAATTAAGAAGCTCAAAAATTAATTATTATCGGGGAGCGTCAAAATTGGGTGTCAATAGTATACAACACCAGAAAACCCAAAAGTTGTAGTAAATACTATTCATACAATTAATAAATCAGTTAATAGTAAGAGATTATATACATTTAACCTTATGTCATTAGTATATGAATAATTTGGATGTTTAGGCTTCTCCTTATAGTTCGTGAAACGTGTATTTTGAATTTTCATAGACTTAATAATGTGTATTTGCTATTTCTTGAACTATGTATCACTTTTTTAGTACTTAATTATGTTTATTTAATGTCAATCTTGAATTGCTTCATCTTCCGATCTATATTACAATATTAACTTTTGAAATGTCAATGTACATGTAATCAATCAAGGATTTATTTTCCTAATAAAATATATTCAACATTTTCATTCATTTCTCCATACACGAAGAGTTTAGAAGTTATAATCATGATTTAGCAAAATTGAATTTTTGATGATTTAGTAGTGAACCAGCATGGAGATGTAATCCTGATTGCCTAATATATGCTGCTTCTTGAAAAGGTATTTGTTGTATGAAATGAAGTTTTTTGTTATTTTCTTGTTGCATCTTTTAACCAAAATAAAATTACATACTTTTGAATAAACCTAAAGATTATGTATCATATTCTAAAGATAATGGAGTTACTCTATACATGGGAATAGCATGATTGCCTCGAATGTGGTGCATCATTATTTATATATTTGTGCCTTTTTGGGTTGGTAAAAAGCAAGTTAGTCATATTTAGGTGTTTTAATCATTTTTTTAATATTATAAGTATCAACGCTAATTCTATGTCAGCAACTCCGATAATGTTAGATGTTATATTATCTTAATTAGTATAGTTCAACATTTTCTATTTCGCGAACTACTCCCTCGGTTCTTTTGTAGATGTTACTATTTTCTCTTTAATAGTCAAACGATATAAACTTTAACGAATATTTTCATATGTATTTTTCCATCATATTGATATGAAAAAAATTGCAATTTATAGTACTTTTCGTATAGTTTTTTAATATTTAAATTCTTATTTCAAAATATCAAATTAGTGTAATCTTAATTAACTTTAAAAATTAGTCAAATTGACTCTCCAACAGCGAAATATGACAACTAAAAAAAGAAATAGTGGGAGTAATAACTAAAATTGTGTTAAAATTAGATGATATTGTCGTGTTTGACAAAACACATACTTAGTAGAATAATACATTAAATTTGGCATGTTATAAATTTTATAAAAATTACGGTCTTTGGAAACGTGAGTTTGAAGATATAAAATTAGGCATGTACAAATTTTATGGAAATAATAGGGGATAAACGTGCATCGCACCAAAAACTAGTTCATTGATAAGACTAAAGGGGAAAGTGTGAAAGTGGAACCAAATGAGAATAAAATTCATATAATGAATTGAAATGACAACTGAAGTAATCCTCAAACATCTATAGATTATTTAGTAAAAGCAAACAACAAAAAAGGGCAATGTGTAAACAGAGCAACATATGAACTCTTTAGTGCAATTGGAAAAGCTTCATGATCACCATGGAGCATCAGCCTCGAATGTGAGTGCAGCGCTTGCAACAGGCCCTTCACTCAACTGTCGACCATATCCAACCGAGGCAGCTGACAGTCCCCATGCCACACCTGAACTTTGGATTTGGCTCATTTCACGGCGTCCGTTCAAATTTCTTCCCTTGCAAAATGCTGGCAAATACACCCCTGCCACAATATATATAAAAAAATTGACTCCTAAATACAAAGGAAATCCATAGCTTAATTACTAAAAATAGACGATTTAAAATTCTTACATTAACCATATTAATGTTATCATTTCATCAAGTTAAAATTACTACGTATAAATGACATGATTGTGTAATAAGGGCTCCTTTTATATTTGGCGCCCCGACCATACTTACATATAAATCATCTTTCAGTTGACCTGATAGTGTATAAATTCTTTCACAATGACACTTTATAAAAGTTAATGAGGAAAAGGTAGAAGTACTCCCTAGACTATGACCCAAATCCCAGATACACATCTTAACTAAACTAAGGTCCTATTACCCCCTGAACTCATTTTTTTTTTTTTTTGGTAATTTTGTACATCTTTTTGGCTTACGTGGCATCCAAATATATCCCATGTGCCTCAACTGCGTGAAGTCACAGGGTGTGCCACATAAGCCAAAAGGTGTATAATATTATATATAAAATGAGTTCAGGAGGTAATAGGACCTTAGTTTAGTTAAGGTGTAATGACATTTGAAGTTATGAAATGTAATACCTTCTCCCAAAGCCAAATTGTAGTAAAGATCAACAATGTTGGGGCACTTTTGGTTGCATTCTTGAGAACAAAGCTTAGAAGTGAATGTTGATTCAAGAAGTGAATCAGAAGAAATGCCAAGAGAGTTTCTATCAGCTCCACAAGCACTTATGCACTCATCACTTTCAATCACATTTGTTATGTCAATATTGGATACTAACACCTCTGAGGTTTTGCATTGGTACCCTCTTGTTCCCTCAATTGATTCATAACTCTCCAAAGAGCAACGCTTCCCTGACGAAGCAACTGAGTAGGCACACAGTCCTACTAACAAATCTTCGCACACAATTTCGCCTGTATTTTCAAATAATGATACGAAAAATGTATCAAGGCCACGATCGATATCAGCACTAGCATCAAGATCGTCAGAACACTCTCTGAATTGCTAATATCATTATTAATATGGAATAATTTATTTATTTTTCAAAAAATACTTTTCACTTACTAATCAGCAACTAGAAAACATATACTAGAACAAATATTTTACAACAAAAGAATTTTTGAGGAAAAATGACTCCACACAAAGGATTTAATCTCAAGGTCCTGTTCCTTGAATTAAATAAATATAGAGGTGTTACCAAATTTAGCTTTATATAATTACTTTTATCAATAGCTAAAAAGATTGTATAATAGAAGATCTCAAAAATTCATCTGTCTTGTGAAGACTCCTGACTATCGGTGACACAACTCGTGTTGCTACAAATTTGCTTTCGCTAAGTAGAAACTCATAAGTTTTCTAAACTAGTATTTACATACGTTTAAATACTACATATATAAAAGAAAAGTACATACCATTATTAGCAAGAGCTCCATGAATGACAAATGAAAAAACAAGGAAAATAATGAGCTCCATATTTGGTAAACAAGAAAAATAACCCTTCTTCTTAGAAAAGTAAGAAGAGAATTTGTTTATGAGATATATGGAAGAAAAAGGGGTTCTTTATATAGGCAAAATTTGGATGAGTCCAATAAAAATGCCACTTAACCACTAAAAGGTAACTATATATTTTAAAATTTTGTTTTATATTTAAGCTTGCTTATATTGATAAACTAAATAATATTCAAATTATAAGTATAATAATTACATAATTATGATATTACCAATGACGTACGTAGGATTTTGCACAAGCAATTTCGATTGATTGTTAATTATAACTCGGTTTGTAAATGATTATGAATCAAGGGTTCTTGTGGTTTTAAAGCTTTATTTAGTATTTTGAATTATATGTACTTTCTATTATTTTGTGTACTCTTTGTAAGTTATCATTACATATATTTAAGAGTCGTTTGGTTGGCGTACAAAGTTATATCGGAATTATAATGCATGAATTGTAAAGTTTAGGTTAACAATAATCCATTCGTTAGTATTTTTTTTTTTGGAATCCTAGAATAACCTGCAGCTGCTATAACCTCTGCCTTTCGGGTGAGCACTTTATTCGCACTGAGTAAACCTCCAGTGTAAATAGCCTACAAACCACATAGGGGATGTACACCGCATTAGGCAAGCCCTATGTGATAGACTCGACTCAGAAGGCATTGAGGATGGATCGATCCCGAGTCATCCGCATGGATAACCACCTTCTAAACCAACTGAATCATCCCGAAGGACCCATTGGTTATCATTAAGTGCATATACTTTATTAACGAACAATAAAAAAAAATAGGATATATGATGTATAATAATAAAAAAAATGGGAGAAGACACAAGTACCCCCTAGACTATGACCGAAATCCTAGAGACACACCTTAACTAAACTAAGGTCCTATTACCCCTAAACTAATTTTTTTTTTTGTAATTTTGTACACCTTTTGGCTTATGTGGCACACTCCATGACTCCACGCAGTTGAGGCGCGTGGGAGATACTTGGATGCCACATAAGCTAAAAAGGTGTGCAAAATTACAAAAAAAAAAAAAAAAAAAAAAGAGTTGGGGGGTAATAGGACCTTGGTTTAGTTAAGGCGTGTCTCTGAGATTTTGGTCATAATCTAGGGAGGTACTTCTACCTTTTCCCTAAAAAAATATTAGTTTAATTATAAGTTGATACAAATTTTTGTTTACCATTTTACCCTTTGTACATTAGTCTAATTTTTTGCCGAATGGAGACCTTTTTCTTGTTCTTATTTTTGATATAATTAATATAATAGAGCCTGCAGAATGGTGATTTGGATTTGCTGTTTTATATTGTTTCAATGTGGACAATTTTGCGGAAATTTCAAATTGCCATGTGTCTTTCTTTTATTATTTACATCTTTATTTATTCACTGAAATCTGGAATCTCATTTTTTTAAATTTTTTTCTTAGAAGAATCAAGCTCCATGCATGGGTAGGAATTGCTCAGTAATCAATTGTTAATTTTGACATAGAAACCAAAGCCATGACTAGTTGTAACTTGTACACATGTGCACTCATTTGATTTTCACAGGTGTTCGATACCTGTTTTGGGACCTAGTCGTATAATCCAATATATTCGAAAGTTCTACTTTGGGAGTAAAGCTCTATATACCTAAAGTGATTTTATTAGGCTCGAACTTAAGACCTCTGGCATCGCGTAGACGGTTTTTATCGAACACAAGCTCCAAAGTTTCTATGAGGGAATAATCATTCTTGAACTTGACATAAATTATTAGTTTTGTTCTTGAACTATTGACAGTCTTAAAAACACCTCTCTACTTGACTAACTAAACTTTGATATAACGCGGATCCTCCACATGACATAGTAAGTGGTCTAAAACTCTTGTAAGAGCACGGAGTTCTTAACAAATAGCCAAGAGAATATTAAAGCCGAGAGAAGTGTTTAAAATACCCTTAAACTTGGTGAGAATTTAATGGTGTATTTCACTCATGATGCAAGATTGGGGGATGTGTTTAAGATCAGTTAGTCAACTTTAGGGATGTTTTTAAGGCTATCAATAGTTTGGAGATGAAACTAATAATTCGCACAGAGTTTAAGGGTGTTTTCAATACTTCTCTATGTGTTTATAACAGGGTGCTCAGATTTTATGTTTAATTTGCAATCAACATTTTAATAGCCAAGTTTTGATAGCTGAGATCCTAGGCAAGCAATCCTTCAAGCCAGCATTACACAATTTGAAAGTTCTTGTATCTGTATCCAATATCATAGGTTTTTACTGCTGTAATAATAAGCAGAGTCATTTTACTGGACGTAACATAAGTAGTATGAGTATATACCAACTACAACATGCTTTATCATCACTCAATCATAGATTGCTTAACAAAAGCAACAAATATTCAATATGCAATTAAGGGATAGTGACAAGTTCGACAAAAATACAGGTTAGTTGCTTTCTCTTCACTACTAAAGTTCATGCACAGTTGAAACGAACTATTACTTAAAATATAAGATAAGATTTCCCGGCATAAGCATACTAGTCATGATATGCTTCATCTTCATCCTCGTATCCTTCATCCTCATCTGCTACTGCATCTTGGTACTGTTGGTACTCGGAGACCAGATCATTCATGTTGCTCTCTGCCTCAGTGAACTCCATCTCATCCATTCCTTCCCCAGTGTACCAATGCAAGAAAGCCTTCCTCCTAAACATGGCAGTGAATTGCTCACTGACACGGCGGAACATCTCTTGTATTGAGGTTGAATTTCCAATGAAAGTTGATGCCATCTTTAGACCAGTTGGTGGAATATCACATACTGTTGACTTGACGTTGTTGGGAATCCACTCAACGAAGTACGAAGAATTTTTGTTCTGCACATTAAGCATCTGCTCATCAACTTCCTTGGTGCTCATTTTCCCCCTAAACATTGCTGATGCTGTCAAATAGCGGCCATGCCTAGGGTCAGCAGCACACATCATGTTCTTTGCATCCCACATTTGTTGAGTAAGCTCAGGAACAGATAAAGCGCGGTATTGTTGTGAACCACGTGAGGTAAGTGGAGCAAACCCAACCATGAAAAAGTGGAGACGGGGGAAAGGAATGAGATTCACAGCAAGTTTCCGTAGATCAGAGTTAAGCTGTCCAGGGAATCTGAGGCAACAAGTAACTCCGGACATGGTTGCAGAAATTAAGTGATTCAAATCACCAACTGTTAGAAAACAAAAGCACCATCAGGAAAAGGATAAGTTTCTCAGAAGTTGCAGAATAAGTGACCCACAGCATGAAGTATATTCATATTAATTGTTGCTAAGCAAACACAATCAACCAACCCTCAATCCCAAATGAGTTATGGTCAGCTACGCCAAAATTCACTATATAAAGTTAGACTATGAATGAAAATTGAGGGAGAGTTTTAATAACTAAACAGTTGAAACACATTTCATGAAGATTGATTAAGATAAGCTTTAAGAAAATGAAACTGAAAAGAAAAAATGAAATGGCTGCAAAAATAGGAGGCCACTGGCGCTAATCAGGATATTAGTTTCAATTATCTAACATCAAATAACATATAGAAGACTCCATCACCACGGCTCAAAATCGTTGCTTGTTGAACTAGACGCGTAAGTAAATGAGTTATGTCATTAAATATGAATGGAGGATACTTACAGCTAGGAGTTGTAAGTTTGAGGGTTCGGAAACAAATGTCATATAAAGCCTCGTTGTCAAGAACCATGCACTCATCTGCATTCTCTACAAGCTGATGAACAGACAATGTAGCATTGTAAGGCTCTACAACTGTGTCTGAAACCTTTGGAGATGGGAAGACAGAGAATGTCAGCATCATCCTATCTGGGTATTCCTCTCTAATCTTTGAAATGAGAAGTGTCCCCATTCCAGACCCAGTCCCTCCTCCCAGGGAATGACACACCTGAAACCCTGCGTATAGTCACACATATAAGCAACAATGGTGCATGTATGACTATGTATATACCCAAAAAAATAAAGTCACAGGCAAATGAAATCAATAAATATTTCAACTTGTAAGAGTTAAACAATTCCACTTGATATGTACAAACATTTCGAGAACACCTTCAGGAAATAGCAATTTTCAGGTTCCTTGTGCACAACCTCAAGAATAGATTCAATCAACATAGCACCCTCTGTATGCTGACCATAGAATCATACAGCATTCATCTTTTAAAGCAAGATCAAGATTCTCTAAAACTAGAGACCCTCTAAATACACACACACACACACACGACCTAAAGCGTGATAACATGGCAATGTTCACATATCAAAAGGAAATAACAAACATATATGAGAAATGGTGAAAACAAAGAGAACTTACCATATCAAAAGTAATCCCACAAGATAACAAATCAGTATGTGCACAACCATTTAAACAGAACCGTGTAGGCAATCACAAACATTTAACATAAATGTAAGCAATCACAATTTTATGCTTCTCAAATGAACAAAATACATCACGGCATGCTAAAGCATTCAAACAAACACCTTGTCGGCGTCGCAATTTCAGCTTCTCAAATGAATAAAACCACAGAAATATCAAAACCAAACAGCACACGTTAACAAATCAAAATCATTCATAAACATTTAAACAAATACCTTTAAGCTAATCACAATTCTCAGCTTCTTTACCCACAATATCAAAAACAACCAGCACATGTTAATCAAATGAAAAATACGCATAAACATTCAAACAAACACCTTGTCAGCATCACAATTACACCTTCTCAAATCAATTTTTTTTTTAAAAAACAATCAGCACGAGTTCCACAAATCAAAAGATATGCATCAACATTTAAACAAAATACCTTGTAGACAATCACAATTCTCAGCTTCTTTCCTAACAACATCGAGAACCGAATCAATCAACTCAGCACCTTCAGTATAATGACCTTTAGCCCAATTATTACCAGCACCAGATTGACCGAATACAAAGTTATCAGGTCTAAAAATCTGACCATAAGTTCCAGATCTAACACTGTCCATAGTACCAGGCTCTAAATCCATAAGAACAGCACGAGGTACGAAGCGCCCACAACTCGCCTCATTATAATATACATTGACTCTCTCAAGTTGAATATCTGTCTCCCCATGGTACGCTCCGGTTGCATCAATCCCATGCTCGGCGCATACCACCTCCCAAAACTTAGCCCCAATTTGGTTGCCACATTGGCCACCTTGTATATGGAGAATTTCACGCATTTTTATAGATAAAGGGTATCGTCGAGGGAGGAAGGACGAGAATGAAAAGAGAGAGAATGATGAATTCTAGGAATTGTATGAGAAATGAAGCAAAATGAGTTTGTTTATAAGGGAATGTGGTGATTGGGGTTTTGTGGTGTTTGAAAATTTGAAATTTGTTGGAATGGTGGGAAAATCTAAGTCCAGACAAGTGGATGGGTAATAAAATTTGAGGAAGTTACATATTCTATGGTTTAGTTTGTGAAAACTGAAAATTATTTATTTATTTATTTTCTACAAACCTTTGTTTATGATACCCATCTGTCCCTAATTACATGTCCACTTTTGAATTGACACACCTATTAAGAAAGCAATTATTGACATAGTGAGTTTATCCTATTAATTATGAAGTGAATGGATTAAAAATTTAAGATTTTCAAGAAATTATACCTTTTTCAAAGTAATTAATTGAAGATATTATAGGTAAAATTATTTTATCCTTTCTTGATTTGTCAAAATAGACAAGTAATTAGGGACAACTATAAAAAAAAAAATGCATAAGTAATTAGAGACGGAGGGAGTACTACATATATATTTCAAATTCAATCTATAATTTTTAGTTTAAATTTAATAGTTAAATGCAAAAAATAAACCTATAGCGAGTAAAAAAAAAAAAAATCTTTCTTTTGGATGTCCAAATTAACTTTAATTAGAAAGTAAATGACAATAGATATTTTATACTGGTTGAGATTTAATATGGATGTTAGTTCAGTCCTCTAATGTAGCAAAAGAGTTCTGTGTAAGTTTTTTTAACCTTAAAATGTAGTTCCTACGTCTACACTCAATTTTAACAATATTTTCCCTTTTTTCCTCTATTCTCTCTTTTGTTTGCACAGCAACTCAGATTGAAATTACAATGGGAAGGAAGGTTTAGACAAAGATCATGGAGGTATTTGTTAAATTAGTTTTAAGTCTAATTCACATCCTAAAAGGTAGCTCAAAAGAGGAGAATCGTCAAATCTTACAATGAGTCCACCCATCTTATTAATCATCAATATGAGATTTTTGTCATTCTTTAAACACCATCTCACATTCAGTGTTTATCATTTGGTGCATGAACAATTTTAATTTGAGTGCTCAATATTGGGTGAGATGGGTCCTACTCTAATACTATGTTAAATTAGAATTTGCGCCTAATTCAGAGATAATTGGATTATCCAAGTCTTATAAGAAGTACATTCATCTCATTAACTATTAATGTGAAGTATATAAATATGAATATCCACTACATAATTACAATCTCCCCACTAGGCCACTACTCCTTATTATTATGTTTCGCGTCTTTATAAAACTTACGCCTTTGAATATAAGTTCGATTACTAAATGCAAAAAGATCGAAGACAAGTCGACTCGATTGAAGACAAAATTGTGCAATTAAATGGAAATGTCATTAGCGCCAAGTTCAAAGAGGCTTAATTTGATTGTCCTGTTTCAATTTAGCACATAAATTAAAAAGATAAATAATTTTTTAAATCTTGTAATATTAAATTAAAGATACGTAAAATATATTAAAATATTCTTTAATTTTCTGATCTTAATTAAACATGTCATACGGAAAAGTTACTATTAAAAAAAACATTCTTTTTTAAACAGATTGAAAAAAAAAAATACAAATAAATTAAAATGGAAGGAATATTATATATAATAATATAGTACTAACTTTAGTTGATGGAATCTTGACTTGTAAAAACGCAGCTAATCTTTCTTTTTTATTACATAAATCAGTAAAGTTGAATCACTCTGTTCACTCACAATTTTCCAATCTTGAGTCTCAAAATTCTGAGTTAAAATGTCTGCTGGACGCTATAGAACTGATGAAGGCCCTAAGGTATTCTAATTTGTATTAGCTCTTTCTTATTTTCTAGACAAATTGATAGATTTATTTAATTACAAGCTAGTTAATGTTGACATTCTTATATTGTGTTAACTATCAAGTTTTTACTCATTGATTGATGTTGTTAACTTGTTATCACCGTATAATTTTGAACAATCCTAACCTAGATTTTGTACTGAGTTAGACCCAAGTATCCAAGGGAACTTGTGGGGGGGGGGGTGTTCTGTTGTTGACCCATAGTGGCGAAGTCAGAAATTTCGTAAGGGTGTTCAAGATTTAATATATACATCATATGAAAAATAATTTTTGACCTTAGTATAATTTTTCGACGAATGTTGTTCAATTGGCCACCCTGGTTGACTGCTCATATGAATTTTAACAGTCGTCACCTGATGAGATAAATTTTGGGTTGAATTCGGTCAAAGATAGGCAGATGCAGCATGCTAGAACTAGGTTCATTCGAACCTAGTACTTACAATGCGGAGTATAAATTTATGTGTAAAAACGTATTAAATTGCAATAAATAAATAATAGGTTTGAAGTTTGAACCCATAATTTTAAAAATACAGTGAGTCCAATGCTAAGAACGTTAAATTTTAAACACGAGATCCACCTCCGCCTAACATAAGGTTCTCATGTTATCTTGTGCATGTTCTTGATATCCAGAATTGTTTTTGGACAATCCCCAACTCATGAGCTAGTAACTACGATTGAAAATTTATGTATATATAACTTATTATATGTCACAATTCATGTCTAGTCAAATAATGCTAAACAGAATGGGGTGGAGAAAGTTTCAAATATCAATTACTGTAAGCATTCTTAAAGTTATGACCATTTGGAGTCTTGAATTTCAGGTTATTAAACTTAAGATTATGATTGACAAGAACAGAAACCGAGTAATCTTTGCAGAGTCGGACCATGAATTCATTGACACACTCTTCTCATTCTTGACACTCCCGTTAGGTACAGTTCTAAGACTTCTTGAAAAAGATATGGTTCAATTGGGATCAATTAGCCGTGTTTATACCAGTGTTTATTCGCTTGAGCCAAGGTTCTTGCGTACAAGCTACTGCAAATCCATGTTGATCACACCACGGAATGCATCAGAAGTTCAGTGTGAAAAGTTGAAGCTCAATGTTGATTATTCGGAGAATGCAGGGAAGTTGTTTTTCTGTAATAGCTATAGCCCTAGGTGTAATAACATATTCAGTATCTCGCAGGATACACAGTGCTTCCACTGTAATAGATTGACACAATTTGATAGAAAAATTAATGAGAAGGAAAAGAAGAGAAGTTGTGGGGGAGAAAGCGTGGTTGAAGTCTTTCTAAAGGGTGGGGCAGCAAGCTTTATGATTACAGATGATTTACAGGTAATGCCAGCCTCAACTGCTAGTTTAACTGCTTTGTTCGGAAAGCTCGGAGTCAGTGACAAGAGTGAAATTGAGGCAAAGACTGTAGAAGTTGGTACTGAGGAGGTAATGCTTTTACCTATATGTTGTACGATGCATACCCTTCTTATTTTCAGAGTCCCTAACTTGTTCAAAATTAGTTTCATAAGAGCAATTCTTCATTTATTATTTCTCCTTCAAGTTATTATCTGGTCTGTCATCTTCATTTAGTTTAAGAGAAAATTAAATTGAGTATTAGAATGGTGCATGGAAGAATAGACAATCAGTAAGATCCACCCTAGAGTAGTTACACCGGAGGAAGGGTGATAGCTGAACTGTCTTACTTGATTCTTCACAGCTACTTAACGCTCTACATTTTATGGCTAAATGTGTAGGCTGAACTTTGTTGGATATTTTACGAAAAATACTTCATCACGAACAAACTTTGTGTATATAAGACATATTGAGGTTCAATTCGAGTGTGTGGTTAATGACAAAGAACTAATTGCAAGGTAAAAGAGGTAAAAATTGGATTTATCAACTTAGTATGTGTTTAACTCTTTCCTTTAACACATTGTCCACTCTTGCTTCTTTTGGTTTTCGCAAGCACAATTCTGATCACATAATTGATATGCATAGTACATAGATAGGCACTCAAACTTGGCCTCAACTGGCAAGTAAACACTGCAACTTCGGGAGTACACAAGACATTGCACATAAATTTTGGAGGTGTACAGATGATTATCTTGTAAGTTGGAGTACTGTTCAACCAACGTTATAGAGATGAGTTGAGGTGTCTAGATGTGCATCCTGAAAGTTGGAGTGTTTGGTTGTTAGTTGAGGCCAAGTTAAGGTGTCTATCTATGTATTATGCCCTATTGAAACATAAAACTTTACCATCTGCTACTCTAGTTTTTTGTTAAGAACTCGTTCAGAATTAAGGTTTTCGCTAAGAGTTTCTCATTAAAAGAAATGATTAGAAGAGCAGAGGCAAGATTGAAAGGTTAAGACGTTTTCATTTGGTGTAACTTGCTAATTTCTTAGTTGTCTGCTCCATGATTTCTTTATCTTCTTCTGCTAACTGATTCTGTTTGCACCATTAATACTTGGGTTCTTATTTGCCTCTTCTTTTAGTTTCAAAAATTCACGTTTACTTCGTGTGCTATTCTAGTTTCCACAATTTCCGTTTCTCATCACTGATGCATATGACCTGATTTAGGTGTTGCAACTGCTGAAATTCTCATTGCTCTCGAAGACGGCTTTGACAAATATGGTACTGAATAGCCAGGGAAGTTGGTTGAAAGATATATCGAAGTTCGAAGATAACCAAACTGCAAAGTTAGACAAGAAAACCATGCCTCAAAACACAAATACTATGAGCCTGAAGCTTATAGTCAGCAAAAGTAAGAAGAAGGTTTTGTATGCAGAAGCTGGGGTCAAGCTTGTAGACTTCCTTTTCAGTTTCCTTGTATTCCCATTAGGGGCTGTAGTAAAGCATCTAGGTGGTAACTCAAGACTTGGATGTATAGATAATTTGTATAAGGGTGCTGCTGATTTGAGTTTGGAAAATTATATCAAATCAGAAGAGTGCAAAAATATGTTACTCTCTCCGAAACTGTCTCCACACTCTGGTTTTGACAGTCATATTCTCGAGGTGGAAGAGGAGTACCCGAAATACAGATATGATGACTCGGGATGTATAGAATTAGTAAGGAACACTAATAAATCCGAAGGATCATCGATAGTAAATGAGGAAGAAGCAAGCGATTATATAGACATCAATATTTTGGATCCAAAGTCTCCAACAGGAGAAACTATAAAGGGTGAAGGATACTTGAAAGGACCCGCAACGTTTATGATAATGGATAATCTTCTAGTGACTCCTTTTTCCCCTACCGCAATCATAACTCAGCTTAATCAAATGAAGGTGTCAACAAGTGATGTCGAAGAACGCACTGTAATTGTTGGGAAGGACGAGGTACGTACACCTTCTACTTGATTTACTTGCATATAAATTAGGATATATATATTATGGTCTCTGCATATTTGTTGTTTTTAATATCTGTTGCGATATATTTGGATATTTCCTGAGGTATTCCTCGGCATATTGTGGTGGGTGAACCTATAAACTTTTGAGATTACGAATTCCAATCATGAATTCTATACTTTTATTTCTGACCTTGATCAGTCCTCTCAATAGTCGAGGGTCCACTTCCTTATATGTACTTATGGAAGGACAAAACATGACGTCTTCTCTTTCTTTTTAAACTCTTTGAAGACGAGGTTTCGAACTGAAACATCAATAGGTGAGAGGTGTAAGCACCGAGAGGTGTTTAATTCATTTTTATCCTTCGTGTTTCAAGCCCCCGGGTCTCAGAGTTCTTGCAGAGTGGAACTATGCAATACTAGACACGGGATATATCTATAAAATTATTTTTATCTCTTCATCATTTAGGAAAAAGGCGTTTGCACAGAGTTCGATCAGTTAGTGCAGAGTAATGAGGCTTTTGCACATCATAAAGGGTTGCAAGCAAATGATAAATTGAATTGACTAGAACTTGTGTGTTGTAACTATGGACTATGCCAAAAGATTCAAATAATGGAACTAACCATGCATGATTTATTAAGATCTATATATATTGAATCCTCCTTAACTATATATTAACTTTTGCAGGCCCTAAATTTGCTGAAAGCGTCTTTAATCTCAAAAACAGTTCTAAATGATGTTTTCAACATTAGGGAACCTTATCCTAAGGTTATGCTTAAAGTATGAACTTTCATCATGATGGAGAAGTGATCATCATGGTGTGATTATATTATATGTATTTGCCATATGTGGTATGTGTGTGATTATATCATGCTGAATTATAATTGATTGTCTATGCTCATACTAGCTAGCCACCACATTTCTTGACACCAAGTGGACTATGTATGAAATTTTATTGTCTATACAAACAACTCTTTAATGTCATGAAATTATATTGCGCGTGTTATTTCCATGTTGTGTGCCATTGTAAATAACATTGTTGTGCTTTATCGCGAGATGCAGACTATTGTGTGTGCCTTTGGCATGCACGCAGTGTGACTTAATGCCTAGTTTTTACATTGTTTTTATTCCCGCGATATCTCAAATAAAGCAGGCAATATTCAAATCTCTGAGCCAACAAAGTAGTCATTTGTAAAAACTCTCGTTTTTCCAATTTGTCCAAATACAATTGCAACTTCAAGTGAAACTTGGTTGTTCATATGCTTAATTAGATGAGAAAATTTTATCACTCTAGTTAGCTGAATAGGGATAAGATAATATTTACATATTTACATAATATAGGCTTTTTTCATTTATATAATACTCCTCTTCAAGTTGTAGCAACATCATATGCTCCTATCTTGCCACAAATATAGTCAATTTTGGATCCTCCGTGATTTTTCTGAGAACATCTATTAATTGGTCATTTAAGTTGACAAAACTTGTAATAATGCACTCAGATTCAACCGATAAACCAATAATCGAAATGCACCCCTAATTAGCTGACTACCTGAACTTTCAGTTTGTTAGTGAGGGTTCGATTCTCCACCATGTAATCATCTCTTCATTATCTACCCCTAATTTATTTTTTAAAAAAGCCTAGAGACTATGGAATGACCAACAACTTCTTATTAAGTCATTCTAAATTATTGGACAAAAGCTCGAAAACGGCATAATACATAAATGTGTTCTTAACTTGGCTTCAATTGTCATTTATGGCCTCCAACTTTGGGTGTACACATACAAACAAATATTTAAATTTGTATAAAATTGAACAAGTAGACACATGCATCCTACGTGAAATATTACACGTAGGACACTTTAAATTATATTTTTTTTTCTCATATCAATTATATCTTAAAGTATCGATCAAAATTTACATCGTTTAATTCTCAAAAGAAAAATTGTGACAAGTATTTTAGAACAGTGAGAGTAATTTAGGAAAAAGAAATGGACCCAATATTCGGCAGAAAATTTGAATACAAATTGCTTCCATTTTGCCAAATTCCAAAGATAAGAACAATCTAAATAAAACCAAAAAATTATATAACCTTACCCTATTAAAGTGAAAAAAGTGTACGTAAAACATTATCTTAAAGAAATACTAATATTTTATGTGTACATAATATACACACTTTTGAATAGAGAGTAACATATCAATTTGGAACATGATCTAAGGTCACTACATTTCTAGTCCCAAACCCACGCACAATCCAAATTATGGGACCGATATCATTAGTGCAAAATTCTGTCTACACTACTGATAATGTATTAACAATTATTCTCACTACTAAAAAAAATCTCAAATTTCCGATCGGAAAATGTTAGTGAGAACAAAGAAAAATAATATTTTTTTCGCCTCATTTTATGTGGCACCATTTGACTTGACACGATATTTAAGAAAAAAAGAAGGATTTTTGGAACTTGTGGTCTAAAACAATTTTTAAATATTAGTGTGGTTGAAAATTATTTCATAAGGGTAAAATGAGTATTTTAAAATTAAATTATTTCTAATTATTGTACGTTGACATTCTTTTTGGGATGAACCAAAAAGAAAAGGGTGCCACATAAAATGAGACGGATGGAGTAGTATGTATTTGTTTCTCACTATACGTTATTTTCAATGAGCTGGTTCAGCAAAAATGGATGAAAAAAAATCATATTTTAGAATATGATTTTTTAATTGATTTACGATGGAAAAAACCTCTGTTTCTAATAGCGTATGAACCACACTAAAAATATTGGACTCATCTAAATTTTTCCTTTATAAAGAACCTCATTCTATTCCATATCTCTCATCACCAAATTCTCTTCTTGAATTACTTATTCTATATACTTTCACTAAGAAGAAAAAGCATTTAATTTTCTTGTTTACAAAATATGGAACTCATCACTATATTCCTTGGTTTCTCACTTCTTGTCCATGGAGCTCTTGGTAGTGGTATATATTAGATCTTCTTTTATATATGTAGTATTTAAATGCCGATAATACTAGTCTAGGAGACTGATGAGTTTCTCCATAATTTAAGCATAATTACATTCATTTGTACTAAATTTGTATTCTGAATCCACTGACTTTAAATCCTATTTCGTATTATCATGCTTTGAAAATGCAGGAGAAATTGTGTGTGAAGATTTGTCAATAGGAATGTGTGCCTACTCAGTTGCTTCGTCAGGGAAGCGTTGCTCTTTGGAGAGTTATGAATCAATTGAGGGAAGAAGAGGGTACCAATGCAAGACCTCAGAGGTGTTAGTGTCCAATATTGGCATAACAAATTTGATTGAAAGTGATGAGTGCATTAGTGCTTGTGGAGCTGATAGAAACTCTCTTGGCATTTCTTCTGATTCACTTCTTGAATCAACATTCACCTCTAAGCTTTGCTCTCAACAATGCTACCAAAAGTGCCCTAACATTGTTGATCTTTACTACAATTTGGCTTTGGGAGAAGGTAGTAGTACATTTCATTACTTCAAATGTCTTTCGAACTTAACTTCTACGCACTATCAGGTCAACTGAAAGATGTCATTTATAAGTATTATATAATTGTAACTTGATAAAATGATAACACTAATATCTATGATCTAAGAGTTTTTTAACATTGTCAGCGTCTATTTTTAGTAAATAAGCTATAGATTTCCTTTGTATTTAGGTGTCAAAAAGAATGTTTCAAAAACTTATCATATATTGTGGCAGGGGTGTATTTGCCAGCATTTTGCAAGGGGAGAGATTTGAATGGACGCCGTGAAATGAGCCAAATCCAAAGTTCAGGTGTGGTGTGTGCACCATCAGCTGCAAGCACTGCACTCACATTGGAGGCTGATGCTCCATGGTGATCATGAAGCTTTTCCAATTAACTTACTAAGAGGTTCATATGTTGCTCTGTTTATATACATTTCCCTTTATGTTGTTTGCTTTTACTAAATAATTTGAGGATTACTTCAAGTTGTCATTATTTTATTCTCAATTGTTTCCATGTTCACACTTTCCCTTTTTCTTATCAATGGACGGAAGTTACATTATATATGCATGAAATTATGCATATAACGTCATGCTAGACCACTGTTATATTAAAGGAATGAAGTATCATATACAAAGCAAGCAGAAGAGAACATAGGATCGCGCGATAATCAGCACTCTCATAGGAAAATGAATGTGGTAATTAAGGTGAAAGATGAAGGGATTATAGAAATTAACAGGGAAAACAACCATCACATTACAGAAACAAAACGAAACAATGTTTTGACAGATCATGTGACATATATTGGTCTGCGGTCATCTAAAACATACAGAAAAGGAGTAGATGAGAGGATGGGCGTTTCTGCTAGCCCCACAATAGACTTCAGCATGAGCATGGCTGCAACATGTCTGTGCTTTTGCTGCAGTTGTCTAAGCAATCGTCAAATTCGAACACATCCTCGTTAGTTTGAGATCAACACGGAGAAATTAAGCAAAAGCAAGCATTGAATAATTAGAAAGAAAAAAATAATCATTGTTGTGGTTACTCAGAGCTGCCAGTGATGGCTCTCCTCACTGTATTAAATACATTAGATATATACCAAAAAAAAAGAGTCTAGAACACAAAAAAATAAAACACTTTTTAAAATTATGTGATTTGTTTAATAAGATTCCAAGCTTGTCGATAAATGCATAATAATTACTTATCAAACGGAAACAATAGGACTATAGAGATAACATGAATTCTATGTTGAATTTTTCTTCCTTCGAAATATGTGATTTTTTATAACTCATTTCTTCATTTCCTTCTATATTTTTTCATCAACATTATTTATCTTAAAATTAGTATACTTGTTTAAAAAATTTAAATCATAAATTTTCAAAAAAAGTATTCCTATGAGATAGTATTTTAGGAAAAAAAATTAGTATATCCACTTTCAATTAAAAATATTATATTATGAAGGCAATATCTTATCGAAGTCGTAGAAACTACAATTATATGCTATTATTTGATCGATAAAAGATATTTTAAACTTCTATTTATGTTTGAATAAGTGGCAAATATTCATCCTAATTTCAATCAAAATGTATAATAATCTCTTTGGAATTAATTATGTTTTGCTTTTATGTAGAATTTGCAAAAAATGACAATATGGTGACAACCTGCCTAATTTTTAGGATTTCACATATATAAAGTGTTTTTAATGTGCTATTGAATAGAATATTGTAACTAAATAATTGTATTATATTATTTATAATATTTATTTTTATTGTATCAATTTGAATTATCAAAAAAATATGTTAATTATTTTAATAGAAAAAAAAAAACTCTTCTAATAACATCAACTTCTATCAATATAAAGTTACATAATTTATTTTATTAAATAATATAAATAGAAGATTGCGTGAATTTGTGTAGGATTTTGGTTTAAAATTGTATATAAAATGTCAAATTTTATAATTAGAATATAAAAATAAGCATAAACTAATTTTAATTTAACTTATAAAAATGAAGACAGAGATATTAACTGTTGTCAAATAGTTTTAAAAAATTGCTAAAATAAAGGTTATGTTGGTTAATACTTAATAGTAGTGTCTTATGAAACTGTTTTTTTTTTTATAGATAGATGTTTTAAAATATAAAAAGGGACTTTTAAAACTTTTCATTTATGTTTTAGGTTTGTTTAGTTTTTTAAAACTATTTAAAATTGGTATCTTAAAAGTTAAAAGTACTACAATTGTGCATAAGCAAATTTATTTGAAACTGATTTTGTTTTTACGCATATTTTTATAGAAGAAAGATTTTTAATATTTAATAAATATAATTTTTTAAAATTTGATATTTAGAGAAAATTTATGATTTTAATAGGTGTTTGTAATTTTAAAATATTAAATTTATTAGTTTTAATATTGTTTTTTGTATGTTGACATTTGTCATTATTTCTCTTAGTTGATGACATGTGCCTTTTTAATTTTAAAATTGAATTAATATTATTTTAATTAATTGATATTTTAAAAGTATAAATTAGAGATTAATTGTGGCGCTGACACATAGGGGCTATCACCTCTCCCATTATATATAGAAAGATTTTAATTTTAAAAATTGAATTAATATTATTTAATTAATTGATATTTTAAAAGTAAAAATTAGAGATTAATTGTGGCGCTGACACATAGGCGCTATCACCTCTCCTATTATATATAGATAGATATGTATTTATTAAATTGAATTAACCTACACTTAATGAATCATTCAAATTCTACTAATCTGTCAATCAATATAAAGCTGAAAATAAGCACGCTGATGTGGCATAGCTCATTGGCCAGTATTATTATTTATCTATTTTCTCAGAATTTTAAATTTTTTTCCTTTCATTTTCTGTTCAAAATTCCTATAAAAAATTACTCTCTTTCCTTATTATTAGCATTTATTTAAAATAATTTAACCTTCCAAATGCAACAGCTAAGTAAAATTACTCCCTTTCCTTATTAATAACACGCAATTTCTCCATTTAAATCACTGTTAAATAGTATTGGAATTAAGACATTGATTAATTAACTCCATACAAATGGCAGTAACGTTAATGTGTTATTATATTACAAAATAAATGAATTTAATTATATATTTAAAATTAAATTACTAATAACACTAACGTTAGCATTTATTACGACAGTTCATTTTTTTATAATTACAACATTAATGATTATATTTAATTTCTAATAGCTATTTAAACTCTGTTCATCCTCAATATTTTCCTAAGTACATTCTCCCTACAACTAATTAAATTCCTTCTACTTATTGTTTTACTTTGAGAAACTAGAGGTTATTCCTTTATGCTTAAATAATAACTTTCCTACTCTCTATGATTTATCTTCCTTTTTTTAGGTTACCTCTAACTATATATGTCAAAATTGTGGTGTGATATTCGGTTGAAAGTATATATTTATATTATGTTATTACTTTATATTCTATACATAATTGTATTGTTACATCATTTTTTTTTTAGTGTTTTGAGTTTATTATGAATTTTAGGTGCGCAGAAGATGTATCGAATGAACATGATCGAAAAAGAGGTGATTTTAGCTCCTTTTGAAGCAAGGAACGAAGATTGAAGGATGACTAGGTCCTCACCTTGCGAGAGACACATATGAAGAAAAAAACAAAAGATTTTAAAGTTGATTGGCCTCACCATTTGTATACATACATGAAGATTTCATCCATTAATCGATTATATCTTGGCTAAATTCGTAACAAGATCATATCATATTCCTATTTATTTAATTTTTCACCTATTTGGATATTTTTCTTTGTTTTTAATACCGTTCCTTTTTAAAAGTCAGGTGATAAGAATTCGATCAAAACTTAATTTATATATATATATATATTCTTAATCATATTGATAATTAATACATGAGTGAATTTTTTATTTATAATTATTTTTATATAATTTTTGAATACCTAAATTTTAATTTTAAAATATCAAATTAATCTAATATTATTTACCTTTAACAAATAAGCAAATTGACTCTCGAGAAGTGACAACTATTTCAAAAAGGAAGAAAGTAAATTCAAAATTTAAGTTCTAATTACAACTCCAAAATAAATAGGCAAAAAAACCACCGTTTCAAAAAATAGAGTTCATCGTTGATCCATAAAAAATAACTTAGAGAAAGACATTGTTAGTTAACTTAATTTTAGCAATAGGATAATAACTAAGAAAAAGAGTTATAATCAAAAGAATATGTAGTAGATACCTTTTAACTCTCTAGTTGAAGAGTAGCAATCCCATTGAATTATAATGTTTAAACTTATATTTCTTTTTTCCTTTATATGTTTGGTTTCATTTTTTTTTTATTGTTTTATTTTTAATGAAAGAATTTTTTGGAAAACAAATATTTTTATATCTAATGAAAGAAACAAACCTACCACTATTAAAATCACATATACAATTCGTATTTAAAAATGAAAATCCTTTTTATATATTTTCATTTTTAAAGAAGATATAATAAAAAGAATATCGTTCATCTAACTCTAATTTTTATAGCAAAATTATATGATAAGGATTTCATAAATATTTATAATTGTTTTTTATGCGTAAACATGAAGAGTTTTATCAAATTTGTTTGACAAAATTTGTATTTTAAATATCTTTTCTAAATTAATTAATACGGATACGTTTTCTAGTTTTTAATAGTGACTAATTATAACCGACCTATTTTTTCTTCTCTATTTGTCCAACTATGTGTTTATTATTGTTAATTGAAGGTCCTCAACTAACAGTGTTAGTATACCTTGTATTGTTTGAGAAACATTTTAGGATGGAATTTTATTTGAACAAAATCACTTATAAGTTTTTAAGAGATTAATTACTTAAATTTAAAAGTTGTATTAGAGATGATGAAGTTTTGATGTGATCTTGTGAGTAGTTTAAATAGCTAACTTTGGTTAGTTCGAGAGGATAATTCTAAAAAACTAAAATAATCGATCGAGAGATAATTTTAGTAATAAGTTAAGACTCACGGTCGATAGAAAATAACTCAACAAGATTATAGTTAACACATTAGGAATTTGTTCTTAAAAATGAGCAAATCATTATCCTATAACTTTTATTATCGAAAGAAGTTCATTTTATTTACTTGATAACTTTATTAATACTTTTATTTATTATTTATTTGTCTAAGTTACAAAACAAAAATATTATAACTCGAAAAAGCTGATTAAATTGTTCTTGGTGATATGAAAGGGAAGAAACCTGTATCACCAATTCAATATAAGAACCTGATTCTTGTAGCACTTAAACATAATTTCATAACACAAAATAACAAAATTTTATTGGAGAAAACCTTCTTACTCAAGGGAAGAAAAACCATGACCTACATCGTGTAGGATTTTCAGCAACTTCTCGCTAACTTCAAAGAGCGGCTTCAGGTTACAACTCTACAATCTAAGGGACTAACTCTAGTACCTCAACTCCAACGATTATGTATGTATGTATGCATGTATGTATGTGTATATATATGTATGTGTATTTATATATATGTGTGTATGTATGTATGTGTATATACATACATACATACATATATATACATACATACATACATATACATACATACATATATATACATACATACATATATATACATACATATACATACATATATATACATACATATACGTACATATATATACATACATATACGTACATATATATACATACATATACATACATATATATACATACATACATATATATATATATATATATATATATGTCTATTAATATTTTTTATGCAATACTAAGAGCTAATTCCGTTGTTAGCAGTAAAAATTACTAAATGTTTGAATTTTCTTGAACAAATTAAACTAAGGATGTGCACTCTTTAAACTCACTCAATCGGTGTTTTAATTTGGTGATTAATTCATGTGACTAATGAGATACTTTTTTTAAAAAAAATATTTTCTTTATCCCAACCATTTTTTTTTATTACATAGGCAATAGGAAAGAGGAAATTGGGGAGGGGATAACTACAAGGTGGAGAATAGCTAAAACCCTCACCAACGAGGTGAAAGTTCACATACCCAACTAATTGGGTATTATCAAAATTCCAAGAAATTTTACTGTTAACAAGAAGTAAATCCATACCTGGATATAGATGAAACGACACCAACAACACCGTTGATTGAAGATGATCAATACGTCACATTTTCAAAACATCATTCAGGCTTATACAAAAAGCTAGTAAATTAGAATGTAATGTTGATATTTGAATAATATTATTTTCATCAAACAATTTGAAATTATCGATTGATTTTCAAAACGTAATATAATGCTAAATAAAAGTACTCATCTTGTTGACTTGAAACAAAGTGAGCAAGATCAACAACAACCTTAAGAATTTTAAAATAAGCAATAATAAAACGAGTACTCTCACTTACTATTATATCAAGATTCAAAAAATTGACCAATAACTACTTATAAATAATACCATTTGATGAAAATAACATTATTCCATCATAAACATCAAGTTCACTTTCTTTTGTATAAGCATGAACAAGTTTTGAAATGTGACATATTAATACCTTCATTTATATAAAGTATTGATCAATATTTTCGAAGAAAGGATGTTTATAAGAAATAAAATGTCACGATTATTTGTAAGCATCACAATTTTTTTTATGACGAAGCATTAGTTTTCTAACCTAATATTGTAATTAAATCAAATCTTTTTCATGAAAAAAAATTATAGAAGCAAAATGAAATTGATATAATATTTGTAATGAGATATGAACTTTAAATTTAAATAGGCAAAATATTATTGATCAACTTACCTAATGCTAGGCTAGCGTTTGACCATATATTTCCAAATATTTTGGGCAAATTAGTTTTTGGTAAAATTTTGCCATATGTGACCACAAACTTCTAAATATTTTTGGCAAGTCATTTATGGGTGAAGTTTTGCCATGTGTTTGGCTACAGATTTATAAATCTTTTTGGCAAGTCATTATTGGGTGAGGTTTTGTCATGTATTTGACCATATTTTTTTTTTGGGAGATATACCCATAAGTTCTAAAAATTTATTAAAAATAGTCATAAGTTTGTATGTCATTTTATAATGAAAACGTTTCGTGAAAAACAGTAACAACAAACATAATTAATATGAATTTGAAAAAAAAGGAAGAAAACAAAACGAAAATACCATTGATTTGTATACGAAAACTACTATTACTACTCGTAATTGAAAGTGACTTCGAAGAGTAAGCTCGGATAAAAATTGTATAAAATATATATATAACGGTATAAATTTTGTACAACAAACTTGGAATGAAATTTAGTCTAAAATTATACCTATGAATTTTTTCACAAGAAATTCTTAAAATTCGGAAGTAATTTTTGGTAAAAACTTGTGAGATAGAAGGGATTAATTATCTTATTGTCTTCTGTTTTCTCAATATTTAATTAATTTAATGGTGCCTCTATTTGTTTTCTCCCCAATTTAATTAATTTAATAGTGCACACAAACAATTTAGTCAACACTAACAAATTACTAGTACTTATTATTTAGGTTTCTAATTTAATTCCTAGAAGACCGAGAAATTAATTGCTAATCACGTTAGGAGGAAGCCTTATAAGGCTGAACTTTTTATCCTTATCCACCGATGTGGTATAGAATCAGATATTCACAAAATTACATTTTAATTTTTTTTCCAATTTTCCTTCAATAAATCAATGTGTTAAAATATTTATTTATTCTCTATTTCTAATATGTGTAAATAAAGTATTTCACCCAGTTCAAATTACATTCTTTTAATATACGTAAATAAAGTATTGTGGTGGGTGAACCTATAAACTTTTGAGATTACGAATTCCAATCATGAATTCTATACTTTTATTTCTGACCTTGATCAGTCCTCTCAATAGTCGAGGGTCCACTTCCTTATATGTACTTATGGAAGGACAAAACATGACGTCTTCTCTTTCTTTTTAAACTCTTTGAAGACGAGGTTTCGAACTGAAACATCAATAGGTGAGAGGTGTAAGCACCAAGAGGTGTTTAATTCATTTTTATCCTTTGTGTTTCAAGCCCCCGGGTCTCAGAGTTCTTGCAGAGTGGAACTATGCAATACTAGACACGGGATAGATCTATAAAATTATTTTTATCTCTTCATCATTTAGGAAAAAGGCGTTTGCACAGAGTTCGATCAGTTAGTGCAGAGTAATGAGGCTTTTGCACATCATAAAAGGTTGCAAGCAAATGATAAATTGAATTGACTAGAACTTGTGTGTTGTAACTATGGACTATGCCAAAAGATTCAAATAATGGAACTAACCATGCATGATTTATTAAGATCTATATATATTGAATCCTCCTTAACTATATATTAACTTTTGCAGGCCCTAAATTTGCTGAAAGCGTCTTTAATCTCAAAAACAGTTCTAAATGATGTTTTCAACATTAGGGAACCTTATCCTAAGGTTATGCTTAAAGTATGAACTTTCATCATGATGGAGAAGTGATCATCATGGTGTGATTATATTATATGTATTTGTCATATGTGGTATGTGTGTGATTATATCATGCTGAATTATAATTGATTGTCTATGCTCATACTAGCTAGCCACCACATTTCTTGACACCAAGTGGACTATGTATGAAATTTTATTGTCTATACAAACAACTCTTTAATGTCATGAAATTATATTGCGCGTGTTATTTCCATGTTGTGTGCCATTGTAAATAACATTGTTGTGCTTTATCGCGAGATGCAGACTATTGTGTGTGCCTTTGGCATGCACGCAGTGTGACTTAATGCCTAGTTTTTACATTGTTTTTATTCCCGCGATATCTCAAATAAAGCAGGCAATATTCAAATCTCTGAGCCAACAAAGTAGTCATTTGTAAAAACTCTCGTTTTTCCAATTTGTCCAAATACAATTGCAACTTCACGTGAAATTTGGTTGTTCATATGCTTAATTAGATGAGAAAAATTTATCACTCTAGTTAGCTGAATAGGGATAAAATAATATTTACATATTTACATAATATAGGCTTTTTTCATTTATATAATACTCCTCTTCAAGTTGTAGCAACATCATATGCTCCTATCTTGCCACAAATATAGTCAATTTTGGATCCTCCGTGATTTTTCTGAGAACATCTATTAATTGGTCATTTAAGTTGACAAAACTTGTAATAATGCACTCAGATTCAACCGATAAACCAATAATCGAAATGCACCCCTAATTAGTTGACTACCTGAACTTACAGTTTGTTAGTGAGGGTTCGATTCTCTACCATGTAATCATCTCTTCATTATCTACCCCTAATTTATTTTTAAAAAAAGCCTAGAGACTATGGAATGACCAACAACTTCTTATTAAGTCATTCAAAATTATTGGACAAAAGCTTGAAAACGGCATAATACATAAATGTGTTCTTAACTTGGCTTCAACTGTCATTTATGCCCTCCAATTTTGAGTGTACACATACAAACAAATATTTAAATTTGTATAAAATTGAACAAGTAGACGCATGCATCCTACGTGAAATATTACACGTAGGACACTTTAAATTATATTTTTTTTTCTCATATCAATTATATCTTAAAGTATCGATCAAAATTTACATCGTTTAATTCTCAAAAGAAAAATCGTGACAAGTATTTTAGAACAGTGAAAGTAATTTAGGAAAAAGAAATGGCCCCAATATTCGGCAGAAAATTTGAATCCAAATTGCTTCCATTTTGCCAAATTCCAAAGATAAGAACAATCTAAATAAAACCAAAAAATTATATAACCTTACCCTATTAAAGTGAAAAAAGTGTACGTAAAACATTATCTTAAAGAAATACTAATATTTTATGTGTACATAATATACACACTTTTTGAATAGAGAGTAACTTATCAATTTGGAACATGATCTAAGGTAACATTTCTAGTCCCAAACCCACGCACAATCCAAATTATGGGACCGATATCATTTGTGCAAAATTCTGTCTACGCTACTGATAATGTATTAACAATTATTCTCACTACTAAAAAAACCTCAAATTTCCGATCGGAAAATGTTAGTGAGAAGAAAGAAAAATAATAGTTTTTCCGCCTCATTTTATGTGGCACCATTTGACTTGACACGATATTTAAGAAAAAAAAAGATTTTTGGAACTTGTGGTCTAAAACAATTTTTAAATATTAGTGTGGTTGAAAATTATTTCATTAAGGGTAAAATGAGTATTTTAAAATTAAATTATGTCTAATTATTGTACGTTGACATTCTTTTTGGGACGAACCAAAAAGAAAAGGGTGCCACATAAAATGAGATGGATGGAGTAGTATGTATTTGTTTCTCACTATACGTTCTTTTCAATGAGCTAGTTCAGCAAAAATAGATGAAACAAAATCATATTTTATAATACAATTTTTTCATTGATTCACGATGGAAAAAACCTGTGTTTCTAATAGCTTATGAACCACACTAAAAATATTGGACTCATCTAAATTTTTCCTATATAAAGAACCTCATTCTATTCCATATCTCTCATCACCAAATTCTCTTCTTGAATTACTTATTCTATATACTTTCACTAAGAAGAAAAAGCATTTAATTTTCTTGTTTACAAAATATGGAACTCATCACTATATTCCTTGGTTTCTCATTTCTTGTCCATGGAGCTCTTGGTAGTGGTATGTATTAGTTCTTGTTTTATATATGTAGTATTTAAATGCCGATAAATACTAGTCTAGGAGACTGATGAGTTTCTCCATAATTTAAGCATAATTACATTCATTTGTACTAAATTTGTATTCTGAATCCACTGACTTTAAATCTTGTTTCGTATTATCATGCTTTGAAAATGCAGGAGAAATTGTGTGTGAAGATTTGTCAGTAGGAATGTGTGCCTACTCAGTTGCTTCGTCAGGGAAGCGTTGCTCTTTGGAGAGTTATGAATCAATTGAGGGAAGAAGAGGGTACCAATGCAAGACCTCAGAGGTGTTAGTGTCCAATATTGGCATAACAAATTTGATTGAAAGTGATGAGTGCATTAGTGCTTGTGGAGCAGATAGAAACTCTCTTGGCATTTCTTCTGATTCACTTCTTGAATCAACATTCACCTCTAAGCTTTGCTCTCAACAATGCTACCAAAAGTGCCCTAACATTGTTGATCTTTACTACAATTTGGCTTCGGGAGAAGGTAGTATTACATTTCATTACTTCAAATGTCTTTCGAACTTAACTTCTACGCACTATCAGGTCAACTGAAAGCTGTCATTTATAAGTATTATATAACTGTAACTTGATAAAATGATAACACTAATATCTATGATCTAAGAGTTTTTTAACATTGTCAGCGTCTATTTTTAGTAAATAAGCTATAGATTTCCTTTGTATTTAGGTGTCCAAAAGAATGTGTCAAAAACTTATCATATATTGTGGCAGGGATGTATTTGCCAGCATTTTGCAAGGGGAGAGATTTGAATGGACGCCGTGAAATGAGCCAAATCCAAAGTTCAGGTGTGGCGTGTGCACCGTCAGCTGCAAGCACTGCACTCACATTGGAGGCTGATGTTCCATGAAGCTTTTCCAATTACATTACTAAGAGGTTCATATGTTGCTCTGTTTATATACATTGCCCTTTTTGTTGTTTGCTTTTACTAAATAATTTGAGGATTACTTCAAGTTGTCATTCAATTCATTATAAGTATGAATTTTATTCTCAATTGTTTCCACGTTCACACTTTCCCTTTTTCTTATCAATGAACGGAAGTTACATTATATATGCGTGAAATTATGCATATAACGTCATGCTAGACCAACTGTTTAAAAAGATGTACTACTAGTAGCAGTAGTAAATAAGGATTGGGTCGACGAATAAGTGAATCTACCTTCTTGTTATATTAAAGGAATGAAGTATCATATACAAAGCAAGCAGAAGAGAACATAGGATCGCGCGATAATCAGCACTCTCATAAGAAAATGAATGTGGTAATTAAGGTGAAAGATGAAGGGATTATAGAAATTAACAGGGAAAACAATCATCACATTACAGAAACAAAACGAAACAATGTTTTGACAGATCATGTGACATATATTGGTCTGCGGTCATCTAAAACATACAGAAAAGGAGTAGAAGAGAGGATGGGCATTTCTGCTAGCCCCACAATAGGCTTTAGCATGAGCATGGCTGCAACATGTCTGTGCTTTTGCTGCAGTTGTTTAAGCAATTGTCAAATTCGAACACATCCTCGTTAGTTTGAGATCAACACGGAGAAATTAAGCAAAAGCAAGCATTGAATAATTAGAAAGCAAAAAATAACCATTGTTGTGGTTACTCAGAGCTGCCAGTGATGGCTCTCCTCACTGTATTAAATACATTAGATATATACCAAAAAAAGAGTCAAGAACACAAAAAAATAAAACACTTTTTAAAATTATGTGATATGTTTAATAAGATTCCAAGCTTGTCGATAAATGCATAATAATTACTTATCAAACGGAAACAATAGGACTATAGAGATAACATGAATTCTATGTTGAATTTTTCTTCCTTCGAAATATGTGATTTTTTATAACTCATTTCTTCATTTCCTTCGATATTTTTTCATCAACATTATTTATCTTAAAATTAGTATACTTGTTTAAAAATTTAAATCATAAATTTTCAAAAAAGTGTTCCTATGCGATAGTATTTTAGGAAAAAAAATTAGTATATCCACTTTCAATTAAAAATATTATATTATGAAGGCAATATCTTATTGAAGTCGTAGAAACTACAATTATATGCTATTATTTGATCGATAAAAGATATTTCACATATATAAAGTGTTTTTAATGTGCTATTGAATAGAATATTGTAACTAAATAATTGTATTATATTATTTATAATATTTATTTTTATTGTATCAATTTGAATTATCAAAAAAATATGTTAATTATTTTAATAGAAAAAAAACCTCTTCTAATAACATCAACTTCTATCAATATAAAGTTACATAATTTATTTTATTAAATAATGTAAATAGAAGATTGCGTGAATTTGTGTAGGATTTTGGTTTAAAATTGTATATAAAATGTTAAATTTTATAATTAGAATATAAAAATAATCATAAACTAATTTTAATTTAACTTATAAAAATGAAGACAGAGATATTAACTGTTGTCAAATAGTTTTAAAAATATTGCTAAAATAAAGGTTATGTTGGTTAATACTTAATAGTAATGTCTTATGAAACAGTTTTTATTTTTATAGATAGATTTTTTAAAATATAAAAAGGGACTTTTAAAACTTTTTATTTATGTTTTAGTTTTGTTGAGTTTCTTAAAACTATTTAAAGTTGATATCTTAAAAGTTAAAAGTACTACAATTGTGCATAAGCAAATTTATTTGAAACTGATTTTGTTTTTACGCATATTTTTATAGAAAAAAGATTTTTAATATTTAATAAATATAATTTTTTAAAATTTGATATTTAGAGAAAATTTATGATTTTAATACATGTTTGTAATTTTAAAATATTAAATTTATTGTTTTTTGTATGTTGACATTTGTCATTATTTCTCTTAGTTGATGACATGTGCCCTTTTTAATTTTAAAATTGAATTAATATTATTTTAATTAATTGATATTTTAAAAGTATAAATTAGAGATTAATTGTGGCACTGACACATAGGGGCTATCACCTCTCCTATTATATATAGAAAGATTTTAATTTTAAAATTGAATTAATATTATTTAATTAATTGATATTTTAAAAGTAAAAATTAGAGATTAATTGTGACACTGATCCATAGGCGCTATCACCTCTCCTATTATATATAGATAGATATGTATTTATTAAATTGAATTAACCTACACTTAATGAATCATTCAAATTCTACTAATCTGTCAATCAATATAAAGCTGAAAATAAGCACGCTGATGTGGCATAACTCATTGGCCAGTATTATTATTTATCTATTTTCTCAGAATTTTAAATTTTTTTCCTTTCATTTTCTGTTCAAAAAATCCTATAAAAAATTACTCTCTTTCCTTATTATTAGCATTTATTTAAAATAATTTAACCTTCCAAATGCAACAGCTAAGTAAAATTACTCCCTTTCCTTATTAATAACACGCAATTTCTCCATTTAAATCACTGTTAAATAGTATTGGAATTAAGACATTGATTCATGAACTCCATACAAATGGCAGTAACGTTAATGTGTTATTATATTACAAAATAAATGAATTTAATTATATATTTAAAATTAAATTACTAATAACACTAACGTTAGCATTAATTACGACAGTTCATTTTTTTTATAATTACAACATTAATGATTACATTTAATTTCTAATAGCTATTTAAACTCTGTTAATCCTCAATATTTTCCTAAGCACATTCTACTTATTGTTTTACTTTGAGAAACTAGAGGTTATTCCTTTAGGCTTAAATAATAACTTTCCTACTCTCTATGATTTCTCTTCCTTTTTTTAGGTTACCTCTAACAATCTATGTCAAAATTGTGGTGTGATATTCAGTTGAAAGTATATATTTATATTATGTTATTACTTTATATTCTATACATAATTGTATTGTTACATCATTTTTTTTTTATTGTTTTGAGTTTATTATGAATTTTAGGTGCGCAGAAAATGTATCGAATGAACATAATCGAAAAAGAGGTGATTTTAGCTCCTTTTGAAGCAAAGAACGAAGATTGAAGGATGACTAGGTCCTCACCTCGCGAGAGACACATATGAAGAAAAAAAACAAAAGATTTTAAAGTTGATTGGCCTCATCATTTGTATGCATACATGAAGATTTCATCCATTAATCCATTATATCTTGGCTAAATTTGTAACAAGATCATATCATATTCCTATTTATTTAATTTTTCACCTTTTTGGATATTTTTCTCTGTTTTAATATCGTTCCTTTTTAAAAGTCAGGTGATAAGAATTCGATCAAAACTTAATATATATATATATATATATATATATATATATATATATATATATATATATATATATTCTTAATCATATTGATAATTAATACATGAGTAAATTTTTTATTTATAATTATTTTTATATAATTTTTGAATACCTAAATTTTAATTTTAAAATTCAAATTAATCTAATATTATTTACCCTTGAAATATAAGCAAATTGACTCTCGAGAAGTGACAACTATTTCAAAAGGAAGAAAATAAATTCAAAAATTAAGTTCTAATTACAACTCCAAAATATATAGGCAAAAAAACCACCGTTTCAAAAAACAGAGTTCATCGTTGATCCATAAAAAATAAACTTAGAGAAAGACATTGTTAGTTAACTTAATTTTAGCCATAGGATAATAACTAAGAAAAAAAGTTATAATCAAAAGAATACGTAGTAGATACCTTTTAACTCTCTAGTTGAAGAGTAGCAATCCCATTGAATTATAATGTTTCTACTTATATTTTTTTTTTCCTTTATATGTTTAGTTTCGTTTCTTTTTATTGTTTTATTTTTAATGAAAGAATTTTTTGGAAAACAAATGTTTTTATATCTAATGAAAGAAACAAACCTACCACTATTAAAATCACATATACAATTTCGTATTTAAAAATGAAAATCCTTTTTATATATTTGCATTTTTAAAGAAGATATAATAAAAAGAATACCGTTCATCTAACTCTAATTTTTATAACAAAATTATATGATAAGGATTTCATAAATATTTATAATTGTTTTTTATGCGTAAACATGAAGAGTTTTATCAAATTTGTTTGACAAAAATTTTATTTTAAATATCTTTTCAAAATTGATTAATGCGGATACGTTTTCTAGTTTTTAATAGAGACTAATTATAACCGACCTATTTTTTCTTCTCTATTTATCCAACTATGTGTTTATTATTATTAATTGAAGGTCCTCAACTAACCGTGTTAGTATACCTTGTATTGTTTGAGAAACATTTTAGGATTGGATTTTATTTGAACAAAATCACTTATAAGTTATTAAGAGATTAATTACTTAAATTTAAAAGTTGTATTAGAGATGATGAAGCTTTGATGTGATCTTGTGAGTAGTTTAAGTAGCTAACTTTGGTTAGTTCGAGAGGATAATTCTAAAAAACTAAAATAATTGATCGAGAGATAATTTTAGTAATAAGTTAAGACTCACGGTCGATAGAAAATAAGTCAACAAGATTATAGTTGACACATTAGGAATTTGTTCTGAAAAATGAGCAAATCATTATCCTATAACTTTTATTATCGAAAGAAGTTCATTTTATTTACTTGATAACTTTATTAATCCTTTTATTTATTATTTATTTGTCTAAGTTACAAAACAAAAATATTATCGCTTGAAAAGGTTGATTAAATTCTTCTTGGTGATATGAAAGTGAAGAAACCTATATCAGCAATTCGATATAAGAACCTGATTCTTGTAATACTTAAACATAACTTCATAACACAAAATAACAAAATTTTATTGGGGAAAGCCTTCTTACTCAAGGGAAGAAAAACCATGACCTACATCGTGTAGGATTTTCAGCAACTTCTCGCTAACTTCAAAGAGCGGCTTCAGGTTACAACTCTATAATCTAAGGGACTAACTCTAGTACCTCAACTCCAACAATTAACTATAACCGTTATATTTACTCTCCAAGAAGTCACAACAACTTCTTGCTACAACTCTCACAGACTCACTTTCCAACTTAGAATTATTACAACTCAATAATGATTCCAAATTACTTTAACAATAAACTTATGTAGAATGAAAACCTGACTCTAGTTCTTCTTTCTTCTGCCATTGTACGCTCCTTCTGCCACTTCTTGCCTTTTGCTGAAAACAACGATATTCATTGTGTGCAAAATCTAAAGTTTCGTTATTCAACTTTCTCCTTTTATAGTCATCCTGTTTTGCGCGTCCCGAAAACCCTAATTGAGTCCGAAAGTGGCTCTTCAATAGGTCGGCTACTCCTTTTATAGAACCTTATGTGTGTGTGTGTGTGTATATATTGTCTATTAATATTTTTTATGCAATACTAAGAGCTAATTCCGTTGTTAGCAGTAAAAATTACTAAATGTTTGAATTTTCTTGAACAAATTAAACTAAGGATATGCACTCTTTAAACTCACTCAATCGGTATTTTAATTTGGTGATTAATTCATGTGACTAACGAGATACTTTTTTTAAAAAAATATTCTCTTTATCCCAATCAAATTTTTTTATTACATAGGCAATAGGAAAGAGGAAATTGGGGAGGGGATAACTACAAGGTGGAGAATAGCTAGAACCCTCACCAACAAGGTGAAAGTTCACATACCCAACTAATTGGGTATTATCAAAATTCCAAGAAATTTTACTGTTAACAAGAAGTAAATCCATACATGGATATAGATGAAACGACTCCAACAACACCGTTGATAGAAGATGATCAATACGTCACATTTTCAAAACATCATTTAGGCTTATACAAAAAAGCTAGTAAATTAGAATGTAATGTTGATATTCGAATAATATTATTTTCATCAAACAATTTGAAATTATCGATTGATTTTCAAAACGTAATATAATGCTAAATAAAAGTACTCATCTTGTTGACTTGAAACAAAGTGAGCAAGATCAACAACAACCTTAAGAATTTTAAAATAAGCGATAATAAAATGAGTACTCTCACTTACTATTATATCAAGATTCAAAAAATTGACCAATTACTACTTATAAATAATACCATTTGATGAAAATAACATTATTCCATCATAAACATCAAATTCACTAGCCTTTTGTATAAGCATGAACAAGTTTTGAAATGTGACATTAATACCTTCATTTATATAAAGTATTGATCAATATTTTTGAAGAAAGGATATTTATAAGAAATAAAATATCACGATTATTTGTAAGCATCACAATTTTTTTTACGACGAAGCATTAGCTTTCTAACCTAATATTGTAATTAAATCAAATCTTTTTCATGAAAAAAAAATTATAGAAGCAAAATGAAATTGATATGATATGATATTTGTAATGAGATATGAACTTTAAATTTAAGTAGGCAAAATATTATTGATCAACTTACCTAATGCTAGGCTAGCATTTGACCATATATTTCCAAATATTTTGGGCAAATTAGTTTTTGGTAAAATTTTGCCATGTGTTTGACAACAAACTTCTAAACCTTTTTGGCAAGTCATTTATGAGTGAAGTTTTGCCATGTGTTTGGCTACAAATTTATAAATATTTTTGGCAAGTCATTATTGGGTGAGGTTTTGTCATGCGTTTGACCATATATTTTTTTTGGGAGATATACCCATAAGTTCTAAAAATTTATTAAAAATAGTCATAAGTTTGTATGTCATTTTATAATGAAAATGTTTCGTGAAAAGTAGTGACAACGAACATAATTAATATGAATTTGAAAAAAAAGGAAGAAAACAAAACGAAAATACCATTGATTTGTATACGAAAACTACTATTACTACTTCTAATTGAATGTGACTTTGAAGAGTAAGCTCGGATAAAAATTGTATAAAATATGTATATAATTATGATAAAAATTGTAACCAATTATATGACCAAACACAAATTACCAATTTTTTTCTAAATTTTTCCCAAATATAATTTCTTACTTTTGGATTACTAGGTTATGATTAGTAAATGAAAATGTAATTGGAAGGAACATTTACTACTAGAAAAACTCAAATTACATGGAAATTTTCTTGGGAATTTTGAAGCAAAATCTGCAGGTTTCAAATTTTGTTGCGAATTTTCCTGCCAATTAAAATCCATTGGAATTAAGCTCATAGGTAATTATTACCTGTGGATTTTTAAAATCCCAAAGTATGTTATTTGGGGATATTAATGTCGCATGTAATTTACCTACGAATTTTTTCACAAGAAATTCTTAAAATTCAGAAGTAATTTTTGGTAAAAATTTGTGAGATAGAAGGGATTAATTATTTTATTGTCTTCTGTTTTCTCAATATTTAATTTGTTTTTCCTTGTTCTATTTATGTCTATTTGTTTTCTCCAATTTAATTAATTTAATAGTGCCTCTATTTGTTTTCTCCATATTTATTTTGTTTTCTCCCCAATTTAATTAATTTTATAGTGCACACAAACAATTTAGTCAACCCTAACTAATTACTAGTACTTATTGTTTAGGTTCCTAATTTAATTCCTAGAAGACCGAGAAATTAATTACTAATCACGTTAGGAGGAAGCCTTGGAAGGCTGAACTTTTTATCCTTATCCACCGATGTGATATAGAATCAGTGATTCACAAATTACATTTTAATTTTTTTTTTTCCAATTTTCCTTCAATAAATCAATGTGTTAAAATATTTATTTATTCTCTATTTCTAATATGTGTAAATAAAGTATTTCATCCGGTTCAAATTACATTCTTTTAATATACGTAAATAAAGTATTTCCTTCATCTCAAGTGTCGTCTTGAAATTCAAACATATTTTTCTTTGACCGTAATTTCTTGATATATTTTTTACAAATATTTGAATTAATTATTATTATTTATAGTACTTTTATGTAGTTTTCAAATATGTAAATTTTATTTCAAAAAATTTAAAGATTTTATGCTTAAATTTATGATCAAAATTAAATTGTTTCACTCTCGAAATTGTGCAACATAAATTGGACACACACACACACTATACATTTTTCAATTTTTTTTTAATTTACTATAGATTTATATATTGTAGAAGACAATTAAACTTTATGCTAATAACAAGTATAAATAAAATATTCCCTACTTAAAACATATACAGTAAAACCTCGATAAAGTAATATTCGATAAAGTAATAATCTCGCTAAATGAATATTTTTCTCTGATCCCGACTTGGGCCAGTTATATTAAAGTAATATTCTCGCTAAATGCATTAGATAATAATTAAAAATAAAGTATTAAAGGCCCAGAAAAAATATAAAGCAATAATTACTAGAATACATCAAGAATTTATATATATTTAATCAGTCAATAATACTAGACCAATAACTATTTATTTTTAAAATATGATTCTATAGTTGATTTTTTTTTCTTCCCACCAAAACCAAAATTAATCTCATCCTTAACTTTTTGAAGAGCAAACACAATTTCCGGAATATTTTGTTCGTGTTGTACCAAATAGTTTGACAATGTAGTCATTGCTTGAAATGCCTCATTTGACGATACATGTGGGACAATGCTACTATCATCTTGTTCAGGATCATTCTCATCATCATTATTCATTACAGATTGAATAATCTTTTCCTCTGTAGATGATTCCATAACTGTATCATTCTCGTTAGGGTAGTTTAAAAGATGTTCAACATCCATCACATTTCTATAGGCTAAATTAGAGATGACATAATTTAATTCTTGGATACCTTCATCTAATTCACCAACTTCTTGGATACCTTCATCTAATTCACCAACTTGTGGTTTAGGAACATTGTTTTCTTCCTACCGGATCTTGCAATGCCAAAAACAATTTGCAATTGTTATTTCTTTCACATCAAAATTCCAAGCCAAGTTAGAAAAATTAATAGCATTCAAAATATTAATTTTTTCAGTATTTGGTTCTTCAACTTCAAGGCCTTGTAGGATGCTGAAATAAATACGACGACGATAATGAGCTTTGAATGCTCGAATAATCCCAGCATCACATGGTTGAATCTTAGACGTTGTGTTAGGAGGTAAGAAAAACAACTCTACATTTCTTAGGCCTTCAACTATCTTTGGATGAGCTGGGCAATTGTCTACTATTAACAAAACCTTCCTGCCATTCATTCTCTTATCAAACCAGCCAACATATTCTTGGAAAAGCAAGCCAGTCATCCAAGCTTTCTTGTTGGATCTATACATGCAATTAAGATTGTTCATGTTCACATTTTTAAAGCATCTAGGATTTGCAAACTTACCAATAATCCACAATGGTACTTTGTCAGATCCATCACCATTGCAACAGAGAGCAAGAGTAATTCTCTCTTTGTCTTTTTTGCGACCTTCAAGCTGCTTGGTAGCAAGTGAATGATCAGCTTCCAATCGGTAAAATAGTCCAGTTTCATCCATATTATAAATATCCTTCAATTCAAACTGATCTAGTTTTGACCGTATGCTAGGCAATTCGTTTTCAATATTCTCCATGATAACTGAACCACTTTCACCAAAACGTTTGTAAGACTTGATTCCGTATCTTGACTTGAAACGTTCTAACCAACCAGAAGAGAAGCTGAATTCTGGATTAGTTTCACCATACATTTTCAGGAAAAGATCTTTTGCTTTTCCTTGGATAATTTCCCCTGACATGTTCACTTTCTCTTGCATTTGAAGAAACTACTCGTACAAAACTTTCTCTAAAATACTCAAGGGTGTGACCTAGTGATCAAATAAAGTGGTTTAAAAATCATGAGATCTGTTATCCCCCCCCTCCCCCCCCCCCCATCTTTTAGCCTTGTGAATAGAGTTATCTAGTACTTGTTATTGATATGAGGTAACATTTATCCTGTAAATTAGTCCAGGTGCACATAAATCGACTTATATACCACTATTATCAAAATATATATTTCATTGTGTATTAATTTCTCATTTTTACAACCCAAAATAAACACATTCACACAACACAAGTCTCCCGTTAAAATCTGTTACACACATTTATTTGGTGTTATAACTCTACTTACGGGTTTAACAACTTTCCTTGATTTTCATTTATACTTTATATTCGTGTTAAAAAAATTATTTAATATATATAAATAATTTATTAGATTTAAATAAACTATTTTTTCTAAATTCAAAAGAATTATACACAATAAAAATAAATTTGTGAATAATTCTATCCAATTGTGTTTATTTGCATAGAAACCTGCTATTAGTTTTGAAGTTTTAAACTGAAAAAGGTATAATCAACTTTGAAGGTAGAAGCTTCCCACTTTTAATAATATATATGATATGATATATGATTATATATGATATATGATATGATACATAAATTGTCTTTTATAGTATGAGATCTAGTTGACTTTCCTAAGGAGCGTAAAGCTATTGGGAATAAATGGATTCTCAAAGTTAAATGAAAATCAGATGGGTCAATAGAAAGACACAAAGCACGATTGATAGCAAAAGGTTTTACTCAAGAAGATGGAATAGACTATGAGGAAACTTTTTCACCAGTTGTGATTTGTGAAGTTTACCTCTATACGATTACTTTTAGCTATTGTTGCATGTTTAGATCTAGAATTACACCAAATTGATGTGAAGACCGTTTTTCTCGATGAAAAATTAAACGAGGAAATCTACATGGAACAACCAGTATGTTTCATTGTCAAAGGGTAAGAAAAAGAAGTTTGTAAATTGTAAAGATCTATGTATGGCCTAAAGCAATCTTCAAGGCAGTGGTCCCTGAGATTTCATAAGCAGGTGATATCATTTGATTTCGCCATGATCGATTAAGACCATTGCATTTATGTGAGAATGTCCAAGGAAAAATTTGTAATTCTTTCTCTTTACGTAGATGATACTTTATTAGCTAGAAATAATTTGAAGTATATGAAAATTGTCAAGTCATGACTTTCAAAATCAAAGATATGGGTGAAGCAGACTATATTTTGGGTGTTAAGATCCAAAGAGACCGTTCAAAGAAATTTTTGAGTTTATCTCAACAAACTTACGTAAAGAAAATATTGGAACTCTTTTGAATTAATAGTTGCAAATCCATGGATGCTCTTGTAGCAAGGGGTGAAACTTTCAACATTGAAATGTGTCCAAAGACTGAAAAAGAAAAAGAAGACATGTCCCGAGTTTCATATTCTAGAGTTGTTGAGAGTTTGATGTATGCTATGATTCGTACTCGCCCAAACATTTGTTATGCCGTAAGTTTGGTTAGTAGGTATCAATCCAATCTTGGAAGAGTTCATTGTAAAGCAGTAAAGAGAATATTTCGATACCTGAAGGGAACATCAGATCATTCACTATGTTATAGTGCATATTATTTATTCATAAGAGGTTGTACACCCAGTTATGCTTTCTTACTTAATGGTTGTGCTATTTCATGGAAAAGTAAGAAACAAACTTGCACAACTCTCTCAATTATGGAATCTGAATTCGTGGTTTGTGCGTCTGTAGTACAAGAAGTTGTTTGGGTAAATAGATTCTTTGAGCATTTGAATATTGCAAAGAATTCTAAGGGTCCCATGATTCTATATTGTGGTAGTCAGGCGGCTATCACATACACGAAAGATCCTAAGTATCACAACAAGACCAAACACATTGACATCAAGTATAACTTTGTGAGAAACATAGCAGCAAGTGGAGAAATAAATTTGCAATACATTCCTACTCGTGAAATGATAGATGATCCTTTTACACATGCAATATCTAGAGACTTATTTGAGAAACATGTTAAGGCTCTAGGTTTGCGTAGGATATGATGATATTTATGTATTGTAAAATAACTTGGTAGTTATAATATTCTCATCAATATATGACTATTTTGAATTTATATTCATATCTCATATGCCTTTGATATTGATTTTAGAAATAAAGTATGTCGAACGAGGCACAAGATGTGCTCTCTCACACGAACAATCGCCTCTTTCATCGAGGAACATGAAGAGAGGAGTTTCACCACCATGCTATGACTTGTTTTATTAGCCAGATAAGAGTCTCTCTAAGAAGATGAATTTGAGGATCATTGAAACAAAAATCTCGGGTTAGACATCTAGAGGTGTCTAAACCAAGATTTGTACGATGTATGAATGATTAAAAGAATGAGACACACGCACCAATATAAGGTGAGAACATCGTAGCACGCATTTCGTACCACGTGTGTCAAGATATCACTGGGTTAACGGAAGAATGGTTCCCAACTTCTTTATCGTGTGAGAGCCCAAAAAGTAAAATTAACTTTTCATTGGAATACCCTTCGACCTTTTACTGTTTCTTGAAGTTTCGATCGGTGTTGCTACTTTAGCATGTTACTAATATCCATGAGTGATTTGGTAAAGCAGTGCATGTCTAGAAAAGCAGTTGATATGGAACGGATAAATTCGAGTAGAAAGGAAAGATGATTAAACTGAATAATTTAACTTACATACACAAGCCGACTATTACACTCGAGTGTAATTGTGTATATAAAGTTAATTATGAACTCGAGTTAACCTCTGTAAGAGGATGAGGGATCAAATAAGTAACTATTGAAGTAGTGAATGAAGTCTGGAATATTGTGACTAATAGTGTCCTTAAATTAATAGTGAATTCTTTCCACGTATGATTGAATTCCTATGTAGGGCTTGTAAAAACCTTGAAGGCAAGCCTTGGTACTCACAAGTCGCATGAACTATTTATCGTATGAATTGTGTGTTTAGTTGATATCATATTGATTTATGTCTTGTCCACCATGTGTGAAGTGGGAGATGTAAGTTTTGGATCGTGGATCGACCCCACCTAATATGACCCGACCCAAGTTTTTTTTTTTTGAAAAAGATATAAGTACCAATTTGAAAAAGGGACGGAAACAGGTACTTTGTAATTGTTCCAACGTATACTGATCTTCCTTTTTAAAAATGGATGTTGAACGTTTTTCAATAATAAATAGAACAAATCAACAAAGACTAATAACCGTAGACTTTAATTGATCAGACTTCAACATTCAATAGTTCAGACTCAAACACAACTCATGAACCTGGTTTCACTGTTGTTGTGACGAAGCCTTGCAATTTTGCTCCAATGACTATTGCTCTCAAGATGATGACTTTCGTGAATATGCAATAGGTGCCACTCTGCCTTTGCTGGAAAATTCTCTCAATTGAGATTGCAGAAGCCGATCTTCTCTTCTTTGACTTTGTCCATTTGTAAAGGTTGATTTTTGCCTTGATCGACTTCTGCAAGGAAAGGAATACGTTTTCCTAAAACTAATCCTTTTCCTTATAGAACTTGTTTGCGTTCTTCCTTTTTCGGCATAGGAGTTGTTTATCGTAGTTGACTCCTACAAGGAAAGTATTTTACTCTTTAAAAAGCTTTCCTTTTCCTATAAGGAGTCTTCTGCACTCCCTTTCCTTATTTAGGAACTTTCCTTTTCCTATAAGGAGTCTTCTGCACTTCTTTTCCTTATTTAGGAATCTTTTGATTTAATAAGGATTCTTAGTTCCCCCGTTGGTTCTGCTACTGGATTGTGAACCAGGCTCACTTTGTACGGTTTCTCAGTTAGAGCTTTATTTCTATTTTCACTCCTTTATTTTCTGCACTATATTACGAGTCTTCTTTGCCGCAATCTCCCATATTTGTACAAGTTGCTCGCATTCACTTCTGGAGACCCGGTTTATCTGATAGAGTACACATAAGACAACAAATAGTAAATCAGGTTCACTTTATCAATCTTCAAAACTACTTATATGTTCTCCTACTTCCCAACAAATTCTTTCATAATTAATCTTAACACATGGTTTCCATTACATTCAGTAAATGCTAATCCACTCCATAAGTTGACTGACTTTCAGCAGTACAACTTGTACTCTAAACCAAACAACACTCCACAAGTTGACTGACTTTCAGCAATCAAAGTTTTTAAAGTCAAAGAAATGGCAAAGAATTCAGCATTCTCAACTTCAAAAGACACTCAACAAGTTGACTGACTTTCTCACTAATACAACTTGTACTCTTAACCAAGTAATACTCCAATAGTGTATTAAATACATCTTCTAAAATTATTATTTTGCATTATCAATTCTTATTTTAGTCACAGTCGTTATGGGCAGAATCTGCAATCTCCTCTTTGCTCTTGCAATTTTGATTCTACTATTGCATCACCATACATCACTTGCTACTGTTATTAATATTAACACTGATAAAGCTTCTCTTCTTGCATTGAAATCTCTCATTTATTCTGATCCTAACAACATCTTAGCTAGCAACTGGTCTTCTTCCGTCCCAGTTTGCAGCTGGATTGGAATTACTTGTGGCTCCCGTCACCATCGAGTCACTGCTTTAGACATTTCTAACATGCAACTTCATGGTACCATTCCACCACACATTGGAAACCTCTCATTTCTCGTCTCCCTTGACATCAGTGACAACACTTTCCATGGGGGTTTACCGGAAGAGTTTGCTCATTTACAAAGGTTGAAAGTCATTAATGTTGCAAGCAATAACTTCACTGGAGCCATTCCACCATTTTTAAGTTTGTTACCGAACCTACGCTTTCTGTACCTCTGGAACAACCAGTTTTCAGGGAAAATTCCATCTTCCCTTTCCAATCTCACAAAGCTGGAAGTGTTGAGCTTGCGGAATAATTTTCTCGAAGGAGAGATCCCTCGAGAAATCGGTGATCTTCGCTACCTGACTTTTTTAGACCTGCAAGATAATCAGCTTACTGGCTCTATACCAACATCAATCTTCAACATTACGACAATGCAAAATATTGGTCTTAGCAATAACAATCTTACTGGTAAGCTTCCAACAACTATATGCGATCATCTTCCACACTTGAAAGGACTTTACATCTCAAAAAACTACCTAAGTGGCGTTATTCCACCAACCCTGGAGAAATGCAAAAAGCTTCAAGTCTTGTCATTGTCCCTGAATGAGTTTACGGGAACTGTACCAAGAGAGCTAGCCAACTTAACAGCTCTTACAAGATTATATATTGCAACTCTGCATTTGGAAGGTACACAAATGAAAATTTTCATTCTTTTCTCTCTTTCGCAAAACTAGTAACTCATATATTTCCCTAAATTTACAGGAGAGATACCATTGGAGCTAGGTAATCTTGAGAAACTACAGAGGCTGATATTAGCCGAGAACGGGTTCACTGGTTCTGTCCCTGCAAACATTTTTAACATGTCAGCACTGAAGATCCTAGAACTTTCACTAAACAATTTTTCAGGTACTCTACCTTCAGATTTAGGTCGTGGAATGCCCAATCTAGAAGGACTTTACTGTGCAGCAACTAATCTAACTGGTTTTATCTCTGATTCAATCTCAAATTCTTCGAAACTCAGAGAAATTGATCTCACAGTCAACAGTTTCACAGGTCCTATTCCCGAATCACTTGGTAACTTAGAATACCTCGAGATTCTAGGCTTGCAAATGAATAATTTTTTCAGTGATTCAAAAATGAGCTTTCTTACATCATTGTCCAACTGTAGGAATCTTAGAGTACTCTGGATTGGTGATAATCCGTTGGATGGCGTTTTGCCTCCATCTGTTGGTAATTTATCCAAATCTCTAGATTCTTTTGATGGAAATGGTTGTAAACTTAAGGGTGTCATACCTCAAGAAATCGGTAATCTTACTGGAATGACATCAATGAGTCTATATAACAATGAGTTGATAGGACATATTCCAGACACTGTCCATGACATGCTGAGCCTTCAAGAACTTTATTTATTAAGCAATGAGATAGAAGGAATCATACCAGATGTTATCTGCAATTTAAAGAATCTTGGCGCATTAGACTTGTCAGAAAATCATTTTTCTGGTTCAGTGCCCTCATGCTTAGGGAATGTTACTAGTTTGAGGAAACTTCATCTAGCTAACAACAACCTGGATTCTAGATTACCTTCAAGCTTGGGGAGCCTTCAAGATCTCATAGAATTAGATATTTCGTCCAATTTATTGAGTGGGGAAATTCCACTGGAGAGCGGAAACTTAAAGGCTGCAACACTCATTGATTTGTCAAGGAATTATTTTTCTGGTAAGATTCCTAGTACTCTAGGGAGTCTAGATAAATTGATTAATCTTTCTCTAGCACATAATAGATTAGAGGGGCCTATTCCAGAATCATTTGGCAAAATGTTGTCCTTGGAATACTTGGATTTGTCCTATAACAATCTTAGTGGTCAAATTCCAAAGTCATTAGAAGCTCTTGTGTATCTCAAAAACATGAATTTCTCATTCAATAAACTCAGTGGAGAGATTCCCATCGGTGGTCCTTTTGCAAATGCCACAGGTCAATCTTTCATGTCCAATGATGCACTCTGTGGTGACTCCCGGTTTAACATTAAACTATGCCTGACCAAATCTGAAAAGAAGTCAAGAAGAAAAAAAGTGCTTATAGGTTTATACGTGCTGTTAGGGATTGGATCACTCCTTGCATTGGCTGTTGGATATGTGGTGTTAAGATCGAGAAAGACAAAGAAAAATGCAAGTCAAGAAGATGTAACTCTGGTAAAAGGGCACGGAAGAATTTCCTATTATGAACTTGAACAGGCAACAGAAGGATTCAACGAAAGCAATTTGCTTGGTAATGGAAGTTTCCGCACGGTCTACAAAGGGATACTTAAGGATGGTACCCTTTTAGCAGCAAAGGTCTTCAATGTGCAGTTGGAGGGTGCATTCAAAAGTTTTGACACAGAATGTGAGATACTTCGGAACCTTCGCCACAGAAATTTGACCAAAGTCATCACCAGCTGCTCCAACCTTGATTTTAAAGCCCTAGTGTTGGAATACATGCCCAACGGGACCCTTGGTAAATGGTTATACTCTCATAACTTGTTCTTGAACTTACTGCAGAGACTTGATATAACGATAGATGTTGCGTCGGCAATAGACTATCTCCACAATGGTTATTCAACACCAGTGGTGCATTGTGACCTGAAGCCAAACAATGTCTTGATAGATCAAGAAATGGTTGCTCATGTAAGTGATTTTGGCATTGCAAAAATGTTAGGTACAGGGGAGGCTTTTGTCCAAACAAGGACAATTGCAACCATTGGTTATATTGCTCCAGGTATATTATAGTTATTTTTAGAGTTTTCATATTGTTTAAATACTCAAAACAACTCTTTCCCCTAGATATAGATCGATATTCATAGTTTTGGCATATTCCATTTTAACTAAGAAGCTTTTATGATAATTTTTTACCATGATTGCAGAGTATGGACAGGATGGAATAGTATCCACGAGTTGTGATGTTTATAGTTTTGGCATTCTAATGATGGAGACGTTTACAAGAATTAGACCAACTGATGAAACTTTTACCGGAGACTTGACCATACAACGTTGGGTTAGTGATTCAATCCCAAGTGGAATTCATAAGGTGGTGGATTCTAATTTGATACAACCAGGGGATGAACAAATCGATGCAAAGATGAAATGTTTGTTATCAATCATGGAACTAGCTTTGAGCTGCACATTAGCGACCCCTGATGCAAGAATTAGCATGGAAGATGCTCTTTCAACACTGAAAAAGATTAGGCTCCAGCTTGTCAGTAGTCTGCACTAGGTGGAATCGGAACCGTGTGTTCTTGTTATGTTATTTGATCATCTATGTCAGTTAGGTTAAGATTTCCATTCTGCACAAGTAGTTTTAAGTGTTGTAGTCACTGTTGTAGGAAGCAGCTTGTTTCTTGATATATGTAAATTTGATGATATATAAAAGTCGAAAAATGACAGTCTACTCAAGTATCTTTTCATGAAACTCGTTAGATGCATTATTTTGGAACTCGTTCATGAAAAGTTGCTGCCTAGTTTGTTGCAGAACATTCACCACAAGAAATTGTGTCCCCCAAACTCGTTAGATGCATTATTGGTGCTCAACCAATACACCATATTTTGAAGCTGTAGTTCGCAACTTAACAGCTGCGAAGTGCCCAGAATTTTCAAGAACTAAAGCTTGTATTAGTACACGACTATCATCAAAACCAACGTGCTCTGCACCTATAATTTAGCCTCTGTTTCCAGCAGTGAATTGCTGCTCAAATCGACACTCGATGCGACCAGAATTTGGTCATTCAGTAATCTGTAAAACAGAATATTTTGCACCAGTTCAATCTCTCCAGTAGTATTCCTTTTCTCACTAAACATATTTTTCAAATCACCTGTAAACTTCATGCTCAACCAAATCAGAATTTTTTTAGGCCTAACCCATCGGTGACCCCTTAAAGTTGGCACGATGTTTCACTTATACACCTTAACTGGACGATGTTCATTTTAGACACCTTAAGTAGGATCCCGCTGTGTCATTTTGACACCTTTTTTAATATCAACAAAAACATATAATTGTAGAGAATAGCAGAAGAAAAGTATAATTAGGAAACCTTCTGCTAGCCCAAGATCATTAACTAAGATCGGAAGATTCAACTAAAGAAGAAGAGGAAGCTAGAAAGGAGAACTTGATTATGGAAGAAGACTCTTGAAATGGGTTGTTCTTAGAATGCTTGTGTTTTTGGTTGTATACAAATGTACAAGACCACCCATATTTATACTTGTTCATGGATGGTTCTAGAAATTCTTCTAGATACTTCGACAAAGAAAATTCTAGTGAACTTTATCTTCTAGAGATAATTATCCTAGATATTATCCTACACTATTCTAGAAACATTACTAGAACAATCTATCATATTCCAAAAAATCAACTTTAACTTTTTCACACTCCCCCTTAAAGTGATTTTTTGAAAACTATCCCACACTTGTTACAGAAGAACTCAAACGAAGCTTTGAGCTACATCTTGGTGAAAATCTCAAAATTTTCTTCTGGACTTCTCTTGCTTCTTCAAATGATAATGATTTTCTGTTATCGAATGGTCCATGTAAATTATCTCCTTGCTGAGTTTCTGAACTCCCCCTTTCTCTTAACTTTTTGACATCACTTTCCTGTGAAGTGTCAACACCAACATAGGATCCACTTCCATATTCTCTTATCATCTCCTCGATAGATTTGTTGGCATCCTCAGAGCTTTCGAAAATCATATCGTTTGTCTTTGATACTTCAATATCAGCTTCTTTCTCTATTTGATCTCCACTTTCTCCATCTGCTTTTAGAATTTTCTCTAAGTCATTAGTTGAGCTTGATGTTTCAAATGATTGACAAGATACTTTCGCTTCTAATACATCTCCCCCAATGCTTTCTTTGTAAAGGTCGCCACTAGCACATGTAGTTTTAGATATTTCTTTTTCAGGATCTTCTTCTTTGATTTCTTCAATAGTAGCTACCGTATCAACAATGGGAGCATCCTCAAAAATTTCTTGCTTTATGCCAACAACATCAGTTTCTTGCTTCTCCACGTGATCGACTATATTATATTCTATATCCTCGATCCAATCTCTTTCAATATTGACGGAAGTCATGGCATTTATTGCTCGAGCCTCAACTACTAAACAATTACCCCACTCTTCTTCTTCTTCAACAACAACTTTTTGAGTCATATTGCTCTTCTTGGCTCGGCAATATCTTTTTATGTGCCCTACTTCACCACAACGATAACATCTGAGAGGCTTCTTACCATAATAGTTAGAAGACTCTTCCTTCTCTCCAGGTGAGCGTAAACCACCTGAGGATCGAGAGTGTGGCACATCTCTTGTTTTTCCTTTAAAATTCCTCTTGTTGGCTACAAGAGCATTTTCTTCTCCTTCTTTGACAAATACACTAGCCAACTGCTTGGCCAGTAGTTCCTGTGACGACAACAAATTTTCAAACTCCTCCAAGGATGGTTGTTGAGCCCATCCTTGAATCGACGTCACAAATGGAATATATTCAGGTTTCAACCCACGAATGACTATTCTTCTCATTCGTGCTTCAGAAATAGCCTCCTCCGGATTCAATAAACATATCTCAGAACATAAGTTCTTAATCTTTAAAAAATACTCGGAGATAGAAAGATTACCTTGAGTGGTGTTAGCCAATTCATTCTCCAACATCTGCAGCCGAGCTTCATTCTTCTTATTGAACAAGCGATCGAGGGTCCTCCATATTTCATGAGCTGATTTACACTTTATAATGTGATCAAATAAGCCGGAGGAGATTGTCCTCTTCAGAATGAACTCCGCCTTCGCATTAACCTGCTTCCACTTCTTGTATATGCTACTATTTTCCGGTCCGTCAGCAGGAGGACTTGTGTCATTCCCATTAACAACATCCCACAAATCCTCTCCCACAAGGTATGATTCCATACATGTTTTCCATACCTTGTAATTGGACTGATTCAACAACTCCATCCCCAGTCCATTAACACGGCCGCTAAAATCCATATAGACAAACCAGTTGAATCTACCTCTAACCTGATCTTGAGATAACACCCGCAAGCCAATCTATGACTATGGCTCTGATACCATGTAGAGAATAGCAGAAGAAAAGTATAATCAGGAAACCTTCTGCTAGCCCAAGATCGTTAACTAAGATCGGAAGATTCAACTAAAGAAGAAGAGGAAGCTAGAAAGGAGAACTTGATTATGGAAGAAGACTCTTGAAATGGGTTGTTCTTAGAATGCTTGTGTTTTTGGTTGTATACAAATGTACAAGACCAACCATATTTATACTTGTTCATGGATGGTTCTAGAAATTCTTCTAGATACTTCTACAAAGAAAATTCTAGTGAACTTTATCTTCTAGAGATAATTATCCTAGATATTATCGTACGCTATTCTAGAAACATTACTAGAACAATCTATCATATTCCAAAAAATCAACTCTAACTTTTTCACAATAATGTGTGTGTATTACACTCACGGACTGTCTGCTAGGGAACCTCCATAACAACCATCATGTGACTTGATCATGTATTTGACAGCTGTAATTAAATCCATCATTTAACTTTGGTTGCCTTGTGATCTTGCCATGTGTCCTCCTTTTGTCTGCAGTGTTTGATAGATTCATCAGAGGCTTTGACCATTGGTTCACTTCAACTTCATTCACTTCTTTGCTCTGTTGAACCTTCATTTGTGTGTCTGCCTTCTCAAAACTAAATTCACCAGTAGAACTAATCTCAATAAAGAGGAACTCCGAAGTTGCAAGGCATATCAATTTGGTAAGCAAACAAGATTTTCATTCACAAAATCAACTTGGAGAGCAACGTAACTTAACAATTGCAGAAGTCCTTATTTCACTATATCAGAATTACATGTATATATATATATACACACTAGCATGAATCTGAATAAGATGTGGTGTTAAAAACTATCTCTACCTAGCTTCCTGTTTCAATCATGTTAAATTTATATATATTCCACCACATTTGTGTAAGGATTTTTGTTTGTTACCCAGTCGGTGTACCATATCTATTTTAAGTTCCGATTAATTAGGATTTTGAAAAGTTTCATCTGCCTATTAAAAGAGGATCCATTTTTAGTATTCGAACACAAAATCTCTAGTTAAAGATGAATACAGGTTAAACAACTTTATTTGTTAGTCAAGTGGAGAAAAGATCATGTTAATTGTTGGTAACGCCAAGACAAGTCTTGATAAGATAAAGTTCAAAGGTGAATGACAGAAAATTATGTTAAAACAATTTAACAACCAAACTTTCAAAAAAGTTTTAACTAGTTGTTTTATCCAACTAAATAAATTGACCCCATTGACTAAAAGACATTCCAATATAAAAACAGTATATAGGTATACATTAATCTTTAAATAGATCGTCTAAGATCATTGCTTTGTTTTACCAAGTACTCTTGTCATAGTTATGGCAAGAACTTGCAATCTTCTGGTTTCTCTTGCAGTTTTCATTACGCTTCATCGTCATACTTCTTCACTTGCTAATATTAGCACTGATAAAGCTGCTCTACTTTCCTTGAAATCTCACATATCTTTTGATCCTAACAACATCCTAGCAAGAAACTGGTCTTCTTCCAGCCCGGTTTGCAGCTGGATTGGAATTACTTGCAGCTCCCGCCACCACCGAGTCACTGCTTTAGACATTTCTAGCATGCAACTTCATGGTACCATACCTCCACATCTTGGAAACCTCTCATTTCTTGTTTCCCTCAACATTCATAACAACACTTTCCATGGAGATTTTCCAAAAGAGTTGGCCCATTTACAAAGGTTGAAATCGATTAGTGTCACGAGAAATAATTTCACTGGAGCCATTCTATCATATTTAAGTTTGTTACCGAACCTACACTTTGTTTATCTTTCGATGAATCAATTTTCGGGAGAAATTCCTTCTTCCATTTCCAATATAACAAAGCTGGAAGTGTTGAGTATGCAAAGTAATTTTCTAGAAGGAGAGATCCCTCGAGAATTCAGTGATCTTCGCTACCTGACATTTTTAGATCTGCAATATAATCAACTTAGTGGCTCTATACCAACATCAATCTTCGTCATTACGACGATGAAAAACCTTGGTCTTTCCTTTAACAATCTCACAGGAAAGCTTCCAACAACTATATGTGACCATGTTCCAAATTTGGAAGGGCTTTACCTCTCAAAAAACTATATAGGTGGCGTTATCCCACCGAACTTAGAAAATTGCAGAAAGCTTCAAATCGTGTCATTGTCTTACAATGAGTTTATTGGAATTGTACCGAGAGAGCTAGCCAACCTAACAGCTCTTACGGAATTGTATATTACAGATCTACATTTAGAAGGTAGTATTATATTCTATAATAAGAAAAATGAAAATGTTCTTCCTTTTCTCTCTTCCGCAAAACTGGCAACTCATACATTTCCCTAAATTAATGACAGGAGAGATACCAGCGGAGCTCGGTAATCTTGAAAAACTACTAGTGTTGGGATTATCACAAAATCAGTTTAGTGGTTCAGTCCCTCCAACCATTTTTAACATGTCAGCACTGCAGAGTCTAGCACTTACAGAAAATAAGCTTTCAGGTACTCTACCTTCAGATTTAGGTCGTGGAATGCCGAGCCTAGAACAACTCCTTTTTGGAGTAAATAATCTTAGTGGTTTTATCTCTGATTCAATCTCAAATTCTTCAAAACTCAGAATACTTGATATCTCAGGCAATAGTTTCACAGGTCCAATTCCGGGATCACTTAGTAATTTAGAGCACCTTGAGGTTCTGAGCTTTTCAGGAGATAATTTCGTCAGCGATTCAACATTGAGCTTCCTCACATCATTGACAAACTGTAGGAATCTAAGAGTACTCTGGTTTGATGGAAATCCATTGGATGGTGTTTTGCCTGCATCAGTTGGTAATTTCTCAAACTCACTGCATACTTTTAGAGGAAGTGATTGTAAATTGAAGGGCGTCATTCCTCGAGAAATTGGTAATCTTACTGGAGTGACAAGGATTGATCTGTATAACAATGAGTTGACCGGACATATTCCAAATACTGTCCAAGGAATGTTGAGCCTTCAAGAACTTTACCTACAAAGCAACAAGATAGAAGGAACTATACCAGATGTTATGTGCAGTTTGAAGAATCTTGGTGCGTTAGACTTGTCAAGAAATCAGTTTTCTGGTTCAGTGCCACCATGCTTAGGGAATGTTGCTAGTTTGAGGACACTTTATCTAGCTGTTAATAGGCTGAATTATAGATTACCTGCAATCTTGGGGGGCCTTCGTGATCTCATAGAATTCAATATTTCATCAAACTTATTGAGTGGAGAAATTCCCTTTGAGATTGGAAACTTAAAGGCTGCAGCACTCATTGATTTGTCAAAAAATGATTTTTCTGGTAAGATTCCTAGCACTCTAGGGGGTCTAGATAAATTGATTAATCTTTCTTTGGCACATAATCGATTAGAGGGGCCTATTCCAGATTCATTTGGCAAAATGTTAGCATTAGAATTCTTGGATTTGTGCTATAATAATCTTAGTGGTGAAATTCCAAAGTCATTAGAAGCTCTTGTGTATCTCAAACACATGAATTTCTCATTCAATAAACTCAGTGGAGAAATTCCCATTGGTGGTCCTTTTGCAAACATCACCAGCCAGTCCTTCCTCTCCAATGATGCACTATGTGGTGACTCTCGATTTATCGTGAAACCATGCCCTACCAAATCTACAGAGAAGTCGAGAAGAAAAATGGTGCTCACAAGTCTATATATTCTATTAGGGATTGGATCACTCCTCGCGTTGACTGTTGGATATGCGGTGTTAAGATTGAGAAAGAGAAAGAAGAATGCAAGTCAAGTAGATGTGTCTCTCGTAAAAGAGCATGAAAGAATTTCCTATTATGAACTTGAACAAGCAACTGAAGGATTCAACGAAAGCAACATGCTTGGTAGTGGGAGTTTCAGCACGGTCTACAAAGGGATACTTAAGGATGGTACTCTTTTGGCAGCAAAGGTATTCAATGTACAATTGGAGGGTGCATTCAAAAGTTTTGACACGGAATGTGAGATACTCCGGAACCTTCGCCACAGAAATCTGACCAAAGTCATCACCAGCTGCTCCAACCTTGATTTCAAAGCCCTAGTGCTAGAATACATGCCCAATGGGACACTCAATAAATGGTTATACTCCCACAACTTGTTCTTGAATTTATTGCAGAGATTAGATATAATGATAGATGTTGCATCAGCAATGGACTATCTCCACAATGGCTATTCAACACCTGTGGTGCATTGTGACTTGAAGCCAAGCAATGTGTTGCTAGATCAAGAAATGGTTGGCCATGTCAGTGATTTTGGCATTGCAAAATTGTTAGGTGCAGGGGAGGCTTCTTTTGTTCAAACAAGGACAATTGCAACCATTGGATACATTGCTCCAGGTATATTAGAATGTTTTAGTGTTTTTCATATCGTTTAAATACTCAAAATAATTCTTGCCCTTAGATATAGGTCGATACTCGATACTCTCAAGGAAACTTTTATGATAATTTTCAATCATGATTACAGAGTATGGACAAGATGGAATAGTATCCACAAGTTGTGATGTTTATAGTTTTGGCATCCTGATAATGGAGACGTTTACAAGAATGAGGCCAAGTGATGAAATATTTCATGGAGAAATGAGCATACAACGTTGGGTTAGTGATTGCTTTCCAAGTGGAATTGATAAGGTGGTGGATTTGAATTTGGTAACGTCTGGGGAAGAACAAATCGACTCAAAGATGCAATGTTTGGTATCTATCATGGAATTAGCTTTGAGATGCACTTTAGTGAAACCTGATGCAAGAATTAGCATGAAAGATGCTCTTTCGACACTTAAAAAGATTAGGCATCAACTTGTCATTAGTTGCTACTAGGTGGAATATAATTGTAGTATAGCATCTTGTATGTTTCTTGATTACATATGTTGGTTGTGTTAAGGTTAATTCAGCACAAGTACTTTAGTTCTTTTCAATGAGAATTTGTTAATGCTAGCTAAAACTACTTTCAAGAGTCTTCCATTATAAAAAGAGAAGTGAAAAGGAAATAGTAATATCCCCTTTTCTGCATAAAGCAATCACTAAAGCAAAAGGGTCTTCCAGTCTTTTGTAGTTATCTTATCTTATTGTTGAGACTATGACCAAAGGAAGATTTCACACAGATAATATTAATTTAGTCAATAGAGAATTATGGGGCTTTACAACTTTGGAATGGTTAATTGCCACTTGGCTTAACCTTTATGATTTAAACCTTTAATTGTTTCGAAATTCACTCGACAAATAAGTGAAATTGTGTTGGTTATAAATACTTTACACTATAATTATTCGTTTTAAGGGTTCAAATCTGAAATCATCATATTAGTACTAAAAGTGGGAACAACAAAAAGTTGAAAGTTGAAATACCATTTTGCCCCTACACTAAATTAAAATATTATAAATATTTTGTTAATTACATGTTTAATTATTAGTGATAATCAATTATTACATTTAGTAAATGGAGAATTCATGTGTTCAAAGGAGGATTGTTTACGCTTCCAGATTTTAATGGAGGTTCATTGCATATATTTAATAATCTTAAAGTTGTTTTCTTTTATCTATTTTGGCCCTTTGAAACCTTCAAATATTTAATTTAAAACTTTAAGATGTCTTTTGGTATTCTCTATTTTTATCTATATAAATTCATCTTTTTTGTTTCATAAAACTCACATCCAAAATTATCCTTTTCATTTTATAGTTAAAGTAGTGAAGCCATGAACATCTAAAGTATATGATAGATCTACCTTAGTCTGGTTATATATGAAAATAAAGTGATTTTTCTATTTGATTCATATTTTAGTTTGACTCGATGGAGAAGACTTTTTTTTTTTGATATAAGGGTAACATACTCAGTGGAGAAGACTTTTGAATTTTGATTGGATATGAGACAAGGTGTTGACAAAACCTTGGAAAATTATGTACCTATATTGTATTTCTTTGTTCATTTATATAATGTTATGATTAAAGTCTTAAGAAGGATGCTTATGTTATTTTTTTTCTTCTATGTTTATTTTTTTATATTTATCTATTAGTCTTTTTTAATTTAATTTTCTATAAAAAAAAATTATTATCATAACATTTATTTGAGATTGTTGCATTTTAGTACTCATTACACGCATGTTTTCATTGAATTTTAATCGTCCTAATGAATTTATAAAATATTGCATGAGACACACATGAGTTGCACGTGTCCAGAAACTAGTCTCTAATTAAGAGGGAAAAAATTACTAAAGTGTAGATAACAAAGTAAAGAAATGAATTTTTTTTATATTAGTATAGCATAGTCACATTTTCTTACTTATCTCATAAATTAGACACACGGATACATTTCTTACATACGGACCTCTAAGAACTTGCATAGCTGTGTTCGATGACCTATGGAATCTGCTTGGAGGAATTCCCAACAGACTCTGCACAGTCGCGTATATCAAAAGAATAATGAATCACTGTAAATTTTGTATGTTGCTCAGAAGAGAATTAATCGCAGGATAAGCCATGTATCTGTTTCTCTCTTAATTTCTCTGTTATGTGTATGATACAGTTAGGAGTTAATGCATACAAAGATGTTTTTTGGTGGAGCTTTGGACTATTTAACTAATCTGGAGTTTTTTGAGTTCATACAACATTGTTGGATTGTTGTATTCTAGAGGGGACAAGTCAAGAGTTATACTGCCAGATCGGTGTAAAGATTATACGGCAGTAGACTTGAATCTCCTTTAATAAAGTGAGATGTCTCCTTAAAGAAAGCGAGATCATCTCAACATTACCCTCCTAAAACGTTACTAAAACTCTTCAAGAGATGGAAGTGTAAAGTATTTTACAGAAGTTGACTGACTTTCATATATATATTAGCTAAAGGACACTCCACAAAAGTTGACTTACTTTCACTAATTCGGGAAAACATTGAACAATCTGTCTCATTAACTCTATACGAATACAGTAACGATCATATCGACTATTTTATTTTTCTTGAGTGGAAAAAAATGTGCAAAGAATTTAATATTCAATAGAATGATCAAATTTCTTCCATGTTATAGCAGCCATTAAGTGACAAAAAAAAAAGGACTTCCAAATTGACTTCTTATAATAGAATTCCTAGTTGGTTTACTTTGACACTAATTTTCTTCCTCTGTCTTCATTTTCTTGGACTTATTATCTTGACAATTATTTATTTACTACTTGATTCATCAATTACAAATTACAAAAAACATGACTACTTAAAACACTCTGAAAAATGAAAATTCCCATGAATTCATAGTTCTCTAAGAAAAAGTCTTATCAATCCAATAAATTTGACATCATTAAATAGGCCATTCCTTTGCCATATCCATTCATGTTTTAGGAAAAAAACAAACAAAATTATGGGCAGAAATTGCATTTTTCTCTTTGTTCTTGTAGTTTCTATTCTACATCATCACCATACTTCACTTGCTACTGTTCCTAATATTAACACTGATGAAGCTGCTCTTCTTGCACTGAAATCACACATTTCTTCTCATCCTAACTACATCTTAGAAAGTAACTGGTCTTCTTCAACCCCAGTTTGCACCTGGATCAGAATCACTTGCAGCTCCCGCCACAATCGAGTCACTGCTTTAGACATCTCTAGCATGCAACTTCATAGTACCATTCCTCCACACCTTGGAAACCTCTCATTTCTTGTTTCCCTCAACATAAGTTACAACGCTCTCCATGGAGATTTGCCAGTACAGTTGGCTCATTTGCAGAGGCTGAAATTGATTGATGTCACAAGCAATAACTTCACCGGAGCCATTCCATTATTTTTAAGTTTGTTACTAAACCTACGCTTTATGTACCTATCGAGCAATCAATTTTCGGGGAAAATTCCATCCTCCCTTTCCAATCTAACAAAACTGGAAGTCTTGAGATTGAAGATGAATTTTCTCGAAGGGGAAATTCCCTGAGAAATCGGTGATCTTCATTATATGACTGACTTAGTCCTGGAACATAATCATCTTAGCGGCTCTATACCACCATCAATCTTTAACATTACGACAATGCAATTCATTGCTCTTACCGTTAACAATCTTAGTGGTAATCTTCCAACAACTATATGTGACCATCTTCCAAACTTGAAAGGGCTTTACCTCTCAAAAAACTACCTGAGTGGCGTTATTCCATCAAACATAGAAAAATGCAGAAAGCTTCAAGTCTTGGCATTGACTTACAATGAGTTCAGTGGAAATGTACCAAGAGAGCTAGCCAACTTAACAGATCTTATAGAATTACATTTTGCATTCCTGCATTTAGAAGGTAGTACTCTAATTCCTTACGGGAGATGAAATTTTCTTCCATTTCAACAAATTTGTACTCATATATTTCTCGATATTGACAGGAGAGATACCAGTGGAGCTCGGTAATCTTCAAAAACTACAGCATCTGACGTTAGTGCAGAATGAGTTAACTGGTTCTGTTCCTGCAATCATTTTCAACATGTCAGCACTGAAGGGTCTAGCACTTGCAATAAATAGGCTTTCAGGTGCTCTAGCTTCAGATTTAGGTCGCGGAATGCCCAATATAGAACTTTATTGTGGAGAAAATTATCTTAGTGGTTTTGTCTCTGGTTCACTCTCAAATTCTTCGAAACTCAGAAATCTTGATCTCTCTCACAACAATTTTTTCACGGCTCCAATTCCTGAGTCACTGGGTAACTTAGAATACCTTGAGGATCTAAACTTGGAAAATAACAATTTTTTCAGTGATTCAAAATTTAGCTTCCTTACATCATTGACAAACTGTAGGAATCTAAGACTACTTTGGTTAGGTAATAATCCATTGGATGGTGTTTTGCCTGCATCTGTTGGTAATTTCTCCAACTCCTTGCAAAGTTTTGAAGGGTGCCACTCGGAAAGAAATTAGTAATCTTACTGGAGTGACAAGGATAATTCTATTTAACAATGAGTTGATTGGATATATTCCAAAAACTGTCCAAGGCATGTTGAAACTTCAAGAACTTTACCTAAGAAACAACATGATAGAAGGAATCATACCAGATGTTATCTGCCATCTAACGAATCTCGGTGCATTACACTTGTCAGGAAATCAATTTTCTGGTTCTGTCCCACCATGCTTAGGAAACGTTATCAGTTTGAGATACCTTAATCTAGCTTACAACAATCTGAATTCAAGATTAACGGCAAACATGGGGAGCCTTCAAGATCTCATAGAATTCAATGTTTCGTCCAATTCAATAAGTGGTCCGATACCTCTGGAGTTGGGAAATTTAAAGACAGTGACACTCGTTGATTTGTCAAAAAATGATTTTTCTGGTAAAATTCCTAGAACTTTAGGCGGTCTAGCTGAATTGATAAATCTTTCTCTAGCACATAATAGATTAGAGGGGCCTCTTCCAGATTCATTTGGAAAAATGTTGTCACTGGAATACTTGGATTTGTCCTATAACAGTCTTAGTGGTGAAATTCCAAAGTCATTAGAAGCTCTTCTGTATCTCAACTACATGAATTTCTCGTTCAATAAACTCAGAGGAGAAATTCCCATTGGTGGTCCTTTTACAAACATCACTAGTCAATCTTTCTTGTCCAATGGTGCACTCTGTGGTGACTATCGGTTTAACGTAAAACCATATCAAACCAAATCTACAAAGAAGTCAAGAAGAAAAAGAGTGCTTATAGGTTTATACACATTGTTAGGGATGGGATCACTCCTTGTGTTGGTCGTTGGATATGTGGTGTTAAGATTGAGAAAGACAAAGAAGAATGCAAGTCAAGCAGATGTGTCTCTGGTAAAAGAACATGAAAGAATTTCCTATTATGAACTTGAACATGCAACAGAAGGATTCGACGAAAGGAACTTGCTTGGTACAGGGAGTTTTAGTGTGGTCTACAAAGGGATACTTAAGGATGGTACTTTTTTGGCAGCAAAGGTATTCAATGTGCAATTGGACGGTGCATTCAAAAGTTTCGACACGTGAGATACTCCGGAACCTTCACCATAGAAATCTGACCAAAGTCATTACAAGCTGTGCCAACCTTGATTTCAATGCCCTGGTGTTGGAATACATGCCCAATGGAACACTTGATAAATGGTTATACTCCCCACAACTTGTTCTTGAACTTATTACAGAGATTGGATATAATGATAGATGTTGTATCTTCAATGGACTATCTCCACAATGGCTATTCAACGCCTGTGGTGCATTGTGACTTGAAGCCAAGTAATGTCTTGCTAGATCAGGAAATGGTTGGCCATGTCAGTGATTTTGGCATTGCGAAATTGCCAAGTGATGAAATATTTCATGGAGAAATGAGCATACAACGTTGGATTAGTGATTGCTTTCCAAGTGGAATTGATAAGGTGGTGGATTTGAATTTGGTAACGTCGGGGGAAGAACAAATCGACTCAAAGATGCAATGTTTGGTATCTATCATGGAATTAGCTTTGAGATGCACTTTAGTGAAACCTGATGCAAGAATTAGCATGAAAGATGCTCTTTCGACACTTAAAAAGATTAGGCACCAACTTGTCATTAGTTGCTACTTGGTGGAATATAATTGTAGTATAGCATCTTGTATGTTTCTTGATTACATATGTTGGTTGTGTTAAGGTTAATTCAGCACAAGTACTTTAGTTCTTTTCAATGAAAATTTTTCAATGCTAGCTAAATTTACTTTGAAGAGTCTTCCATTATAAAAAGAGAAGTGAAAAGGAAACAGTAATATCCCCTTTTCTGCATAAAGCAATCACTAAAGCAAAAGGGTCTTCCAGTCTTTTGTAGTTATCTTATCTTATTGTTGAGACTAAGACCAAAGGAAGATTTCACACAGCAAGGTCAAGACAGATAATATTAATTTAGTCAATAGGGAATTATGGGGCTTTACAACTTTATAATGGTTAATTGCCACTTGGCTTAACCTTTATGATTTAAGCCTTTAATTGTTCGAAATTCACTCGTCAAATAAGTGAAAATTGCGTTGGTTATAAATACTCTACACTATGAAATATGAAATCTCTAACTAAGAGGGAAAAATCATGAATTCCATGACACCCCATATTGGCTTATTGGTATTAGAGAACTAGTTCTGGAACATGTGCATCATGCTAATTAGTATAAACATTTTAAAATGATAATAATAGTATTGAAATATGTATCTAATGAGTTGTACGAAATTTAAAAGAGGAACATACAAGAATGATGAGTCAATTTGACTGGTATATACTGTCATAGTGTCATCCTAAAGCATAATGTATTGAAAATTGCTTTCAGATTATGAATATGTACAAATAATTTAAAGGGAAAGGGGCAAATTTTAGTTATGAACTATCGAAACTTTCTAGTTTAGATAATTTAGAAATTGATTGATTTAGTTAATAGTTATTCATAAGGTTTATGTAGGAAGGATACTGCAGCCGTCATTGTTTATTTATATTACGTAATTAGTGTTTGATTAGGAGTCTTCTTATTCTCTCTGTAATTCTATTTAATACTCTTTTAATTTCATTAATAAAGTATCTTCTTTCACCACTTACTCAGTGTTTATATGGTATCAGGGCTCTATAAGCTCTAACTAGAACGATCAATTTTTTTTTCTTCTGTGCGTCTCTCACGCAGATCAGAAAGATCAGCAACAATGACTAATCATAACGGCACCAACAATCCCAGAGTTGTTAATGCTGACAACACAACGGGTACCAACATCATTATTCAATTCAATCATGCATCCCAATTACCCATCAAACTCAATGGTGGCCACAACTTCGCTACATGGAAAGCGCAATTCTCCATGCTTATGTATGGCTACAACCTCTTTGGTCATCTCGATGGGACCACTCCGGCTCCCACTCGCACGATTGCCATTGGCACAAACACATCTTCCAATCCTGTCTTCTTAACTTGGTTCTGTCAGGACCAGCTCATCCAGAATGCCCATGGCTTCTGTCGAACCCACTATTGCCTCCACTGTTGCTACCACCAACTCGTCTAAATCAGCTTGGGATGGTCTGCATACCACTTACGCAAACAGATCCCAAACCTGTGTCTTTAGTTTGCATGATCAACTTGCCCGTGTCACCAAGGACTCTCGCTCCATCACCAAATATCTTCACACTATTCGGTCTCTTACGGATGAGTTAGCCACTGCTGGTTCTCCTGTATCCAACCCTGAACTCATTGTCAAAATACTTAGTGGTCTAGGCCTTGAGTTTCGAGAAATCTCTGTTGCCATACGTACACGTGATACGGCTGTCTCCTATGAGCAATTTTTTGAAAAGTTGCTGGACCATGAACTCTCTCTTCGTCACGAGAATGTTAAGAAACTGTCCAGCCCCATAACTGCCGCTGTCGCTAAATCCGACACCAATAACTACAACACTCGCAGGCAGAACAATAATTCTCAACAATGGTGCCATAATTCACGTCCAAACGCCCCACCACAGTGGCAGTCCAACTCAAATCCAAACTCTTTTATTTGATGTCAACTATGTAATAGAGTTGGCCACACCGCTAAGGTTTGCCACTCAAAGTCTCACAATCACTTTGAAGCCAAAGCCAACTATGCTGCTGGATTTACTACCGCCACCAACCCTTGGATAGTCGACTCAGGCGCTACCCATCACATCACAATGGAGCCACACAACCTACAACCATACCATGGATGTTTCTATGGGTGATGGTAACGAAATTCCTATCTCTCACACTAGTTCTACTCAATTAAATACATCAAATAATGTTTTTAAGCTAACATATACTCTGTCTGCCCCATCCATTAAACGTAAGCTTCTCTCTGTTTCTAAATTTTATCAAGATAATTTGAATTCCATTGAATTTTTTCCTTTTGACTTTGTTATTAAGAATCTAAAAACGCGGAAATCGCTGGTGCACGGTTGGACCAACAATGGACTGTATGAGTGGCCTGTCTCATATCCCCAACCTCACATGACTGCCACATCCACTCCCCTCACTACTTGGCATCAACGTCTGGGTCATCCTCACTCTAGGGTTCTTAGGTTTATTTTAAATAAATTCTCACTACCGTTTCATGAGCGAGACAAACTCTGTTATTGTAATTCTTGCTTATCTAATAAAGCCCATCGACATCCTTTTACCCGATTATCTTTGTGTAGCTCTAAGCCGCTTCAAATTATTTTTAGTGATTTATGGGGGTCATCACCCATCTTATCTCTTGAAAAAAAGTTGTACTATTGTATTTTTGTTGATCAATATACAAAATACACTTGGCTCTACACATTAAAAAATAAAAGTGAAGTCAGAGAGATCTTCCAAATATTTCATCCTATGATAGAAAAACATTTTGACACCAAAGTTTTATCACTCTACACTGATGGCGGAGAAGAGTATAAAAGTCTTGACACCTATCTCTCACTTCACGGCATTGAACACCTTACCACCCCACCTTATACACCTCAACGAGTTGCACTTGCAGAACGACGACATCTCTATATTGTCGAAACTGCAAGAACACTCTTACATGATGCATCCCTTCCACCCCAATTTTGGTCTTTCGCATGTCATCATACTGTCTACCTTATCAACCATCTACCCACCTCTCAACTGGATAATCATTCTCCATTCCAACTATTACTTGGAAAATCACATGATTACAGCTCCTTACGGATTTTTGGTTGTTTATGCTATCCATGGCTCAAACTATACTCCAAAAATAAACTTGAACCGAAATCCACCCCATGTGTCTATCTTGGATTTTCCCTTTCTCATCATTGTCACCAGTGCTTTGACCCAATTGCTGCGAAGGTCTATTTATCCCGAGATGTGCGATTTATTGAGAGTGTTTTTCCATTTAAAACTCTATTCTCCAATATTGCCATTAAATCATCTCATCTAGAATGGGAAAATACCACAATCTTAAATCCTTCAGACCCCACACCCACACTTCCCGTAGTTATTGGTCTGCCACATCCCTTAGAAATAAACGCACACACCTCTGTAGACTACCGATCAATGCCTTCTTCTTCCCCAACAGAGTTGCAGGCTAACTCAAGATCTCAATCCTACTCCGAAAGTGAATCAGCGGTGGAAGCAACTTCATCTCTTGCAACGTCTTTGTCTCCAGGTAAATTTCTATCTCCCTCAACTTCTACAATTCCCACTATCGAGGAATTGTCTTTTCCTTGTACTGCCCAACGCACTACACCACTATACCTCCCTACAAGTTCACCAACCCACATACCTCTGAACACACATAGCAGCCAGCGTCCCCTCCTTGTTTATCAATGCAGAAACACCATTCCACCAACACCCATGGCCTCTCGACCAGCCTGCCCTATCTCTGAGTCAGATATTGCTCCTTCACTGCCTCATTGCCCGTCTCTCCCTACCCGTGTTGTCACACGATCCCAAAACAACATCACTAAACCCAAACCAATTGTTGATTACCTGGCCAAATTGAACCCCATCATCACACATATTACTGCCAAACAAGCTCAAAAACATCCCCAATGGCGAGATGCAATGAAACATGAACTTGATGCTTTAATTAAAAACCAGACATGGGAACTTGTTCCTCCTGAACCAACTAAAAATATTGTCTCTTGCAAGTGGCTTTTCAGGATAAAAAGGAAAGCGGATGGGTCTATTAATAGATACAAAGCACGGCTGGTTGCAAAAGGATTCACCCAGAGGCCGAGCATTAACTTCCATGCGACCTTCAACCCGGTTGTCAAGCCTACTACAGTCCAGATTATCCTCTCTGTGGCATTTCGCCATAATTGGAATCTCCGTCAGCTTGATGTTAACAATGCGTTCCTCCAGGGGAACCTAGAAGAGGAGGTTTACATGGCACAACCTCCAGGGTTCCTTAATGATGACAAATTAACTAACATATGTCGGTTGCGCAAGGCAATCTATGGATTGAAACAAGCCCCTCGGGCGTGGTACAATGCCCTTACGGTTACCTTTCATCCATAGGCTTTGTTAAGATGAAATCAGATGTCTCGCTACTCGTCAGACAAGGTCTAGGTGACACAATGTTCGTCCATGTCTATGTCGACGATATTATTATCACTAGCAGCAACACTTTCAGTGTCGATTAGGTTATTGTTTCACTTGCTTCTCAATTCTCTATTAAGGATTTGGGAAATCTTCACTACTTTCTTGGTATTGAAGTTATATGCAGCTCTGACGGCTTAATTCTCATCCAATCAAATTATGTGAACGAGATTTTGAATGATGAGCTAATGACCGATTGTAAAAGTGTCCACACACCAATGAGCACATCTGAGCTATTCACATTGTCTGATGGCATTCACCTGACTGATGCAACACGCTATTGTCGGGTCTTAGGAAGGCTTCAATACTTGTCTTTCACTAGACCAGACATCGCCTATGCGGTGAATAAGTTATCCTAATTTATGAAAGCACCATCACAACTTCATTGGAAAGTTGTGAAGCGTGTTCTCCGTTACTTGTGTGGAACTATCCAGCTTGGCCTCTGTGTAACCTCCATTGAGGACTTCAATCTGCATGTATACTCTGATGCAGATTGGGGTAGGGATATCTTTGACAGAGTCTCCACATCTGGGTACATCCTGTTCCTTGGTACCAATCAGATTATTTGGTCCTCGAAGAAGCAAAATACTGTCTCTCGCTCATCCACTGAATCTGAGTATAGGGCAGTGGCTAATGCCCTTTCTGAAACCTTGTGGGTTACCAATCTTCGCACTGAGCTGTGCTTTCCAATGCATCAATTTCCTACCATTTATTGTGGCAATCTTGGAGCCATATTCCTGAGCAAAAATCCTGTCTTTCATAGCCGTGTGAAGCATGCTGCAGTTGATTTTCACTTTGTTCGCCGCTATGTAGAAATAAAAAAGGTTCAGATTGTTCATGTCCATAGTGCTGATCAAATCGTTGACACTCTCACCAAGGCACTGCCTAAACCTGCTTTCCAGCAAAATCTATTCAAGTTAGGCTTAGTGACCCATCGTCTAACTTGAGGGGGCGTATTTGCACTGAACGACTTAGCCCTGTTAGCTACTATTAGTTCTGTTTAGTTAGGATACTCCAACAGTCATTGCTTATTTATATTACGTTATTAGTGTTTGATTAGGAGTCTTCTTATTCTCTCTGTAATTCTATTTAATACTCTTTTAAGTTCATTAATAAAGTATCTTCTTTCAGCACTTACTCAGTGTTTATAATCTGCCATCTAACAATCTCGGTGCATTAGACTTGTCAGGAAATCAATTTTCTGGTTCTGTCCCTCCATGCTTAGGAAACGTTACCAGTTTGAGATACCTTAATCTAGCTTACAACAATCTGAATTCAAGATTGACGGCAAACTTGGGGAGCTTTCAAGATCTCATAGAAACCAATGTTTCATCCAATTCAAAAAGATTAGACTACATCTTGTAAATAGTCAGCACTAGGTGGAATCAGACCATCTACTCTTGTATGTTATTTGATTACCTCTGCTAGTTAGGTTAAGATTTGAATTCTACTCAAGTACTTAAGTGTGTTTAATCAAGCCGTAGGAAGCACCAAGTTTCTTGATATATGTAGTTTTGATGATATATGGAAGTCAAAAATAAGAAGTAAATTATTGTTGTGTTGTCAATGACAAACTTTGAATGTGTTTCTTCCGTTGTTTATTCTCAAAAAGCATGTTAATTACTTACTTAAGTGTTATCTCTTTTAGCGATTGAAGCAATTAAGATAGAAAAACTAGTGTGTTCGATGATCAAGTCTGAGAGTTTTCATCTTAAATTCGATGTATCAGAGTTTTCATCTGAATTTTTTGTTTATTATGTTTTACTAGAGAGAGGTACTGGACAAAATAGTCTTAAAACAAACTGGAACAAAAAAGAAGAACAATAGAATGCAGGATATTCGGTATACCACATCTATCACCTCCGTTATTATAATTATATCCACTTTCAACACCACCACCACTACCGTAATAGTCGTCCCCAATGTTACTTGTGGACACTCAATATTGGAGGACATAGCTGCCAGCCAGTTGAAACCAAGTTAAAAGACATGTTCATGTATTATGCCTTTTATTTTTCCTCATTGGAAAACAAATGTGCAAAACGTGTAATATTCAATAGGATGAACAAAAGTTTCTTCCAAGTTATAAATGCCATATGAAATGACATCCAAATTGACATCTTATTAAGGCAATAGAATTCCTAGTTGTTAGTTTACTTTGACATTTTCTTCCACTGTCTTCAGTCATTATCTTGACAATTAGTCATTACTTGATTCATCAATTGCATATTAGAACGTCAAATATATATATATATATAAAATATTAATTTAGTATAGGGGTAAAATGGTAATCCAACTTTTTACTTTGGAACTTCCCACCTTTAATATAACTAGGTTCTGGACACGTGTGTTGCACATGTGATTCTCTCAATAAGTATCGACTTCTTAAAATGTTATATACCTAAACTATCCCCTTTTTTTGAATTTCATACCTAAACTATTGAAAGTGTGAATTTCATACCTTAACTATCACTTATTAGTTTGAGAAACACCTCTGTTGGAATGTATGCGTCCACCAAACTCGATGGGACCAGGTCCTCAGCATAGTTACAATAACAAGAAGTAAAATAAATGCTGAAAGTAAAGATTGAACACACAACTTTACGTGGAAACCTCCTTGCTCAAGGGAGTAAAACCATGACCTATCTCACAGTAATTTTCAAACTACTTTTACTAGTCTTCTCAAGCAAAAGTAAAAATCAGTTTACAAAATGAGATTAACCTTCTAATCTCCACAATAAGCAATACCTCCTTTACTTAGACGAGCCTAAGCAGATACAACACTGCCGACTATACTAATCCTAACAAATTAATATAGACTTTAAAGTAAGACACTAAGCTACTCACAACTTAAGGTCTTACATTGATTCACACAAGTTTGAAACATTTCTAACACAAGAGAAATGATTCCTACAATATAAGCACTATTACAAGCAATCAAAGTAACAGCTGGTACAGGAAGCACTTGAAGCAATCGATCAGGTCCCTGCTGTGTTTTGAAGCTTGAAAATGTCTCTCTTTGAATGAATGAATAATTTTGTTGTTTGTGAGCTGAATATATTAGACAAGAAGAATTATTGTCCAATGTACAAATAACCTCATCACTTCTGATTAGTGGAGTACTCTGCAGTTCCACTAACTTCCTGACGCAGACAACTTTTACAGCTGTCCAACATATTGTCACTGGACGAGCATACTTTACAGAGGACCGAGTCCCTGCACTTGTGAGGAGATCATCAAAACATCTAGGGAGCGCTAGCACTTATCATTTTCCCCCTTTTTGATGATGACAAACAACCTACACGAAGCCTCACATGAGTGTAAAAACATTTATTCAAATACATAACAAATTTCCCCTTTGTTCAGTGCACAGTAACAACAATGTTCCCCCTTAGTATAGTTCCCCCTTAGTTCAATGCCCTAATTCTTGCCAACCTTACAACAAAACTTCCCCCTTTTGACATCATTGAAAAGGTGAAGCAGTAAACATATTCAAGTTAAATGTAAGACATTAAAGAATTCAGGGCCTTAGACCACACAGAACATGTGTATGTAAGCATAAAGAGAATATTAAACCACACATGAACAAGGCAGAAACAGAAATAGCATTATATCACAAATATTGACCACTGTAGTCAGTCAAAACAACACCAAGCCACAAGAATTTTGAATCAGGGTTTAAGAAGAAAAAGAGACACTAAGGAAACATGACATATTTAGGACAGAGGGGCAAGGGGATTGAGGGTGCGCATAAGCATGGACAAATGCTCATTTGCATCTTCATGAGCCTTGATCAGTTGCTTGTTGAGGGCCTTAACTTCCTCACTGAGTGAGGCATTTGTCTTCAGCAGCATTGTATTCTCATCCCTCAACTTTTGCACCACCTCCTTATCCTCCTTAGTAGTACCAGGTCCTTCTGAGATAGCCTTCTGCAATTTAGCCTTCGTTGCACAATCTCAACCTCCTTATCATTTAAGATTGCAGTGAGATCAGTAACCTCACATTTAAGAGAAGCTTGCTGGTCTAGAATATCTACCACATGTGACCTGTCTTTGGCCTTTCCTTCCATAAACTCACATTCCAGTAGGGTAGCTGTAGTGAACATCTTCTTGGAGGTATCAGGTACTCTCTTTCTAGCGGAACTTTGAAATGATTAAACACGTAATTCAGCAGATAGCCATATGGAATCCTATGTTTAGCCTTTTTCCAAGTTATTACCCTGTGCATGTGCTCAAGCATCAGCCCAGGGAGATTTATCTCTTCAAGTTCATCCAATTTCTCCATGAGAAATAGGTCAGCAGATGATTCTACTATCCTATTTTCTAAGCGTGGAACCAACACCTTGTTAATGAACTCAAAGAGCAGTTGATACTCTCCCTTCAGAAATTTCTTTGGCAACTCTGCACGCTTGACTTCCCCACACTTGGCGGCCCTTGTTGAAAACTCACTAGAAGGTTGACAACCTTCGATTGATCATATTCCCTTCATCGGTACCCCTAGAATAATCCCTAAAGTTTCCTCATCTAGAAGAATTTCAACCCCTTTAATAGTGGTCCTTATCCCCCCGTCCTCTAGAAGGTCCTGATAGTAGAATTCTCGTACCTCAGGCTCATGAAGGTAAGGTGTTGGGGGTTCAAACCGATGACCCCATTCTTGTAAAGAAACAACATAAAAAAGATTCGACATACCAAATTCTGTTATGATGTCAGCATAAAAAACTCTTCCGTTCAACACTTTTTTTTTCCATTTCAGTGATCCGCTCTTCCCTTGTCATCTCCTGATCTGCAACTGGTATTTGTTTGTCATCTCTTGGTCCCTTTGTCCGATTTGATTTGACAGTAGTTGTTCCCTTTTTCACTTTCCTTTTCTTGACAGGCGATTTCTTTGCAGCCTTCTGCACTTCCTTTGTTTTTACCCTTTGTTTCTCACTTTCTTTTCTTTTCTTTGCCACATAAGCACCAACATCCTCAGACTCAATATCACTAGACCTGATAGGACGAGGTGTAGAGGTAGGCTTTTCTGGTTCAATACCTTCCCTCTTTCTTTTCCTGTCCCTTTCCGTTTGAACACGGTTTGCTTCTATAGCACTCCCCAAGACTTTTTGTGATTCACTCCTTATAACATACTTCCTTTTATCCCCCTTTGAGCTGGTCACAACAAGCTTTCCCTTTCCTTTTCTTTGTCGCTCCTTCTCGGACTTAGTAGGTTTAGTAGTGTGGTCAACCTCAGGAGAATTTTCAGTAGTTTCTAGATCTGGTACCCCAACTGTTAAGGTGTTGGCTCCTCATACCCCTATTCTGTTCCATCTCAATAGACGTTCTTCCTCTTTCTCTTCAGTTTCAACATAAAAGGACTTGGGAGTTTGGTCGAAAACTGGTTCAAGACTGAGAGGGACCTGTTCCTGTGATCTATCATCTAGTTCTGAAAAGTTTGATTGAACATCTCCTTGAAGTGAAGTCAAACTTTGTGCAGCCACCAGTTTAGCCCCCACTGCTAAAATACTCGACTCAGGACCCCTTACTTTAGGCAAGTCTCCCTCAAAAGATCTTTCAGACATTGCAGAGGATACACCCCTAGAGGCCATATCTATCTCTTCAGTACTAGGTCCGTCAACAGCCTTCGCAACATATTGTGCCTCCTAGTTTTGGGATTTTTCATCAGATAACACTAAGGTAGGGGAACATGGTAGAATCTCCTCAGAAGGAACCACATGAGATGTCACGACTTCAGTAAGGGGAGTGGTAGATTCACCCGTTTCACCAACTCCATAAAATTGGAGTCGAAGGAGATTCATCTAGAGGGATATGGAAAAGTTGAAGAAACTAGGGTTTTTAACTTCTTGGGAGATAGAAGTCTGGGAAGAAGAAACAGAGTTAGACATTTTGGGAGAGGGAAGAAATACTTGAAGAAAAATTAGAGAATTAGAGGAAAATACTTTGAAAAAGTTTGAAGAAATTGATTCTCTAAAAGCTTAGTTTTAAATAGAGTTAAAAGGGTATCGGGTCCCCAACAGTAGCGACCTTTGGCTTTAAAGTGAAAATACACTTGAAACTGATGCGATAAATGGGTGAGAGATGTGTGGCAATGATGTTGACAGGTAGACAATGTAGTATAAGTAATACTAACCTCATAAAGACCAGGTCCCCTTTTCAGTCTGCAACCTGCCTGTATGATTAGATTTTCCCTTCAGCTAAACACACCATGAGTGTATACCTGCATTAAGGTATCATATGTGAATTTTTAAATGATAAACATTAAAACAAGTATAGATACCTGCCTTCCTAGACATAATCAAAATGGAAGAATTTTTGTGCAAACTTGTCAAGGAATCAGGTGATCTTGTGCATCCCCAACCTCATCCTGTTTTTAATGAAACATTCTTTACTCATAGGCTTAGTAAAGATATCAATGAGTTGATCTTCAGTCTTGCAAAATTTCATCACCACATTTCGCTTCTCACCATTGTCCCTCAGGAAGTGGTGCCTCACATCTATGTGCTTTATCCTCTTGTGCCGCACAGGATTTTTGGTCATATCCATTGCACTTGTGTTGTCACATATTAGAGGAATTATATCTGTGAGAACCACCAAAATCCTCAAGTTGCTGCTTGATCCACAGAAGTTGAGCATAGCATGAAGCAACAACTACATATTCTGCCTCTGCTATGGACAATGCAACTGAATTTTGCTCTTTGTCCCCCAAAATATCAGTGATGATCCAAGAAAATCTGTCATGCCTAATGTACTCTTTCGATCAACAAGAAAACCTGCATAGTTAGTATCAACAAATCCAATTAGATGAAGTGAGTCACATGTTGGATAGAAGAGGACCAGGTTTTGAGTTCCCTTCAGGTATCTCAGTGTTTGTTTAGCAGCCTTTAGATGTGACTCCTTCGGTGCAGCTTGAAACCTTGCGCACATCCCTACATTGAAGACTATGTTCAGCCTACTTGCAGTGAGATACAAGAGTGACCCAATAATTCCCCTATACATGGTTTGATTAACCTCAACACCATTTTCATCCAAGTCAAGTTTCACACTTGTGCTCATAGAAGTATCAAGAACCTTTGCTTCAATTAAATTAAACTTTTTAAGCAGTTCTTTTATGTATTTCTCTTGACATATGGAGGTACCCTGAATGGACTGTTTGATTTGCAAGCCTAGGAAGAAAGTGAGCTCCCCCATCATGCTCATTTCAAATTCACTACTTATTAAATCAGCAAATTCCTTGCACAGTGAATCTGTAGTGGCTCCAAAACTGATATCATCTATATATACCTGCACAATAAACAACTCCTTACCTCTGGATTTTAAGAACAAGGTATTATCAATTTTACCTCTTTTGAACCCATTTGCAAGAAGGAATTTTGACAAGCGTTCATACTAAGCTCTGGGAGCTTGTTTCAACCCATACAGAGCGTTGTCCAATTTCAGCACATGATTTGGCAGTTCTGCATCTTCAAAGCCTAGGGGATGTTTGACATACACTTTTTTTTTCAAATTCCAATTCAAGAAGGGACTCTTGACATCCATTTGAAATAACTTAAATTTCATGTGAGCAGCAAAAACTATCAGGATTCTGATGGTTTCCAGTCTGGCTATAGGAGCAAAAGTCTCATCATAGTCAATCCCATCCTCTTGATTGTACCCCTGCACCACAAGCCTTGACTTGTTTCTAGTAATGGTTCCATGCTCATCTAGTTGTTTCTGAAGACCCATCTTGTTCCAATGACAGTTCTGTTGAGGGGTTGGGGGACCAAGTGCCATACATTGCTCCTCTCAAATTGATGGAATTCTTCTTGCATTGATGTTACCCAATCTGCATTCTGTAAAGCTTCCTTGATGTTCCTTGGTTCAATAGATGACATAAAGACTGAATATGCAACTAGATTTCTTGTCCTGGATCTAGTTTAAATTCCAGAGTCAAGTGGAGAGATGAGATTGTCTAGTGGATGAGAGATTGATGTTTCCATCCGGACTTTTTGATCGTCTCTTCTTCAGATTCAGCATCATCATCTTTACGATTTTGAGATGGAACCTCCTGGGTAGAATCAGAGGGACCAGGTGCCCTTGTGAGATCTGCAACATTTTCCTTTACAACCTGTTTGTTTCCAGGATTTAGGATATCCTTGTATTTTTTTTATTTGATCAGCTCCTCCATCTCATGGTCTCCCTTGTGATCATCAGTTTTCTCAGATTCATCGAATGTCACATGAATGCTCTCCTTGAACATAAAGTTCTTTTGTTAAACACTCTGTAGGCCTTGTTGATAGATGAGTATCCTATAAACACACCTTCATCACTCCTGACATCAAACTTACCCAAGTTATCCTTTCCATTATTTAACACAAAACATTTGCACCCAAATGGCTTAAGGTGAGCAATTGAAGGCTTTCTGTTTTTCAGCAATTCATAAGGTGTTTTCTTTATCATATACCTGATAAGGCACCTATTTGTAGCATAATATGTTGTGTTGACGGCTTTTGCCCAGAAGTTCATAGTAAGCCCTGAGTTAATCAACATAGTTCTTGCAATATCAACTAATGTCCTGTTCTTCCTTTCAACCATACAGTTTTGCTGAGGAGTTCTTGGTGCAGAGAAGTTGTGATTGATTCCATTTTCAGCGCAAAAGCTTTCAATTTGGGAGTTCTCAAACTTTGTGCCATGGTTACACCTGATACTAGCAATCTTGTAGTTGACCTTCAATTGAATTGCTTTGGCAAACGTAATCAAAATTCCAGCAGTCTCATCTTTTTTCCGTAGAAACATGTTCCAGGTGTACCTGGAGAAATCGTCAACAACCACAAGAATATATTTTTTACCTCCTCTACTTTGAATTCTAACAGGTCCAACATATCCATGTGGAGAAGCTCCTAAGGTCTAGTTGTGCTCACACCCTTCTTTGCCTTGAAAGAAGATCTTGTTTGTTTGCCTTTTGAACATGCATCACACATCTTGTTATTTGAGAACTTTAGCTTCGGTAGTCCGCGGACCAGGTCCCCTGCAACAAGCTTGTTAAGCAAAGAGGTACTTACATGACCCAGTCGTCGATGCCATAGATTTGCATCGTCAGTTTGAGCACTTAGACATGACAAGTTGTCCCCTTCATCAGCAACGTACATATTTTTTAATCTTTTATCAAACATCACAATTTTCTTAGTTGCATAGTTTGTAACAACACACCCTTCAGACATGAAATTGACTTCATTTCCCTTGTCGCAAATCTGAGATACACTTAAGAGATTGAACTTTAGACCGTCCACATAGTGTACACTGTCTATGGAATGGTCTGTAGTTCTTCCTATCTTGCCAATACCAAGAATAAAACCTTTCTTTCCATTGCCAAATGACACACCTCCACCTTGGTGTGCTTCCAAAGAGAGGAAGTTCAGAGTATTTCTAGTCATATGCCTTGAGCATCCACTATCTATGTACTAGCACTGACTGATCCCTCTCTTCTGCACAAGAATCACTTCTTAGACTTAGGAACCCATTTCAAATGAAGTTCCCAAAAACTGTCAAAAGGCTTAATGAGAAACCTTCCTGTCCATGGGGGTAGAGTGTTCTTGCTAAAAAGGTAACCAGGACCAGGTACCCTTTTCTTTTTCTCAACAACTTTTCTTGACTCAAGAAACTTCTCCTGACTTTCTTTTACTCGCCTCAGTTTCTCACACTTATTTTTCAGATGACCATTTTTTCCACAGTGGGTACACAAAAGGTTGTATGAGACAGACACATATTTACTATGTGGATTGTAAGGGGGCTCTATCTGTCTACAACCTAAACCCTTTCTGCTATTGAACTGTTGACTTGCTAAGTTTGTGAGAATTTTGGATGAGTCTGTCCATTTGAGAGAGTGGTTCAGTTCTTCTTTAACCTTACTTAAGTCCTTCATTAATTGAGAGTTTCTTTCTAGGGAGGTAGCTAACTTGGACTCAGAGGTCTTAAGTTTCTCTTCTAGTTCAACCTCAAAGTTACTAAGTTTTCGCTTCCCACTCTTAGAGGTACCAAGTCCTTCATTGGGTTCCAGACTATCAGTCTCAAGAATATCTATCCTGACACTCAGTTCATACAATTAAGAGTTAAGAGCTGAGTTTTCATCCTCGCACAGACTCAACATTTCATTTGTCGTCAAATTTTCAGAGGTTAGTTCATCAACAGAGTCAATCAATAGAGCAACAAGTTTTCTCAATCTATTTATATAAAGAGTATCTAGATCATTCTTGAGATCGATAAGAGTTACCTCATTGAGATCCTCTTCATCGTTAGATTTTGCCATAAGTGAGAACATATAGTTGTAGACAATTTCATCATCTTCCACAGCCATCATCTCTGCACTGTCTATCTCTTCTTCAGACTCACTTGATGTATTACCCCACACTGCCAGAGCTTTCTTCACCAGTTGATCAACATGAGCTTCCCTCTTGGCATAGTTTGGGACCTAGTCCCTTCTTCGAGGTCTGAAATCCTGAGTTTTCTGCTTTTGACTGGGGTAATCCCTCATAAAATAACCAGGTTTGCCACATTTATGACAGATATCATTTGTATTTGCAGCTCTTCTGGTTGAAGCTTTCTTTCGAAAACTCCATGCTTCTTGATGATCTTTTAAAACCTTCTTGTGACATAGACCATTTCATCATCCTCCTCAGACACGTCATTTTGAGAAGTTTTCAGAGCAATCGATTTCTCCTTCTTTCCTTCCTTCATGGTTGTTCCCTGTTGCTTGTTCAGCTCATAGGTTTGAAGATTGCCAATTAGTTCATCCAATGCAAGTGTCTTCAAATCTTTTGCTTCAGTTATAGCATTCACCTTGCTTTCCCAAGACTTGGGAAGCACTTTGAGAATTTTTTGAACTTGTTTGCTCAAAGGAATGGGTTCACCAAGGCATCTCAGCTCGTTGGTTATAGCAGTGAATCTTGAGTTCATCTCGAAGATGGTTTCACCTTCCTTTATGCAAAAATTCTCATATTGAGTCGTAAGCAAATCAACTTTCGACTCCTTCACTTGTGTAGTTCCCTCATGAGCAGTTTGGAGACAATCCCAAATCTCTTTGGCCGTCTCACATGTGGAGATTCGGTTGTACTCATCTAATCCGATTCCACATACTAGAATCTTTTTAGCTTTATAATTCTTTTCTATCTTTTTTCAATTTGCTTCATTGTACTCTTTTCTGGTTTTAACAACTATTGTAGTGAGCTCTCCATCTTTTCACCTCCTTTGTAGGAATGCATGGTCCGTCAAGAATCACGTCCCACAGTTCAGTGTCTTCAGCATTGATGTAATCATGCATGCAATTCTTCCACCACCCATAGTAATGTCCATTAAATCGAGGTGGTCTGGTAGATGACTGACCTTCTTCCATATTAGGTGGAGCTGACATTCCTTCAGGATCTTTTCTTTTCTTCGTGTTACCCAAAACGAAAAGTCTTACTCTGATACCACTCGTTGAAATGTATGCGTCTACTAAACTCGATGGGACTAGGTCTTCAGCACAATTACAATAACAAGAAGTAAAAAAAATGATGAAAGTAAAGATTGAACACACAACTTTACATGGTAACCTCCTTGCTTAAGGGAGTAAAACTACGACCTGTCTCACAGGAATTTTCAAACTGCTTTTACTAGTCTTCTCAAGCAAAAGTAAAAATCAGTTTACAAAATGAGATTAACCTTCTAATCTCCACACTAAGCAATACCTCCTATTACTTAGACGAGCCTAAGAAGATACAACACTGCCCACTATACTAATCCTAACAGATTAGTATAGACTTTAAAGTAAGACACTAAGCTACTCACAACTTAAGGTCTTACAATGATTCACACAAGTTTGAAATGTTTCTAACACAAGAGAAACGATTCCTACAATATAAACACTATTACAAGCAATCAAAGTAACAGCTAGTACAGGAAGCACTTGAAGCAATCGATCAGGTCCCTGCTGTTTTTTTTAAGCTTGAAAATGTATCTCTTTGAATGAATGAATAATTTTGTTGTTTGTGAGTTGAATATATTAGACAAGAAGAATTAGTGTCCAATATACAAACAACCTCGTCGCTTCTGATTGGTGGAGTACTTTGCAGTTCCACCAACTTCCTGACGCAAACAACTTTTACAGCTGTCCAGCATATTGTCACTGGAGGAGCATACTCTGCAGAGGACCAGGTCCCTGCACTTGTGAGGAGATCATCAAAACATCTAGGGAGCTTTAGCACTTATCAACCTCTCTCTTTTATAACGCTCTCATCATGGTGTGTAATACACTCTCTCTTTTATTTAAAAAAGGCTTAACCTATCGGTGGCCCCTAAAGTTGGCACTAACTTTCACTTTGACGCCTCAACCAGGCTTTGTTCATTTTGGACATCTAATGTAAGATCTTAATGTGTCATTTTGACACTTTTCGCTAACATGGCATAGTGAGTGTGACACACTGATTAACCGCGCATTAGACTCTTTTTTAGCCAATTTTTATTTTATATTTCCTTCTTCTTCCCCATTTTTTCAAGCTTGAAGTTCTTCCATGGTGAAATAAATTCGATGATGCCACAAATGAAGAATCTAATTCCAAACGTCCGACCTTTCCCCAAGATTTCCTAAAGATGATGCCCTTCTTCCTCCTCTATTTAATTTAAGAAAAAAGGACTGAAATTTGAAGAAAAAAAACTTGAAAAGTTGGGGATGAATAAGAAGTCACTAAGAAAATGAGATAAATCCTATTAAAAGAAACTTAACAATCTGATATGAACATGTACACATCTATATTTTTAAAAGTTCACTGGATCTTAGATATTTTTTAGCAATAAAATCTGTGCAAACTGTATTTATTTGTAAGAATTTGAATTGTACAAGTTCAGTGAAGTTATACCATAGAAGGATTGAACAATATTTAAGTAAAAGAGACAGCGAGAATTTTGGGTATATGGTGGAGAAGATTAAGGGGTGTGTGCTTGTTTCTACCTTGTAAGTTTATTATTTAAGAATTATTTTGAACAAAATGAAAAATGTCGTCATTTAATTTGACACTTTACACGTCATCCACAAGTGGAACACATGCGCACATCATATTTTTGTTGATCGTAAAAATAGTGTCAAAATGACATATCGGGGTCTCACATGAAGTGTTTAAAATGAACAAAGTTTAGTTAAGATGTCTAAGTGGAAATTGGTGTCAACTTTAAGGGGCCACCGATAGGTTAAGCCTTTAAAAAAACTACTACATCACACTCCACATGGACAAAATATTCCACCTTGACAAAAATTAAAGAAATTATTAGTATTAGTTAAAATTAAAGATTAAAAAATTATTATCCCAAGAAAATTAATAAAATAAAATGTAAAATATTTTACTTATTTCTTCTATAAAAGTTTAATTTTTTTTACTTCATCCCCCCTTCAAATACTAATTTAGATATTATTTTATTTTTTAAAAAAAAATAATTCTACCCACACCACCTAAGCCTCCGATTGCAGTTTTTTTCTCGTTTTGTGTTAGATATTTACGTATAGAAAATATTTTTTACTTGCCGCCACAAGACATTTTTTAAAATAAAATTTTTATTTATTTTATATTTTGTACACAAGTAGAAAAAAAAATTCCTAAAAATATATGTACTTAAACACAAAACGCTGATATGGCAAAAATCATGTTCTGCACTTTCTCTGAAGCGTGTGTAAAACTTTAAAATAGTGTTTTTAAAAAATATATTTTTTCTTCTTTCATTGACACTTGGCACTATAATTAACTTAAAAGATGTTTTTATCTTTCATTTACACTTTTTCAAAAAAGAAAAGCACCTCACCCCCTACCAGTCATCTTCTTCGTAATTTTATTTGCAAAACTTTCTCCATTTTAGCTCCAACATTGTTTTTCTTTCTTTTTTTATAAAAAAACAATATCATTTCTTCCAAATTTGAAGATAAATGAAAATCAACTATGAAGAAATCATACTATTCAGATTTGAAAGAAAGACTTTCTTTCGTATTATTTATTTCAAATCTCATAAAAATAATGGAACAAATGTGAAGAAAGAAGAAAGAAGATAAATAATTTTTACGTATAAAAAGAGTTAGCCGATACTTGTTTATCACAATTTTCGAACAAATATTACTACACAAATTCAAATATAAAACACACTAAATTTATCAAAAATGATATCCAAAAATTTGATAGAATTAATTTTTGAACTATCAATTTCTTTTTGTCGTCATCGATGTAGAAATGAATAACCGCCAGCAAAATTTTCTTTTTTCTTCACTCTTGTATCAATCTTTCTCTATGACGAATCTAGTATGAAAATATATATTTTTAGAAAAGTTAATCTTCAAGTTATTTCAAATTTTGAGAAAGAATGTGTTTTGGGAAGAAGATGAAGATGAAAGGGGGTTGGGTAGGGGTAGGGTTGGGAGGGGGTTGTGTAGGGGTGGGGCTGGGTAGAATATGTTGATATTTTCATTTATTTTTTATTTTTTTAAAAAAAATAGATATAAATGTGTTTGAAATAATTTTAGACAAAAACTTATTTTTTCTATAATTTTGGGGGCCCAGTGCTACATGTTATTTTTTAATTAGTCATTTTGTCATGTCAGCGCAACTGTATCACACACTCTTCATATTTTTTGTTGATTATCAAAAAATGTCTAATAGGAACAATTTTTGAATAGGTAAAAGGGTTCAATAGGTACTAGACTTAGTTGAATTATGCGGACAACTTTAAGGGGCCGTCGATGACTTAAGCGTTTTAAGAATGACATTTTTATTTTTACATATTACAATTAATTTTAAAATGAGGAAAAAAAATTTTTTAAAAAAAGGAAAAAGATAAATCGTATTAAAGGCCATAGAGAGGTGTCACATTACCTTATCCATATCTAGCTTTATATTATAAATAGTTATAGGTGTTTTCGGATATTGATTTGACAATTTCAATAGTAATCATAAGAAGGTTCACATCCACTATGTATAGGAACTTATAGTTTATTATTTCATTTATAATTGTTTACTGAAAGTTTTGATTTAATAATATTGACATTATTTTTAAAAAATAGTGTGGTATATGATTTGATATTCACGTACAACACACATGTCTCAAAATTAGTATATACTATATACATATATAATGATTGTTAATTAGTAGAGGTTTGTTACTCATTAGGATTCATAAGATAAGGTCATGCCCTAGCTTGTACTTATCTCTATTTAGGATTTTTTTTATATTTATAAAATGTTGTGAGACACTCTGTCTAGTGGTATAAATTCGAAAAGAAAAAAAAAGAGGCCATGCTATGAACATGTGAATGATATACAGGGTTTCAGCCATTAAATTCATTTGATGATTTTAATGTTCTTCCCAGCTAGTGTACCTGTATACAAGTAGGGCGATGAAGCAGTAGCATGTCTACAAGACTCTTTGGTAAAACACAATTTAGGGCGTAATAAATGATTAATGAGCAGACTATATTTGGAAACCTTCTATAGTATATTTGGCAAGTAATATTTCATAATGTACAACATTACAACTTTTAGGAAGGATAAGCAATAAAATAGAATCAGACAAAAATGAGAAAAGAATAAAAAGATGACGATGATATCACGCCAAGTCAGCTGTCACCTAAAATGAGACTTTTTGTCATTACAATTATTTCTCAAGATGAAAAGTAATGATACAGAGACTTACTGTACATTTGAAGAAAATATTGGAGTGTTGAGAGTAGCAAGGTAGAGAAGACTTTTGACTGTTGACACTCTTTAAGTCTAAACCCAAAAACACTCTTTTCCAATGAATTTAATGATTAAAAAGGTCTTCTAACGTCATTGCTTTGCATTATCAATTCTTCTTCTTCTTCTTGTCATAGTTATGGACACAAGTTATATTCTCCTCTTTGCTCAGCTTTCACTTTTCATTCTGCTTCATAACAATACTTCACTTGCTAATATTAGCACTGATGAAGCTGCTCTTCGTGCACTTAAATCACATATTTCTTTTCATCCTAACAATATCTTAGCAAGCAACTGGTCTTCTTCCATCCCGGTTTGCAGCTGGATTGGAATCACTTGCAGCTCCCGCCACCATCGAGTCACTGCTTTAGACATTTCTAGCATGCAACTTCACAGTACCATTCCTCCACACATTGGAAACCTCTCATTTCTTTCTTCCCTTGAAATCAGTAACAACACTTTTTATGGAGATTTGCCACAAGAATTGGCTCGTTTGCAGAGGTTGAAATCGATTAATGTCACAAGCAATAACTTCACCGGAGCCATTCCATCATTTTTAAGTTTGTTACCAAACCTACGCTTTGTGCGCCTATCAAGCAACCAATTTTCAGGGAAAATTCCAACTTCCCTTTCCAATCTAACAAAGTTGCAAGTGTTGAGAATAAATAGAAATTTTCTTCGAGGAGAGATCCCTCGGGAACTCGGTGATCTTCGTTACCTGAGTATCCTAGACCTGCAATATAATGGACTTACAGGCTCTATACCATCATCAATCTTTAACATTACGACAATGCAAGTAATTGCTCTTAATGACAACAATCTTACTGGAAAGCTTCCAAAAACTATATGTGACCATCTTCCAAACTTGGAAAGGTTTTTCTGCGCTAGCAACTCCCTGGATGGAGTTATTCCACCAAACCTGGAGAAATGCAAAAAGCTTCAAGTACTGATGTTGTCACTCAATGAGATTGCTGGAACTATACCAAGAGAGTTAGGCAACTTAACAGCTCTTGCTGACTTATATATTGCAGCTCTGCATTTGAAAGGTAGTATAAAATATTCTTCCTTTTCTCTATTCCACCAAAATTGTACTCATATATTTCCCTCAATTGACAGGAGGGATACCAATGGAGCTTATGAAACTTACCGGTAATCTTAAGAGACTTCAGGTATCACAGAATGAGCTTACTGGCTCTGTCCCTGACAACATTTTCAACATGTCAGCTCTACAGATGATAGATTTTGGACTAAACAAGCTTTCAGGTACTCTACCTTCAGATTTAGGTCGCGGAATGCCCAAACTAGAAGGACTTTATTGTGCAGAAAATAATTTGAGTGGCTTTATATCTGATTCAATCTCAAATTCTTCAAGACTCAGAAAACTTGATCTCTCAGAAAATAGTTTCACAGGTCCAATTCCTAAATCACTTGGTAACTTAGAATACCTTGAGGTTCTTAACTTGCAGGGGAATAATTTTGTCAGTGATTCAACATTGAGCTTCCTTGAATCATTGACAAACTGTAGGAATCTAAGACAATTCTTTTTTGGTCGTAATCCGTTGGATGGTGTTTTGCCTGCATCTGTTGGTAATTTCTCCAACTCTCTATTTATTTTTGGAGGAAATGGTTGTAAACTGAAGGGCGTCATTCCTCAAGAAATTGGTAATCTTACTGAACTGACAAGGATTAGCCTTTCTAACAATGAGTTGACTGGACACATTCCAAATGCTGTACATCGCATGTTGAGCCTTCAAGAACTTTACCTACAAAGCAACAAGATAGAAGGAACCATACCAGATGTTATCTGTCATTTAAAGAATCTAGGTGCATTAGTCTTGTTAGAAAATCATTTTTCGGGTTCAGTGCCCTCATGCTTAGGGAATGTTACAAGTTTGAGGTATCTTAATCTAGCTTACAACAGGCTGAATTCAAGATTACCTGCAAACTTGGGGAGCCTTCAAGATCTCATAGAATTCAATGTTTCATCTAATTTATTGAGTGGGGAAATTCCACTAGAGAGCGGAAACTTGAAGGCTACAACACTCATTGATCTGTCAAATAATTATTTTTCTGGTAAGATTCCTAGTACTCTAGGGAGTCTAGATAAATTGATTAATCTTTCTCTAGCACATAATAGATTAGAGGGGCCTATTCCTGAATCATTTGGCAAAATGTTGTCCTTGGAATACTTGGATTTGTCGTATAACAATCTTAATGGTGAAATTCCAAAGTCATTAGAAGCTCTTGTGTATCTCAAATACTTAAATATCTCTTTCAATAAACTCAGTGGAGAAATTCCAACTGGTGACCCCTTTGCAAATGTCACCAGTCAATCATTCTTGTCCAATGATGCACTTTGTGGTGACTCCCGATTTAACGTAAAACCATGCCTAACCAAATCTACAAATAAGTCAAGAAGAAAAGGAGTGCTTACTGGTTTATATATTCTATTAGGGATTGGATCACTCTTCACGTTGGCGGTTGGATTTGTGGTGTTAAGACTGAGAAAGACAAAGAAGAGTGCAAGTCAAGTAGATGTGTCTCTCGTAAAAGGCCATGAAATAATTACATATTATGAACTTGAACAGGCAACTGAAGGATTCAACGAAGCCAACTTGCTTGGTAATGGGAGTTTCAGCATGGTTTATAAAGGGATACTTAAGGATGGTATCATTTTTGCAGCAAAAGTATTCAATGTGCAATTGGAGGGTGCATTCAAAAGTTTTGACATAGAATGTGAGATACTCCGCAACCTTCGCCACAGAAATCTGACCAAAGTCATCACCAGCTGCTCCAATCTTGATTTCAAGGCCCTAGTGTTGGAATACATGCCCAACGGGACACTTGATAAATGGTTATACTCTCACAACTTGTTCTTGAACTTATTGCAAAGACTGGATATAATGATAGATGTTGCATCTGCAATGGACTATCTCCACAATGGCTATTCAACGCCTGTGGTGCATTGTGACTTGAAGCCAAGCAATGTCTTGCTTGATGAAGAAATGGTTGCTCATGTAAGTGATTTTGGCATTGCAAAAATGTTAGGTGCAGGGGAGGCTTCTTTTATTCAAACAAGGACAATTGCAACCATTGGATATATTGCCCCAGGTATATTAAAACTTTTTAAAGTTCTCATATCGTTTAAAATACTCAAAACAATTCCTTCCCCTAGGTATAAATTGATTAATGATCATTTTTTACAATGATTGTAGAGTATGGACAAGATGGAATAGTATCCACGAGATGTGATGTTTATAGCTTTGGCATCCTGATGATGGAGACGTTCACAAGAAAAAGACCAAGTGATGACACATTTACCGGTGAATGGAGCATACAGCGTTGGGTTAGTGATTCCTTTCCGGGTGAAATTCATAAGGTGGTGGATTCTAATTTGGTACAGCCAGGAGATGAACAAATTGACGCAAAGATGCAATGTTTGTTATCTATCGTGGAATTAGCTTTGAGTTGTACTTTAGTGACACCTGATGCAAGAATTGGCATGAAAGATGCTCTTTCAAAACTGAAAAAGATTAGGCTACAGCTTGTCAATTGTCAGCACTAGGTGAAATCAGACCGTCTACTCTTTTGTGTTATTTGATTACTTAAGTATGTTCAATCAAGGTTGTAGGAAGCAACTAGTTTCTTGATGTGTGTGATGATGTATGGAAGTCGAAAATGAGAAATAAATGATTGTTGTGTTGCCAATGACTACAGATATTTCTACCAAACTTTGAAAGTGTTTCTTCAATACTTTATTCTCCAAAATCATGTTAATCAAGTTTTATTACAGTTTTCAACTGAAAATTTTGTTTATTTTATTTTACTAGAGAAAGGTACTGGACAAAACAGTCTTAAAACAAACTGGAACAACAAAGAAAAACAACAGAATGCAGGACATTCAGTATTCACTTTTGCAAGAAATTAAAATGCAGGAAAGAGAGATTTATAAACTTCTAGTCTTTGATTCTTAATCGGAGGTTTATTTTATTCGTTTTCTTGATAGGTTTTTGTTGGAATACTGACCCCCAGATTTGTGTAAGGAACAGGTATATTTTGTCTGTTCCTTTGCAGATTACAGCAGTTACGTTATGTAAAGTAATGACACAATATTTTATCACGGAAAACCCCGGCTCATAAAGGGTAAAAAACCATGACCTACACCTCTGTAGGATTTAACTCTACTTCATTAAACTCTGAGCCTCAACAAAAGATTACAAACCTATGTAACCTAAGGAATTATAAACTCTAATTCCTAGATGTCAACAACAAACTAGATCGTCGACCCCACTTCAAGTTATGAATTCAGATTACAACTCTTGCAATCCTAGGAACCAACTCTAATTCCTAAACTCCAACACAAACCCCCCAAGGTTTATGTTCCCAAGTTTTTAAGTCGCCCCAACTTGAAGACTCTATTCCTACTCCAGTTTATACCTCATTGGATCTAGAAAGAATTAAAGATACAACTCGATAAAAACTCAATACAAGCAAACTTGACTTAAGAACTATAAAGCATAAGCCTATGAATATTGATCAGGTTCTTCAATCCTATTTCCTTGTGTTAGCTGCACTTTGTAATTAGAAATCACTCAAATATGAACTCCCTCTATTTGATTGTATTCTGCTTGTAACTCTTTGTTTAAGCGCGCAGGTTTTGTTGGAAGATCGTTGCTCTATTTATAGACTAAGTAGACCAATAATCATTTTCCTACTTCAACTCTGCTTCCTTATCGGTGTGGAATTTGGAAATTCTTGTAAACTAATTTTATGCACGCTTCCTCTTCCTTGAAGGAATTCCTTATGAAAGGAAACCTTTTTGCACTGCTTTCTTGTCGAAAAAGCAACCCTTCCACCGCTTTATAACTTTTAATTCGCGTGGTTGGCATTCTCCTTATCTAGTCGAATTCGATCTGAAAGGAACATGTCGGTGCAACCAGTTACTTTCATTTGTTCCTCTATTTGTCAATTATCAAAATCTTTCTCGATCTAACAAATTCCCCCTTTTTGATGATTACAAACCATTGCTTCTTGTGTGAATAGATCAATCTGTGTTATGTCAGTTTCTTAAAGCACAACACACAAAGCAAACACATGAGAGGACCAAGTTAGACGAATTGGGTTACAAATATTACACAAGCATGCACTTCCCCATTTTGACATCATAAAACACCGTGAAGGCATACACCACACTAAGAGAAGCATATTCGATATTCATGGCCACTAGGGCTATCACCTACAAAAACACTTAAATATCAAGAACTCAGTTAGCTATAACAAAGCATTTGCACAAACATAGGAGATAGACATGAACCTGAAACTCAAACCCAATATTAGCATTAATAAAAAAGCATATACACCACAAATGTAATCAAAATTAAAAATAGAATCTAGCACTTGTGATGAGAAAAAAAAAATTGGAAAGTCAAAGGCTAGAGTGGCTAGGCAATAGCAAAAGATTAGGCATGAGAGGGTAAATAAAAGTCCTCTTTTAGCAGCTCAAAAAACATCTTTTGGTTAACAGAATTAGTAGTCTTCTCAATTTCAAGGGTAGCCTTGGTCTATGCAAGCTCAACCTTGAGCTTTGTGTTTTATTTTTCTTTAGCAGGCCTACATGTTCAAGATCATAGTTCATATGCAGCTTGTCCATGACATTCTGGTGAGTAACACAGATGACTTTAATTTTAACTTCTTTTTTTGTATCACCTTTAAGGAACTGGTTCAATCAATCATGTGCCCTCCAGGAAACAATAGTTCACTCATCTCTAACCCCCAAAATCAGTAATCACCTTGGCTAATAGCACTGTCCTCTTCCCAAAGTTCACAACTCTAAATGTACGAACATCAAGAGTGTCTTCTTATCCAAGAGATTCAGTGGAAGGTAATCCATAATCATTTTATTTACTGTCGATAGTTGGATTGACCAGCTTTGACTTAACATAATCTTAGGAGGAACATATTTCTTGACTTGCTTCTTTGATTGTTTTTATTGAGATTTATCTTTGCATTTTTTTCTTTGGCCATAATCTCCTCATCTGTAATTTCAATACAATTAGTAAGAGAAAAAAAAATTCTTCAGCATCATTTGTAGAGGAACATGTTCTCCCAACCTGTTCCCTAGACGTGGTACTATCAGATGCAGCACCAACTATAATAATTTTTTACATCAACCCTAAATCTCAGTTTATATAGATCCCAATAGAAGAACTAGGTTCGACAGAGGGGTCTCCCATTGTTTCCCCCTCACTAGATGCACCCAAGTTGAGCCTAACAACTGAACTTTGTTCAACTGTAGGGTCCCTAAAATATTCCCCCTCATAAGGTACATCCTTCAAAACTTCCTCAGTAATTTTAGACACACCCAATACAGATTCCCCCTAAGAACCAGCACAACCTACTTTCTACACCACAACCTATATTTTATAAGGCACCAAAGTAGAGGTGTCATCCACCGAAGTCATCTCAACCATAACATCAGATAGACCATCACACTTAGAATCTCCAAGAATGTCATTAAGAAACATAAATTATAATTAATCAAGCATAGACATATTTCTTGAAGAACACTTTATTCCACAATTTTAGAAAAAGAGGATTTCTTGGTTAAGAAGTTTATGGAAGAGAAGGATGTGAGTTGTAGAGACACACTAGGATAAGGCTTTAAATAGGCCTTTTAAGAAAATGTTTGTTTAGTAGTATTAAGGACATGAATATATCTTTTGGGACAAGTGGAAGGAACAGGTACATGTGCATTGAGTTTATATTTAATTATGAATAATTGTAGTACACAAACCTTAGATCTCTAGAAAATACTGAATTTTGCTCCAATTTTACTAAGCCTCTCTCATGTGACAGATGCAAAATACAATGTTATAGTGCATGCGTAGCTTGGCTTTAAAAGTGGTATAGAGACATACAACTAAATGTACAAGACTAAGCATAAAATTCATGATTAGAAGGTAGTATGCGCAATGTTCATTAGCCACTAAGGGATACTCATGTGATTAAATCATCCTTAAGTTCCAACATGTTCCTTTAAAAGTGTTTCTTTAGTCTTGCCTACTTTTCCAACTTCTTTGATTTGACCAAATAGAATTTTCACCACAAAAACTACTATTACATCCTTTTCTTCTGCAGGTGAGAGGAATTTCTTCTAGTTTCAATCATGTGTCTGGAGCAACAGGTGTTCATATAGAATGTTGCTTGCTTCCTCTCACTTTTCCTGCAAATTCAAAGGTTAGATTTAGGAACCCAGACTAGCTTAGGTCCTTTGTATTGATAAAAAGGATGAATGAGATCTCTATTGATCCATATTGGTAAAACATTTTTAGATTTTTTTCTTTTCCCCAACCTGGTCCTTTGACATGATTCATTTCTTTTAACAGGGTTGATTTTTCTATTTGAGGCAGCTTTGAAGTTTTTATTCATGTGAGTTATAACTATTAGGTAGGTACCCCTTGAGTGACCAATACTACCACAATGTGTGCACAAATAAGAGATTTTCGTAGGGGCTTCGTTAACAAAACCTATTCCAGCTTCAGTGTTATGTGTTCTATTACTGAGCTGAGTCATAATCATTGAGGACAGAGTCCATTTGTTTGCCCACTCAAGCTCATACTTAGTTCTAGCTAGGTCAAGATTTATTCTTCTAGATTTTTCCCTTTCATAAAATAGTTCATCTTTTAACCTCTTTAGATCTTGGTCACATCAAATTTGGTCACCACTAATTTTTTCTTTCCCATTCCCAGTAACACTTTGTTTCAAAATTTCAGCTTTGAGAGCCAAAGTGCAGGGATCAAGTTGTTGTACCAATTCCTTTAGGAATTGATTTTCTTTCTTAAGATCAGAATTAATTTTTTCAAGATCAATATATTCAAATTTTAAAATGGTCAAGGAAGTCAATAACTGATCTCTATTTTCATTCAACTTTTGAAAATTATCTATGAGAGTTAGAATAAGGGAAGATAATTTTTTCTTTGAAAAACATTTTAGATTATTTTTAAGGTCAAGAAGATTTACCTCCCTTTTGTCAATGTTCGATTTAGAGTCTCGTTCAGAGTCCTCCATGGCCATCAAAGCAAAATCTTCTTTATCATCTTCAATTGAGCTGTCTAAACCTGTTCCCTAAGCAGCATACATAGCAATGTCAGGTTCTTTTTCTTTGTTGGAGGGCAATTTTTTCTCATAGTTTCCACCTTTCTTGAGGAGCTTTCTGAGGTTTTTGTTGATCACGGTTATGTCCTTATCATCTAGATCATATTCATCACTCTCAGTTTCCTTGAAAGAAAAAATCATATTTTTGTTTCTTTTACTCATTTTTGTGTTATCAACATTCATCTCGTAAGTCTTTACATTTCCTACAAGTTCATCCAAGATCATGGTTGTCAAATCATTTGCTTCTCTAATTGCAGTGACCTTGGTCTCCCATGACCTAGGTAGAGTCCTCAGCACTTTATCCACCTGTTGCTCAGTAGTATATATTTTTCCCAAAGACATCAGTTCATTCACAATAGTAGTGAATCTAGTAATCATATCTTGAAGTGATTCACCACTCTCCATCTTAAATGCTTCATATTTAGTGGATAGTCTAGCCATTCTAAATTTTGTTACTTGGGGAGTTCCTTCATGTGCATTGACTAGTGTGTCCCAAATTTTTTTTGTTGTAGTATAACTAGAGATGCGATTGAACTCGTTAGGTCCAAGTCCACATACAAGGTGCACTTAGCTTTAGCATTCTTTGCGAGCATTCTACAATCAACTTCTCCATATTGAGCCCTGGGCTTTGGAATTACTTTCCCTTCATCATCCTTCATCTTAGGAATAAGAGGACTATCTGTAACTCTCATCCATAATTCACAGTCATGGGCTTGTAGAAAATTCTCCATTCTCGCCTTCCACCCTGCGTAGTAATGTCCATTGAATAATGGTGGCATGTTGATGTGTTGACCTTCACTGTGTCCAAGAGGAGGTGAAGAATTCATAGTGATCTTATCTTGAGTTATTAGACTCTACAAAGATAACCGCTCTGATACCAATTGTTGGAATACTGACCCCCAGATTTGCCTAAGGAACAGGTATATTATATATGTTCCATTACAGATTACAGTAGTTACATTATGTAAAGCAAATAAAATAATGACACAATATTTTATCGCAGAAAACCCCGGCTCATAAAGGGTAAAAAAGCACGACCTACACCTCTGTAAGATTTAACTCCACTTCATTAAACTCTGAGCCTCAATAAAAGATTACAAACCTATGTAACCTAAGGAATTATGAACTCTAATTCCTAGATGTCAACAACTTCAAATTATGAATTGAGATTACAACTCTTCCAATCCTAGGAACCAACTCTAATTCCTAAACTCCAACACAAAACCCCCAAGGTTTATGTTCCCAAGTCTTTAAGTCCCCCAAACTTGAAGACTCTATTCCTACTCTAGTTTATACTTCACTGGATCTAGAAATAACTAAAGATACAACTCGATAAAAACTCAATACAAGCAAACTTTACTTAAGAAGTATAAAGCATAAGCCTATGAATATTGATCAGGCTCTTCAATCTTATTTCCTTGTGTTGGATGCACTTTGTAATCAAAAATCACTCAAAGATGAACTCCCTTTATTTGATTGTATTCTACTTGTAACTCTTTGTTTAAGTGCGCAAGTTTCGTTGGAAGATCATTGCTCTATTTATAGACTAAGTAGACCAAGAATCATTTTCCTACTTCAATATGTTTTTCTACTTCAACTCTGCTTCCTTATCAGTGTGGAATTTGGAAATTCTTGTAAACTGATTTTATGCACGCTTCCTTTTCCTTGAAGGAATTCCTTATGAAAGGAAACCTTTTTGCACTGATTTTTGTCGAAAAAGCAACCCTTCCACCTCTTTATAACTTCTAATTCACGTGGTTGACATTCTCCTTATCCCAATCGAATTTGATCTGAAAGGAACATGTTGGAATTATGACCTCCTTAATTCGGTAAAGGAATGCGTACTTACTACTTGTTCTTTACTGTTTGCTAGCTGAAGTAAACAATTTCGCAGAATAACAATTAGTTCACAACTTTGTATTATTTATCTCAACTCCAAACAATACAGTGATTACAAACCTATGTAATCTAAGGAATTATAAATTCTAATTCCTAATTACTCAAGACAAAAACCCCAAGGTTTATGCCTTCTAAAGTCTTCCAAGTTTCTCAAAATTGTTAGACTTATCCTACGCTCAAAACTCAACTGTAGCTAAGATTAATTAACTACAATTGCACAACAATCTCTCACAATCTCGCAACACTCCCAAGCCAATTACAAAACTCTCTCAAACTCTCTTTGACAGCGTTTTGTTTTAACTCTCTATGTAAGCACGCAAACTTCTTTGAAGAAGTTATTGCCCTATTTATAGATCAAGGCTCCTCGAAGTCTTGTTCAACTCGAACTCGACTTCATTGTATCCGCAAAACCTTGTTCAACTCAAACTTGTCTTTTGTTTCCTTCTACGACTTGGCTTTGATATATTCCCTTCTTTAACTATTTTATTCACGCCTCTATCTCCTTCTTTACTTATGTTTCCTACTTTGTCTAGTTTTCCTATTTGAATAAGAAAAACCTTCTTTCTTACGAACTCCTTTTCTTATGCAACTTAGATAAATGTTATATCTCGTTGGCACAACCTGTTCTATGCATCTTTGACATTCTTCAAAACACATTGCTAATTTCCACCTAACAAATTCCCCCTTTTTGACTATGTCAAATTTTTCAAGCCGTTGTATTGAAATATGCATTGCATTGCATTGAATAGTTGAACAACAGTATTTGAACAAGTATGCATGCATCTTCCCCCTTTTGGAATTTGGAAATTCTTGTAAACTGATTTTATGCACGCTTCCTCTTCCTTGAAGGAATTCCTTATGAAAGGAAACATTTTTGCACTGCTTTCTTGTCGAAAAGCAACCCTTCCACCGCTTTATAACTTTTAATTCGCGTGGTTGACGTTCTCCTTATCCTAGTCGAATTCAATCTGAAAGGAACATGTCGGCGTAACCGGTTCCTTTCATGTGTTCCTCTATTTGTCAATTATCAAAATCTTTCTCGATCTAACAGTTTTCTTATCGTAACATTTATTACGTTTTTTTCATGGAGGTTTGATAGAGGAATGATTTGGGCCTCAGTCTAATTGCACTTAATGAAGATATGAATCTACGTCTAAATTTGAATGGTTCACGCCTTAGACCATTAAGTGTATTTGTTTACATTTAAGATTTAAGCACTTATTTGGTCTGAGTAGGTCTTAATCATTAACATCATCAAAAAAGTCTTAATATCATTAGGAGGTATTTTTGTGTGGAATTTTTTACCATCACTCTGTCCACAACTACAAGCTACCATCATTAACCATCTTTGTTATTACAACTACCACTATTGGCAGTCTCTATCATATCTATCACCTCCATTATTATAATTATCTCCACTTTCAACACCACCACCACTACCATAATCGTTGTCCCCAATGTAACTTGTGAACACTCAAAATTAGAAGACATAGATGTCAGTTGAGACCAAGTTAAAAGACGTGTTTATGTATAATGCCTTTATTTTTCTTGTGTAGAAAACAGATGTGCAAAGCAAGTAATATTCAGTAGGAAGAACAATTTTCTTCCAAGTTATAAATACCAAAAGAAAGGACATCCAAATTGACATCTTATGAAGGCAATAGAATTCCAAGTTGTTGGTTTACTTTGACATTTTCTTCCTCTGTCTTCATTTTCTTGGACTCAGCAACAATTACCTTGACAAATATTCATTACTTGATTCATCAATTGCATATTATAACTTCAAAGTCATAAAAAAAAATGAATACTAAAAACACTAAAAGATTGTAATTTTGTGAAATATTTAACTAATGTATATATACAAAAGTCGAGCCAAATGTAGCAGTTGACCTGCATCCTATACTTGCATTTGCATTAGACTACTGGTGAGTATTCAAGGAGTTGATAAAAAAATGATACATAAACCTATTACTAGTAAAATTTGGGGACCAAAACCTATAGTGGAATTTGAAGATTTCCGTATTGAGTCCGGAGTTTCCCCATAGGAAAGATCAAAGAAAGTCAGGGTATTGAGTCCGGAGTTTCCCCATAAGAAGGATCGAAGAAATGTTGAAGAGGTTTTAAATTAAAACTTTCATCAAGATTAATGAATTTGTGTTGAACATATCTTCGAAATTAATGTGTAACAAAGAATGCTAATTTGTACTATGTAAATACGTCAACATCTCTATCAACCCAAAAAAAAAAAAGATGCCTTGTTGAAACAACCTCTTACATTGAACTTAAATATATATGTGAAGACTAAACTGTTTCCAGTTTCTTTACATTAAATGGTTTCATTTTCCACCCCCAATAAAGCCCCCACAGAAGAAAAATAGACAAAGACCTGGTCACATTATAACTATTGGTACTCAAAATTGACCCATAACTCCAAAAACTAACAAAAAATGTAAATATATTGTCTCACTACTTATAAACTATGCAACTTTTGAGAATCTTAATAGCTTAGTAGGTTGGCTGTCTGAAGTCCCACCTTGTTGGTGAGGATTCGATTCCCCACATTGTAATCTCCTCCCCCCACAAAAAAAGGAAACTTTCTTCGTATAGATAATTAGAAATTGTTTGATTTAGTTAATAATTAATCATGAGATTTCTATAAGAAGGATACTTAATTTCATCACTTTATTACATGTTGACTGAGTACTCTCCCAAGAAAGGAAACACACATTACACATTACACATTCAATATCTTCACCCTCAGTGATGCAAAATGGATTGAAATCACTTGTGGCTCTTATAAAAAGAATGATAAGTGGTTCATAGACTAGAAGAATTGTTTGGAGAGAGAATCAATTTATTTATGGAAATCATATTAAATTAGGAGGAGAATATTAAGGAGAAATCTATATTCTAATTCCTTTTTTTTTTTTTTCTTCTTAAAAAAGTATTTCTGTTCTCTTTTAGTTTTCTTTTCTCTCTTTAATTAAAGTTTGTTTTATTTTCTTTTGGGAAAAATGCATAAGTACCCCCCCCCCCCAGCCTATGCCCAAAATCTCTGAGACACACTTAACCTTTACTAAGGTCCTATTACCACCCCCACCCCCCCCGAACTTATTTTTTAATTAATTTTTTACCACTTTTTGACCTACGTGGCAATATAAACCAGATAGGTTGAAAGCTTTGTTCAACATGCGCTGGGCCCCACTTTTTTAACTTTCTAATAGTAAGCTATCAGTTCAAAAGTAGCTTTTACACTTCCCAAAATTTCAAAAAGCTATCACTTTTTCTTCATTTTCATCCCTTTCTTCATTTTCACCCCTCTCATCTTCACAAAGAAATTTCCAAAAACAACAACATCCTTCATCCTTTTTCTTCATTTTCATCCCTTTCATCTTCTTCTCTTTCAAATCACCCATTTCTTTTACATCGCCACCCTGCTCCTTGGAATTGATGTTGAGATTTTCATAACGATTTCGAAGACTTTCACCTTCATCGAAAGAAATTTAAAATCAGAACTAATAATCAACATAAAAAGGTGTAAATATAAAGAACATATTAAAAATTTACTTTACCTTTTCGAAGCAAGGAGCAATTTAACTTGAATGATAATGGAGGTTTTTTTTTCAAAGATGAAGAACACTGATAAAGAAAAAGACAAGTGAGTTAATGTTTATTTTTTTAAAGTTTATTTTAACACGTGGCCAATTTTTATTGGTCAGTGTTGTCTAAAAACTGCACCCACGCGCCCAACATAGGTGAAGTCACGGACTCAGCCACGTAGACCAAAAAGGGGTAGAAAATTAATTAAAAAATAAGTTCGAGGGGTAATAGGACCTTAGTAAAGGTTAGGTGTGTCTCAGGGATTTTGGGCATAGGCTGCGGGGGTACTTATGCATTTTCCCTTTTCTTTTATATATCTTTAAATAGTAAAATTATCCGCGCTTTGCGCGGAAATTTAATATCACAGAATTTATAAAATAATACTTAAAACCTATCAGTCATTAAAACTAAAACACTATATTATCTTACATACAAGATTACGTAGTAACAAACATAAATAATGTAAAGGAAAATGAAATTTATTACTTCTTATCATTTATCCTTAAGGGATAAGTCATAAGTACCCCTTAGACTATGACCGAAATTCCAGAGGCACACCTAAACTTAACTAAGATCCTATTACCCCCCCCCCCCCCCCCGAACTCATTTTTTTCGTATTTTTGTGCACCTTTTGTGCTGATGTGACACCTTCAACCACCCAAGTTGGTTGTGTTTGCACACACTCTTCCGCCACGTGTGTAAATATTATTTTTTTTAATTAAAAATAATTTTAAAAAATCTTAATTGTTTTTTTAAATAAATTTTTAATTTTTTAAAAAAATTATTCTTATTTTTTATCTTCTTTTTTTTTAAATTAAGTTAATACACATTTTTTTTACATTGTATCAATTTTCTTTTACCTACATTCATTGTTTTTCTCTTTTATTTTTCTATTGATATTATTTTCTTTGTCTTTCATTTTGATTTGATTCCAAATGTCTTGTATTTAAAATAAGTTACTTTTAAACGGATATCAAAATAAGTGAAGAAAATCAAATAAAACATTTTAAAAAATGCTAAAATTAAAGGACACTTTAAAATTATTTTTTTAAAAAAATACACATATTTTTTTAAAAATAATTAAAAGTGAAAATGTAATAAATTAAATAAAAAAAGTTTAAAGTGAAATGAAATTAAAATAAATATTTTATAAAGAAAGAAATAAAAATAATTAAATATATATAAGTTTTATTATCAATAAATATGTGTACTAACTAATTATAAAGTTACCAATCAAAAAATGGCATGTGTCCAATTTGTGCAATCATCAGTTGCCTTCAAGAGAGTGTGCACACTCTCTATGCCATGTCAGCGTTTGTGGTGTATTTATTCCATTTTAAATTAGTTTAGGGGGGTAATAGGACCCTAGTTAAGTTTAGGTGTGTCACTAGATTTCAGTCATAGTATAGGGGTACTTATGCCTTGTCCCATTTATTTATTGTTTGTCAAATTTTATTTTATTTTTACATTTTCTCTTATATTTTCTTAAAATAATTGCTAAAAATTAATCTAGAAGTTTGTTTATTTATTTTTCTAATTTTTTTTTTGTGTTTTTCCTAATTTTTAAAAGAGAAAATTTTACCTTAAAATTTTATAGAATATCAAATATGATCATACTTAAATTCTTTAATCATTGATGCTATTAATTTTTTAAATTTTCTTTTCTTAATCTCATCATTAATGTTATTCCTATCATTTTCTCAAATCATTTATTTCCTTTCTTTGTTCTTTGTACTTTTTATTTATTTATTTCAAAATTTAATTATTATAACTTTATAAGGATTGCATTTTTTTACATAAATAAAATTTGATTTGCCGTTTATTTCTAACTAGTGAACTTGTTCGCGCTTCGCACGGTTGTAAAAGATGATAAGTCACGAATAATTTTATTAAGTATTATATAGATGAAGATGTATTTGCAATATAATTGTTAGACCTTAAATTGTTAAAAACGAAGAATAAAATACAAATTCAATGCATAATTAATCTTTGGAGTTTTTGTCCACATCCACACTCATAAGTTGATCATAATTCAATAGTTTGCATCTTATTTTTTGAGTCAAACTAAAATATGCATATAATAAGCATAAAAAATATAATAACAAAAAAAATGTGACGATTTCTATAAATTCTAACAATATTTCTTGAAATATAAAAAAAAAATTATTAAGGTGATGGATTCTATAAATCTGACAATATCTCTATGTATATGACTATAATATAAAATATCAAATAATGTAATATGAATATTAATCATTTTAGAAATTAGAATAACAAAAAGTTGTTAGTGTAATGAAAATAAAGATTATCAAAGCGTACATTAAAGATATGACATTTTAGTTTCTTAACATTGGGTAATTAATATAATTAATAGAGTTAAAGAAACAGATTTTTAAAGTTTTTAATATCATTTATAACACATGAATGATGAAAAAATAAAGAAAAATCCGAAAAAAAGAAAAAAAAAAGATTGTTGTAGTTTTGACCAAAAGAGGTGTCATATCACTTTTTCTATTCATAGTATTAATTTATTATTCTATGATTTAAATATTTAAAAACGTTTCGTTCTTCAACTACAAATGGTTTAGATTAACATTAAGTTGTGTGTTTTTCTTTAATTTTGGTTCTTACATTGTTAATACATGTGAAACCACAAAAAATCAATCATCAATTTATCTATTTTCTTAGAATTTAAGCATTTTTCTATTTAAAAAATATTATTAATTATTGATTATAAATTATTAATTATTAATTAATGATCAGTTATACCTTCAAAAAAATAAGGAATTTCAACAGGCTACCTTTTTGCCTTCACATAAAAATATATATTTTTAAATATTTCTTTTCCTTATGTTCCTTTTTCTACTTTTTATTTTTGTAGTTTTCTAAAATTAAGTTTTACTTATTTCTCCTTTTTATTGTCATAATTTTTTTTTTTTTTTGCCTCATTATAAACATATGTTTTTTAAATATTTCTTTTCCTTATATTCCTTTTTCTACCTTTTATTTTTGTGTTCTAAAAATAAATTTTACTTATCTCTCCTTTTTATCATCATAATTTTATAATATATGTATAGAGCAAGGTTATTAATTAACTTAAAATAAGTTACAAAAAAAAAAAAAAGGCAATGATTAGTCCTTTAATTTATTTAGAACAAAAAACCTTAGTAACAATACTAAAATCAATAGAAATTTTAAATAAAGATTTAAAAGAGATTATAATACAAAAAATAGTTGATGAACTATTTGAAGAAGAATTTAAAAATGAATTTCCAATAGAATATATAGTATTCGGATATGAGGAAACAAATATGGACACATCTGATTCCTTTTTTTTTAGAATGAGTTTGAAAGAAGTTATAGATTTACTACATGACTTACTAGAAAGTCAAAAACAAATTGCTCTAAGATTAAAATTATTAGAAATTGAGATAAAAATCAATAAAAGAGAATCTTCCTGGAAGACTAACAAATATAATAGAAAAAACAGGAAAAATTGACAAAAAAATAAGTCAAAAATATATAAATGAACTATTAGCAGAAAAATTTTCTAGTAAATGTTCATATAAAAAAGGAAGCTTAGATGAGAAGCTAATAAAAGAATTTTTGGAAAAACAAAAGATTAAATAATTAGAACAATCTAATAAAATAGAAGAAGAAGAAGAAGAAGAAGAACAGAGTGAAAAGGAGGAAAACCTTGAACAAAATCTTGAACAAGAAGAATGAATGAACTAGACGAGTTAGTATTTGCATTAGAAGACCTAAATCTTTCAAAAGAAACAATAAAAGTTCTTATGAACAAAGGAGACACAGGTGGACCCCAAGAAACTTTTTTAAAGGGGAAAATTCAAACACCTTAAAAGAAGAACAAAAGTCAAAAATTAATTCTGAACAAAACTTTGCTTCAAAAGCAAAAAGAAATAAAGATTTTATGAAAGAATATCATAATAATAATAAATCAAGATATATGCCAAATAGACTCCCTATTAGAGATGTAGGAACAACCCAATTTTCAAATCTAGACTGTAAAAGAGAACCTAAAATAGATCTAGATTTATGGGCTCAAAACATATTTCTCTTCTTTTTACTAGGAAAAGGAATAAATTATACAGATGAAGTAAAATATATTATTATGATAAATACATTTACAATAAAAGACAGCAATTGGCATACAGGATTGTCAAATGATGCAAAAGAAATCATTAAAAATGGTGTAATAGAAGGTTTTAAAAATTCCCTTCAAGAAGGAATAGGAAACCTTGTACAATATATAGGAAATGAATTCCTAGGAGGAGAAGGAAGCTCAACGCTGAATACAGAAAAATTAAGGATAATTGCTAAAGAGCAATTAGAAAAATTGCAAATATGCAAAATTAGCTATATCCAAGAATATACTTGTGAATTTGAAGAATATTATTATAAAATATTTGATAGTAGTAAAGAAATGCTACCATATATGGAAAAATATTACCAAAAATTACCAGATTTTTGGGCCAGGTATTTTAGAGAAGAGTATGAAAAAGAAAATAAAGAGAAAGATACTCTTGGACAAAGAATATCCTTTCTAAATAACAGACTTGGACAATTATGTATGGAACATAATATTCAAAGAAAAGCAAAAAGAATAAATACGCAGATTTATTGTTTGAATACTAATGCATCAACCCAATGGGGATGCAATGAAAGACCTTATAAGAAAAGAAGAAAGTTTAAGAAAAGCTTAATAAAAAAGAGAAATATTTCAAAGAAAAATTATATACCTAAAAAGAGGTATTATAAGAAGAAAAACAATTTTAAACAAACAAAGGAAAAATGTAAACGTTACAATTGTGGTGAAGAAGGACATAAAAGCTATGAGTGCAATAAAAAACATGTTAAAATATCAAAATTTGATAGACAAGAAATAGAGTCTGATCTAGAATCAGTAACATCAATTAAAAGTGATGAATTCTATGAAGAATTATATGAAGAATATTCTACCAGTTCAGACGAATCTAAATAAATGAATAAAGAAATTCAGGAAGAAACAACAAATTCAGTACAATTTATTAAAACTAAAGAAGATCAAAGAGGGTATGCCTTAAAAGCAACATTCGATGGAGAATTGTTAAGAAAAATCCAAGGATTACAATTAAGATTAAAAACTGAACATAAACTATTCAGTAGAATGCAAAGAATGTTTGCAAGAAATAAAATCTCTTATCATGAATATCAAGATGTAGAAAAGGTAATAGAAATTACCCAAACTACAGGAAAACATAAGTTAAATCTTTTAACAAAGCCAATGATCAATCAGATCTTAAGAAAAATTCCTGAAAAGAAAAGGAAGAAAATGAATTATGTACATCTTGGTGGAATCCAAATTCTAGTCAAATCAACTTTTAAAGAAGGGATCAATTGCCCTATTGTCATCAATCTTTTAGATGAAATATTTATTAATGCAAGAGAAGGAAATCTTGGTATAGTAGAAGGAAACTTAGCCTACACCAAACTCCTATTCACTTATTATCCAAAATACTGTATTTCATTGAAGGATGCAGATTTTAATGATGCTCTAAGTTTGCATTTCCAAGTTAAGAGGAATGACCTATTTAAACCAGGTAATCATATCATGAGTATATATTACCAGGCATTGTATACGGTTACAAATTCCAATTATGGGAGCATCTATAAAAATAAGGAAATGATTGAAATTGATCGAGAATGCACAATAATTGCTAGAATAGTTGAAGCCCAAATTCAACAAGTTGTTATTCCCGAAGAATATGAAATCAACTTTGGGAAAACAAAAGAAATAGGAAGTTCTAGCATCAATCCTAGACTTTCATTAGAATATGGAAGTAATTCCATAAAGAAAAGCATTTCTAGCAGATATGCTAAAAGAACTCTTGAAATTACTAACGTTTCTAGAATTTCAGGAAAAAATTTTAATGGAGTTGAATGGAAAAATCAAGAAATCTTGATACAGACAGGTGCAACAACCAATCATATCAAAGGTATTTTACTAGATGGACTACTAATATACGAAGGTATCCCTTATAGTTACAAAACCTTTGAAGGAAACAATTATAGTTGTGTAAATATGGTAGATTTACCAATAAAACTAGATAATGTAAGAATAACAGCCCCATGTTATATCACAAATCATGAAAGTGATCATCACCTAATACTAGGAAATATGTTCCTAAATAGTCTTAATGACTATAGTATAGGAAAGGATGGAATAGAAATAAGCTATAAAAATGAGACTTGTTTTATTCCAAAAAATTAAGAATGCCTAAAGAAATATCTTTTAGAGTATCAGTTTTCATAGAAATAACATTCTATGATACTAAATTAACAACATGTTGTCAAATAGACAATGGATCAGAAGCTAGCTTAGCAAAATCATTTTTGATAAAAAAAATTGGGATACTAATAAAAACAATATCTCTATGATATGAATTACAGGAGTAAAAGAAAAATTAATGCAATCAAAAGAAAAAGTAGAAATAATTTTGGGATCAAAAATTGTTTCTATAAACAAACTTTTTGCCTATGATAAATTAGAAACTGATGTATTACTAGGTAATGATTTTTTACAACAATTTCAGGATTATCATCAAACAATATATATGATAAGCCTTAAAACTCCTTGTGGACATTTCATTAAAGTCCCAAGAAAACAAAATCCATACATTTTGGAAAAAGAAAATGGAAATTATAAAGAAAAATATTTAGAAAATCTAAGAAAAATCTCTTGTAAATGTCTTAATCTTGAACAGATTAAAGAAAACTTACAAAAATCATATGGTGAAAATCCTTCAAAAAAATGGGAAAAAAACCAAAAAAAAGCTAGTTTAACACTTAAAGATCCGAGTGTTATCATAAGAGTAAAACGTATGCTCTATAATGAAGATGACAAAAACGAGTCTAAAATACAACTCAAAGAATTAATCAACCTAAAACTGATTAGGATGAGTAAAAGTCCTCACACTAGTCCAGCCTTTATGATAAGAAATCATGTTGAGATAAAGAGAGGAAAAGCTCAAATGGTGATAAATTACAAAGAGCTAAATAAAAATTGTATATTTGATGGATATTTTATCCCGAACAAAAACAATCTAATAAACCTTGCAAAAGGAAAAACTTATTTTTCAAAATTCGATTGTAAAAGTGGATTTTGGCAGATAAAATTATCAGAAGAATCAATCCCATTAACGTCTTTCAGTACGCCTAATGGACATTATGAGTGGATGGTAATGTCTTTTGGGCTAAAAAATGCTCCACAAATTTTCCGAAGAAAAATGGATAAAATATTTTCTATAAAGGAATATCTAATCGTCTATATAGATGATATATTAATATGTTCTAAAACTTATCAGGAACATTTAAAACATTTAAAAGAATTTTTAGACATCTGCCTGGAAAATGGAATTATTTTGAGCCAAAAAAAGGCAGAAATAAATCAAAATGAAATAGAATTCCTAGGAATGATTATTTCAAAAAATGGAATAGAATTACAATCACATATCTCAAAAAAGATTGTAGAATTTCCAAATAAACTAGCAACAAAGGAAGAAATACAAAGATTTCTTGGATGTCTAAACTATGCAAGAGAATTTATTCCTGACTTAGCCAAGAAAAGAAATATGTTGCAAAAGTTAATAAGAAAATACAATAGACTGGGATGGATAGAAGAACATACACAATGTGTAAAACAATTAAAAGAAGAATGTTCTAAACTTCCCAAACTTAGATTACCAGATGAAAATGATAATTTGGTATTACAAACGGATGCATCTAATTATCACTGGGGTGCCTTATTGCAAACCGATTTGAATGAAATCTACAGGTACATAAGTGGTACATTCAATGAAGCAGAAACCAGATATTCTACCAATGAGAAGGAATTATTAGCTATTGTCAGAGAAATTAGGAAATTTTCAGCTTTCCTTTTACCTAAACAATTTACTATTAGAACTGATAATACTCAGGTGTCAGGGCTAATTTCAAATAAACTTCCATCTGAACCACAATACAGGAGATTGCATAGATGGCAAGTTTTAATATCTTTCTATTCTTTTAAAATAGAACATATTAAAGGAATTGACAAGTCTTTTGCAGATTTTCTCTCCAGAAATGTCCAATATGGACAATCATACCTAAATCCTTGTTAATAGGATTTATGAAAGAATGCTAAAAGTGGAAAAGTCCATAGATGACAAAAGCCACAAATTATTCAGCATCCGAGATGAATTGGCAAATTTGTCAGAACAAGCCCGAAAGATGCAATACGAAATTAATCAGCATAGCGAAGAACAGGCTGAACATATGAATGAATTTATACTATTATGTGAACTATTGGGCACATGTCCAAAAGGGAATTCAAAACCCACCGGGAATATTACTCCCAACAAAGTGGCAGGAGATGTCCCACAAGCACCTAGTGCCACAAACATCTCACCGGTAAGCTTGGATATGCCAAAACCCGAGTCTAAGGACAAAGGTAAAAGCCTAGCAATCAAAAAAGATGCCAACACTTCGAAAGAAGAAAAAGGCACAGCCTCGACGAAAGTTGAAAAATTCATTTCTGGGAAACCAGAAAGTAGTTATAACAAAGTTCCATTTGGAACCAAAGTTTTTTCTTCTTTTCAGGTTGGAAAGCAGAATCCCAAGGAAGAAGAACAACTTGCTTTCACAAGATATATCTATGGTCTCCCTGAAGAAAGTGGAGAAACTTTTGAAGTTCTAGGAACAACTAGGTTATTCCCAAGAATTTTGATATTTCCTAACGGATCACCGGGCTTTGCAGCTCAACTTTTTGAATTTGGATACCTTGATAGGATTTATGCAAAACCTGACCTACAAGAACTGTCCAAATTACCAGAACAACTGCAAAAGGCAGTAAGAACCTATGCACAAGGAGAAGGAGTTTATTGTAGATTCTTCAGCATTGCTATGGAAAGTAAAGACTTACAAACATATTTTCCCACAGTTAATTATATTACAGTGGAAAAATTAAAGGATTTCAACATTAAGGCAACCAGAGTAGATAAAAAGCTACCACATCTTAACAAAAAATGGATTCAAACTAAAAGAGCATTAGGAATAAAAGCATTATATTTTGTTCTTAAGCGATTTTACAATGAAGACTATAAAGTCATAGATCACACTCCCTATTGGATTTTACTGACTAAGGGAAAGACAAAATCATCAATAATAAAGGAAAAGATCCTTGATATTGATCTCCATAGACTGGAAGCTACAGAAGAGACCTGGAAGCTTGCCTGCAAGTTTCTGGAACACAAACACTTGGTACCCGAAGAAGAGTAAAGCGTCCATGTAAAACACAAAAACAGCAGGAAAAGAAATAATGTACCCGTCAGTAGAAGACAAAGAAGAAGACGTAAGCACTTACGTCATGAAGAAAGAGAAAAAGAAAAAACATCTTATCTCTTCCAAAAGAATATCTCTTTAGTCAAAAAGAGATTTCCACTCTTGTCGGCCATCAACATCTTCAACAAACGATGATTGAAGGACGAAAGAAGAAAGAAAAATTATTTTGTGGACTTACCCTGCAAAATAAAAAATTGTAATGTTAGTCCCTCCTTAGATCTATAAAAGGAGAGGAAAAACTCATTAGAAGGTAGACTACATTTCCCTATAACTCTCCCAATAGAGAAAATGTTAGGTACCTTTGATAGTGAGTAAGAAACTTCTCCCGCCAGGGAAAAGTATTTTCTTTTAAGTTTTAGATATGTAAGAATATATATGGTTTGTATGTTAAGATAATATTATGAAATAAAAAGTTTGGTTTGTATGCCTCTCTCCTCAAAATCTTTAAGAATAGTTTTAAGAGAAGGTTGCGATCTTCCGCCTCATAGAGGAACAGTAGGAAAGTAGCCGTTGGACTGCGGTCGTTAAAGGCGAAAAACTATTCATAGCCGGAAAGGAGAACTGTTGCGGTGGTGATAGAAACTGTTCAGTAAGAAATCGAGAGAAAGGTATATACATTAAACTCTGTATTTCATACTTATTATCTTCAAATACAAATTATATTGTATTTTATCATATCTGTTAACGTTAAAAGAGATACTTAGTTCCTACAGGGAATATAAATAATTATGATTAAAATAATTATGAGTATTAAAATAACATATGTTTAAAATATGAAACATATTCAATACCACTTGCATCAAGTTGGAAAAAGAGCTTGGAAACATAGAGTAGCTCTATATAATCTAGATAAATCTATAAAGGATTTAGAAAAAGCTTATTTAACTATAAGCATGAATTCCATATCAATGATACTAGCAATCCATGAGATAAAAATGATCAGAATACAAGAATATTTTGAATATAAAACTGCTAAACGGATATTAAAACAATATGTCCTTTATACAGCATAATAATTCCACACACCATGTATTTATTACATGATTTCATGTTAAAATACATCACAGCCCCCCTATTGGTGCATTCAAAAGTTTTGACACGGAATATGAGATACTCCGCAACCTTCGCCACAGAAATCTGACCAAAGTTATTACAAGCTGTGCAAACCTTGATTTCAAGGCCCTGGTGTTGGAATACATGCCCAATGGGACACTTGATAAATGGTTATACTCCCACAACTTGTTCTTGAACTTATTACAGAGATTAGATATAATGTTAGATGTTGCATCTGCAATTGACTATCTCCACAATGCCTATACAATGCATGTGGTTCATTGTGATTTGAATCCAAGTAATTTCTTGCTAGATCAGGAAATGGTTGGTCATGTCAGTGATTTTGGCATTGCGAAATTGCTAGGTGAAGGGGAGGCTTCTGTCCAAGCAAGGACAATTTCAACCATTGCATATATTGCTCCAGGTATATTAGAAACTTCAAAATCTTTCTGATATCGTTTAACTACTCCAAACGATTATTTCCTCTAGATATATATTAATATTCTCAGTCCTATTATGATCATTTTTTACCATGATTGTAGAGTATGGACAAGATGGAATAGTATCCACGAGCTATGATGTTTATAGTTTTGGCACCCTAATAATGGAGACATTCACAAAAAAGAGACCAAGTGATGAAATATTTACAGGAGAATTGAGCATACAACGTTGGGTTAGTAATTCTTTGCCAAGTGGAATTCATAAGGTGGTGGATTACTATTTGGTACAGCCAGGGGATGAACATATTAACGCAAAGATGCAATGTTTGTTATCTATCATGGAATTAGCTTTGAGTTGCACTTTAGTGACACCTGATGCAAGAATTAGCATGAAATATGCTCTTTCAACGCTGAAAAAGATTAGGCTACAACTTGTTATTAGTCGGCACTAGGTGGAATCAGATTGTATGCTCATGTTATCAGATTACCTATGCTAGTTACGTTAATCTTTCAATTTTTCTCAAGTACTTAAGTGTGTTTAATTTTCTTGATATATGTAGTTTTGATGATATATGGACGTCAAAAATGAGTATTGTGGTGTTTCTAATGACTACAAAGAATTCTAATTTCTACATAACTTTGAATATGGAATATGATCCTCAAAGCTATCAGAAAAGCTGCCACCTTTGATGTGGTAGGTGCACGTCTTTTTAGAGAAGCAGGCTCTCAGCCAATGGGGTTGTCTCAAGTGGTTTGTGTCCATTTCATATAATCTCTTCTCACAAAAGACAAGCCAAGATTTGGCAAACAAAACTTTGAATTTCTGAAAATTCATAGGCTTACAAAGAAAAGGCCATTTTCAACAAGAACTCATACAGCAAGGCACCTGATCAATTGAAGATTTTCTTTTCGTACCTGTTATTGTTCTTGAATGTTTGTATTGAGCTAAACTTGTAGAATTCGTTTCACTCTTATAAGAAACTTTTCAAACTCTTATATGTAGTGATGGTAAGAACATTGTTAGAGTTAACTTTGTGTCTTACGACTTGAAGTCTATGTTGATTAGAAATATTTAATATAGTGGGCAATGGATGCATTGCTTTGGCTCAGTAAGTAATATGAGTATAACTTAGTGTGGGACTAAGAGTTTGGTCTCATTGTTGTGGTTGCAATTTGTGTTCACTTTTGCTTTGAGATTAGTGAAAACAGTTTGAAATACTGTGTGACACGTCGTGATTTTACTCCCTTGAGCAATGAGGTTTCCACGTAAAACTTTTGTGCCTGTTTTACATTATACTATTCATTTTCTGCACTTTTATTCTGTCAGGGGACCTGGTCCTGTGATTACTAGTGGACATATATATTCCAAAAAGTGGTATCAGAGCTTGGTGTCACGTCCCACCACTTCACAGTTAAATTTTGCATCCGAATAGGGGCGGAAGATTCTAGAGTTGAGGAGAGGCTTGTGGAGAACTCTAGAATCCTTTAGATTTTTCAAGAAGGATATGGGAGAACCTAGATCCTTCCTTAGAATTCTCTAGAAGAACTTAGATATTTTCTTGGAAAGTCTTGGAAATTCCTAGAAAGTGTAGAGAATTCTAGAGAGGGACCAAAGTGTAAATATTTAGGAACTTGTGTAGTAATTTTTATTTACACTTTAGCCCCCTAGGAAGTAGTATAAATAGAGGAGCTCTCATTTGTAAAGCAACCAAGTTGTAAAGCAACCTTCCAAAGCAATACAAAGCCTTCTTCTTAAAACTCTCTCTTGTTCTTTTCCAAATCTTTCTTAATATTCTCTTAGTGATCAAAGTCTTAGAGGCTTACTTGAGCTTACAAGAACTTGAAAGAATAGTGAGTAAGTTGTCAAGTGCCGCACGGAACTTTAGTCATCACTCTAAGTCTGTGACAAGTGGTATCAGAGCCCAGGTTTGATACTAAGAGAATGGCAAACGAAGGAGACGTGGATGCCGCTAGCACCACCAACGTCCGTTTGGATAGTGGCAAGAAAAACCGCAAGGGAAAGAAGAATCAAAAGGGTAATGAGGAAATGCTGCTCGACCCCACCCCGAGCGAAGCACTAACATCTCATCCACCCTCGACCACTGAAGCAAGTGACGATGACCGTGGCGAGGAGCCCATTGACGTCACTCCCGGAGAAGAGTGGATCGCAAGGGTTGAAACGGCGAGGCAGGCCGTGGAGATCTTAGGCAGACGCTTGAACAAGGTCGATGGCAAGTTCAAGGCTCTGGAGGACTTCACCCTTGAGGAGATCGAAACCATCCGTAAGGAGTTGGAGGGACGTCAGCGGGCCGAGTTCGAGATGAAGGAGGCTATCACTTCCTTGGAGTGTCGGCTCATGGAGGCGTTAAGCACGATTGAGACCATGAAGGCCGAGATGAAAGCACTCAAGGAGGGTGTGGAAGTTGGAGGATCATCGTCGCTTGACCGAGATAGGGAGGCCAGGGTCGAGGCTCCCAAGCCACCTATGTTCAAAGGCGTCCGTGACGCGCAAGAGGTGGAAAACTTCTTATGGCATTTGGAGAACTACTTCAAGTGCAACAGGTTGAAGAGCGATGAGAGTAAGATCAACACCGCTGTGTTGTATCTTTCGGAGATGGCCATGCTATGGTGAAGGCGCAAAGAGGCCGAGATAGGGAAGGGGACGTGTACCATTAACACGTGGGAGCAATTCCGGGAGGAGTTCAAGAAAGCTTTCTTCCCTAACAATGTCATCTATGAGGCGAAGCGCAAGTTTAGGGAGCTGAAGCAAACAGGTAGCATACGCACATATGTGTAGGAGTTCACCACCCTCACGCTTCAAATTCCTAATCTCACGAATGATGATATGTTGTTCCACTTCATGGATGGGCTACAAAATTGGGCCAGGATGGAGTTAGAACGTCGGCAGGTCAGGACCATAGATGAAGCCACGCAGGCCAAAGCTTTGACAGACTTCAAGCATGAGAAGCCCGACAGAGCCAGAGGAGAGGAAATGAGAGGTAGTCATGACCATGGTGGGGGAGATCGTGGCAAAGTCGAGGAGCAGCGGCTACATCCCAAGAAGCATGATACCTATAAGTCCGATGGCAAGAAGTCTGCACGACATGGCGACACGGAGAGGAAGACAGAGACTGCCAAAAGAGGTGGTTGCTACATATGCGGTAGGCCGCATGGTTATGCAAAGTGCCCTGAACTGAAGAGTCTTGGTGCTATCCTACGAGAACGCAAGGAGAAAGACGCACATGAGCAATGACAAGGCACAGAGACAACGCAGTTGGGCTTGAGAGGACTATGCGGAGCTGTCACTAAGCAGCCAGGTAAGCCAAAGGGATATGGCATGCAATACGTCAATTTCTCGATCAATGGAAGACCGGTTTGTGCTATGGTTAACACGGGTGCAGAGGTTAATATAATGACCAAGACGGCAGTGACAAGGTTGGGGCTAAGTTACAGTCCAAGTAACGCCCAACTCAGGACTGTCAATGCACCACCGACTCCTGTGTGTGGAGTCACCCATGGAGTAAGCATCATGCTAGGCGAGTGGCAAGGTAAGACCAAATTCACTGTCGCTCCTTTAGACCTCTTTGACATAATTCTTGGGCAAGAGTTCTTCCAACAGTGCCATGCAGTGATCAATCCTTACCTACAACAACTTGTGGTTCTGGAGCAAGGAGAACAAGATCATGATGCCATTGGTACCTTACCCCTTTTGGACATGTGCCCAATAGTTCACATAATCATCATGCCAAAGAAGCCGCCGAGGCGCATGCCTCTTAGGAAGGAGGTAGATCATAAGACCAAGCTGAAAGAGATCGAGAAACAATTGAAAGCGTTGCGCGAGGGCGTCAATGAATTATTAGCCACACGTACGAGAAGACAAGACCTGGGTGGCGACGTAGCGCCGATGCGACGCGGTCGTCGCATCAATAGGTGGGGGAGAGTGTCACGTCCCGCCACTTCACAGTTAAATTTTGCATCCGAATAGGGGCGGAAGATTCTAGAGTTGAGGAGAGGCTTGTGGAGAACTCTAGAATCCTTTAGATTTTTCAAGAAGGATATGGGAGAACCTAGATCCTTCCTTAGAATTCTCTAGAAGAACTTAGATATTTTCTTGGAAAGTCTTGGAAATTCCTAGAAAGTGTAGAGAATTCTAGAGAGGGACCAAAGTGTAAATATTTAGGGACTTGTGTAGTAATTTTTATTTACACTTTAGCCCCCTAGGAAGTAGTATAAATAGAGGAGCTCTCATTTGTAAAGCAACCAAGTTGTAAAGCAACCTTCCAAAGCAATACAAAGCCTTCTTCTTAAAACTCTCTCTTGTTCTTTTCCAAATCTTTCTTAATATTCTCTTAGTGATCAAAGTCTTAGAGGCTTACTTGAGCTTACAAGAACTTGAAAGAATAGTGAGTAAGTTGTCAAGTGCCGCACGGAACTTTAGTCATCACTCTAAGTCCGTGACATTGGGCTCTCTATCTGGTTAACACCAAGAGAGAGATTCCTGCGAGGAATGGCGACGCCACTGAACCTGCAAAGAAGTCAGTCCCCCACAAGACCACCACTCTTTGATGGTCAGTTCTATAGATATTGGAATATTTGAATGAAAGACTATCTCATGGCTGAGGACATTGGGGTATGGAACATTATTTGTGAAGGTCCTTATGTGCTAGCCATGGAGGTTAAAGATGGAGAGGTCACAAGAGTAATTCCCAAAACTCGATAATAATATAATGACTCTGACAAAAGATTAGTCAAGAAAAATCACAAAGCTAGGAAGCTACTGATGTGTGGCATTAGTATGAATGAATACGATCTGATCTCATCTTGCAAATCAGCCAAGGAAATCTGGGATCGGTTGAGAACAACGTATGAGGGTACTGAGGAAGTAAAGAAATCTAAGCTAGATCTCTTTACAACTCAATTTGAAAGTTTCACCATAAAAGAAGGTGAATATATTCATGAAATGCGTACCAGATTCTCTACCATCATCAATGAGCTTATGATTCTTGAAAAACATGTCCCTATGTGCAAGCAAGTCTCTAAGATACTGGAAATTCTTCCCATATCTTGGACAAATGAATTTGTGTTGGGAGATGAGACAAGGGGTCCTGAAGTGGTGACTCTGAATGCACTATTTGAACATCTTCAAGTTCATGAGATGCACAGAAAAAAGAGAGGGTCTCATTCTCAAGGGAAAAGATAAGAGGACAGATCTAATTGATGAGGCTGATTAGAATAAAGATGCAAAAAGAGACGAATCACTTGCCTCCAAAGTGTCACAAAGTGAAACGTCTGAAATAGATGAGAACATAGGCTATTTCACTTAACAATTTCAAAATATCGTGAGAGAACGTGGAGGTTTCATGAAGAAAGAAAATCATGACAGGGCTATAAGCTAAAGTGACGTGTGTTACAAGTGCGATCAACCAGGTCACTCCATTAGAGATTGCACTATGCACAAAGTTGACCACTGGGAGTATATCAAGTCTAGAGAAGACAAAGACAAAGAGAGGGACCAGGTCCGTGACAGGTCAAGCAGAAGAGAAGCTGCTTATTGTGCCGTGAAGAAGGATCTGACTGCCTGGTAAAATTCCTCAAGTGATTCAGATGATTCTGAACACTCTAATGATGCTTTCATGGCAAAGTCAGATGAGGAAGATGTTGATGAAAAGATAACTCTATCATACTTCAAGCAAAACTTGAATACCTTTTCTACTACTAAATTGAGAAAGCTAGTTGTTTACTACTTGATTTGATAAGTGAGCTAACGACTGAGAATAACCTCGCGAGCAATTGCCTAGACATCTCTCAAGATGGAAAAATTGTTTTAGTTTCCCAAATATCTGATATTGAAAATCATATGGTGGTTCTAGAAGCTGAAAATCTAGAACTGAAGGAAAAGATAAAAGGGGTGACTATTATAGTTTTTAAAGGAAAGAACGAAGCCAGCAACCTTCACCTGGAGCTTGAAAATAAGATGCACACTACTGAAATGAAGATGAAATTGACTCTAGAAAGAAATCTTGCGCTGGAGAGAGACCTGGTCCGTGTAAAAGAGGAATTGAACAAATCCCTCAAATGGACTACTTCCTCTAAGATTCTTACAAATTTAATTGGTCAAGGAAATAATAGTAGAAGAGAACTGGATTGTGAGAAGATAGATCCCCCACACAATCCTCACAACAAAAATATTTCTGATGCTGATAATTTTCTATGTGTGCATTGTGGTCGAGATAGACATCTTAAGAAACATTGTCCTGTTTTGAAAAAAATATGAAGGAAGTTCCTCAAAATATTCCAAATAGAGGAGTAGATTGAAGGAGGGGCCTGGTCTTGCTTCTAGTCCCAAGTTGAAGAAAACCTGTCTGCCTTACTGGACAAAAGATTTTCTTATCACTATGTTATCTGCTTATTGGGAACTCCATCTCGAATGGGTTCCCAAGGCTAACAAGTGATTTGCTATGTAAGTGAGAAGAGGCAGCATCAGTCAGTGTTGGTTTATAAATAGTGGATGCTCAAAGCGCATGATTGAGAAAACCACAAAACTTCCTCTCTCTCAAGGCTCTTCAAGGTGGAAGTGTCTCATTTGGCAATGGCAAGAAATGGTACATTCTTGGTATAGGCAGGACTTCTGTGGAACACTCTTTTGAAGTTATGTACGATGTCAATGGGTTGAAGTACAATCTTATAAGTGTTTCACAGATTTATGATAAAGGAAATCGAGTCAAGTTCTTCTCAGATAAATGGTGGTCACAACTTTATCTCTTGAATGATGATATTGACAGGAAAGAGATGCAAGAAAATGTATATTGCTGATCTAAACACTGTTCGTTGCAACATTCTCACTTTCCTTGGTGCTCAAGGTGAGAATACTGATCTATGATACATAAGACTTGGTCATGTGAATTCTTCTCCTTGAATAAACTTATGTCAAGGGACTTGGTCCGTGGTCTGCCCAAAATAAAATTTGCAAATGACAAAGTTTGTGCTTGTGTTAAAGAGAAGAAGATCAGACCATAAGCAGGCTTTTAATCTTTTAAAGAACTTTATGGCTGAAGTGGTGATTACTACGTGTTTTGTGACCAATAGGATGATATTGAGATGTTTGATCTCAAGGGTGATGAAAAAATAGTTGTGGGATATTCTTCCTCTAGCAAGGTTTATCAAGTGCATAAAAACAAGAATTATGCATTGAAGAAAGTGTTCGTGTGATTTTTGATGAGTCTGGAAGAATTAAGAAGCTGCAAAACAAAAACAAAAAGTTTCTGAGATGGAAGAGCTGCTTTAGATTCAGAGTGATGGGCTAAACAGTAAAATTGCTAAAGAATATCGTCTTCAAGAATCCAGTAACTCCAAAGAAACTGATGCAGATGATGAACCTGATAAAGGACCCGGTCCGGTAGACAATGCTAAACAAAGATGATGCAGTTCAAATTGATAATGTAAATTATGAAGGTGAGAATGAAGAAGCTGATCAAGCTCAATTTGAAAGAAGCAAGTCATGACACTTGGTTCCCCGACCATCTGACACGCTGTTCAAGTTCCCCTTTAACAATGGTTTCAAAAGAGAAAGGTACATCAAGAAGCTGCTCAAAAGGCTTAACATACTTGAAGTCAAGACAATGTTAAACAGGGGCAATGTCATCATGAAGTTCTGAAAAATGGAAGATCAAGTGGTTGGCATCTTCACCAAAGCTCTAAGCGAAGACTAGCTTGTCAAGAACAGGGATCTGGTTCCAGCTCAGAGAAGCTACTGAAAAAGTTTCATATTACGAACGTCAAGACAATTGATACTCCCATGAGGACCAACTCGATGCTGGATACTGATAGATCTGGTCCAGATGTAAATGATGCAAAGTGTTAGGATTTATGCAAAATTCCAAGATTGTCCAACAAAATCTCATTTGAAGGCTGCTCAGAGAATCCTAAGATATTTGAAGAGGATAAGGACTTAGTTCTATTATGTCAATAGGAGACTTTTTGATTTGGAGGAATATGGTGATTCTGATTATGTTGGGTATCAAGTTGATAGGAAGAGTACCTCAGGAATAGCTTATGTTCTAGGTTGATCTCTCACCCTTGGGGACCTAGAATGCAAGATTTAGTTACTCTTTCAACAATTGAGGCAGAGATTGTAGCAAGTGCAATTTGATATGCTCAACTCCTGTGGATCAAGCAGCATCTTGAAGATCTTAGAAGACCTGGCCAAGATAATCAAACTGATGTTGGGAATGCTAAAACCTGATTAAATGGATCCTGCCTGAAGCAATCAACCCTCTCAAGACTATGCAAAGGGAGTAAGTATCCTTGTTTTCCAGTTATGTATGTTTTAGAAAGTTCAGTGTCATACCTTTTGTAGGTATACACACATGGAAAAAGGGCTAAAGGAAAAGGGAGATGGGCACAGATCAAGGCAATCACATGCAAACTACAGAGAGGGACTCGGTCCGTTCTCGAAGATTAGCACTCTTAATATTGCATTTTGAATTATGCATGAGAACCGTTGCGATTGCTACATGTCTATCATTCAGGTATCTGATCATTGTCTTATCATTTGAATACCAAGATGACACTTCCTTTCACATGATACACCCTTTCACTTTCTTTATATTTCATATTTCTTTCCATCTCCCAAGAAAATTCAAATGCCCTTCCAAAAATCAGAGTTTTCCAAAACCCTCTCTTCTCCTCTCTCAAAAACACTTCAATATTTAAACCTTTTTGTTCCTACTGGAGAATTTTCCGATGAATAAATTTTTGAGTATGAAGAGGGACTAGGTCCAACAAGCAAAAAGAAGAAGGTGGAAAAGATGATGTTCAAAAGGGAAGAGGTTGATATTCTGAGAATTCAAAGTACTCTGAATAGGAGGGTGTCTGACGTTAAAAAAAATAATATATATATATAATCTTTTTGAAATGGTTGCTCATTTATTGATCTATTCATCTCGGAGGCCTTGAGTAAGTTTGATTTTACTAATCTTTCTGTCATGAGAAACTCAGGCTAGCGTTGGAAGCTATGGCAATTGCTCTTGCTAATAGGGATACTGAAATAGTTTGCCTGGAGGCTCAACTTTTGAAACAACACTATCAGAAGGACCAGGTTGAAAAAAAAAAAACTGGCAGCCCTGAAGGTTCAACATAAAGACTGGGCAGGAAAGAATGTGAACTTCAAGAGAAGCTTCTGAAGAAAAAAAAAAAACATGCTAAGGGATATGCTCTACTAATCTTATTCCTTTAATCCTTACTCCTAAGTCATCCCCTCTCCCCCTAAATTCTCATGTCAATCCTCATTCCTCTTTTTTATATCGAAACTAAGTGGGTATTGTCCTGGTTCTCATTCGTAATCATATTTGCAATGCTTTGATTGCTGATCTTTTATTTATGGATGAAAAATGTCTTGTTTCTACTGACTTGTCTCATTACTTTATGCATTTTTACTCATGCTTAGTGTTGCCCAAGTGGCCATGAATTTGTTTGAACTGCATTTCCGTCAACTTGGTTTACTGCTTTAACCTTTTTTTATGATGCCAAAAGAGGGAAAATTGTTAAGGTATGAGATCAATGATGGTAGCTACTTGAAACTTGAGAGGACATGGTCATGCCGATAGGGGGAATCAATGCTACTTGAAAAGGACATGCTCATGCCGATAGGGGGAAGAAGTTGAACAAGTTTGTCATCATCAAAAAGGAGGAAAATGTTATTTTGTTGCTGATGTGAAGTTTTGATGATTTGACAAACTTCAGGGGACCAATCCAGTTACCTGAAGAGGCATGCTAATCACTGGTGGACGCATACATTCCAACAATATTTGTGGAAGGAAGATATTTCTAAACCATTTCTAAGACGTTAAGTGCATTTTTTAACCTTTTTTTGCTTAATAAAACTAGGGAAAAGAGTTTGATATACCCCTCAACTTTGCTAATTAGAGTGGATATACCCCTTGTTACAAAAGTGACTCATATATACTTCTATTGCTTTCTTATTGTAGTATTCTTGTCTTATTATGCTTTGATTTTACAACAGGATCCAATTTTATTTATTTTAATAATGCTCGATCCCAATGTCTATGATCACTTTCTTATCCAGTGTTGTTGAAATGGGAAGAGCAGAGATTTCTGGCAGAGATTGACGTTTCGAGGGAAAACCTAAGGAAAAGTAGGACACGAGGTAGAGTTATTATAGAAAAGGAAGGGTGAGTGATAAAATAGAATCATTATATAATAAGTTAAGACAAAATGAGAAAAGGAAAAAGAAAATCATTACTATCCTGTACATTTCTAAGAGATATTTGAAGAAAATTTAGGAAAACATCAACGACAGCTAGCTTATATTTTGAATGTCGGGGGTGGCAAGATAGAGAAGACTTTGACTGTTGACATTCTTTAAGTCTAAACCCAAAAACATTCTTTTCCAATGAATTTGATGATTAAATAGGTCTTCTAACATCATTGCTTTGCATTATCAATTCTTCTTCTTGTCATAGTTATGGACACAAGTTATATTCTCCTCTTTGCTCAGCTTTCACTTTTCATTCTGCTTCATAACCATACTTCACTTGCTAATATTATCACTGATGAAGCTTCTCTTCTTGCATTTAAATCACACATTTCTTCTCATCCTAACAATATCTTAGCAAGCAACTGGTCTTCTTCCGGCCCGGTTTGCAGCTGGATTGGAGTCACTTGCAGCTCCCGCCACAATCGAGTCACTGCTTTAGACATTTCTACCATGCAACTTCATGGAATAATTCCTCCACACCTTGGAAACCTCTCATTTCTTGTTTCCCTCAACATCAGCAACAACGCTTTTCATGGAGATTTGCCACAAGAGTTGGCTCGTTTGCAGAGGTTGAAAGTGATTGATGTCGCAAGCAATAACTCACCAGAGAAATTCCGTCATTTTTAAGTTTGTTACCAAAATTACACATTATGTACCTCTGGAGCAACCAATTTTCAGGTAAAATTTCATCCTCCCTTTCCAATCTGACAAAACTGCAAGTGCTGTCAATACAGAGCAATTTTCTCCAAGGAGAGATCCCTCGGGAACTCGGTCATCTTCGTTACCTGAGTATCCTAGACCTGCAATATAATGGACTTACAGGCTCTATACCATCATCAATCTTTAACATTACTACGATGGAAACCATTGCTCTTACGAAAAACAATCTCACTGGAAAGCTTCCAAAAACTATATGTAACCATCTTCTAAACTTGAAAAGGCTTTTCCTCTCAAAGAACTCCTTAGATGGAGTTATTCCACCAAACCTTGAGAAATGCCAAAAACATCAAATATTGTCATTGTCGTTCAATGAGTTTATTGGAATTGTATCAAGAGAGCTGGCCAACTTAACAGCTCTTAAAGAATTATATCTTGGAGCTCTGCATTTGGAAGGTAGTATGATATTTCATTACAAGAAAAATTAAAATTTTCTTCCTTTTCTCTCTTCCCCTAAACTGGTAACTCATACTTCCTGAAACTGACAGGAGATCTCCCTCGAGAAATCAGTGATCTTCGTTACTTAACTATCCTAGATCTGCAATTTAATCAACTTAGTGGCTCTATACCACCATTAATCTTCAACATTACCACAATGCAAATCATTGATCTTACTGGCAATAATCTTACTGGTAAGCTTCCAACAACTATATGTGACCATCTTCCAAACTTGGAAGGGCTTTACCTCTCAAAGAACTCCTTAGCATGAGTTATTCCACCAAACCTCGAGAAATACCAAAAACTTCAAAAATTGTCATTGTCTTACAATGAGTTTATTGGAATTGTACCAAGAGAGCTCGCCAACTTAACAGCTCTTACAGAATTATATCTCGGAGATCTGCATTTGGAAGGTAGTATGATATTTCCTTACAAGAAAAATGAAAAGTTTCTTCCTTTCGGAGCTCTGCATATGGTAACTCATATATTCCTCAAAATTGACAGGAGAGATACCAATGGAGCTAGGTAATCTTAATAAACTTCAGGTGTTGAGATTAAATGGAAATGAGTTTACAGGATCTGACCCTGAAAGCATTTTCAACATGTCAGCACTGCAGATGATAGATTTTGGACTAAACAAGCTTTCAGGTACTCTACCTTCAGATTTAGGTCGTAGAATGCCCAACCTAGAAGTATTTATTTGTGGAGGAAATAATCTGAGTGGTTTTATCTCTGATTCAATCTCTAATTCTTCAAGACTCAGAATGTTTGAACTCTCATTCAACAGTTTCACAGGTCCAATTCCTAAATCACTTGGTAACTTAGAATACCTTGAGATTATTAACTTAGAGATGAATAATTTTGTCAGTGATTCATCATTGAGCTTCCTTACATCATTAACAAACTGTAGGAAACTAAGAGTACTCCGATTTAATGAGAATGAATTGGATGGGGCTTTATCAGAGTCTGTTGGTAATTTCTCAAACTCGATGCAAAATTTTCAAGGAAATGGCTGTAAGCTAAAGGGTGTCATTCCTCGAGAAATCGGTAATCTTACTGGAGTGATACATATGAGTCTGTATAGCAATAAGTTGACTGGACATATTCCAAATACTGTCCAAGACATGTTGAACCTCCAAGAACTTTATCTACAAAGCAACGAGATTAAAGGTACCGTACCAAATGTTATATGCAGTTTAAAGAATCTTGGTGCATTAGACTTGTCAGGAAATCATTTTTCTAGTTTAATGCCGTCATGCTTAGGGAATTTTACGATTTTGAGGTATCTTAATCTAGCTTACAACAGGCTGAATTCAAGATTACCTGCAAACTTGGGGAGCCTTCAAGATCTCATTGAATTCAATGTTTCATCCAATTCATTAAGTGGTCATATTCCTCTGGAGTTGGGAAATTTAAAGGCAGTGACACTAATTGATTTGTCAAAAAATGATTTTTCTGGTAAAATTCCTAGCACTTTAGGTCTAGCTGAATTGATTAATCTTTCTCTAGCACATAATAGATTAGAGGGGCCTATTCCAGATTCATTTGGCAAATTGTTGGCATTGGAATTCTTGGATTTGTCCTATAACAACCTTACTGGTGAAATTCCAAAGTCATTAGAAGCTCTTGTGTATCTCAAATACATGAATTTCTCATTCAATAAACTCAGTGGAGAAATTCCCATTGGTGGTCCTTTTGCAAATGTCACTAGTCAAATGATGCACTCTGTGGTGACTCCCGGTTTAACATAAAACCATGTCAAACCAAATCTACAAAGAACTCAAGAAGAAAAAGAGTGCTTATAGGTTTATATACGTTGTTAGGGATTGTGTCACTCCTTGTGTTGGTAGTTGGATATGTGGTGTTAAGATTGAGAAAGACAAAGAAGAATGCAAGTCAAGCCGATGTGTCTCTAGTAAAAGAACATGAAAGAATTTCCTATTATGAACTTGAGCATGCAACAGAAGGATTCGACAAAAGCAACTTGCTTGGTACAGGAAGTTTTAGCATGGTCTACAAAGGGATACTTAAGGATGGTACTCTTTTGGCAGCAAAGGTATTCAATGTGCAATTGGATGGTGCATTCAAAAGTTTTGACACTGAATGTGAGATACTCCGCAACCTTCGACACAGAAATCTGACCAAAGTCATTACAAGTTGTGCCAACCTTTGATTTCAAGGCCCTAGTGTTGGAATACATGCCCAACGGGACACTTGATAAACGGTTATACTCCCACAACTTGTTCTTGAACTTATTCCAGAGACTGGATATAATGATAGATGTTGCATCTGCAATGGACTATCTCCACAATGGCTATTCAACGCCTGTGGTGCATTGTGACTTGAAGCCAAGCAATGTCTTGCTAGATTAGGAAATGGTTGGTCATGTCAGTGATTTTGGCATTGCAAAGTTATTGGGTGAAGGGGAGGCTTTTGTCCAAACAAGGACAATTTCAACCATTGGATATATTGCTCCGGGTATCTTAGAACTTCTTAATGTTTTCTCATTTCTCATTTCAGTTTTGGCATATTCCATTTTAACTAGGAAGCTTTTATGATCATTTTTTTAAAATAATCGTAGAGTATGGACAAGATGGAATAGTATCCACGAGTTGTGATGTTTATAGCTTTGGCATCCTAATGGTGGAGACGTTCACAAGAAAAAGACCAAGTGATGCCACATTTACCGGTGAATTGAGCATACAGTGTAGGGTTAGTGATTCTTTTCCGGGTGAAATTCATAAGGTGGTGGATTCTAATTTGATACAGCCAGGAGATGAACAAATTGACGCAAAGATTAACTGTTGGTTATCTATTGTGGAATTAGCTTTGAACTGCACTGTAGTGACACCAGAGGCAAGAATTAGCATGAAAGACGCTCTTTCAACACTGAAAAAGATTACACTACAGTTTGTCAATAGTCAGCTCTAGGTGGAATCAGACCGTCTATTCAAGTACTTAAAGTGTGTTTAATCAAGGTGGTAGGAAGCAACTAGGTTCTTGATGTATGTAGTTTTGATAGGTTCTCTTATCAAAACAATTATTACTTTTTTCATGCAGGGTGGCTCAAAGTAATTAGAGGCCTAAAACGAAATTTCAATTAGAGGCCTAAAATCTAAATAAAATTCATATATATTTATTTTAAAATTATTTTCCTAACTTTTAGATTTCAATTAGAGGCCTAAAATCTAAATAAACTTTGTATGTATTTATTTAAAAAATTATTTGTCTAACTTTTTAGATGCAACTCTTTGCTTAAAATTTCTTTATAGATGATTTCTTCAAATATCTTTTATATTGTTATAAGTTTTAGGTAAGATTTATCAATTCAACATTAGAAAACACTCTTTTACTGGGGCCATTACTATATGAATTGTTAACATAATTCTTAGTAATAAGTTGACAAAGTTTAAATAAAAACAAGAGTTAAAATCATAAAATTTGATTCAAGAAGTTGATAACTTGGTATATCCTACTTTAATATGTTTGTTGTATTGCTTGAAAATTTAAGAAGAAATAAAAAAATAATTTGTAATTTACTTTGTTCAACACTTTTCGACTATTGATTCATATTTTTGACAGACTATTACTTTACCTTATCAAAGATTTGTAAAAAAAAAGAGTTCTAACAGATAAATAATATATGTGTTAGTGAATAATAATTGATTTTTTCTATTTAAATGGGGTTAAGGAGAACAAAATAATATAAGTTTATGTAAAAAAAATTAACAAAAAGCTTATTCTTGGTAAGAATTTGAGGCGCATATGCCTCAAATTTTGTATGCAAGAGCTGCCCCTGTTTTCATGGAGGCTTGATAGAGGAAGGATTTAAGCCTCATTTTGGGTCTAAATTTGAATGGTTCAAACTTAACTTAGGCCATTAAGTGCATTTATTTCCGTTAAGATTTAAACACTTATTTGATCTGAGTAGGTCTTAATCATTAACATCTTCAACAAAATCTTAATATCATTAAGTGGTATTTTCGTATGAAAAATTTTCACCATCACTCTGTACGTCCACAACCACAAGCAACCATCATTAACCATTTATTATTACCACCATCAGCTAATGTTAGTTGCTACCGTATCCATCACCTCCATTATTATAATCATATCCACATTTTTAAAAGGCATAATACATAAATATGGCATTTAACTTGGCTTCAGCTGGCATTTATGCCGTTCAACTTTGGGTGTGCACAAGTAGACACTTAAACTTGTATAAAATTAAACAAGTAGACATACACGTCCTACGTGAAATAATGCACGTTGAACTTTACATAGGATATGCTTGCATTTGCATTGGACTACTGGTGAGTATTCAAGGAGTTAGGAGGAAAATGATACATATATATTCATTCATATTATTATATTATATAGGGAAAATTGTCAATAATACCCCTCAACTTTATTTTATTGGTTGATTATACCCTTGCCATTAAAATGAAGTTAATCTTATTCATGCTGTTATTAATTTCATCCTTTGTGCCCTCAATTGGATGGAAAGCCTAAATCAATTAAAAATACCCAATTTTAACCTGATCTGATCCACCTAATAATAGAAATAGTGACATCTGACACAATAATGTACACACTTAAACTAATTACAAAAAAAAAAAAAAAAATGTATGATCTCTTCTCGTCTATTTTATTTGTTTAGTTTAATATTTATGTTTCTTGTTTGTTGTTATGGTACAATCTTCTATTGTTGTGTTGTTGTTATTGAGAATTTACCATGGTTTGTTGCTTTGTATACATTAGTCTAGCATGTGGTATTTTAGTATCCTCATTTCAATATTGAATTTGTGCAATAGTTAGTTATTTTTACTTTATGCACTTTTAGTCAAGTTAATAATCAAAGATATATTCTTTATTTAGGAAGATATATATAGCTCCTATTTTAAAAATGATGGATTTTTTTTTTTTTGTAAATACCAAAGATTTGAAGGGGATAAAATATGTCATTTGCATTTTGCAATACAAAATTTATATAAAGTATTTTGGGATAAACGTGCAACGCACGTTCCCAGATCTAGTATTATATTAAAAGTGACAAGCTCCAAAATGTAATGTTGAATTAACATTTTATCCCTATACTAAATTAAAAAATGTTATATTCATATTCTTTGAGCAAGTAAACTTTTTTTACTATTAATGAATTGAGAATATTGAACGTTAGGTAGAGATCTAAGTTGTACAATATTAACCAAAATATAGTACATACTAGCATTACCTTTACATTGCTAGAATCAAGTGCAGATTTTAATGCATCTATCCACGATGTTTCCTAAAAGACATTTTAAGTTAATATAGAATCGACTATTTAATTTTTCTTCCAAGTTGTAGCAGCCACAATTGGCATCTTATAAAGGCAATAATTCCTAGTTGTTGATATACTATCACATTAAGACAAATAAAATTATAATAAAAAGCATGAAATTATTATAGAGTATGGCCAATTGGGTACATATGACAAATTTATATAATAGAAAAAATATTAAAACCGTTGAGAGAAAATCTCATACAAAACTCTTTTAACAATTATTGTGGATGCTCTTGTGTTGTTTTCTAGTATAAGAAGAGGGTATTCTATTCGTAGAATTTCAAAAAACTTCTCCCTGGAATGCTAATTTGTACTATGTAAATACGTCAACATCTCTGTCGACCCCCCCCCCCAACCCCACCGCCACCCCAAAAACTTACATTAAACTTACATATATAGATGGCAAGACAACTTTTTGCATTATCAATTTGATATTATGGGCAAAATTTGCAATCTTTTCTTTGCTCTTGCAATTTTGATTCTACTACTCCATCACCATACTTCACTTGCTAATATTGACACTGATAAAGCTGCTCTTATTGCATTGAAATCTCACATTTCTTTTGATCCTAACAACATCTTAGCAAGCAACTGGTCTTCTTCCGGCCCAGTTTACAGCTGGATTGGAATCACTTGTGGCTCTCGACACCATCGAGTCACTGCTTTAAACATTTCTAGCATGCAACTTCATGGTACCATTCCTCCACACCTTGGAAACCTCTCATTTCTCGTCTCCCTCAACATCTATAACAACAATTTCCATGTAGATTTGCCAAACGAGTTAGCTCATTTGCAGAGGTTGAAATTCATTAATGTTAGAAGCAATAACTTCACCGGAGCCATTCCATCATTTTTAAGTCTGTTACCTAACCTTCGATACATGATCCTTTCGTGGAATCAATTTTCTGGGAAGATTCCATCTTCCCTTTCCAATCTAACAAAGCTGGAATTCTTGGGCTTCCAGAAAAATTCTCTCGAAGGAGAGATCCCTAGGGAACTCGGTGATCTTCCCTACCTGACTATTTTGGACTTGCAAGATAACCAGCTTGCTGGCTCTGTACCAACGTCAATCTTCAACATTACGACAACGAAAATACTTGCTCGGGCAACAATTTTACTGGAAAGCTTCCAACAACTATATGTGACCATCTTCCAAACTTGGAAGGGCTTCACCTCACAAGCAACTCCCTAGATGGAGTTATTCCACCAAACCTGGAGAAATGCAGAAAGCTTCAAATCTTGTCATTGTCGCTGAATGAGTTTGTAGGAACCATACCAAGAGAGCTAGCCAACTTAACTGCTCTTACAAAATTATTTCTTGGAGAACAACACTTGGAAGGTAATATGATATTTCCTTAAAAGAAATATGAGAATTTTCTTCCGCCAATCTGGTAACTCATATATTTCCCCATATTTAATTTACAGGAGAGATACCAGTGGAGCTAGGTAATCTTAAGAAACTACAGCAGCTGAGTTTGCCTGATAGTATGTTTACGGGTTCTGTCCCTGCAAGCATTTTCAACATGTCAACACTGCAGCTCATAGATCTTAGACAAAACAAGCTTTCAGGTACTCTACCTTCAGGTCGTGGAATGCCAAGCCTGGAAGAACTTTATTTTGGATTAAATAATCTGAGTGGTTCTATCACTGGTTCAATCTTGAATTCTTCAAGAATCAGATTGCTTGATATCTCAGGCAATAGTTTCACAGGTCAGATTCCTGTATCGCTAGGTAACTTAGAGTACCTTGAGGTTCTGAACTTGGCGCTGAATAGTTTTTCCAGCGATTCAGCATTGAGCTTCCTTACATCATTAACAAACTGTAGGAAACTAAGAGTACTAAAGTTTAATGATAATGCATTAGATGGTGTTTTGCCTGCATCAGTTGGTAATTTCTCAAACTCACTGCAAAACTTTCGAGGAGATGGTTGTAAATTGAAGGGCGCCATTCCTCGAGACTGGAGTGATAAGGATGGTTCTGCATAACAATGAGTTTACCCGACATATTCCAAATACTGTCCAAGGAATGTTGAGCCATCAAGAAATTTACCTAGATAGCAACAAGATAGAAGGAACCATACCAGATGTTATGTGCAATTTGAAGAATCTAGGTGCATTAGGCTTATCTGGAAATCAATTTTCTGGTTCTGTGCCACCATGCTTAGGAAAAGTTACCAGTTTGAGGTATGTTAATCTAGCTCACAACAGGGTAAATTCAAGCTTACCTGAAAGCTTAGGCGGCCTTAGTGATCTCATAGAATTCAATATTTCATATAATTTATTGAGTGGGGAAATTCCCCTTGAGATTGAAAATTTAAAGGCTGCTATACTCATAGATCTGTCAAAAAATAAATTTTCTGGTAATATTCCTATCACTCTAGGGGGTCTAGATAAATTGACTTATCTTTCGCTGGCACATAATAGACTAGAAGGGCCCGTTCCAAATTCATTTGGAAAAATGTTGGCATTGGAATTCTTATATTTGTCGTACAACAATCTTAGTGGTGAAATTCCGAAGTCATTAGAAGCTCTTGTGCATCTCAAATCCATGAATTTCTCATTCAATAAACTAAGTGGAGAAATTCCCATTGGCGGTCCTTTTGCAAATGTCACTAGTCAATCCTTCTTGTCCAATGATGCACTCTGTGGTGACTCCCGGTTTAACATAAAACCATGTCAAACCAAATCTACAAACAAGTCAAGAAGAAAAAGAGTGCTTATAGGTTTATATACGCTGTTAGGGATTGTGTCACTCCTTGTGTTGGCAGTTGGATATGTGGTGTTAAGATTGAGAAAGACAAAGAAGAATGCAAGTCAAGCAGATGTGTCGCTGGTAAAAGAGCATGAAAGAATTTCCTATTATGAACTTGAACAAGCAACCGAAGGATTCAACGTAAGCAACTTGCTTGGTAATGGGAGTTTCAGCATGGTCTACAAAGGGATACTTAAGGATGGTACTCTTTTGGCAGCAAAGGTATTCAATGTGCAATTGGAAGGTGCATTCAAAAGTTTTGACACGGAATGTGAGATACTCCGGAACCTTCGCCACAGAAATCTGACCAAAGTTATTACAAGCTGTGCCAAACTTGATTTCAAGGCCCTGGTGTTGGAATACATGCCCAATGGGACACTTGATAAATGGTTATACTCTCACAACTTGTTCTTGAACTTGTTACAGAGACTGGATATAATGATAGATGTTGCATCTGCAATTGACTATCTCCACAATGGCTATACAACGCATGTGGTTCATTGTGACTTGAAGCCAAGTAATGTCTTGCTAGATCAAGAAATGGTTGGTCATGTCAGTGATTTTGGCATTGCAAAATTGTTAGATGCAGGGGATGCTTTCGTTCAAACAAGAACAATTGCAACCATCGGATATATTGCTCCAGGTATATTAGAAACTTTTATCGTTAAGCAATTCTTTCCCCTAGATATGGATTGATGCTTTCAGTTTTGGCATATTCCATTTTAAAGCTTTTATGATCATTTTTTACCATGATTACAGAGTATGGACAAGATGGAATAATATCCACGAGTTGTGATGTTTATAGTTTTGGCATCCTAATGATGGAGACATTCACAAGAAGAAGGCCAAGTGATGAAATATTTACAGGAGAATTGAGCATACAACGTTGGGTTAGTGATTCCTTTCCGGGTGAAATTCATAAGGTGGTGGATTACTATTTGGTACAGCCAGGGGATGAACAAATTGATGCAAAGATGCGATGTTTGTTATCTATCATGGAATTAGCTTTGTACTGCACTTTAGTGACACCTGATGCAAGAATTAGCATGAAAGATGCTCTTTCAACACTGAAAAAGATTAGGCTACAGCTTGTCAATAATCGGCACTAGGTGGAATCAGACCGTCTACTCTTGTATGTTATTTGATTACCTATGCCAATTAGGTTAAGATTTCAATTCTACTCAAGTGTATTTAATCAAGGTTGTAGGAAGCAACTGGTTTCTTGACATATATAGTTTTGAGATACTATTATATTAGCTATTTTAGAAGTGTACTGATAAGCAGATGCATTTTGAAAATTATGTTCTATCTTGGATACGATATACAAACTCTATACATCTATATAGGCTTGATAGAAGAATGATTTAGGCTTCATCTGTTTGCACTCGATGAAGATCTGAATTTGAATGGTTCAGACTTTAGGACATTAAGTATATTTGTCTACATTAAGATTTAAGCACTTTCAACATCACCACCAATATTGCAACCACCATCGCCAATGTCACCACTATCACCACTGCAATCAATCCCTAATATCAACCATCTCCACCATCACAGCTAGCTTTACCTCCAACTACCAACAACACCATTATCAACTACTACACATTCTTTAGCAAGCAACACCCCCAACTACTAGCATAAACCAACTCTACCATGAAATCATCATCACTAACCACCTCTACCATTAGCCTACCACAAATCTCCTCCATCCGAACTTAGAACTTGCAGAAATGTGTTCTTAACTCACAACATCAACAGCTCCAACCCCCAGAAATTTATAATGTCAAGCTACGTCTAGGCAGATAACAGGTTTATGAAAGGCAATCTGGTATCCCGTATAGGCCATGCTGTAAACATGTACATGATATATAGAGTTTCAGCCATTAACTTCTCGATCTGTCCGCCATGATGACAATTGGTTATATAGTTTTATTCATCAAACCACTTTGATGAATTTAGAGTTCTTCCCAGCTAGTGAGCCCTATGTAAGTATGTATAGACACAGTTTAGACGGACCAAAATTGCAAGTACACACAGTTTTCTTGCTTCAAAATCTTTGGCAAGGAACTACTCAAATGGAACATGATAGGATATTGAGTCAAACATGAAGCTCTAATCTTTTACAAAAATTATTCCTCCTTAGATGAGATGACTAACATGACTATTAGCCTTCAAGCACATTCTCTGAGGGCGCTCTTAGTTCTTGGACCGAATGGAAAGATGCAAAGTTTATAGAGAAGTGAAAGGCTTACACAACTAAAATAACAGAAGATAAGGTCACTCTACAATAACAACTAAAGAATAGCAGATTTAAAAACAAAGGGATATATACAAAGGCCAACCAAATTCGATAACTTGTAGGCCTCATTTACATAGTAAGGTTTCTATGGATGGAGTTCATAATGCACAAACTGAGACAATACGCGCATGAATGCAAGCAGATAAGAGATCTATGATTCACTATCACATAAAATTATTACTTAAAACAACCAATGTGCAGATTAATATTTCCATACAACCCAAGGTGCATTCTTTAGCATGATTTTGCAAAAAAAGGAACTTAGTGCACCAAATAAATGGAACAATTACATTTAAAAGTTTCCTCAGTGTTTGCAAAACGGGAAAACAATTCACATGGATAGAAGGCTATATAAACTATTAGTCAAATCATTTCTTGATATCCATAGCGCTCAGACCTTTTCCGGTTTTAAACTTTAAAACAGCCTGATCAAATGTGCCTCTAACATGTTCGCAGATAAGCATAAGATCCTGACATGAATCATTGAATACTTCCCTTGCTGGATCCCCTGCAATAGAAAACCACTAAAAGTTGCAGAATATCTTGATGTACCAAAACTCAAAACAGAGATCCACAACATTTCTCAGAATAGAAGTGTATAAACATATGGAAGCATAAAAAGACTATTGCAAATTGTTATAAAGGATTTACAAGTGGTCCCATCATACGATGTACAATACCCAAGGGTGTGGCTTAGTGGTCAGTGAAGTATGTTCAGAACCATGAGGGTTCAAATCCCAGCAGAGACAAAAAACACTAGGTGATTTTTTCCATCTGTCCTAACCTAGGTGGACAGACGTACCAGTACTTGTTGCTGGTGGGAGGTGACAGCTGACAGGTATTCCGTGGAATTAGTCGAGGTGTGCGTAAGCTAGCCCGGACAGTGGACACCACGGTTATCAAAAAAAAAATTCATATAATGTACATAGACATGCTGTAGAAATATATAATAACACAATCTACTGCATGAACCAGATCAAATAAACTGAAAGAAAAAGGCGTATTTTTAATGGGAAGGGCATCACAATCTTTTCTCCACCAAAACCAACTGGCCAAAAAGTCCAACGGCTATTTAAAAACTTCATGATGAAAGTTTTAGCCAGTATCAAGTATGTTATGTTAATGTGGAAGCAGGATGCATATTCCCGTGATAAATAAGATAAGTTTTAAAAAAATCAGAAAATATAAGGTTTTCTTTTTGTACAAGTTATAGAAATATCTAGATATTTAAGCTTTACCAGTAGTCTGAACTCTTATATTCACTCGAGCATCAGAGGGATGTGGAATGCTGTAACCACAAAATGTTACTCTGGGACTGCAAGAAAGTAGACATAAGTTAATCATTGTCCTAAGCTTGTTTCATAAACCACTCTTAAGAAAAAAGAGAGAGGGGGAGGGGGAGGCGGGGAGCAGCAGACAGACCATGCAACAACATTAACATAAGATCAGTGGAATGTAACAAAATGAGATAAGGAGGCTATCTATATTACGAGTTGAGTAATAATCTTCAAGCAAAATTCTAGAAGATAGTTTATATTAGTACTTGCAGTGATCACTGCATAATGAAAGAAGAAAGGAAAGAGGAAGAGATGAATTACTAACTCTTGATTTAGAGTGAATCTAACAGCATTTGCCAGTGTATGGTCCTCATCTGTCAGCGAGAATGTTGCTTTTGACTGATCTTCGAATGAACCGTGCTCCATTGACTGTTTCCAGAAATGAGGATAATTTGAAAATAATTAGCAAAATTTTGAAATTTTAATCTATGGATTGAAAAAGAAGAAAAGAACTAGAAGTGAGATAAGAGTTGTCAAATTGTAAGAAAGCAAACTTCTTTCACCTAACACATGTTTCTCCTGATTAGTGCTTTCAGTGAACTATTACCTAAAGACCAAACCATATTGTACTACTATAAGAAACAGTCAAAACCCTAAGGACCTTAATTATGTGATCCAATGTTTTACAAGACCAAAGCATAATCAACTATGAATGTTTAACCGGTGTTGTCAGAGGCGCAAAACATGTTGAGTGTTTCGCCTCGCTTAACATGTGGTGTCGTCATGAAGGCTCTAAGACATACTTTTCCTTGTCATTCAGCCTAACCCCAAAGAGGAGGCACTAAACAATGGATATGTCACTTTATCGTAAAAAAAAATCAATTTCTTTGTTTATATACTTTCGATTAATGCTTATAAGTATTAGACTTCATGCCTAGTCAAACACCTTCCCATAAATTGAGACTTTATGCCTAGTCAAACACCTTCACATAAATTGAGACAGAGGGAGTACTACTTTTCAAACAATGACTAAGATCTCATAGCAGGCCCAAAAGCTGGTCATCTCACCTAATTTTCCAGAATTAATGCATTATCCCTAACATGTTTTCATGCTTTCAGATCTTAAGTATATCTCTTAGCCAATATCTAATTTTTCTATTCCATGAAATTAACCGGACTACACATACATATTTGTATGTTTTCTCCATTCGTGCATTTCTTCATTAAAGGCCACGTTTTATTTGTGCTTTGCACTTAAAGCCCCAATAGACCTTAGAGGCGTTTTGCGGTTTTCGCCTTTGAGTCAACTAGTCACAGGTACTGTTTTCTAGCTTTGCTTCAAAACTAAAAATATTCAACGAAGGTCAAAATGGATGAAAAAAACATGAAAAAGTGCCCAAAGAAAGGTAACTTTAGGAAACAAGTAACCACAGATAAAATAGCAGTAGAAGCAAATCTATGTCTCAGAGTTCCTTGGCCAGTGACACACTATTTTGGAGGCAATGGGTGCATATTGCTTCTTGCCACTGCATGACTCTGGTTTTTTTAACATATTTTCATTTGAACAAATCAATCACCTACTCCCCATTCCCAAACTCTCTTCCTTAACCCAAGTCTTTGTATAAAGTCTTTGTATTCATATTCAGAGGATTCATCATATTTAGACCATTTTTACTAGCTATCTACCTACACCAACTCTCTTCCTTTACCCAAGATTAGGGCAGGATGTTTTGTAACTCAAAATTCAAATAGGCAAAATATCTTCAAATTATTTTTACTCCATAAAACGCAACCTCAAGCTATTTTCACATGGGTAGCAAATAAGAAAAATATTATCCAGTTAAATTCAGGAGATATAATATCAATGGGGTGTCATATATAGAAGGATGTATCATATCAAAGTGGAGGATTAGGATGATAGAAAGCTAGCAGGTAGTTGGATGTTGTCACATTCAGTGTGGGAGAGGGAGTGGGCTAGCCTTCCCCTCTCCTCTTGTCCTTCTAGTAGTATTATTTAGTTATCACATAGCTTCTTGTTCTTCAATGTGTATTACTATTTCCTGTTGCATATGTTTTGTATTTTGCTACTTTGCTAGCTCTTTTCTTATAATCCAATGTCGGATACTTCCCTTTTGAGCCGAGGATCTATTGAAAATAGTCTCTCTGCCACACAAAGGTAAGGTAACGTTTGCATACATCATACCCTCTCAAAACCCCACTTGTGGGATTACACAAGGTATGTTGTTGTTGGAAAGAGGGGGAGCAAGTTAGCTGCAGAGGAGGAGCATTAACACAATTTTGAGGCTTAAAAGCAATTGAAATTTAAGGTTTGATTTGTTCAATTTTCAGCCAAACCACTAGAATTTATTTCAATCTGGCCAAGGTCCTTCCATTTAAATGAGCACCAAGGACATTTTTCGATTGGTAAAAGTGTAAACCATATCACATCTAATATAAGTACAAATTTCAAAAGAGACTATATGGGGTAGTTTGGTAGTTGGTTAGAGTTATGCAAATATTTTTAATCCAAGGATTAGTTAGGACGGAATCTATGTATTATCTTATGCAAGAATTAGTTATTCATGTATTAGCTTATATATGTATAACTTGTATATATATTAGTTATGTGGTTTTCTAAATTGAAAATCAAACACCGTATTAATTTAATACAAAATAACTTACAAACTAATCAGCTACCAAACGTGGTATTACCTATATAGGAATGGATAACTCACCTCCAAACAAACTACCAAACCACCCCTAATTGTTCTATGTAAATATATTTAACCATAGTCTATGGTGTCATCGATAGTCCCACTACATTGTAGAATGCAAGCTGCAAAGTTTAGCTTTTCCAATAATGATAATTCTGTGTCAAGCCTACTTACCCTTGTGTTTTCAGATTCAAAAATCAACGAAACCAACTATGATTCTCTCAAACTCTTTTTTAAATCTTTTGAATTACCAATTATGTAGTCTCCAAAAATGTAAATTTTACTCTAAAACAACTTAAAGAATCTATGCCCCAATAGACACAAAGTATAAGATGCTTTGACCCATATACCTAAATTTGGACAAAAGAAGTAGTAATACATAATTTCACCCACTTAACTAAGATTGTGAAATATAATCAAGAAACTTGAATCTTTTGAGCAAAAAGGAATTTTTGAGATGAAAATAAACACTTAGAACAAATGGGTACCTTAAGGCCAAAGATGTAAACTTTGATGCTCCACCACAAGCAAAAGCTTGAAATTTTGTTGAAAAAAGAGAAAATCTAACAGAGAAGTGATGGCAAAAGGTCCAAGAGGAGAAGCGTGTGTGAGAGAGGAGAAATCGTAGAGGGTTGAAGGAGGGTTTAGCAGTTTGGGCAAAGGACCTAGGTTTAGTTTCATTTAAGTTATTTCATTTTTTTTTATTGATTTTTTTATTAAATTAATTTTGTTAAAGTGAATAGTTGAATTCAACCGAATAGATTATTTGTTTAGTCTCTCCTAAAATCACATTATTTAAAAAACGAAAAAGGGTTAAAAATGCCCTTAACGTATCCCAAATGATTCAAAAATGTTTTTCTTCCACCTTTTGGTTTAAATATGCCCTCAAAATTTTTTTAAGGTTTAAAATTGCCCTTTTTTAACCACTGGCTGACATGGCAAATGCTGAGTCATTAAATTAGACAAATGGCTTCATCTTATTGGTCCACCTAGTTTTTTAAAATCCAACCCAACGACCCGACCCATCTATGCTACAAAAACTCAAACTCACCCACATACCTGTTCACATATTAACCTAACATATCCTTGAACTCCATTTTAACACGATTCTTAGCCTTTTTTTGTAGCAACCGCCGAGGATGGAGGTTTAGGGTTGCAAATCACAACACCTTCTAGTTATGTTCTTCGGATGATACTTTTTTGTTTCTTCAATTTATAACGAGCAATTTATGTTTGATCAATAAATTTATAACGAGCAATTTATGTTTGATCAATAAATTTAAGATAATTTTGCGCAGCAAGTAGTGTTTGACAATATTTTGAAAAAAACTGCAATTTGTTTTAGCTTATGATAAAATTACTTTTGCTTTGGTCAAACACCTTACTCTTTTAAAATAAGTACTTTTTAGAAAACAATAGGTCTCACAAAGACTTAGCCAAACAACTACATATTAGATGATAATTATTATTTCACATATCGTGATTTATGTGATGGAATTTGATTGGACATAGAATATAAGAAATATGAGAGACTTTGAAATATCTCAAATTACTCTTTAAATAGAAAAGTTAATCTTTATAAAAGAAATTGACAATTAAGTGAGACGCAATATGATGAAAATGTTGATTTATGTCATTAAATATTTGTTAAATAAAGAAATGCGTCACTTTTTTATGAACTAAATGAGAGAAAATGGTCTAAAACCCTCCCAACCTATATCCGAAATCCCAACTACACACTTTAACTTCACGGGTGTCCTATCACCCCCCTAAACTGTTTAAAACTAAATTATCACCCCCTAAACTGTTTAAAACAAAATTATCACCCCCCTAAACTATTAAAAATTAAAATAATTACACACCTAAAAAGTCACAACCACAATTTATGTTGATAAGTGAAATCCACCTGTCAAACGTGTGCATTTCACTTATCAACATAAAATGTGGTTGTGACTTTTTAGGTGTGTAATTATTTTAATTTTTAATAGTTTAGGGGGGATGATAATTTAGTTTTAAACAGTTTAGGGGGGTGATAGGACACCCGTGAAGTTAGAGTGTGTAGTTGGGATTTCGGGTATAGGTTGGGGGGGTTTTAGACCATTTTCTCAACTAAATCAAATAGAAAAAATACTTATTAAACTCGGTTAAATAATATAATAATTGACACAGACTTCACATTAACTTTTAGCATAAATTTATCTTCTCTTTCAATATTTTAATCTAAAAGAAATTATTAAACAAACATTCAGATATGAATCGAGATATATTTGAAGTTAAATTTAAAAAAAGATATGTAAAAATAAAATTTTATCTGAACATGCATTTAGCTCTTGAATTATATTTTTCCAAATTTACTGTAAAAAAATCGACACAATATTTTTTTTAGAAAAAAAAAAATTGAGAAAAAAAGAAGTATTTTCTTGTCCCAAGAACCATAGTTTTCGGGTCGGGTTGGTTTGTACCCTCCAAAACTTATCTCTTCACCTGGAAGAAAAACCCTAGCTAAACCCTAATAAACCAAACATCCTTTCTTCTCCCCCCCTCTCTCTCTCTGAAATACGACAAAGAGCAGAAGATAATTTTATCGGTAAATTTCTTCACTTGTTTTCTTCATGCTTGTTGTTGTTGTATTAATTGTTGCATCTTGTGGGATTACACTGGGTATGTTGTTGTTTATATTAATTGTTGAATCCCATTGATGTAGTTAAGTGTATTCGCTCATTATGGAAGTTTGGATTTTTTTGAATCCTCTCTTGGCTCAGCCATTGTTAAATGTATGCTTAGACACATGGAGTTCAAGGCAGTGTGTGCATTTTAACTTGCTACTCATGTAGCAGATTCACTGCCAAGGGAATAATGGTATGACGATTGGAAGTCATCCTTCTGTACAAACACTCTCAAACAGCATTGAGTTGAAGCCCGGAAGGCAGTGGGTGCAGTAGCAATTGGTACACACAATAGAGTAGATTCGTTGCACTGATTGAACATCATCCTCACATTGCTCAGCTTTACTAGGATAAAGTTCTTTTAGCATATTTTCCCTCCCCCAGGTCTGCCTAGTGGTAAGACTGTAGCTTGTGATATGTGGGTTAGGTGCATGTCACGCGTTTGAACTTTGCTGAAGAAAGCCTGGTATTTAAGTGGAGAAGGGCAGAGGAGTGAGCCCATTATCAATTGAGTTTCAAACTGAGTATCACTAGCCCTCAGACATTTCTCGGTTAAAAAAAAACCAAAGTATTTTCTTTTTATTTTGCATTGAGATCAGACCTGTAACTAGACTTTTTGATCCAAGTGTTGTTTTTTGTCTCGTAGCTCCATAAAGGTGGCTGCTAATAACCTACCAGCATAAATTGAGAAGGAGAATGTTGTTTACTTGTGTGATGTGCTTATAATTTTAGTCTTTGATTATCTGTAAGGAATAGTTCTTTCTGTATGTATGGTCATCACTCATTTGTTAGTAATTCTTGCCTTCCAAGTTTCTAGATATTTGCATTTTATGTGTGACGTTGAATCTGACACTTTTCCAGCTGAACTTTTCTGGGTTATCTTACACCTCCTCCTCCTATTTCTATATGTATGCATTGTCCAATAAATGTGACATTTGATGAATTTATCCCTCTTCCAAAAAGGGGGTGAATCCTTCTCATCAGCCTAGCCTTGGTAGGTAGGATTATGTGGTACCTATGCTAGTTGCACGTATCCAGCGGGTTAGTCGAGATACTAGCAAAATGTGTCCGGATATTACTGCAATAAAGGAACAAAAAATAAGATAGAACTTGCATACGATAGGGTAACTGGAGGTATGGTGAACAGGTAGGCATATATGGTGAATGTTGTGTCCTGTCAGTAATATGTTTTTTTTGCATTTTTCCTTTTTATCTTTTGTGTTTGCGGTTTTGGAATGTCAAAGTGCTTAAATTTTACATCTAAACATATGTGTTTGAAGTATTTCACTTTGTAAATTGCTATCATATTGTTTGGGATTGAGGAGTTAATGATTGATTGATTTCTTATTTACAAACATCTTGTTGCATGTCTAATAGTAACACGTACAAGAGATTTTATCATTTTAACAATCTAATCCCCCCCTTAGCATTGAGATATGTTGAGATATGTGCTCATTGATTATGTGTATTGCCTCTCTACCTCCAAGAGGTAGTGGCAAGGTCTGCATACATTCTACCCTCCCCAGACCTCACTAGTGGGATTTCACTAGGTATGTTGTTGTTGATTATGTGTATAGCACAATGTGAACTTTTTTACAAATATAGGCTAAAATATACCTGAGTTTAGGAGAGAACAAACAGTAGCCAGCTCTTCCCCTCCATCCTTTTTGTCAAAATTTGGAAGACAAATTCAAAGTGATTGAGTTAGTGAGTTTGCCTTAGCCTATATAGAGTCGAGTGACACCTATATTACTTTCACCAGTTATGTTATTACATTTTACTATAGTTTATTTTGAAGGTTCATACCTTTTAAAAAGCTTTCAATAAGCTTATGTTTTATCAAATTGTACTACACCTTGCCTGAAATTATTGAGAGGGCTGATTTGAATCGATTCGAAGTCAACTTACACTTTACTGTGATATAGGCCGTAATTTTTGGCTAGGTCAGCTGTCTTGCTGGTTTTGGCCTTTTGGGTTTAAAAGAGCCTTTGGAGTCTGTAATACCATCATAATACTTCCAACTTGATATAGCTCAATTTTAGTGGAGAGTTTTAATTATATTTAATGATGTGTTACAATGACTAAAATCCTCGGTGTTCTACTGTTTTTTCTGTATTATAATTAAACCAAGACATCTCTTGGATTCACCTACACAGGAATTTTTTTTTTTCAGAGGCTGATGGCTGGAAAATCGGGGTCGACGCCGACGACATATTCACCATCTCCAGCAACACGCAAGAAGAAGAGAATCCCCATTGCTGATGCTGATTGGGTTCGTCCTGATAATCGTGGCTTCTATCAGTGCCGTCCTGCTTATCTGAGGACTGGTGCTGTGAGTACAGCTGCAGGATCAGCATATGCAGAGTTTGGAAACACCAAGGTGATCGTATCTGTGTTTGGGCCAAGGGAAAGTAAAAAGGCAATGATGTACAGTGATACAGGACGCTTAAATTGTAATGTTAGTTACACAAGTTTTGCCACCCCGAATCGTGGGCAGGGATCCGACAACAAGGAACTTTCCTCAATGTTACACAAAGCTTTAGAGGGTGTTATAATTCTGGAATCCTTCCCAAAGACTTGTGTGGATGTTTTTGCTTTGGTATTGGAATCTGGTGGAAGTGATCTCCCCGTGGTCATATCATGTGCTAGTCTAGCTTTAGCAGATGCAGGAATTTTGCTATATGACTTGGTTGCCTCAGTTTCTGTATCTTGTATTGGAAAGAACTTTGTCATTGATCCCATTTCCGAGGAAGAAAGCTACCAAGATGGAAGCTTAATGATAACTTGTATGCCTTCGCGTAATGAGGTCACTCAACTGATTGTATCTGGAGGATGGTCAACACCAAAGATTAACGAGGCAATGGAGCTATGTCTTGGTGCTTGCTCCAAACTGGGAGAGGTTATGAGATCATGTTTAAAAGATGTTGTCACTGATTTAAAAGAATAGAGCATTCTACTTTGTGCCTTCACATAATGAAGTCTCTACGCTTGTGTTTGTCATCTCAAAAAGTGGAAGTTCTTTAGGTGTCATACATCCTTGTAGAAAAAAAGTTGGCATGATCTACCCATCACTAGCTGCAACAGTCAGCCCAATCAAGTTGTGAACTGCTTGTAGTATATAAGTGCTTGTTTGTGAAACTTGCAAGTTCTGTGGCATGAAACATGCAAATGTTGAATTAAAACTTGTATGTGAACCAAAACAAGAAACTATTTTTGAACATCTAAATTCCAGTTATCATATAAGAAGTTGTTCATTCATTCTATTTGAAGCACCAGATCTCCACATAGCTTACTAATTTTGTAATGAAAAAGCATACAAAGGGATATGAGCTAAACATATAAAAGGCAGTGTCATATTGAAAATTCAGTAGCTAACACACAGTTGATTGCAACAGCCATAGATAGTAGCATAATTGCCCGATACGTATGATGGTGGGAAGTAACATATACTCGGTGGAATAGTCGAGATGAGCTTAAGAACACACTGTTATCAAAGAAAACATTTAGATGCTAACACAATTGCAACAGCCATGAGAGATTTGTACAGAGTTTTCAAGGATGATATACAACAGAATGCTACTGCTTAATCGACGTACTTCTATACATACTTACATATGTACACTAAATGGGAAGAACTTTAAAATTCATCATGCTGTTTGATGAACAAAACTATCTTCTATTCTAGTCAACAATCATCATCGCAAACAAGATCGAGAAGTTAATGGCTGACACCCTACATATCATCGACATGTTTACAGCATGGCCTATACCAGATATCAGATCACCTTTCATAAACCTTTTAGCTGCCTAGATGTAGCTCGATAGTACAAATTTCAGGGATTGGAGCTGTTAATGTTGCAAGTTACGAAAACATTTCTGCAAGTCCTGAGCCCGGATAGAGGAGGAGAGTTGCAGTAGATTGACAACCGGTGTAAAAGCTAGTTAAGTTACGTTGAATCCTCACAATACAAACCACGTTGCCAGGACGATCTTCAGAAGCATCTAGGGCAATATATTGAAGTGAAAAACCCATGAGATGACGAAGGCAAAAACCATGGATGCAAGTAGAAAATTCATGACACGACGTCCATGCCAAAAGCCTCGGGTTTCAGAAAGGGCTACAGGTGCTGTGGACGCTGCAAGAGGGGCTACTGAAGCATTATTGGCTTCATTTGTCTGCTCTCCAGCAATGTTCAGTGCATTGGTACCACAGATTTCACAAATTCTGAATCATAGAATACAGTGAATTAGCATAACTGAAGGCACATATTGAGGATTTAATGTACACACACAATGGTCAAAGGGTAGGGAAAAAAGTCTTTTCACTTATTTAGCTAATATATTAGTACAACTTTGCATTTCGATCATCACAGGGTAGGATCTAGTGCAATAGTTACCGGTTCACATGAACCTAGTAACTTTTATCTAGCTTTCACGTGAACCTAGTAACTTAAATGTATAAGAATATTTAACTCAGAATCTAATACGTTGGTCAAAGGGTATTAGAGTACTTAACCAGAACAGGGACAAACCACATCACTGAACACCTAACAACTTCAGGTTCATAAATTATAATGTCATTGGAAATTTCTGTGGATGTACCATTGACGGAGGGACTACTGAAAGAGGTAAAAAGTAACGGAGAGGATGTAATATGAAAAGGGTATCAAGAAAATGGTGCCATGGTAATTCCTGCCCAGAATACCTCATATTTGTCAAATGAACAGATATTATGGTAAACGGTTCACGAGCAGATTATAAGAATTCACTTAAACACCAAAATTACTCCTATTATGCATGTATGATAGAAAATTAATCAATCAATCAAATATGCCTGAATCCTAAACTGATTGGGCTTGGCTCTACAAATCCTTTATATTCATTGCAATCTATTTAGGTGAATATCTTAAACTTTAGATACAAACAGAAGTAGATGCATCATGTAATTAACAAGTTCAACCAAAACTAGCATCTATTACGTTCTCTATATATATACATGAAAAGGCACTAAAATTTTGATAAATATTAAAATCTGAACCTATAATAGCAGAAGTCCATTGGGTTTTATGGTGATAACGTTAAGTTTGAAACCATCAAATTTAAATCCTATATTCGCCTCTGCATGGTAAACTAAAAAGTAAAAACTTATCCGCACCCAGGTGTTTACTCCAAACCAATAGATGTGTGTTGTGTTTGCATGTAAACTTTTAGCACTTAAACCATAGTCAATTAACATACATTCTCACCTTATTAAAATCACTTAACCATAGTAAATTTACCAGCAAAACTAAATAATTACTTAACAAATACAAGATCAATGCATTGGGCTGAGAACCCTGAGATCAATCCCAATGGAGGCAAAAACTATATTCTTCCAACAATAGAGTTACCCGCAACTTGTCCTGGTGGAAGGCAATGCAGCACGTACCACGTGAATTAAAATTAGCTAGGTGTGTCCAAGTTAATCCAGACACTAACAACAAACACGCATACCTTACCCCTATAGGTAGAGAGATTGTTTCTTATAGCTCAAGTAAAGCATTTTAAAGCAGATTAAGTTGATTCGGAAAACACAATTATAATTAAGGGTGGGGGGGTTTACTCACGTGTTTCCCTTGGTTTTAAACCAAGTTTCAGCACATTGTTTGTGAGCAGCACCCAAGTCACCTTTGCAAGAACATCCCAATTCAATAGCCATCCCTCCTGAAGCCTCTTGCACTTGATCTCCACCACTACCAATCCCTCCGCTTTTCAACAAACTCAAATGACAAATCCTACAATCCTTCTCTTCTTTATCATGCAACTTCATCTCCAATTCACCATTCTCCAAATCAATCTCATCATCTGACAAAGAAATATACCCTCTTTGCTTGTTGTCCCTCCTCAGTGGCTGCTGATCACAATATACTGAAATATCATCCATAGAGCCTAAAGGTGAGTGCCAAGATTGGTCAGAATCAGAATCAGTGAAGTGGAAACTCCCATCAGTTGTGGTTGTCTCACTGCTAGCCGCCATGGATGGCCTCCCGCGGCGTCTACGATGGCGATGACGACCGGAACCACAATTTCCCTCTGTGTCAGCTTTATTAGCTCCAAGATTAGGCATTTTTCAACAAAAAAAAATGTCTTTCAGTTCACAGATTGAGAAAAAAGATGAAGCAATTGAAAAATTTAAGAAAAATCATCAAAATTCAAGATGAGAAGTGTTAAAAGTTGAAACTTTCCAGTACCCATTACCCAAAAAACTGTCTTTCAGTTCACAGATTGAGTAAACAAGGACAAATTGTAGCATTCTTGAGGTTCTGCATTAAAAGTTTGACACTTTTTCAGAACCCCTTATCAAAAAGAAATTATCTTTCTGCACAAAATGAGAAAAAGATGGAACTTTTGAAGCATTTCAAGAAACTCTTTTGAGCTTCAAGATTGAACTTTTGAAGCATTCAAAGGAAATGGCTTCAAGTAACTGCTTCTTAGCTCATAAATTGAGGGAAAAAGAGAAGCTGATTATCAGATCAGAGGCTGAGGAAAAGAGGGGAAAAATTGAAGGATTTTAAAGGAGTTGGTAAAAAGTTGATGATGAGAAGCATGGCTGAAATGGTGGAAAGGTTGTGTTTTGAGTATGTTGGAGTAGTTTCTTGTCTTTGTTTGCTATCTTCGCTTTTTTCTAAAAGTAGAGAGTAATTGCGACTTGCAATGACAATGGAGTAGAGTTTCTTTTTTTTTCTTGTGGAGCACAAGGGACACAATGACAAGGGAGAGGACCCCATTTTCATCTTCTTAGTGAAAGAATTGCCAAAAGTGTCTTCTCAAACTTAAGTACATGTTTGGATGAAATAATTGTTTCCATATAAACCGACCGTGCAAATTTATGTGATGTAGTTTTGACTTGACACGTAATTTAAGAAAAAAAATAAACGTTTGAAATTTATGGTCTACACTAAGTTATAAATATTTGTGCGAGTATAATTCATTCCACTAAGTATAAAATTAGTATTTTGAAGTTAAATTGATACTAAATATAGAAATGTGTTAACTTTTTTAGATTGACTAAGAAAAAGTGAGTCATATAAACTAGGATAGAGAGAATAATATTTTTCTTGATTTTGGTTGTTGAAAAATGGCTAACCCCAAGATACATTCGGTCAAACTATTGGTAATTCTTTTATTTTAATTTATGTGAATTTTTTTTTTTATATTTTGTCATACTATTGGTGCCTTATTTCAATTTATGTGACATTTTTCTCGTTAGCTCTTTCTAAAAAAATGCATTTATATACTTATAATTATAGAAGCGAAATCACAATTTTAATTTTATAATTTTTTATTAAAAAAAATGAAGCAAGTCATATAAATTGAGATAGAATGAGTATGATTACTACCGATCTAATGAAAAAAAAAATACTTAGAGCACGTTTGGAAAAAGTAGCTTATAAGTCAAAAATAAAAAGTCAAATTAAAATTACTTTTAAGACAAAAAATAATAAGTAGTGGGAGACCTACTTTTAATTTTTGACTTATTATAAGTCATTTTTTACTTACTTTAAGTTATTTTTTATATTTGTCAAACACTTTCAAAAGTCAAAAACTTACTTAAAAGTATGTTTGATCAGCTTTTAAACTAATCCAAACACCTTATTAGACATGAGAGACCAACCTGAAGTCGATCAAGGTTAGGCAAAGAATAAAGGTCACTTTAAGAAGGTTTCCAACATAAAACCATAAAGAATTGAAATTTTTTAAACGAGCATTGAGATGCTGAAGGATGCCTACTACATATATTCTTTTTTCATTGACTATCTTTTGGTTCAATCAATTTTTCTGATAAGATTCTTAATAAGATAGTAAAAAGTGCATTATGAATCTAATACACATCTAATTGTCATTCAAAGAGTGAAGATATTACAAGTGTTTGAGTCTTCACTAATACATTAAACAAGCTATTAGGTAAACATCTCAACTCTTTAAATTAAATATATATTATTATTTAAAAAAAAAAACATTTTTGTCTTTCTAAAAATTGGCCTAACAAGCTATTCATTTTAGTTATGTATTTCGCTTCATTTGGTAGTTTTTTTTTTTTTTTTGTTAAAGTTATGAGTGAATAGTTTTATTTCAATCAAAGTAAATATGATTTAGATAACCATTACACTCGTATAAATAATTAAATTGCTATAGGCACTTCTATCACTTTAAGCATTTTCTGTATTGATATAATTTATATCGCAATATTTATTTAAATTATATATAAATAATTTTAAATAAAATATCTTATCTACATATGAACACAATAAAAATAAAAATAAAACTTACTTATTTTTTATGAAAAACATTTTTTCTCCCTAATAAACAAACTCAATGTTTCATTATTTTTCTCAGCAAAATTCTCCTTAATTATTGGGCAAAAACGTAAACGGGTCAAGAACGATATATATCGGGTCGGGTCTACATGGACCCTCCAAAACTTCCCCTTCACATGGAAGAAAAACCCTAGTTAAACCCTAATAAACCAAACATCATTCCTTCTCCCCCTCTCTCAATATACGAAAAAGAGCAGAAGATAATTTTATCGGTAAATTTCGTCACTTTTTTGATTCATGCTTCTATCAACATGAACATATAGATTCGTAATTCTGCAAATTTAGAATTTTTAAATTTGTAAAATATCACCATATGCAATGTTTTGTGTAGCAGTAGGTTCCACTTAGCATTAATTTGGATGCATATGTACTAGCTACAAATTCAGTAGATTGAATTTGTAGTGATGGGGGTGGTAAGTGTTGTCCCCTTTGTTGAAAAGTTAGTATAATAATTAGCTTAAAAAACTAAAATTTTGTGTATATGTATAAATTGTTGAATCCCATTTGGTGTAGCTAATTGTATTCACTCATTATGGAAGTTTGGATTTTCTTGAATCCCCTTATTAGAATAGTTGGCTCCGTTGGACGGGTTGTTGGTGGGAGGTGGTAGGCATCTTGTGGAATTAGTTGAGGTGCATCCAATCTGGCTTGAACACCACGGTTATTAAAAAAAAAAGAATATTTGGTTGTTCTTTCCCCAAGAGAGAAGGTCATGATGACTTGGTGTTGTCCTTACTATGGTTATATAAAAAAGAAAAAAATATTTGGTTCTGCCCCTGTTCTTCACCAGGATAGAAGGTCATGATGACTCGACATTGTCCTTACTGTATATATATGGTCAAATAGAAATGCTTATAGATGAGGTATGCAAGGATAGTTTGTCGGGAAAAATGCATGTGTATTACACATATGAAGTTCAAGGTAGTGTGGGCACTTAAACTTGCTACTTATATAGCAGATTCGCTGCTCAGGGCATAAGGGTATGATGATTGGGCATCATCCTTAGGCTAATGTTTCCTTAGCATATTTTCTGTATGTTTTTCTTTGCATTGGAGAAGACTTGTACTTTGAATTTTGTACACACATGCAAACAACATTGAGTTGAAGGCAGTGGTGCGGTAGCAATTGGTACATAAGGGGTATTATCATTGAACATCATCCTCACATTTGTCGGTTTTGTTAGGATAAAGTTGTGTTATCATATTTGTGCTAAGGGATTTGGTCTAGTGGTAAGACCTTAATTTGTAATTTGTGGGTTAGGCACATGTTCGAATCTTGCTACAGAGACGCCTGGTATTTAAGTGGATAGAGAGGAGGGCCCATTATCCACTGAGTTGGAATCGCGCATCACTGGCCCTCGGGATTTCTTGGTTATCAAAAATAAACAAATTTCCTTTAGCATATTTGCCCTTTTCTTTCATTGAGATCAGACCTGTAACTACACTATTTGATCCAAATGCTGTTTTTTGTCTTACAGCTCTGTAATGATGGCTGCTAATAACTTACCAAGAGAAGTGGACGCGGAGCAGGTTCTTTACTTTTGTGATGTGTTTATCATTTTGTCTATGTTTATCTGTAAGGAATAATTCTTTCTGTGTGGTTATCACACATTTGTTAGTAGTTCCACCTTCTAAGTTGAATGCGGGACTTTTCAAGCTAAAAATTTCTAGGTGTTCTTACACTCCCTCTCCCTTTTGCCTTATGTATGCAGATTTTTGGCATGGCTGAGAAGGAGATGGAGTACAGGGTTGAATTTTTTAACAAGTAAGGTGTTCCAAATCATGACTGTTTCAGTCACAAGTCTCTTTAGTAGTAACCTAACAGCACCAAAGAAATCTTCTTGGAGCTCGTAAATAAAATTTTCTAGACTTGGTAATTATCCATACAATTCAGTTTTCCTTCTAATTCAGCCCCAGTTTTGTTGCATAGTTCCTTCCATCGAAAACATATTTACAAGATTTCTGAATTTGTTTCTTGTTGTGATCTAGACTCACCCATACGTGCTTCAACAAGTGTGTCGAGAAAAAGTACAAGGAGGGTGAGCTATATATGGGTGAAAATACCTGCATTGATCGTTGTGTCTCGAAATATCAGCAGGTAAATCATTTGTAATTTCATTTCAATAATATTTTGTTTCCTTTTGGTGGGAGGATAAGTGTTCTGTTTGCAGTTCAATAAATTTTAATTCAGTAATTTTGAAATTACAGTTGCCTTTGCACTCAAAAGCAGCCGGAAAAACTATGATCTTCTTCTTCCTTAAATTTTTGTGTCATGCACTTCTGCAGGACCTCTATCAATTTCTAGGTTTAGATAACAGTTCATATACTTCCAGTTTCTTTTTCCAGGCTGTTAGGTCATTGTGGACTAAGGCAAACAAGTATTATGTTTTCTTTCTAGGGCTGTTTGGTCATTGTGGTCTAAAGCAAAAAAGTATTAAGTTTTCGAATCAAATAAAATTTCTTACTGAATGATATTTTAGCTTGGGGGCTAGGGTAGAGCCGTAAAGGTCACTAGATGCGGTCACCAAAGGTTTGGGTCGGCTATATGAATTCTCATTTCTTCATCTAAGCTCATATCAGGTCATAATAATAATATAAAGTTGCAAAGCGTACTTTAGTTAATATACAACAGATTTATGAAAAAATCCATTTTATAAAGTTTGAGAGGGCTTGTAATACTCATGCTAGTGTAAGATAGATATTTAGCAGATTCAGTTTAGTCCATAAAAGCTGATTAAAACCTAGAGAGTAATATAGTAAAAATATTTGGACCCTAGTTTGTGGACAAAAGATTTCCCTTTTTCTTTTGTTTTTAGGTGATGGTAGAAGAAATTTAAAAAGAAGGCAATTGAATAGTTTAATTTAAAAAGTAGGCAATTGAATAGCATAGTAGAGTTAGGACCTAGGTAATTAAAACTGGAGTGGAAAATGGGTGGTTAGGTTAATTAAGGCGGTCGAAAGGGCTCAATCAATAAGTATTTCATGATCAACATGCCCAAGTTAATTTGGGCCTTAACAATGAGTCATAACCCAACGCGTACAACTTGATCACACTATCAAATAAGAAAATAAAAATTGAATGGAATAACAAATATTAAGTTTTGTCACTAAATATACTAATAAGTGCAGATTCACTACACGCCGAACGTATCCATTATCTATACTATATGAAAAACATTAAGGCCTTATTGAACTTTTTGTCATTTATTAAAAGACTTCACAATAGACGAAATTATTATTTACTATTTTCTCAAGTAATTGTTATTTAATTATTATCCTAATATTTAAGACTTGGGAATTAATTGAAGTTATAACTACTCCCTCCGTCTCATTTTATGTGGCACCATTTGACTTGACACAGTGTTTAAGAAAAAAAGGAAGACTTTTGAAACTCGTGGTCTAAAACAATCCTCAAATATTTGTGTGGTTATAAATCATTTCATTAAGGGTAAAAAGGAAATTTTAAAGTTAAATTATTTCGGTGATATTTTTTTGTGACGGACTAAAAAGGAAAGGGTGCCACATAAAATGGGATGGAGGGAGTATTAAATTTTTACTTATTTGTCAGAGGTAAATATTTAGTACTTTAAAATTGACTAAAATTTTGTTGCTCAAATTATTTCTTATTTGAACTATATTAAAAGTCCTAAATATTATGAGTTTTTACATCCTACAAATAAGTAAAGATTTAATAGTTATAACTTTAATTAATTTCTTAGTTCTAAATATTAAAATAATAATTAAATGATAATTATTTGAAGAAAATAGTAAACGATAATTTTGTCTATTGTAGAGTCTTTTCGTGAATCGCAAAAAGTTCAATCAACATTTATAAGGACCTACATGCCTTAGCATAGAGTAGAGCATGTTTGGATTGACTTATTTTAAGTTTTTTTAAGCCAAAGTAACTTTTAGAGCCTGTTTGGATTGGCTTTTGACTTATAAGTCAAAAGCCTTACTTATGTCTTTTGACTTATTTTTACCATTTTAGCTTAAAACTAAGCGGTTATAAGCACTTTTTAAGGTATCCGAAAGTGTTTAAAGCAGTTTTAGCTTAAAAACACTTAAAATAAGTCAATGCAAACGAGCTCTTATAAAAGTGCTTATAAGCACTTAATTTAAAGCTAAAATGATAAAAATAAGCCAAAAACCAATCCAAACAGGCTCTTAATCTTAGCTCATAACTGAAGAAATATTATGAAATACTAGTTTCACTAGCAACTATTATGGCTTCATATTTTTTTCTTTAAATTGTAAAGATGTTACAAAAATATTAAATTAGCATTTCTTTGTACTACCAACACTTAATATTTAGGATGTGGTTTGATAGTATCAAACTACAATCTTTGATAAAGTCACTTTCATGAATAATATGTGGGACACACTGATCCTCCGAGAAAGACAACTGAAAGCAATTTTTCATATTTGTAAAGCTCTTGAAAATAATAGAGAACAAAAAGTAGAAAAAAATTGACTTTTGGAACTATTTGAATTGGCAACTAAGCGTTGATAAAGCATATACAAGTAAACAACAACAACATCATACCAGTGTAATTCCACAAGAGGTCTTGGGAGAGTAGTGTGTAGATTAGGAATAGACACTATTGGATTAGACATGTGTGGGGGGGACTATTACCTACTAATGGCTAGCCCACAAGTGAAGTTGGGGAATTCACATGGGTAGTGTTGGACATTTCCAAAAATTAATTTTGGATGATGTTTTTGATGGGTTACCTGAGCATATAGCCCAAAGCAGTCCACCAATGAGATACATTTGGTTCATGGTGAAATCTTAGGCAGGTTGGGTGGGTTATATATTATTGGGTCAGTTTGGCCACTCTTGAATTGTGATGACCGATAGAGGGGTTTGAGGATGGTTTTTCATGAGTTTTGAAGTCTTTTTGGGTTTCACAATTGACCCAAAAGCTACCCGCCAAGGGGAAAATGTATTTTGTTGATGGGCTGATTTGGGCAGTACAAAGTAACCCCTAAAAAATGTAGATTCCCAAGAAAATGTAGTTGTTACAATATAAGGTGAAAATTGGAAGTTCAGCGCACAGAATAATAGAAGCAAGTAACAATTTTTTTTAAAAAATATTGCAGGGAAAAAGGAGGGGAATCAGGGTATTGATGTTGTGAATAGTATTTTGGGGATTATAAATGAATATAAACTATTTGATCAAACTCAAAGAGCTTTACAAGTTTGGACCATCCAACTTGTGGCATTTGGATTGAAAACGCTTTTGGTGGTTGTATCAAACACTAAAATAAACCAAAATACTTAAAAGTTGGTTTGACCTGCGCTTTTAAAACTACTCAAACACCTTCTGATCTGGTAATTTCCCGCGATTTTATTGGCACTTACCCCATTTATTATTTAATTTTTTAAATTTATGCGTTTCATTTTTTTGGCATTTTCCCCCAATCTCCTCTTTATTCCTTCAAATTATCTATTAGTTCCGCCATCCCTTTTCATACAGATTTCTTATTTATCCTTTGTCAATCATCAGAAAAGTTTCTTTTTATTATAGAATTTTCTAGTTTCTTCTTAAAAATTTCCACAAATTTGCTTATTTAAAAGAAGAATTCTTAATATCTCAAAATGGCTCACTTTTCATAGAAGGTTCTAAGTTAGTTACACGAACACTGTAATTTTCTTACTTCATCAATGAATTGTAACCTATAATAGCATGACATTAAGCCTTATTACATTGCCTATTAATATTATCCGAAAATTGCCATGTGATTTTTTATTAGCTGGCTATGTGGCTAATATTCAGTATCACTATGCTTAATATAGACAGAAACGCCTGGTGAACGCCTCTACTTGTTGCTGCTTGAATAATGTTGTGTAATTGGGCATGGAGTCATTGTCAAACGATCTTATTAGTGTTGCTACTATGAATTTTTGGTTTTCTTTCGCTTAAGCTGTGAAGATTTTATGTGTATATACTGCATAGTATTTTTCTCTCAACCTGTTTTCAACTTGCCCAATTTGACTCGTGTCTCAACCTTTCCATTTGCCACACCTGCACACTTGCTTGCTTCTCAAACATTATGCTACATTAACAGGGCTCGTGAGTTAGAATACAACTGCGGTATACCTTGTTATCAGTTTCTTTCTTTGAACTATCATACTGGTTTAGTTCTTCCAACTGTGTTTCAGATGTCTTATGGTAATTTTATACTGAAAATGTAGATAGCTTTGGTACACCCATAGTTATCAACGGTTCGAGTCACTTTTTTACTTTCTTTTCAGGTGACAAACATCATTGGTCAGATGCTCGCTAATGGAGGACGACCCATGTGAAATTCTTCTACACCTGATCATATAATTTTTGTTCAAAGAACAACAGTATATCACATTTGCTGCTAGTCAGACCTCTTGCATCATATGAGAATCAACATTCTGTTTCCCATTTTTGAAATTCTATTACATTAGACGGTCGGGTTAAGGGGGAAGGAGTACTATGAGAATTATATCAAAATTTGTGTAAAACTTCCCGCTGATACCACTAGACGGTTTGGCCTGGGGAAGAAGGGAGTTGTGTAAACCTTTGATTTTTCTTTTAAAAATTTTGGTAGTGTATCATTTCTTGGTTGATATAGAATAACAGATGGATTAATTTTGCCTCTTTTTGGAACACATTTCATTACTTTTTGCCTTTATATGCAAGTAAATTTGCAAGCTTTATCTCAAGTTTTAAAAAAAAAAAAAAATTGCAAGCTGTCATATGATCCTTCTGATTTCCTCCTTCCACATTTGTCATAATTATGAAAACTTTCTACCTACAATGATGACATACTCAATGTAATCCTAAGAGGGTCTAGAAAGGATTATGTATGCAAAGTTTCTATCTAAATTATGAAATTACATTGAGCTTTGTTGTAAGCCCTGTTTTTATGCTGTTAATGAGAAATGTTATTCTATCAGGTCATCCCTTACTACAAATAATAATGGTAAAACCTTACTCATGTTGGGTATTTATACCATACTAAAGTTAATCTTAATAACTGAAAATTAAAGGAACAATATATATAACTTCTTAACTATGATTTAAGTGGTAAACTTGTATGTGAAAAAAATATTTAGGCCCTCGGGTGGGACTGAACAACTATACATAAAATGAAGTAAAATAATATCAAGGGATGGAAATTAACAATAGATACAACTATATATTTAATATTAGAGAAAAGACATAAAGTCACCACTGTAGCTGTTCTAAATTTTCAAAAAGACACCTTAATTATGCGAGTGTCCTATTACCCCACAAAAGTATTAAGTATCGTTGTAAAGAGACCAGTTTCTCACCAACCCAAGAATTCTAATAGGAGAGTGATGCACACACCCTTTAAATGAATTAATTTAAATATCAATAAAGTGCAGACCCAAAACTGAAACATTGGCACATCTTTGTCGGTAAAGGACACTCTCGCTTCTTTCAATTTATGGATATCTTCAGAACCTTTTGAATCGATGATTTCAGTTTCTTGGGAGCTGATTCACCTCTGGATGTTGAAGCAAGCTTTCGCTTTTTGGAATCGTCCATTTTTGCCGTCATTGTTGTGAAGAGTAGAACTTCTTTAAGTTCTGCGGGTTGGGGTTTTGGTAGGATTTAATTTGTGGCGCTTTTCCATAATGAAATAATTCTTCAGATTCACCATCTTATGGAACTAAATTTTAATAAATACGAGAAGCTTTTAAAAATGAGAAAGAATATAAGAATTTTTTGCTTTGACCATTAAATTTGCATTGAAAGCAAGTCTTCATGTTTGCATGACATCACACATAACATCAAATTATTCTCGTCATTACAAATATGATTCAAGATTTGTATTTGACATTATAAGAATGTTTTTCCTCAAAATCTAATTACAAAAGATAACTTGATTTCTCAATTTTTAAAGAAATTAAGAAGAAATTAAACCTTGACGACTAGAAATTAATTAACAAGAAGTTAGAAAGTTCTTATCTTTTTGGGCTGATTTCATTCAAGAAAGAAGATGTTTTTTTTTTGAGTTTAAACCTTCAACCATGGGATCTTTTTGAAAGAATTGGGGAAGATGAAGTATTTAAAGATTAAATAATAGAAAAGGAAATGACACGTGAAGCTTTTTAATTCGTTTTTTGAAAGAAAAAAATCACGTCCACGCGCATCATCTGCGTGAATGCAAACATAGGGAGAAAATGTGGTTCAAAATTGTCTCTTTACAACGATATTAAATACTTTTGTAGGGTAATAGGACGCCAGCATAGTTAAGGTGTCTTTTTAAAAATTTGAGATAATTTCAGGTGTCACTTTATGTCTTTTCTCTTAATATTATTAAGAAGAGATCTAAAAGAAATGAATGACATACATGTAGAATATGAAAAAAGAAATATAAGTACTTTTTTATTTTTTAGAGATGTTTGGCAAAGACATAACTTTAAGCTTAAAAAGTACAAAAAAGAAGTCGAAAGTCAGAAGTAGATAGCTACCTCAAAAAAAGTTTATCCAAACACCCTCTTAGACCAGGTTTATGAGAAACTTTGATTTTCTACTAGATTGCCAAATGCTCGGGAGCTCCAACATTCAATCTTTTTTCTTCTTTGTTGTTGGATACGCTTAGTGCTCGAAACTTAAATCTCATCGGTGGCGAGAGTACTAGGTGAACATTTTAAGTTTGAATATTGGGCTATAAAATAAAAGTTGAGTAACTTTTTAAGTGAATCATCCTAATTAGTATAGTAACTTTTGGGTTATAAAACAAAATTAAGTGACTTTTTAAGTAAACTATCCGAAGTTGAATGATCATATAAGATATTATCTTGCATCTAGCTCTGATACCGAGATGGGGAAAGCTATTGGACAATTCTTTTTTGAATTTCTATCCGGCGTTCGGTATCCACATTAGAGCCCGACTCCCTACCAAGAATTTTTCCATACTAGGACTAAAACCCGAGACATCTAATTAAGGAAGGAACAACTCCATCCGCTGCACTACATCCTTTGATGATAAGCTATTAAGCAATTGATAATGATTGAGTCATGGAAGCGCCACACCAAAGATGCAATCTATGGGATAGATAACAAGGATGCTAACTAGGACATGTTGGACAATCATCCTCTTTTGTTAAGAATAAACTTTCAAATGCTAGACATACTATTCATGTGAAATACTAAAAAAAATTCTTGTGAAATCATGATTTTAATAACATGGTGTCAATATTTCAATTTAAGTGTCGAAATAATTTTTTTTTTGGATATTTAAGTAATTGCATATGTATTCATCCCTTTTGCATCGACGGTCTATCATGCTTCCTCTTCTTATTTGACTCAAATTGAACATTTATCTCATACATGATTAAGAATAGAATGTTGATTTGAAAACATACTTTAGATACAACAATTTTGATTGAAAAAAGAATGTCTATTCGACTTTCTCACGAGTAATGGGTGGGTGTATAAACTATATTAAATTATTAAATTATAATCAATGGTCGAGTGAAACATAATTTTAAAAAATTATTCAATAGTTTTAAATGATAGTCTGTTAAAGAAGTGGTCAAAATTGGATCCAAAGGTGAATGAGAAAGCTATTTGGGAGCCAATAGGTGGATGCAGGGTGAATTTATGTATTAAATTTGGGTCACCGAAATTTGTAGTCATCCGACTAAACTTGATATATTACTTGTATAATCACTAAAGGATATATTAAATACTAGCTGGAGGAACCCATTCTAAAAATGGGTAGATGGTTCACTGGTCAGAGGGGTTGTTATCAACACCAAGGTCTCCAGTTTGATCCCAGCCAACACCATTTTGCTTCAAAAAAAAAAATTACTAATTAAAAACACTTTTTCAAAAAAAAAGAAGCTAAATTCTTAAAGACTCAAAAGGTTTTCTTCCTACGCATTTTCTAAGTTCCAACAATATTTTTTCTCTCTTTAAATTTTGCCTTTTATTTTCCACACAAAGAAGCTTCAAGTCTCCAACTTCAAGTCATTAAGAATCTAGGAAGTCATCATTGTCATGATTTAAGGTAAAATTCTTTTTAGTTCATGATTTCTCTTTTTAATAAACAAACTAACAAAATAAAAAAAATTAAATACATGATTTTAATTTTAGGGTTTCCTAAAAATAAATCGTTGTCATTTCTTATAAAAAGAAATCATCAAGAGCTAATGAATTGGTTATCACAAACTTACATATTTTGCGGATATAACTTGTAAAAAATGTGTTTTTTAACTATTATTATTAATTTTGAAGGGTGTGATTCCTTGTTTTTTTAAATGTGAAAGGGGCATGGTTCCTCTTCTTTATTATGAATATGTGTTTGCGAATGCAAAAGAGGTGTGAGTCCTCTTTTTTATTATGAATGCGTGATTTTCTTATTTTTAAATGTGAAAGGGGTGTGATTCCTCTATTTTATTTAGATTTGCAAGGGTTGTGACTCCTCTATTTTGTTTGAATTTTCAATGGTGTAATTCCCTTATTTTTTATTGTGAAAGGTATGTGATTCTCTTATTTTATTTTAAATTTGCAAGTTAAATTTGTGACTAAGTTGAATAGTAATTAAATTTGTTGGAACATTTATCCTTGAATATCTAAATGGATAAATTCTTGATTAAGCAAGCACATTCTAGTAGCGGTCCATCTGTTAGTTCACATGTAGCTCCATAAGCTAAAAGAGAGACAATTACACATTCTCCTTCAAATGTTGATTGTATTATTGGTGTTGGATCTCTTAAACGGGATCCCGAAGAAAGGAAACCCATCTTTAAATATGATTTCAATATACAAGATGTTGTGAGGAGACATTATATTTTGATGGGGCCTTATCAACTAAAACTTCGTGTATATCCTAAAACAACATTTGGGACTCGAAATCGCCAAATTGATCCTGAGTGGTTTAATGCTCCAAATTCTGCTTGGCTGAAATATAGCATAAATAATGATGCTATATTTTGTTTGTGTTGTTATCTCTTCAAGAATGAATTTAAAAGTCGTGGCAACGCGGGTAAATCATTTACACAAGATGGTTTTAGAAATTGGAATCATGGTACAGAAAGAATTCGACTGCATGTTGGTGAGGTAAATAGTATTCATAACAAATGTTTGAATAGGATGCTTGATTTTGCGAATCAACGTCAATAGATTTAATCTTCTCTTCACAAGCAAAGTGAAAAAATAAAAAGTGATTATTGAATTCGCTTAAATGCTTCAATCTATGTGGTAAGGTTTCTCCTAAGAATCAGATTACTATTTCGTGGTCATGATGAGAGTGAAGATTCTGATTACAAAGGTCTTTCTCTTGAACTTTTGAAATTTCATGGAGTTAATCGTTTGGATGTGGAAAAGGTAATATCACAACATGCTCCAAAAATGATATGATAATTTATTCAACAATTCAAAAAGAAATTGTGGATGATTGTACTAAAGAAACAATTAAAGTTATCATCAAAGACTTGGATGGTGATTATTTTGGAATACTAATTGATGAGTCAAAGGACATTTCACATAAATAGCAAATGATTCTAGTTTATGTTAACAAAAATAGAGAGTTGATCTGATAGAAAACTTTTTGAGCAGTGTTTTAGAAAATTATTGCAAAAAGTAATTTACGCTTTTCTTTCGGATCACTCGCTAAGCCTATATAGATTATGTGGACAAGGTGATGATGGAGCTAATAATATGCAAGGAGAAAAAAATGACCTAATTAAAGTCTTTGATTTTGCAAGATGCTTTGTCTGCACATTATATTCATTGGTTTGCTCACCAATTGCAATTGATTCTTGTGGCTCTTTCTAAAAAGCATCCGAATGTAAAAAATTTCTTTTATGTTGGCACTAATGTTTTGAATACTATTAAAACATCTTTTAAATACAGGGACTTACTTCGAGAACACCAAGTTGAGAAGTTGGATACTTAAATCTGGAGAAATTCTTACTGGGCAAGGATTAAATCAAGAACGTGGCCTCCAACGACTAGGTGATACTCGTTGGGGATCCCATTTCAAGACCTTGGAAAATTTCATGATTATATTTTCTTCAATTGCTAATGTGTTTAAAGATATGAAAGAAGATTCTCCACATGATCTTGATAAACTTGCAGCAAGAAACCTTTTAGATAAAATTTAAGAATTTGAATTTATTTTTGTGTTGCATTTGATATTCAAGATGTTGCTACTTACAAATGAATAGTGATTAAATTATGATAAACGAGGAATATTTCCAACTCAATTTGGGGGGTAGGTGCGGAATCATAGATTTTTACTAGATAAATGCTTTTTTGTAATATTCATGTTCTTTTTCTTTTTTGCTTAGAAGTATTTGGGTTCCTTCTATTAGCATATTTAAGTATTGTACGTCTTGTGTTCTAAAATACATTTCTAAATATGTTTTTATAATGTTTTCCCATGAATCTATTTCAGTCATAACTTCCTTCCAGAGTTGAAAATATTCCTCGTTTATCATAATTTAATCACTATTATAATCTGAATATATATCTAAATAGTCTGTATTATCATATAATTCGTGTATTATTTTTCTTATATCATCAAACCAGTTTTGTCTTATCATTTTATTTATTTCTTCCTCTTCGTGTTTTATTATCTTTTCCCATATTAATTTTCTGATACTAGGTTCAGTTATGTTTTCCAATATTTTAAAAATAAGTATTTTTTGATTATCTTCAAAATAACTATTGTTAATTTCTATAGTAGGTATATTTGAAATATTCATCTTTTTATTAATCTATTATTCCTGTCTTCCATATCTACCATATGGTACTCTTTATGATAGCTTATTATGGATTAAAGTATTCATGTTTTATTATCTAGTCACTACTAGCATGATACCTTTTTCAGATATTGTCTTCCTAAACAACGCCTCAACACTCAGGTACTTCCCTATCACGGCCTATTTGCCTTACCGGTTTCCCTATTTTGGATGGCATAGTTCTGGAAGTTTTCTCCTACTTTTCTCTATGCTAGCAAACTAGATAATAAAATATTGAATATTCTCAATTTATAATAATAATCATAAGCGTATCACATAATATAATGGTTGACAGGAAATAATAATTTAGCTAAACAAAATCATAAATGGATATACCTGTTCGATATTTTCTAAGTTTTGCTCCATTATTTGGGGAATAATTCTTATTGAATATTTATTTTTACAAAAGCTGGAATTTAGAAATTTTAGAGAGAGGTAGAGAGAGAGATATCTCTTTCTTCTTACATATTAGCCTATATATACAAACAAACTAAGGACTATAATTGCAAAATAAGAAAAATATTTATAAAGTAAGTCCCTAAGTATTTGCATGTCAGTCCCCAACTTATGTTTTTTCTTTTTTAACTTTTGGTTTCTCCTTAAGTCGCCTTCTCTTTATGTCACTTTCTATCACATATTTGTTGTCGATTCTTTACTTTATGTCATTGTCCAATAATTGCTTATTCTTTAATTCTTGTCCGTCCATTGTCCAATAATTGCTTCTTCTTTAATTCTTGTCCGTCCACCTGCTCTTCAATCTATGGTGACGTCTGGTATGTAATTATTTACTCCACTGCATCTGCTACATATGTGCTCTGTATATTTTTTACCAATAAGTTTACAGTATTGATTCAGGCTGTCTTCAGAGATAAATCCTTTTCTAATAGCTTTCGTTGTTGGCTCCTGTTCTAGTTTAAGTAGTGATAATGCCCAATTTTTTACTTCTAACTTATCCATGGGTCTTAACTCCTTTGTCGTTGAATAAATTAATAAGTGATTTCTTGAACAATATTTTCATATGTAATTTGTCTCGTCATATACGTAGGATAATTCTGCTAATATTGTACTAAGTCCAATGATCCTTTTGTTGGCATAAAAAGCTGGTAGTTCTGTTTTTGGTATAATTGGTTGTTTTGTAATTTCTTCTGGAATAATATAATCCTTTGTCATTCCTATTTTTATAACTGTAATAACTGGCTTAATTTCGTCAAATAATACTTCAGCTGGCGCAGAGTAAAATCTGACATAAAATAATTGTCCTTTGGTAATTCTCTTATAATTCATAAATGCTTGGTATAATTCTGATATTTGGCTAATTTCGTTTCCAGTAACTGTATATACTGTTGAAATAAGTCCATAAGCATAGCAAGTTGCTACTAAATTTAGTTTAGTATTTGGCAAAGCAATCAGTTTATTATAGTTTTGTAATTTTTGGGTAATATATCCTTGGTGAGTTTTGAGTTTTTCTGGGTCTTCAATAGGTTGGGTATTTAGGAAATTTTGGATCTTTTCAATATTTTCAAGTTATGTACGGGTTATGTGGTTGTAGGTTTTCTTTATTTGGTTGAGTGATGTTGCATAAGTATGTATTTGTGGTGGTATAAATAGTTCATCTTTTGTTATATGAGGTGGGGCATAAGGTTTTTCAAATACCTTATTCAAATTGTAATTTTTTCTTTTTGTGATTGGTGTAAAGGATTCCTTTGTAGATGTACCTGGAATATTTAAATCGTTAGTAATTTGAATTTTTAGGTGTTTCCCAACGTCACCTTCTAGATCTGGTTGTTTAAAGTGCTCCGACTGCACTATTAACTCTGGTTGTTTATTGTGGTCCTTCTCCACATATCTTGTTTCCATAAGTAATACTCTACTGTTGAGCATCTTAATTTGTTCCAATAATTCATTCATAAGTATTGTATTTGTGATTTCCTCCTCAAAGTCCGTTTGTACGGCTTTGTCTTGATAAGTAGTCTGCAATTACATTCTTGTCAGTCTTAATCACTTCAATAGTAAAAGAGAAATTTAAAATATTTAATACTAGTCTTCTTATTTCTTTTGTAGTAACTGAGTCTTGTACTTTCCTTGTCAGCCACCATTTAACTTGCGTATTATCTGTTCTAACAATGAATTTATTATATACAATATATGGTTCAAATGCTAATAAACATTTATATAATGTGAATAATTCTTTTCTATTAATTTCTCATTTTCCTTCTGTTTCTGTAAATGTTCCTGATTAGTATCTACAGTGATGTTCTATTTTCTCATTTTCATATTTATATTTTAATACTCCACCGTAATTATTTTCACTTGCATCTGATTCTACTATATAATTAAATTTTTTACTTTCATCTGGAAAACATAATTTTGGGAGTTGTTTACACTGTTCTTTTATCTTTTGGATTTATTTCTTTATCTATTTCAATATAATTATATTCGATATCTTTTTTCAATTTTCTTTGTAATGGTTTTAAATATACTGCTAGTTTAGGTATATATTCTCTTACTTGGTTTACTAGTCCTAAAAAGGATTGTAATTTCTTTTTTGTATCTAGTATTTCTCCTGAATTTATAATTTTTTGTACTATATGTTGCTGCATTTTTATTCCATCTTTATCTATTTGTATTCCTAAAAATTCTATCTGATTTTTCATAACTTTTGCTTTATTTTTACTTAAACTTATTCCCGATTCTTCTACTATATTTATAAATTTTTCTAATAATTCTATATGTTCATCATATGTTCTTGAATATAATAGTATATCATCTATGTATATTATGCAGTTATGTAATTTTTGTGAAATATTTGTCCATAAAATGTTGAAATCTTCCTGGTGCATTCTTATATCCAAATGGTAATACATTTCATTCATAAAATCCTTGCGGTACTGTAAATGCTGTTAATTTTTTAGATTCTTCTTCTAATTTTAGGTGGTAAAATCCTGATTTACAGTCAAATTTACTAAAATAATTGTATCCTTGTATCTGTGTTATTTTTAATATTTTATTTGGGATTGGATAATTATAAGTCTTAGTTTTTGCATTTACATTTCTATAATCTATAACCATCCTACTTTTTCCTCCCTTTGTTCACTATGTTTATTAACTATAAATGCTGGACTAGTGTGTTTGCTATTGCTTTCTTGTATATATTTTTTCTCTACTAATTCTGTTATATGCATTGTAAATTCTGTTAAGTCATCAAAATTGTATTTTAAGGGTTTTTGGGTTATTATACTATTTTGGTCTATTAATTCTATTTTTACTGTTGTTTTATGCTTATTCCATCCTTTTAATGGATCTTCACTATATAATTGTTCTAGTCTATCTTTTATTGGGCTTAATTTATCTATTATGAATACTATGTATTCTATATTGTTAGTATTACTGGGCATATTTTCCAATTTTTGTGTAATTTTTTCACTTCCTTTTATCCATTCTGTATCTTTTCGTATTTTCTTTTCTACTCTTTTTGCTCCTATTTTGTGATTACATGGTGTCGTTAACCACCAGTGAGTTTTGGTTATTATATGCGGATAATATTTATTTAAGAATGGTAATCCTAAGATCATATCTTTTGTAGGTAGATCGTAATTATATATTTCATCTATCTTAAGTATTTTATCCCATATTTGTATTTTTATGTCTTTTGCTTTATAGTGTATTAAGCTTCCTTCATTATTAAATCTTTTTACCACTATGGGTGTTTTTAATTTTATCCACTTATCTTTTGGTAAACAGTTATATTTACATATGTTAACTTCTGCTCCCGTATCTATCATTGGCGTATAATATCTATTATAGTATCCTTCTACTATTATTTTCATAAGTACATGTATTTTCATAATATTATTCTTTTTATTATTATTGTCTTATTATTGTAGGTAATAGTTAAGTGAGTAGGTTCTATTTTATAAGGTTTTAGTTCTTCTAACCATTTTAATCCAAATATGATATCTGCTTGTTGTTCTTCTTTAATTTCTAATTTTATTTTCATAGGTATATCTGCTATTATTATTTCTTTTTCTATTTCTAATTGAGCTACTATTAATGCTGGTAAATCTACGCACTTTTGTTTTGTTTCCTTATTTATTTCTATTTCTTCTTTATTTAATAATTTATCTATTATGTAATTATCTTCTTGTTTTGTATTTATTAATATTAGATGTTCCTTTCCTTCTATTATTCCTATTATATAGTATTTGTTAGGGGTTATATCATATGCTAACTTTTTTGTACATTCTCTTTGTAGTTCATTTTTGATTTTTCTTGCTCTTCCTATTCTTTCTTCTATTATGTCTAAATTTTCACTAGTATCTATTTCTTTATATGAGTAATTATTATTATCTATTATTTTAACAAACGGTTCAAAAGGGGTTTCTATTTCTATTCCTTTTATTTTACTTTTTGCAGTTATTTTGTGTTTTGTGGTTAGTACATATAAATTTTTACATCTAGCTGTACATATTTTACTTCCTGGGGTTAATGTTATTCCATTAATTTTCCAATATAGCACTAATGTTTTATCTATGTTTTGGTCTGTTAATGCTACTGAATAATTAGTATTAACTGTAAATTTAAATTTTTGGTAGATTAAGTTTCCTCTTACTGCTGTTATTACGCTCTTTTCTATAGGTTCTATTATTCTATCATCTGCTAAATATATTTCTATTGGAGTATCTATTCCTTCTTTAAAACAGGCTTTTATAAGTATTTCTATTCCTCCTAAATGTACATATTTAATTTGTTCTTTACTTTTTATTTTTTGTACCTCTTTATTTAATTCTCTTTTATTTATAATTGGTACCTCAGCTTTCCCTTGGGTATATTTACAATCTATAATATGTTCTTTCTGACTAATTATATAAAATTCTTCTTTATTTCTTTTAAAAGGGTTTTTTATTAATGGCATACTGAATATTTTTTCTACACTTAAATCAATTTCTTTTCCTTTTACCTTTTCAAATATATTGTTATCAAAAATTATTTTTTGTTCAGAATAATCATCTGTTGTATATTCTTCTTTTATTATTTGTATATTTTCTTCAGTCATCTAATTTTTCTTTTTCATTATCTGTTACATATTCTTCTTCATTGTCAGATATTTCATAAATACTATCGTCACTCTCTAATTCATAATCTACATATTCTATTTGTAAGCAAACTTCTTCTTCTATAATTATTTCTGATATTTGTTTCTTATTAGGGTTTTTTGGTATTTTACAATCTTTTGCTATATGTCCTAATTTTCCACAATTATAACATTTACATTCACTTATACTTTTCTTTTTTCTATATGGTCTTTTAGATTTTGCAAAATATCTTTTTCTCGGATTTCTATATTTGTGTTTTATTTTTTTATACTTTTTAAACCTTTTCTTGTTATGTTTTTTATAATATTTATCATCACAACCAAATTGGGGTGCTATTTTATCTTTACAACATGCTAAATTTTTTATTATTGTTTTTTCCATTTTTATATCTTCTCTATATTTTTCACATATATTTGCATACCATTGTTTTACAAATTTTATTCTAGCTCCTAATGTATCTTGTAATCCTGCTTCTGCCCATGCTTTTATGATTTTTGAACTAAATGGTTCTGGTAATTTTGTAAAATATAATTGCCTTATTCCTGGACTTTCTTGTGTATTATAGACTCCTTTATAATAATATTCTTTATATGCACAAGTGTATTCACATGTTACATATTCCTAATTTATTCATTAGATTCCTATTTATAATTTTATCCTTATTACGTTCTTCTTCCTCTATTGTCATACTGCTAAATTCATTTCTTATAGCTGTTTCATACTTATAGAGTATATCTATTACTGACGTTTTTTCTTTAGCGTGTATGTCTCTGCTTGATCTTAATGTCTTTTTACTTTCTTCTTCTAGATTTAAGAACCATAATTTTACTTTTCCTATAAATGTTCTTTCTATGTATCCTGGTACTTCTGTCATATTAATTTTATTGTCTATTATTTGTTTTGCTAGATATCCTATCCATAGTTGTATAGTTTGATTTATATCTGATACACAGTCTAAGTTCAAGTATTCAGGTTGTAAATTTATTTGTTTAGGACTCCATTTTTTTATATTTAATCTTTTATTCCATAAGGTATTATATCTATCTGAGTCTGTATAATCTCGAGTATATATCTGTGGTTTTTCATGTTTTGGATATGTTCTTCTTGTACTAGGTTCTGCTGTTTCTTTCATTTTTTCATCATAATTTATTTCTGCTTCTGTATTTTCTATTATTTTTTTATTTTCCATAATTTCTGTATATGTCTCACTTTTTTCTAAAGTCTGGTCTATTTTCATGTTTTCTTCTTCAATGACTTTACTAGATAAATTTTGAAAATTGAGTGACCTTTGAGATATTAACTCAATCTTCGAATGAAACAATTGTCAAATTGCAATTATTTTGTATTAATATTAAATAGTTTTAAAGTTATTTTTACGAAGGAAAAAATGGAAATAAGTGTAGTATTGCAAAACTAAATAGGACTTTAACGTTACAAACTTAAACTTGGATTATTATTTATTTAAAAAAAAAAAAAAACTTAAAACTGTCCTTCATTATTAATTAAGGGAAAATCAATCTCCTTTTTTAAATTCTTATCATTTATGTTAATTTTGTACTTTAAAAAGAAGTACGCTTACTACAATGTACTATCAATAATTACAAGTTCCTATAAATATCAGTCTCCTTTTTTTTCTTATAAATCTCCTTAATTCCACATACAAAAATCAAGAATTAGGGAAGAAAAAAAAAAAAAAAAAAGAGATGAACAACGACGGCCACATGCATGGAATGGCTATGGGGCTGCCTCCACCATCATCGTCAACCATCATGAACAACGCCACTGGAGGAGGCGGGTATTAAATTTTACTTTTCTTTTACTTTATGATTCGTATTAAAAATAGAATACATTTTTTTACGAATCGAGAATATTCTAGAATATTTACTTTCCTTTCAAATCTAGTATCTATAGTAATTGCAAAACTGTATTTTTTTTTTTTTTTAAAATTAGAATCTATTATAAGTAAAAATAACATTTTTTTAAACAAAAAATATTTCATTTAAATCTCCATGAATAATGATGTAATCTTTTATTTCGATTCAATCCAATGAACAATATTAAAATGTCCTTTAATCTTCTGATTTTAAATATTTCATACAGCGGGATGATGATGAAGAACCACCATCACATGATGCATATGACATTTTTTTGGGGAAAGAATACTGAGATTCTCTTCTCAGGTTGGCCTGGATATGATAATTTGGGCATGTACATTTTGACACTTGTTGTTGTCTTTTTCATGGCGATTTTCGTCGAATTTCTCTCTCATAGCAATTACATTAACAAGAGTAATGTTGATGATCATATGACTTGTGGACTTCTTCAAACAACCTTGTATGGTTTGAGAACAGGTTTGGCTTATATTGTTATGTTGGCTGTTATGTCTTTTAATGTTGGTGTTTTCTTGGTTGCTATTGTTGGACACTCTTTAGGGTTTATGGTTTTTGGAAGTAGGGTTTTAAGAAATCGTCTAGTGCGAAGAACTTGGATCTTCCTCCTGTGAGTTGTAGTTGTTGATTAATTTAGTTTGTAATAGCATGTACTAGCAAATATTTATTTACAAAAAGAAAAATATAGATATGTGATTTATCAATGCAGCGCATTTGAATGTTCTTATATATATATATGAACTATAGTTTGCTCATTTAATTTAGTGAAATTATATAAAAGTTAGTTTTCACAAATTGTGATATATATATTCATCATGTTTATAAGAAGAAGAAAAAAGCACCAACTTAGCTTTCAAAATCCAAATAGTATATTCAAACAAAATTTCAACGTCAAATCAACCTTTACCTAAATTTATTGTTTCAAAATCATGATTTAAAGTTCATATCCAATGCCTACTAGTATATATGTGTAAACAGGTTTTTTGTCACAATTCTTCTCTCTTTGAGGTAGTTTTTGAGGTGTAAGTTAGATGCAATACTTAATTTAATATGATATTAGAGTCGGATTCAATGTTTCTATCAACACAAACTTATTAGATAAGAATGAAAGAGTACTTATCAGTTCATCATAGTCTTATTTTGCATTTTCATTTATATGCGTCTCTAATGCTTTCTTTTATGTGGCCGGTCCCATTTTTTTTAATCCTTCCCTAGGAGTTTCCTATATTTTTGCTTTTTTGGTAATTTAAATTCATAACTTTTTGATTGAATGAAAGAATGTTTATTATCCAAACAACTTATTCACATCATGTGGTTCATTTTTTTTTTTTTCCATTCAAACCAAATACATTTCTTAACTGAATCAAAGAAAGTTGGCACGAAACTTAAAAGTCAGTTATGGACAACACTGTTACGTTTAAGATTTGAGTTTCTTTCTATTGGCTATCATGTCATGATCAATGTGTCATTACAGAATTCTCTATGGGATAGAGGCCGAGCCAAAATATTTAGTTTATCAGATTCAAATCACAATTATTTTTTTTTTATTAAATTCTAAATAAAGTATTTATATATATCTACAAATATAGGAATTGAGCTAAAAATACTGAGTTCTGTTGAATTCGTAACTCTAAGGCTGGATTCCCCCCAGCTCCGGGACACCTAAATGTTGAGAAAGTCTTTTTGATAGAATTACTTGATCACCATATGTTATTAACTAATATGGATCTCCCTATAATGTTTCCAAAAATATTTTAAGTCACAAATTCATGTGTGCACCCCCATTGTGCATCACAGCAGGGAGGCTCTAAGGTGTAAGCTTTATTTATTACTCTCATCTTTATCTAATTGTGTGTATATTGTTTTTGTTTGAGACGTGTACTTCTTCCGTCCCAATTTAGGTGACACAATTGAAATTTCAGGATTCAAACTTGTAAACTTTGATCATGAATTCGAACATATAAGCTTTAAGTTTTTAAATATTTATATATATATATATAAACTACGAAAAAACATATTATTAATCACAATAAGTAACAACTTATAGTTATTTATTTCTTTGTAAAAAACATATAATATAATTCCGGTCAAAGATTTATTTCATTGACTCTCAAAATCTCAATTGGTTATGTAAATTAGAATAAGAAGAATATATAAAAACTAAATGACAATAGCTTAACAAGCAAGTCGTTGTAGTATAGTGGTAAGTATTCCCGCCTGTCACGCGGGTGACCCGGGTTCGATCCCCGGCAGCGGCGCTTAATTTTTTCTTTTGAATTCTGCATTTTGTTTGTTTCTAAAATCTGCCTAGCAAACTGTTAAATCAAGGGAAATTATGCCGATAAATAAATATATACTATTAATTGGTTAACATAACTATAGTTTGAATTTGTACTCTTTTACACATATACAAATTATATATATATATATATATATATATATATATATATATATATATATATATGTATAAAATTATATAACAGAAACTGTTAAACCAAGGGAAATTATGCAGATAAACAAATATATACTACTTAATTGGCTAATATAACTATAGTTTGAATTTGTACTTTTTTGCACATATACAAATTATATATATATATATATATATATATATATATATATATATATATATATATATATATATATATATGTATGTATGTATAAAATTATATGACAGATATACAAATACAATTAGTCTCTGTCCTCTATCGCTTGCCTCTCTTCTCTCTCTCAATCTCTCTGTCCTCCCTCTTTCAATCTCACTCGCTAGATATACAAATACATATGTATATCAATTACATACATAGAATTATCTAACAGAGATACATATACAGTTCGCATCTCTCCTCCTTCTCCCAATCTCGCTCGCCTCTCTCCTTCCTCTCCCAATCGCTCGCCAGATATACAAATACATATGTATACTAGTTACATATATACAATTATTTGACTGATATACATATACAATTCGCCTCTCTCCACTCTTTGCCCTTTCTCGCTTGCCTCTCTCCTCTCTCTTCCATATACACTGTATTATTCTATATAATGTTATACATCGATCAATAATTTGAATGTATGATAAACATAACCTACAAGAAAAGTAGAGCATGGTAGAGTTATTATAATGCTGCCTCCGTCCAACAATAGTTGTCAACTATACTATTTTGGAATGTCCAACAATTCTTGTCTACTTTATGAAATAAATGGATAATTTTACACCTAGTTCCTAATTCACCCTTATTATTAATTATAGTCATTTTCCTATTATATTTTCCAAGACATTATATTTATTATATTCAAAGGGTGATAGAGCAAAATTACCCTTATATTTATTATTTCTTAAGAAGTGTGCAAAGTCAATAGGGGACAAGTATTGGACAAAGGGAGTAACAAGTAAAAGACAAAATGAGCAAAAAAATAATATGAAGGTAATATTGTGATAACGTCAAATCTATTGTTACACAAAATGCGAGACTTTTCATCATTACCTAACAAAATTTCAAACATTCATAGGGTGTGTTTGGTATGACCGAACATATTTTCTGAAAAAATGTTTTTCCAATTTTCTCATATTTGGTTAGCTTAAATGATTTGGAAAATGTTTTCCAAATCAACTTATTTTCCTCAAATTTAAGGAAAATGACTTCCATTCAAAAATTAAGGAAAACATTTTCCAAAACTTTATTTCATCCTTAAATTATAATATATATTTTTCTTACCCTACCCCGTACTCGATCCTCCCCATCCAAAAAAATATATATATTAAATTTTCAGATTTTTAAAATTTTTTCAAATATTTTTTATCCCTACCCCCCAAACCAGCCCTCACCCCCAATCTCCAAACCAGCCCTCACCCCCTACCTCCAAACCACCAACCCCCCCCCCCCAAAAAAAAAAAAACAAAAATAAAAGTATAAAAAATAATTTTGAAAAATATTTCAAATTTTAAGATTTCTTTTATGTCACGACACCCTGGACGTGGACGACACTCAAGAACCATTGCTGGTCCCCAAGCGAACCCTCATCCTGGCTGACTACAAACGGAAGACTAACTTAAGCATGCAAAAACTTAAAACTGAATAAAATTCAATAAACTCAACTTTTCAAAACTTTAACTCAAATGAACAACTTAGAATAAAAATAATATATTGAACTCGCCATAAAATAGGCAACTTAAGTCTTTAAAATATTTAATAAAATAAATGAATAATACAGACTTCTCAACTATACTGACTATCTATGAAGCCTATAACTGATAAAGATGGAAGTCAGGACAAGACCCATGACATCCTGACTAAACTGAAAAGTAAATGAAATTCTCCGAAATTAAGAAGGTTCACCATAGCTAACTCGAACTCCCGGATGTATCAACGAATCTCCTGTTGATGATCCCGAATACCTGTGTCTGCATCATGAAAAGATGCAGGCCAAATAGATTAGTACGTGGAATGTACGAGCATGTAAGGGGAATTCTAAAGCATAACATAAGCTTGGAAGAATCTGAAAGAAACTGAAGAACTTACCCGGCTCAACTCAACTCAACATAATTGAACTCATTTCAATATAAAACAGTTTAAAACAAGTGCAATATAAAGAAAAAGGAAAACTGTTTAAAACGTGATGTTAACTCATAATCATAATATCATAAAATACATATCATGCTCCATCTCAAAGTCTACTTGTGCAATGCATGAATGAAGTCTCATACCCCCATTCATACTAAGAAGAACCCCTTGATGAGGAACCATGCAAATACTGTTGTGGGAGTTTCTCTAACCGACAACCATCACATAAGAGCTATTGTAATGATACATCGATCTTCCGCACGCTGACAACGCATACTATACCCGGTCAAAGGTATAGGACCTGAATTACTAAGTGGACCCACTAGTCTATGCGAAAAGGATTCATCTAAAAAGTATGACCCTTTTCTACCCATGATGGCTACATGGTTTAAGAGGGCTGATAGTTGTATGAACTCTTTCCCATCGGTGCTCAATATTACTCCAAAAAATATTACATTATATTAGCTCTTTATGTTTAAAAACATACTTCTTCTGTGATTTGAGATTAGTGCTCAAAAACTTAGCTCAAAGGCTATCTTAGAAATCAAAGTTTCCCCTCTTGCTTCATTTAGAAAGCGATTATTCTTTTCTGAAAACTAACCCGAAGGCTTTTTGGAAATCTCAGTTTTCGTTCTTATTTAAATGTGAAAACATTTTAAATCTCTTTGGGAATACTTTGTCCCCATATATTTTTTTAAGAAAAGAACTTTAACTTTACTCTTTATTGAACTCAAAACTTAAGTCTTAAAACAAAGTTAAAACGTTTGTAAAAGACTTCTCAAAATATGGTTCATGCCGAATTATGGACATAAATGACTCAATGCAAGGTTTTCAATAACTATAGATAGAACTCAAATACTTGGAACTTAATAAATTCAATGATACTACTTATTTCAAGGATGCTCAACTCAGAGTTCATGCGGAATTATGAGCATGAACTACTCAACTCAATGACTAAAAGATACTTCTCATCTCAAGACTGTTCGACTTATAATATTCATATGGAATTATGAGCATGAAATATTCAACTCAAGGACTCAAAGATACTTCTCATAAGGGATTAGGAACTCAACACTTAAAAGGCTTAGAACTTGAAGATACTACTTTTATGAAAGATGCTCAACTTACGAAGTTCATGCGAAATTATGGACATGCAACAACTTGACTCGATGGTCTACATAACTATATGGAACTCATGTATACGACTCTTCTTATTCTCTGACTTACTTCCTCGAATCGATAGTTGATCTCAAAGGCTTTCTTGAACTCTACTCTTAACTCTCTCTTGAATGTGAATTATGAATTCAAGAGTTATGGTTCATTATAAGAAAGATCTCATGATGGCAAGGTAGACTCATGAATACATTATTATCACTCTCATACTCACTTGTTTGAGTCTTGAAACAAGTTATTAGAATTTGTAGAAGACTCCTCAAAAAGGACTTAGAGGACTTTCTTAGAATGTTCGAAAGAATTCTCAAAAACTTAACTCTTAACTCTACCTTGAACTTGAATTATGGATTCAAGGTTGTAATTTGTGATAGGAAAGATCGCATGATGTTTAGGATTGATTTTAGACAGCTAAACATGAGAAAAGATCAAAAATTCACTGCCTGGAAGTTAGTCCGCGACGCGGAGACGCATTAAAATAATTGGTCGTGAAATAACTTTTGAGGCAGAGAGGTCCGTGACCTCTCCGCGACGCGAGAACAACTTTATGAAATGGGGAGGCAGGTCCGAGACGCGGAGCCACGTGCCAGATTTGCCTGACTTTTCTCTTCTTCGTTTTCTAACCCCAAATCGCCTAAATTCAATTCTTTTGCTCAACTTTTCTTTAGATTCAGATAACCATCACATGTACACAAGAAACTACTCAAAATTACTCTATAAATCAAAACAATAATCTCAAGAACTCCTAAATCTTAGCCTAATTCAAGAATGAAAGCAAATTCAAGAACACATATCAATAACATCAGATTTTCAACTTTCTAGAACGAACTTAACGTTGAAATTTACATGATTGGCGTATGGATGAACAAACCCAATGGAAGCTTGCATACCTGAAAAAACCATCTTCTTGCAGCACTTGAAGGAAAATCTTGAGAGATGAACCCTTGCCTTAGTGTTTCTTGAATTTCTTGAGCGTAAAATCTTTAAAGTGAATGAGAGAGTTTAGATTTAAGAAAACTAATTTTCTACACGTTTAGGTTTTTAGATGACCTCCTAAGGGTTTTTAGGACTAAAATACCCCTAAAGAAACAACTAAAACGAGCGGGGAGTCGGAAAGATCTTTCACCAGGCAGTGAGTTCCGTGTTGGCGCCGCATCGCGAAGCTACTGCTAGGTTTGCACGACGTTAGTTAATCCGTCATAACTTTTTACTCAGAGTTCAAAATTGAGCAAACTCGGTGGCTTTGGAAATATAATTCGAAGACCTTTCCTAAGGTATCTGGTAGCACACCTAAATCACCCTGATCTAGGAGTTATGGCCGTTTGAAGTCAACCAAAAACTCATACTTAGCTTAACTTGCAAAATTTCAGATTTTGCTATTTCCAATTCGATTCTTTTTAAAACTCAAGGTGCTACGTCTAGTGACCTTAACACTAAAGAAATTTTAAATTCCTTGCAAAAATCTCACTCACTACAAATAAGGGTTCGAGTCTTAGTTCAAAAAGTTTCTGGGGTATTACATTTTACCTCACCCAATCCCAACCACCCTACCCCCTCCCCCAACAAAAAAAAAATTGAAAAAATATTTCAAAACTTTAAAAATATATTTTTCAATCCACCCCATACGCCGACCCCGTGACCCCCCCACCCCCACTCTCATCAATTATTTTTTTTGAAAAAATTATTTTTGAAAATATTTCAAATTTAAAAAATTACATTTTTACCCACCCCCCACGCAGGCCACCCCCCAGCAAAAAGATTTTTTTTTAAAATTAGTTTTGAAAAATATTTCAAATTTTAAATAGTTCATTTTTTATGCCCACCCCATCCCCTCTCCACCTCTTTTTTTTTTTTTTAAATTATGCCACTCCCTCAGCCCCCGCCACCACACATTAATTTTTTTCTAAAAAAATCATTTTTGAAAAATATTTCAAATTTTTAAAATTTCATTTTTATATCAGACTACCCCCCCCCCGCCACCCCCTTAGCCCCCTTCCTCCTCCGTCATCACATCGATTTTTTTAAAAGAAAAATATTTTTGAAAAATATTTCAGGATCAGAAGTTTGGGTCAGGTCCTAAGTCAGATATCAGGGTCGGATTTTGGAACAGTCGTTGGGTTCGTGTCCTAGTTCGGGTATTAGGGTCGGGTCTCAACACAAGATAGGCCATCATAGTATTTGAGGGGTAGCAAAATTTCTCCTTCATCATTGGCCCGTGCATCTGGAGTTCGAACTTGGCTGAGGCTTTTAAGCTTTCTAACGTTTTTTTTTTAAAAAAAAAATCAGACAACTAGAACCGTCTTTTGTCTTTAAATTTAAAAAAATTGAAGCGTTTTTTTCCTCCAATTTTTAATCGATTGACTTAAATTAAGTTGACTTTAATATTTTATTTTTCAAAAGAAAAAAATATACTTTAGCAATTTAGAGTCTAGGGATTAAACAAATCCCCAATTTCAAAATCAAAGGTTTTGAGGAGGAAGAGTACAAAAAATTTGTTTCTGTTCACTGTGTCACTGACTTCGTTGTGACGTTGTCCAGACGTCTTCGTAGGTCTTCGCCAATCTCTGTCGCAGTCATGGCAACGACAACAGTGGTTGTTTGGACTACTTATATAGAAAAAAGATGTCCTTATTTATATTTGTAATGATGCTATTGTAAAAACATTTCAAGAGTTGAAACCGCGTCGAGTACGGTTGTGATAATGTAATTATGTTTTGTTATTAGTAGTAAAATTTAGAGAAAATGGCCAAATGCGCCCCCCCCCCCCGCCAACCTATATTCAGATTTTCAACTATACACTTTAATTTCACGGGATCCTATCACCCCCTTGAACTTTTTAAAATTGAAATTTCTATCTCCCTAAACGCTTACTTGGCAAAGTGAGTGTATTTCACTCTCCTTGGGAGAGTGAAGACCAAAAATAAATATTAAAATATTATTTCTAATAATTTTTTCATAAATATTTTTTTTTTTATTATTCCTTTTTAATCCTAATTGTTTTTATCTCTTTTAATTTGTTTTCTTCTTTATAGCAACTTGATGCAACATATATGGCAAGCATCAAATTTCATCACCATTTTGAAATCATCGTCAACACTACGTCAATCATACACCACAAATCGTATTAGCAATTTCACCCACCAGTTTCCACAATCAAGAATTATGTACCAAAAATATTTCAAATCGAAGCAAAATTAAGCTTGAATAAGGATACTCAATTGTTTTTCTTCGATAAACTTTGAATATTCAGAAAATTTTTCATCATATATTCAATACTCAACAGATCCATGGAAATTTTCCTCAACTGATTTTAATAACTGCTCATTTTTCTACAAATCTAAAAAAATGTAACACTGTTATTCATCTTCTTCAGTCCATTGCTCTGAAAATTTGATGTAAAATCACCTAAATTCTTCTCAAAATCACCCATAAATTCTGAATATAAGCTTTTCTCGCCATTTCGATTCCTTTGATATATTAACCACTCAAAATGGAGCTCATTTGTGGCAAATCGAATTTCGAACTCAAGCTTTTGAACTATCTTTAATGGAGGTTTCAAGTTGGTGCTTCACAGTTTAAACTATGAGATTTAATTTTCAGCCATACAGAACTCTTCCAACCATCAACGAAAGTTGCTCCCAAATGACGAATATAGATCCAATAATTTCATATGGAAGCTCATTGATTTTCATGGAGTTTCGGCTATTCTTCAAATCTAAAAATCTTAGCCATGAACTCAGTCGAACTCATCATGTTTAGCTTCAAATAATTACCAACCATCTATGTTATCAACAAGTTCCAAATTTGAAGATCCAAAATACATCCATAAATTTTGGCATTGTGACCTTTAACTAGACAATAAATCAGATAGGAAAAAGAATTAAAAAAAAAATTAATAAAATTTCCACCTGTCAACACGTGGTTTTCACCGGCCAACATAAATGTGATTGTGACGTTTTAAGGGTGTAATAATATCAAACTTAAATAGTTCAAGGGGGTGATAGGATCCCCGTCAAGTTAAAGTGTGTAGCTGGAAATCTGAATATAGGTTAGGAGGGCATTGGACCATTTTCTCTAAAATTTATCTTATTGATTTTTTGTGTGCTTACTACTTTATATTTTGACACCTCTCAATGTAAATCATGTCTCTGTCTCTCAGGTGGCTACAAGTGCATGTCACCCTTTAATACATATGTGGGTATGTGGGTATATATTATGTTTTAAATGAATCCAAAATAGAGTGTGTAATAACAATTTCGATCAAGTTGAAGTGTTTTGAATCATTTTCCTTCTATAAAAAAATATGAAGATATGTAATTCAATAATGTGGTACTTTAAGATATTTCAATACTTTGTTTATGAATTATATTTTGCTCATTTGATAAGATCATATAAGAATTGAAAAGTTTTAATATTTTTCATAAATTATAAAAAAAAAATTATGCTCGTAAAATAAACAACTTGAGAATTTATATTATATTATTCAACATGAATTATTTTAAATCATGATTTGAGACATTTTGACCCAGTCATCAAAACATGACAGGTGAATTAGAGTGTTAAAGTTTAATTAGTGGTTAATGAATAGCTAATTATTGAAGTTGACACAAAAAGAAAGAAAAAGGTGTGCCTGCTATGATTGCATAATCACCACTAACACTCCATCATCTTCACATCATTACCAATCTATCCACACTAACACTCCATCATCTTCACATCATTACCAATCTATCCAATTGCTTTGTTCTATAATAAACAAGTATTTTACTTATTTATTACTCTCCCAATCCCCTTTTAGTAGTCATATTACGTTTTCAGAAATTCAATTTAACTAATTTTTAAAATTAAATTAGATTACATTAGTTCAATATTTTAAACTAAAATTTTAGATATTCAAAAAATATACGAAAAGTACTATAAATTGCAAATCTTTTACATATCAATATGATAAAAAAAATATCAAAAATGTTAGTTAAATTTCTTATCGTTTGACTCTAAAAAGAAAACCGTGACAACTAAAAAGAGATGGAGGGAGTATTAGAAATCGATATTTGCTTAAATTTTTCGATAAATTTCATTTAGAAATATTCAAATTACAGCATATTCTAATTGAACATATAATAAAATATTTTTATTGATCATATTTAATATAATTTTTGAAAAGAAAAAAGGTTTATGTGCGTATTCTCATGTGTGTTTATAGTGTAAAATAAGTATTTAACCTCTTTAAATTATATACATCAATTTAATTAGAATAAGCCTAAAATTTTTTATAATTTATCAAAAATGACATTTTTAAATTGTGAATTTATCTATGAAAATGCTTGAGAAGACCATAAAAAATTTTAAAAATTGAGTCAACTTAGCTAATAAAAATGATTTATTATTTTATTGCTCAATCGAAACGATAAGTATCTAACTAAAATTACTAGCAAATAAAATACCTTTGGTGTTGCCTACTAAATAATTGTAACTCTCGTCACTCATCATTATATATAACTATAATATAATAATTAGTCTACCTCATTGTTTGAAATAAGATACCTTTCGATGTTCTCTAATCTATGTGCATAATTAGAGATATTAATTAATATAAAATATATTTGGAACTTGCATTAATATACTTAGGAAACCCATGATAAAGAAATGTTAGTGATATGGATGATTATGGGTGAATGATTGTCTCCTTTCACTTAATTAGGAATTTTTTCTACGATGTTTGAGATCTTTTGCATTCAAAATTGAATAATTTGCTGGATTTGAATGAATTTTTAAAGGATGCATATGTTCGATATGAACATCATGAGTTGTCCCGTAATAAAATCAATTGTTGTTGATATCTTCTTTTCGGTTCCTTCTTCCATAACCTGAGCTCGGCGTATTCAGGATTTCGAGATGATAGATGCTCTATTACGAAAAAATGAATACAAGTATAAATTTGATCAGCTTAACCTTTAGATTCTTAAAATTGTATTCGTTAAAATTTTAAAATTATAGGTCGAAAATATACAGTATTACATCTTTAAGTTTTAATATAAACATTTGATTTAGTTTTATAAAAAATTTACATTGCCTTTTTTTTTTAGAAATTTCCAATGTAACACACTTGAAAATTTTGAAAGAATGAAGAACGCCAAAAGTGTTAGTGATAATCACGTATTAAAGAGGTGTTACTCAGTTTTAGAAAGAAAACAAATAAGATAAGAAGATTCAAATTTCTAACCTCACTTGGAGAGGTGGATTCTATCATCATCGCATTATATGATACTTTGAACGTGGGCTCAACACATCTATACTTAATTATTTTTACAAAATATAATAATACTATATATGACTAGAGAAGGGAACATGAGTTCTCGTGAACCCACTAAACCCCTAATATATACCCTTGGTCTTACTTCCTATAACTTTGTACATGATTATCTTCCTCCCCATCTCGCTCGCCTCTCTCGCTATTTTAGTATATTTGGTAGTAAACATACATATGATTAGGTGTGTCTTTCTCAATATTTAATAAATAACTCTTAATTAATGATAAAATACATAATAATTTGAAAGTTATAGATAATAATAGTATCTATAATAATGGAGTATATCTAATTATATATTTTCTCCTCTTAATAAAGCTGCTCAATGTTTCTTGAGAGGTAAGCAAAAGAGTTGAAAATTTGGATTATCAAAAGTATGGCTTAAATTAGCCAGCCTGTCTGCAAATTGATTGAACTCCTCTAAAGCAATGATTGATACTAAAACCATGTTCTCCAACAATGCTCTGAATGTTATTTACATAATTAAGAATTTTACATGGAATTGTCCACATGTTAACTCTAACCTACTAGTAGCGGAGCCAAAATTTTAAATAAGGGGTTCAAATTCCAAAGAAATAGATACATGAAGTAGTCAAAGGGTGTTCGACATCTACAATATCTATCTAAAAAATTATTTTAACCATGTACAAATAATATAGTTTTCCACCAAACTCCTAAATATAAGGTGGCTCCGTCACTGTAACCTACCATGGTGAATTCAAAATCTTACAGTGATTCGAAAAATAAAAGTATAGTGTCTAGAATTTAACTTGAAATTTTAAAATAAATTTTGAATCTCTAAAATCACTGCGTCAATCTTTTATCTTACGTTCAAGAGAATCCATATATATATATATATATATATATATATATATATATATATATATATAATAAAGAGGTCTTTTAAATAAATAAAGATAAATAAAGGTTGTTCAAATTGGAAAGTGGGTTACGTCGTGTGTGTGGATTATGTTGTAAAATTCCTACTCAATACTCCCTTCTCCGGTTCCTTTATCTAGTTTAGTAGTTTGTTATTACTAAATCTACGTAATTTCTCCCAAAATTTCCTTTTTTTTTTTCTTCTCTGTTCATCTCTTTTCCTTAGCCTATGTTCTTAGCAACTTCTTCTTTAACCAGACCCCGGGATACATAGTCCTTCGGTTCTCTGACCATGGCTGACTTTCAACTTCCCTAGGTATTTACAGGTTAATCCATCGTTGTTACTAAGAGAGTAAGGAACTAACCATTTACTAAGAGTAAGTAAGAACTCATTATATGAGTATAAACAATATATGTATGAACATCATATTATATAATCATAACAACAGTACTATATAACAGTACATAATACATAAACTGGGGAGAAACTACTAAGATCTAGAAAACACATAACTACTTACATGATAGTGGTCGGAGAGAGGTTTCCCTTTTGGCAGTCCCCTGGTGACCTTGCAGCTACTTGAGAAAAATAAAACACTCACACTCTTTTTACAACCAACTTACTTCACTCTTTTTTTTTTTTTTTTTGAAAGGGAAGGAAAATATGTAACACTAACTCTTAAATTATTCTCCCTTTGCTATTCTCTACTTGCTCCACTCTGTCTTTCTTCTTGCAAATGGTCTGGTATTTATAGGCGAGGGTGTCTGTCTCCGGATTTGAAATTCGGATTTCAAAATGTTGAATAGTTTTTCTTTTACCTACCGAGTGCTCTTTGGGCCCCATCGTCACATGGCTTTTGACAAACTTTCTCAAATTTTTTGTCCTCTTTCTTGTCCGCTTTAGACTAGTGGTGTCTTCTTTCTTGTCTGCTTTAGAGTAGTGGTTCATTACGTCATGGCTTACTTATCCTTCTTTGTCTTTTCTCGTGATCCGTCATTGCTTACGTATTTTCTACGTGTCTAGGTTGTGTAATGCTATGGAGTCGAAACTCATCCCTGAGTCGTCGTCTTCGTTTGGGTCTTGAGCAAATGGTTCTAGCGATGGATTTTATTCGTTACTTCCTGAATCTTCAGTGTCTGCAGTCTCTAGTTCGGGGTTTGGGTTTTCACTTATAACTTCTTTAGTCTTTTCACTGAGTAACTTGTGAGGGAACTTTGTATCATTTGTTCGATTTTTTTTGTCTTTCTTTCTTTTTAACAGGAATCCTCTAGTCTTTTTTCCTTTTTCTGTGGTTCTTGTTGTATTAAAACTAGCTGGTAATAATCTCACACTTTTTGGCAAAGTGTCAGTCATCAACGGATTTGATAAGTTTTTACCAGCTACCGTTTGAATGGGACTAGCTGTACCTTTAGCCGATATAGTAGCTTTCTCTATATTCTTTGGGGAATGTACACCCTTCTTATCCATTTTAAACTAAGATGGAGAACTCTTTTGTTCTTTGAGATGTTCTTCTATTGGTAATGGTTTGGTCTGATTGTTTTCAAAATGTAAAATTTTTATTCTAGTAGAAGGTGGATATGTTGTGTCATTTTTTCTTTTTCTTTTTCTAGTATCTCAATGGTTTGATTTTGTCTTTTGAAGCCTTCTGTCATTGAAGAGCAGTGATCGCAAAATATTATTTTGTCTGTGTTTTTTTTGGATATTATATTGTAGAAAAGGACTTGTGGTTTGTCTTAAGGCTAGACTTATGAAATAATTTGGCCCTAGAGTCCCTCTTGTGTAATGCAGAGCTTCGTTTAGGTCATTGAACCCTTTGAAGAGGGGAATGGGAAAGTCTTTTATTGAGTCTATTACCTCTGTCCATGTCTAAAAAATTCCGGCCAATCTTCCTTAGATTACCACATAGAATTTGAATTTTTTGTCTTCATTTTTTTCTGTAAAATAATGGCTTAATGAATTCATTATTGAAATGAAGTAACTATTGTCTCGTGGTACTTTGCTATATGCTATCCATAGATTGTCTATTAAACATCTCTGTGGTCTATTTATCTTTGTTTCTAGTTTTACTCTGAAACTTAAGTTATATAGGGTAAAATATTAAATTTTATCTTCTGAAATGCAATTTTTCCATGCTTGGCGTGTTTAGTCTTGCCTCATCTAATTTTGTCTGGGGTTTGAACAAGGTGTTCCTCAATAAAGTCTGAAGATATAAGTCTTTGTCCCTTTGGTTTGTAGTGCTGCCTGAGATGGAGGCCCTGGCTTTGTTTTTTCCTGTACTCATGCTGAAAATAAATAGTTAGTCTTCATAAGTCTGCTAAGCTGATCTACTAAAGAATTATCTTTCCCTTTTATGTGTTCTAGAGATATATTATATATCGACGTGGCATCTAAGAAGTTTAACCATCTTCATTTACTGCTACTTTTTCCATCTATTTTTTTATGGAATTTTACAATAGTTTCGCAATTAGTTCTTACTAAAAAAAAATTTTATTGATAATATATAATTTAAAGTTATTTAGGCCGTAGATTACTTCTAGTATTTCTGCGTCTATACTATTCATGTTTCCTTTTTCTTTGTATTTTCCGCTTTGGTAGGCACAAATTTTTTCATGTTTTTTTTGTCTCCATACTTATTTTGCTTTGTTTTAAGTACTGCTCCCCACCCTTCTAGACTTCCGTCCGTTTTTATTATTGAATAGTCAGTTTCCAATAGGAGAGATAAGTCTGGTATGGTGCTAACCATTTATTTGAGTTTTTGTACTAACCTTATGTCTTCCGTATTGAACGTCTTTTGTCCATTAGCTCCTTTTTTGAATATAGGGGTCCTGCTACTTTTCCTAGGTCTTTTATAAAATTTCTTGCATAATTTAAACTTCGTAGAAATTTTTGTAAGTCTTTAGTTTTGTCTAATTTGTCTGGCATATCGAGAACTTTCTTTGCTATGTGAGGTTGTAATTTTATTTTTCCATCTCCAATTTCTACTCCTAGAAAATTTATGAGGTTTTTACATAAATCCATTTTTTTTCTACTAATTATGATTCCGTTGTCTACAAATAACTTAAATACTGTTTGTAAGTGCCCTAGATGTTCTTTAGTATTATTACTGAATACTAAAATATCGTCTACGTATACCAAAATAAAGTTTTTATAGTCTCTAAAAATACTATCCATGTTTCTTTGGAAATTGGGGGGGTTGTTTTTAATTTGAAAGGCATTACTAACCATTTGAAATGTCCTTCTGGACAAGTAAAAATAGTCCATTCTATACTATCTTCATGAATTTTTACTTGCAAGTATCCTGACTTGCAATCGAACTTACTAAAATTCTTTCTTCCCTGTATTCTATTTATTAGCTCTATTTTATCTGGTAGCTTATATCCGTCCATTTGGGTGTTATCATTGAGTCTTTTGTAATTTATAATCATTCTTGTTTTTCCTCTTACTATTTCACTATGATTTCTTACCATGAATACAGTTGATCTATGCCTTGATGTTGATCTTCTGATTACTCTTAACTTTAGTAACTCTCTTATTTGGTCTTCGAATTCTTTCAGGTCTTCATTTGTTGATTCAATAGAGGCTATTTTTACCGTGTATTCTGGGTTAATTATGTCTAGTCTGCAGGTTATGTGATTGACGTCCCAATGCTTCAGGGGTCTTTCGCCGATTATTTCTAATTTATCTAGAATTAGAATTACCTCTTCTAGATCCTTTTGATTCTTTTATTACTCCTATGTGTTGTAACCCCCTTTTAAAATTGTAAAGTCCGGTATTTATTTCTATTAAGTTGTAATTCTTTTCTACATCTTCTGTATCTGAAAGACTAAGTTCTAATAATTCAATTTCTTCCTTTTCATCTGTAATATGAATCTTTGTAAAAGTGCATTCTTCTCCTTTGTCGCATTTTGAAGTATTTGGGCTAGGTTTATTAGTTTCTATGAGATACCTAGATTTTGTTGGAATAGATTCTGTTGTTATTGTCGTTTGTTTTTTGAGAATATTATTCCATCTCTGGTAAGGAGATAACTTCCATTATTATGTAGTAAGAAGTCTAATCCTAAAACAAAGTCTGCCCTAATATTTAGATCTCTTACCTAGATCTTTTCTAACTTATAGGTGGGTTTATAGAAGTCTGCACACGTGTTTAAAAAACTTATTTTTGCATTACTAATGTAATGCTTATATATGTTAGAAGATCTGTCCATTTGCATGGCGCTTTGTGGTTCTGGGAAATCTTTTATTATTTTTAGAGGCAAAATGCATCTATTTATTGTACTCTTTGTACATCCTGAATCTACTAGAGCGAGAGTTTCTATCTTGTAGTCCTGAATTCTTATTCTAGTCAAGATTTTTATGGTATTAATTTTTTCGTCTTCGTTACAAATTAATCCTTCAAATGACCTATCGTCTTCCCTTTTGTTTAAGAGTTCTATTTCTAGTTCGGGCGATTTATGGTTAATTTTGCTGGTTTCTTCTATTTCCACGCCTTTCCCTTTTTCTAGTTTACTCATTCTTTCTTCTAAATTATCTATCCTATCCTCTAATGCTTTTAGAGATTTTTTTTTTTGTAATAACTTGTTCGTCTTTGACCTTAATATTGAATATCTTATCAATGCACCAAATGCATCCTTCTATATAGCAGTTCATGCATTTCGCTCTTCTATCTTTACTTGGATATCATGTGCAATTAAAACATTGTTGGCTATCTAGACCTTTTCCTTTGTAGAATTGGTGGTCACATTGTATATTGACAAAGGTGCAATCTTTTAGGTTGTTCAAATCTAGCTTCTCTAATCCTATTTCGTTTATTAATGTTTCTTCTTCTGAATCTGATGAATCTTGTCTTCCTCCTTCTACGACATCTAAGCTTATTACTGAATATATACTTTCATTATCTGACATATATTCGTCTACATTTATCAGGGTTTCTTGGAAATCTTCTATAAGCTGGGCATTTCTTGTTCTACTGTTGTTTCTTCCGGGACAAGTATTGGTCAGATGTTCTTCACCTCCACATGTGAAACAAGCTAGTCTATTTTTGTAAATTATGTTATTATTATGTTTTCTTACATGTCTGTCTTTATTTAGGTAAGGTTTTCTTGCTGTTGATTTTCTTAAATAGTATTTTTTTTCTTAGGTTTGTATTCCTGTGTACTTTGATATGTTTTCCTATACTTTCTTTGTGGTTTACTTTGATCGTAACTTTGTGTTGTATATATATATATATATTTTTATAGAAACCAGTCTCACTTTGTTTCGACTGTTTTTGTATTTGTATATTTGTACAGTTTTCTTGTAATACCTCCATTACATGCTGTATTTTATGATATATATATATATATATATATATATATATAATATTTTTTCTCACTCCAACCTTCTAAATCCGCCCCCGATCATTTACCACCCAATTCTCCTCAATGGGGACTCCATTTAGAGTTGAATTATATGGGACCAATTGCCTATAAATAGGAAACAAGTATTATCTTACAATCTAAGATCTAACATCAAGCAAACTACAAGACATACTCATTTCATCGTAGATAAATTTTTATCATTATTTTAAACTTAATAATGCTTTTTATAACCATATTATTATTATTTTAGGAAACATTACATTGTACGATCATCGATACAACACTACTAGTATGAAATAAAAATCAGAATGAATGAATTTCATAGCTAAATAGTTAAATGATATATCATCAACTAAGTAATTTAGCTACAAATTAACAACAAATATTCTAATTTTTTGGTTTTTTGGTAGTGAGAGTTCTAATAGAATCACACACACACTCTCCTTTACTTGTTTTAGATCATTTGTCATGTCTATTCTTTTTCTTCATTTCACACTATTACATTTAACAAACTATTGGTGCCCCCAAACTAGGAATGGCAATGGGTGGTGTGGGATGGGTTAAGCTTAACCTGCAAATTTTTTAATCCGCTCTTCATAACATTCTTTTTCATTTTCAACCCGCGTCACATACTTTTTTTAATATTTTTTTTCTAGTTAAGTTTTATACTAAAAATAAAATTCATAAAAAGAAACTCATTTTTTTATTAAGTTATATTAATTTAATAGGATAGTGACTTAAAATTTTATTTTTTAGAGGTCAATTGGAAAACATGTAAGAAATTGAATTACTATTTTTTATTGAAAAATTTTCATTTACTTTCATGAATATTTTAGTAACTTTAAAGAAATTATCTTAATAAATAATATTCTATTACTCTTATAAAATGTCAAAAAAACTCACTTCAACCTGCCTCGCATCACACCCGCCCCGCACAACCTTAAACCTGCTCCACCCCACATAGCTTAAACCCAGCCCACATTCACTCTGCCCCATTGTCATCCCTACCCCAAACAAATGCTTCTTCGTTCTTTTTTTGGTTTTACATTCAATGTTCGATATCCACATTAAAGTTTAACTAAATTTAAATTTGTATCAAAAGATTTCATATTAGGGGTAAAACGCTTCCTAACAAAAACAACTTCGTACTTCATTAACCAGAAATCCCGAATATAAATACCATTTACAATTTTTCATCTAGTATAACCAAATACCCCCTAAACTTATACAATCACATATCCTTGTATTGATGAAGACATTGATTAAATGATTTGCATTTTAGGCAAAGATAAGAAATGGAGGAAAATATCCGGAGTTCATGGGAAGAAAGGAAGCAAACCATGTTCTTACAAAAAATACATGACAGGCACTAAACATTCCCCTACTTCCATGTTGTCAGTCTTTGCCAGCCTGCCTATGTCAGTGCCAACCGACCTTCCACACATTTTCTTATTCTCCACTTACCCCTATTTTGTCAACTTATACAAAAAAAATTGTACTCATTTGACAATCCTCTATTCACTTTTATTTGTCCATTTTAAATTTTACATCAAAATCTTATTAAATTTCATAAGTTGAAATATAGACACTTATGTTCTATGTAGCATAACACATGTAGAACACTTAAGTAGGATGTGAATTATCATTTACAATACATGTATCCTTTTTTTCAGTTTTGTATAAATTTAAGTGTCTAATTGTGTATAACCTACACCCAAAACTGGAGGGACATAAATGTAAGCTAAGGACAAATTAAAGAATACGTTTATATAATATCATTTTAAATTAAAATATGTGTTGGGCCATAAAATTTAATTAGATTTTGAAAATCCGATCTTCAAAAACTGGCTCTTTTGGGAATTATGGGACTTTCCTTCACAAATTTCACCATAAATTTTTTTCACCAATAACCCGTTTAAGAATATAATAATTTACTATTTTAATTTTTAGTCATACATAAATATAAAATATTAGTATAATCACTATATTAGATTATAATTATAAGGATCCTACACAATTAACACTACTTAACTCAAGCCTCTGCATTTACTCTTTAGATTTTGGTATTACTTTAGTCTTTATTGTTGCAATTTAGTCTGATTTTCTTGTTTCGATGTATGCATGTATCATGTCAAATTATTGAACAAATCATAAAAAAAAAAATTGAAAGTATTTTCTATTTGGTTAGACCGAAAAACAAATCATTAAAGACCAAAAACCGATAAATCGAAAATTGATAACAAATATCTTATTGATTTGATTATCGATTTAGCATATTTAAAAATCAAAAATCGATAAATCGAATTGATAATACTTAAAACTAAATCGAACCGTCCAATACACACCCTTATTTTTTACAAACTTTATAATAAAATATAACTAAACACCTTGATTAAATTTTCAAATTTCAACTTCGTAATTTATGATAAAACGGAACCTCATTTTTTTTTAACTAAGGAGACGAGTAGAGTTGGTCAAAAAATAGGTACGAATTGGTGTATTTTAAAAATGGAGATACTCCACGTAGCTTACCATTTGCCGCACTTTCACACCAAAAAACTTATATAGAAAAAAGTTCTCCAACATTTGCCCATTTCAAAACTCCATTGTTTTCCTCCATTGTTTCTCTTTCTAAAGCTTTCTCTCACCATCCAGGTAAGCCATTTGTACTACTTTGTGCATCAATCAACTTCTATGTATACGTATTAATTGTATTTGTATGTATATACGGTTGCGGATCCAGGATTTAAACTTTATGCTTTCAACTTTTAAAGTTTTTAGCATTGAATTCGTTATATTTTTGAAATTACGAGTTTGTAACTGCTATTTATTGTAACTTTATGTTTAAATTAGTGTTCAGATGAACCTGTGCATTTCGGTCTTGGGGAGTATTTTGCTTTGTATTTTCCATTTTTAGGGTTTGTTTGTGTTTGATTTGATTGGATTGTTGCAGATCTAGATGATGTTGCTCTGTGTTTTGATTTTTTGTAGGTTTTAATACAGAGAATTAAAGTGATGGGGAATAGAGTGGATCATGAGTACGATTACTTGTTTAAGATCGTGTTGATTGGAGATTCTGGAGTTGGAAAATCGAACATTTTGTCTAGGTTTACGCGAAATGAGTTCTGTTTGGAGTCAAAATCCACTATTGGAGTTGAGTTCGCCACTAGAACTCTTCAGGTTAGTACTGATATCACTTTGTTCTTAGTTTGATTTGAAATTCGGTATCATTTGAGTTCTTAGTGTAGTAGTGATGTTGTATTAGTTCATACCGAAAATGTTTTACTCCTGAAAATTGGGGTTAGGGGATTACAAGGTAGGGAATCGAACAGTCAGTCACAAGTTGAAAGTTCAGATAGCTTATTAAGATTCCCTGAAAATTTATACTCCTGATGTGAACTGCTTGGCACTTTCCATTTCTCGAGATTTAAACTAAGTGATGATTTTGAACAATATTTTAGAAATGTAATATGTATCATTTTTTGTATGAGGAGAATTGCAGAAATTTAAAGTACTTTTAATGTAGTTTCTAGTTTCCGAATATTTGATTTTTTAATTTTTAAGAATAAATTTCTCTTGTTTTTCCTCCATAATTAGTCAAATTGACTCTCCAAAAAGTGTAAAGAAAATGGAGATGGAGGGAATCATACTATCATCTATTGCCTTGTGGAATGTTGATTATTTTATGTGATTTTGTCGAATTTGTTGTGGTTATTGATGAGAATTGTGTAGAGATTGATGGAGCGGAAAAGCCGGTGTTTTTTAGCATCTCCGGTATTCGAGTTGCGGGTTAAATGGATGACTAAAAATTTAGGTGGATCAGTTAATGATTGCCTTTTTTTTTCCCTGTCTGATACAGTTTTGGCTAAATGATCATTTTTTACTCCAAAGTTTTAAGGACAAATCAATATATTCTAGCATAAACATCAGGTACTGTGAACTCATGAAATCTGTTTCTTCCTCTTTTCTGTAGCCTACATATTCAGTTGTATTTTCAAGTACGAACAATATACTAGTGCATAGATGCAGCTGCAACATTCTGTATATATATTCTTATTAGGAATGAAGTAGTTCAATGATTGTCCTGTGTAATGTTACCAATGAGTTTTTTCAGTTTTGATCCATCTGTACTTCCACTAATGTGCTTTTAAGAAAAAATGTTGGTCCGCTTATTTTATGTCTAGGTTTTCTCACTATCCTGCTGTTGTTACTGCTTATATATCTCCATAATTGTTGTGTTTTTGCTTTCCTTGAGCCGAGGGTCTATCGGACAGTCTCTCTCTACCTGCCAAGGTAGGGGTCAGGTCTGCCTACACTTTATCCTCCCCATATCCCACTTATGGGACTATACTGAGAATGTTGTTGTTGGTCTTCTTATGACCTGGGATTTCCGCCTTTAACTGTTATGTGTGGCTTAATCTGATGGTGCTACGTTTTTTTGTTCTGTTGAAATGAAATTATTGGATGGCAGGACTGGTTGTCTATCTGTAATTTGAATTTGAGTATTTTAGTGGTGCTTATCATGTCCTATTGAAGAAAACCAAATGCTCTGAAATTCTCAACTTTTAAAACTCTTATGCTTGGTGAACCAGGCATTTGCTTTCTGCTAGCCACAAGATCCAATTCCGTTTGATAAATTTGCTTTTTTGTTTGCGGGTAAATGCGGCTGAAATAGAATTTAGTGTTTTGGCATCAACACTCATGGAGTAATTTATCTACTTCATGATACAGGTTGAGGGAAAGACGGTCAAGGCCCAAATATGGGACACTGCAGGCCAAGAACGGTACCGAGCCATTACCAGTGCTTATTACAGAGGAGCAGTTGGTGCACTCCTTGTTTATGACATAACAAAGGGACAAACATTCGACAATGTTCAAAGGTGGCTCCGAGAATTGAGAGACCATGCAGATTCTAACATTGTCATTATGATGGCTGGAAACAAGTCCGACCTTAGTCACCTTCGAGCAGTCTCTGAGCACGATGGTCAAAATTTAGCTGAGAAGGAAGGACTATCATTTCTTGAGACATCGGCATTGGAAGCAGTTAACGTAGATAAGGCTTTTCAGACTATACTGACAGAGATATACCATATCATAAGCAAGAAGGCGCTGGCTGCACAAGCAGCAGCCACAACCACTACTCTTCCCGGTCAGGGTACAACCATCAATGTTAATGACACCTCCGAAAATGTGAAGAGAGGCTGCTGTTATACCTGAGCTAAAAGGTTTCAACGAGGAAACGAGGTTCGGTATATTTAAATTTTTTGGTTTATTTTACATTATTCAGAGCAAGAGATGTAGATTACTTTCTTGATTATACAAGAGAAAATGTTAATTGTCCTAGTGATTTAGGGAAGATCTATTCTTCATGTGGTGTACTGTTTAACTATTTTCTTTTAGCTTAAGAAGAGATTAGCTTATCTAATATCTTCCCAGATACTTATTATTTTGACTTCTCTGGCTTTCTGTTAATTCAATTCCAAGCATTTTCATTCAAATGTTAAACCTCTCTGTAATGGCATTGGCATTGTTTGTTTCGATATCTTTTGCTTGTTATAGCAAACGATGTTGTAGAAAACATATAATATATGGAAAATCGATTTTATGTGAAATATGGTTATACTACTTTCTGTGGAATTTTTTTTTTTTGATGTAAACATATAACCAAATCCACTAATAAACAATGATAATTTTTTTTTTTATGTAAACATATAACCAAATCCACTAATAAACAGTGATATTGAAAAGACATTCTTCCACGCTTTGATAGTTTTATTCATGTGGTTGTTTTCATCCTTTATAGTAATCGTTTTGACTTTGGTTGTTAATTTGTTTGTGCTATTTTGTTGGATGTGAAATTTTATAAAAATAACAAACTTATAATCTAAAATTTAAAATACATAATATTAATCAAAATATTTCTAAAGCTTTATAATTAAAAATACGTTATATGAAAATTTGAAATTAAAAATATTATATTATATTTAAACGAATTAAAAAAAATAAATCAAAACGAATGAGCAATAGGAAATATCCCTTTCTCCGAGTGAGTTGCATGGCGAAGCCATGACACGTGGGTCGGCCAACAGCTTGGTTGAAGTTAGCCTCTCAAAGTCGCCGCCAGTCGCCAGAAATATCCCTTTTCTGCCTTTAGTTTTTTTTTTTTATTTTTGGGTGTGTCCGATTAATTTGAATTCGTGCTATGTAAGACTCCGAGGAAGTGTTCTTTAGAAAAGATTTTTTCAGATTAAAAAATCGAATATGAAATCTCTAATTAAAAAATTAATTTCATCCATCGCATCATATCAACATATCCTTATGATTTAAGTTTAAGATATTGTAGGAGAGTGATATCTCAAAGTTGATGATAAAGTGGAAAGTATTTTAAGGCCACTGTGTTAACTTAAAAATTAAAGTTTATTGGGTTGAGATTCTTACATTTTATGTTACTAGATTCTAAATTAATAAATAAACATAATCAATTGATTTCTTAAAATTAATAAAATTTTGTATTCGATCAATGACATAATGTACATATTAGCTCCACACTTGAAATCTGAATGCCACCCATAAATTGTAACATTATTTTTTTATGTGTCCGATGTCTTTTTTTAAAAAGGTATTAGTCACATAAATTAAACACAAAGGAAACTTACTATATTCTCAATTCAAACATGTATGGTATACATGATGAATTATAATTAGTCTACCACAAGAAAAAAAATTCATGGTGATAAAATCGAGGCTCAACAACGACATGGCAGAACAAGACAATTATCCCAACTGTAATGGCCCAAATATTCAGGCAAAGTACATTTTCAATCTCTCTTTTTGTAGTATGAATTTTGGCATATTTTGTGAAACAAAAAATCATAAATAAGTCATAACTAGCTGTATGAATAAGTGATTTTTTATTTGTTTTTTACTCTCTCCGTCCCATTTTATGTGTCACTTTTCAGATTTTGAAATTCAAACAATTCTATCTTTGACCGTAAATTTTTCATAGATCTTTTAAACATTTTGAATTTTCAATTATTGTGACTTATAGTGCTTTTTACGTAGTTTATAAATATATAAATTTCATTTCAAAATAATTGAAGATTCCATGCGAAAATTTCCTGTCAAACTTAAACAGTTTGACTCTCGAAAAACGAAAAGTGTCACATAAATTAGGACAGAGAGAATAGTATTTATGCCAAGCTTCTATTCGGAGTAAGATGGACCATCGATGGCCCCCCTAAAGTTGGCACTAATATGTCAGTAAAAAGTGTCAAATGACATAGCAGGACATAACATGAGGTGTCTAAAATGAAAAGAAAAGACATAAAGTCACTACTGAAGTTATCTCGAATTTTTTCAAAAAGACACCTTAACTTCGTGGGTGTCCTATTACCTCATTAACAATTTAAGAGTGTTATAAATATCCCACTTTTCACCCAACCTCAATTGCAAGAAAAGAAGTGTAATCACGCACCAATTATTGTTTGCTACGTATTAAATTTTTAAAATATTTAGTTTCATTTTCATTTTCAATTTTTCTTCTTCAACCTTCATTCCTCTACACACCCCAAATGAAGAGAGGATGCGTGAAATTTTTTAAATCCTCTTTCATTTTCAATTGAAAATGAAACTAAAATAGCAGCCAAAAAATCTCCATTTTTCTTTTTCAATTTAAATCCTCTTTCTTCTTCAACCTTCATTCCTCAAAGTAGCAGTCATTACCGCCTTCGACGTACTCCATGATGCTTTCCTGTTATAGCACTAAATCATCACTAAAATCATATTAAAATTGATAAAATCACTATTAAATTAAACATTAATAATCACTCCAATCTACCATCTTCTTTTCAGCAATATTACAATAGTAATACAGCGAAACTCCATTACAATAGATATCTTTTTTAACATTACACATCAATGAAAAATTATAAGTAAATAAATACAACCAAATCAATTCAGCTCTCAAGTTACTAAAGCAAGGTAATAGAGTTTTATATTCAAACCAAAAATAAAAATAAAAATAGAGTTTCATAGTACTCTCTAATCAATCGAATAATGGAGTGCACATTTGTTTTTTGTTTTTTTTGAAAAAAAAGAGGATAAATGAAGAAAAAGAAACAAAGAAAAGCAAGAGACAAGAAAAAAAGTGATAAAAATGGATGAAGTAAATGAATCTTCTAAGTTGAAGAAGATAAAGAAAAGGTTAATGAGTTTTTGAATTTGGGTGAAGAAGATAATGGAAAAGAATGAATTGACAAAGTTAAAATTAAAAAAATAGAAGTAACGAAAAGAAAATAATATTTCTAATTAAATAAATGTTAAAATAAATATTTATTTATTTTTTGGCTTGACTCACGCCCCAAATGGAGATTGAACTACACTCTACCAGCCACCTAGGCTCATAATGGGACAATAAATTCATTATAAATAAGAATAATGGGGTAATAGGACCCCTGCAAAGTTTAAGTGTCTTTTTGAAAATTCAGGACAACTTCAGTGGTAACTTTATGTCTTTTCTCCTAAAATGAAAAAAATCTAGTTGGAGTGTCTAAATGAAAATTATTGTCAACTTTAGGGAGTCACCAATGGATCAGACCTATTCTATATGTATACATGAACATGATATGTACATTAAATCATATAATGTTATTCAACTTGAAAGCATGTGAAAGACTTAACATTTTTAAGATATCTTAGCTTTTAAATTACATTAACATAATTCATTATGCTTGTTACACTAGGAATAAGTTCATTTTATAATCGTCTCAATTTAGAGGAACTAGACATCTCATAATAAAGGGATATATATATATATATATATATATATATATATATATCATTTCAAATGAAGCTAAGGCACATGAATATCTCAAATGAAGCTAAGGCACATGAATATCTCAAATGAAGACATATAAGACCAAATACAATGACATGATAGTTCAACTCGAAAAGAGTGACCACAAGTGTGTTTGGTATGAAAATTGTTTTAAAATTTTTTCATGTTTGGTTGGCTTAAATGTTTTTCAAATCAACTTATTTTCCTCACATTTAAGGAAAATAACTTACCTCCGAAAAAAATAAGGAAAACATTTTCCAAAACTCTTTTTAACCTCATACCTCAACTTTCCATCCTAACTCAAGTCTCAGGTACTGATTCCCGATACTAATCTGGAAATCAAATCCTATTCTCGATTCAAGACCCAACTCCTGCATCACACAAGTTGGATAGGTGTCGAATTTTGGTTTGGGTGTCGGATCTCGGGTTAGGATTCGAGATCGGATTTCGGATCAGATATTGGTGCCGGATCTTGAGTTAGGTGTCGGGGTGAGGTTTCGAGATCGAATTTCGAATCAGGTATTGAGTTTGGATCTCGAATTAGGTGTTAGGGTGAGGTTTCAAATCGGATGTCAGAGCCATACTTTTGATCAAGAGTCAAGGCCAAGTCCTAGGTCAGGTGTAGGGTTTGGATTTCGTATCAATCGTCGAGCTCGGATGTCTGGATTAGATCTTTATTCGAAAGTTGGGTTTTAGGTTAGGTATTAATGTCAGATCTCAATTAGAAGTCGAGTACCGAATAGATGTCGAGGTCAGGTCCCAGTTTGAAAGTCGGGTACTAGGTCGGGAATCGAGGTTGAATCTCAAGTCAAAGCGTGATGGAGAAGGACTTACCTTGATGAATGAAGATAAGAGGAGAGAAAACTACTTTTAGGGCTTGAAAGAATGACCAAAAGTGAGAAAAATCATGGTACTAAAATTGACTTACAAGGTTTCCCATCGGCCCCACATGCATTTCGTAGGTGCGGATCCACTAACGCACGCGAAACACATGTCAAAACGGAATATCTCTTAACCCCCCTCCCAATTTGCGTCTCACTTGCATTTCGTAGGTGCGGATCCGCTGAATGCAGGCGAAACATATGTCAAAATGGAATATCGCTTAATTTTCCCCCATCTGCGTCCCACATGCATTTCGTAAGTACAAATATGCTTAACGCATGCGAAATGCAGGTCAAAATAGAATGTCCAACAAAATCAAAATGATCATAACTTTTGATTAGGACCCCAGATTGATAAGAGATCAGTGACATTGGAAAGAAGAGTAATAGATCTTTCATTTGATCATGGGTAGTGGGACATATAACTCTTCATATTATAAGAGATATATTCATTTCAAGTTGACTCAAGTAATAACTGAAAATGAATCGGTAAATAATTAAGCTTTCAACACAACGTTGTGCTAGAGGATTCTTATGACCTTAATTCTTCTCCAGAACACCTTCTACACTTAGAAATTGATCTTAATATCTATGCTTAATTAGAAAGCAGACGATACGGTACATAAATGATTCAAATCTTAGATGTATTTTTTGAAATATGTACAAGGAATATGCACTTTAATATAATCAAAATGGATTATTCCTTCTTTTCTTATCGAGTCATGTTGGAAGTGGATTCTTCACTTCAGTCACAACAATCAATTTTATCAATTTCATAACTATCATATAAGTCAATGGATGTTCCTGATGATTTTCAAAATTTGTGTAAATAACTCTCCTCGAATCCTTACCCCCACAAAATAAAGTTGTGTCACATTGTTGTTGTTATAGACAAAAGCAAAGGGGTACAATTTAAATGATTTTGTCAAATATGTGCACTAAAATATATTAATTAAAAATTTCTTTTAATTTTATGATCAATATTCCGTCATAACTAAAGCAAAATTATTTTAAACTTTTTTTTTAAACAAAATGATCCTTCTTTTGATCAAGTCACGTTGGAAGCAAATCCTTAACTTCAGTCACAATAATCAACTCTATCAATATCACAATCATCACCGCTAAAATCAATGATTTCTCCTAATGAAATTGTCTATAAAAGTATTGTTCGAGGTTATAGACATAAACGAAGGAGCCAATTTTATATCTTATATTGATCTAATTTTTTCCTTTGAATTTTTTAAAAATGTGCACTTTAATACGATCGTGGTATGTGTATGCATTTAAAATAATTTTGTAAAGCAAAAGAAAATTTCTTCGAATTTTCTAACAGATATTCGTAATTCAAACAAAATTATTTTGAACTTTGTTTAAAATGGATTTTTCCTTTATTTGATCAAAGTCATATTGGAAGTAAATTCTTCATTTCGGTTACAACAATCAACTCTATCGATTTCACAATCACTACAACTGAAATTAATGAATGCTCTTAATGAGATTATATACGGAAATATATTTCAGGTTACAAGTTACAAATTTACGTTGCTTATGATGTTACATCCCATTTTAACTTGGTCAAGCCAAGGTACAACATATTATTGATTTATAAATTAATTAATTAAGTCGGTTGCTGGTTAATTATTTCTAAGGTGAATAAGGACATCTTAATATTTAATTAAGATAATGCTAAAATCAACTCCGATTAATATTTTACATAACTTATGTAATTCTAAGTAAGTGTTCTAGTTATCATTAAAAAATAGAATTTAGCTTCCTTTAAAAGATCTGCTAAACTACAGTCAACCAACCAAACTTGCGCTATTAAGGAAAATTTCAATCTATTTTCTCAAGTTTTAATATATTTCTATTAACAACTACAAAAGGCATGTATTCATACATAATGCTACTAAAAATCGTGATTTCTTCGTCTCTTCGTCTCAAAGTTATAAATAGTGAAAATCAAAATTAAAAATGATTTTTTACCATAAATTTGTGATTTGACAAAAAAAAAATCAATAAAAAGTACCTATTTATACATAAATTGTTCGAGGAAAAAATAAAAAAAAATACATAAAAAATTCAATCTCAATTTAAACTTCACTTGTGTAGTACATGTATAATTATGTATAAACTTGTATATAGAATGTGTAAAAATATATACTAGAATATTAATAAGAAGAAGAATAACAAGAACAAGAAAAAAGTGTGAAACTTTCATGAATGTCTCTTATATATTATTGACAATGGGCAATATATATACATTCTCATACACTGAAGATATATAATTAGACAACATTATACATAAATATACACTCTTATACATTGATATACAAAAATTGATTCTTCTCTTTCACAATTTAACTCGCACAATATCATCTGAAGAGGGTCTAATATATCAAATAATGAATCTCAAACTTTAGTACAAGCTTCATCCGAACAGTTTCACCAATAGAAGAAACAAAAGAAAATTAAAATAAAATAGAAGAGGGAGAAGAAGAAAAATCTACAAGTAAAAGTGTTACGACTCGAGACTACTCATAGTCTACCTAGAACCACAAATGACCCTAAGCTAATTTCATGGTCTGATAAGCAACATATGAAAGTAATTGAGGGAAAAGCAGAAGCTCACTGAAATATGTTATTAAGACACACACAATAAATGAGAAAATATCTGATAAATGCCCAATAGCTGGTACTACATCTAAATGTTTAAAAGCATCTACTAGTATAAGTTGCTAGGACAAGCCCCTAGTTAACTCCAATTGTCTAAAATTGAAATAAACCGTACTAAAAGAAAGATAAAGACTGTCCTTTAAGAATAAGGACCCACTAATGTAATTGTACTAAAAGAAAGATAAAGATCGTCCTCGAAGAATGAGGACCCACTAATGTACTGTTGTGCTGATCAGAAATTGTACTAATCTCGGTCCAAATGTTGAACGTCTTAACCTATATATCAAACAACATATGCAGAAGTATCCGGACAATACTTTGAATGTACTATGTATGTAAGATAATGCATGATAGAATGATAACTGTACGTGATGAATCTGTAAGACACACTAATGCAATGACCAAGTAAAATATATAACATGAAGTTGAGATATATTGAACTATTCGATGCTTGCAAAGATAAGGAATCTGATAACTATGTGAACACACTATACTGATGTGCTAATGTGAGCTACATAAAGACTAATGATGACATGTAGTTCTGAGACTTAGAGATTGCTACTAAAGGTTCACAGACACTGGCCAAAATCCTTCATCTCCAAACCGCTCGATGCTAAGTATACTCCCAATGATAACATGCATTCAATTAATACAGTAATAATCTGATAATACAAAATGCTGATAATAATTGAGTAACGCATGAATCATGTCTAAAACTAATAATTTCAAGTATAATTGAAAGACATTTTTCTGAAAGCATCTAAAATCATGAAACATGACAATATGAAAACATGCATTCTGAAATCATGCGATTCTAAGTCATGAAAATACTAGTTTACTTAGGGTTCACAAGAATATCATTTAAAACATGAAGTTCATAAGAAAAACATGTAATTAAATACTAATCATGAAGAATAACTGAATTGAAGAATCCATGAAAATCATAGAAGCCCTAAATTCGGAGAATTCATAAATCTTAAAATCTGAGGTTTCTTTGGGAGTCAATGAATAAAGGGATATCTTTTGATGAAATTCCACATACCTAGAATGAAGAACACTAGTTAAATTCCTTGAATGAAAAATTAAAATGCTGGAACCCTAGCTTGCTTGAGAAGAGACTTGAGAGTGAAGAAACATAATTAGGAAGTATCCATAAATGGAAAGATTTCCTAGGTTCTGAGGTCAAATCTACGGACCCTTCTATGGTCCGTAGATCACTCTACGAGTTTGTCAAAGTGCTCGTAGAAGCAGAGTTGAACAAAGTAGTTGAGGTTTTAATCTAAATCTACGGTCCGTAAAGACTTTTACAATTCGTAGCAGTGTCTGTGAAAACACAAATATCTGCAAATTGATTTTTTCTAAACGTTCTCGATCTCGTTTGGTCTTAAGAGCTTTTGGGGTATTACAAAAAGGAAAATAATTGGAGATGCCCTTTCAGTATAAAATTTGAAGTAATTACTTAAAAATACACATGACTTATATATATATTTATTGCCAAAATTGCTCAATATTTTTAAACTTTATCAAATATAATCACTAACCTGTCATTGTCCTACACAACCAAAACTCACATTCCTCTCCTAGCACATCTTCATTCTCTGCCTTTCTTCTTCATCCTCTTTTCTCTCTAATTCGTGTATCCATCTCAAATTCAAGTAGCGCTTAATACTCGTCACATTCGGGATACTTACGCTTGCCAGAATCTCTAAATTGGAAGACACATTTTCACTGGTAAACAATCACACATCAAGATTTAACAACAACAATAATTTTCATATCTACCTCAAATTCAATGCCCCCATAGTTTTCGCTCCCCAATATACTTCACGATCGTGCTTATAAGAAATTCCACCATCAGAGATCCACTTCCATTGGCAAACAATCAGTTGTCGAGTTTCAACAACAACAAGTGCAATAAGATTTGAAACTTTTTCTTCGTGACGTAAATTTAGATAGTTATCTTAACCAAATCTCATCGAGAAACTCAATTTTTCTTCTGAAATTTGATGAAAACAAATTAATCATGTATGAAATTAATTTGATGTTCGATGTGCAATTCAGTAACCTACATGACTAAAACATATATAAGTTAAAAAAAAATCATATATCAAATAAAAGATTATGATATATAGATTTCATCATAACTAGTTTACGCTAACCAGATACCAAACGACCCTCTTAATATTGCATAGTGGGGGGTTAGAGCTTTTCCCACTTTCTTGAAAGTTTAATTTGATTAGGTCGTATGAAATATATTTTAGAAACCTAAAAAAAAGCAAATGGACTTTTTATTAAGGAAATGGCGCCGTCCTCTAATGAGCAATGACCTCAAGTAGGGGTACACCCCCACATGATTCATGACACATTTTTTAGCAAACAACGTTAGATTTAGCAATTATCAAGGAAGCCACCACACGAGCAAACATAATTTCATATTTTTTTCAATAGTAAAAGTATTAATCCCTCATTCTTGATTTTCCCATTTTTCTCGAATATCAAATCTACAATCTTTTTTTTTTTCTTGTAAAAATCGATTCTTGAAAGAAAAAAAGAAAAAAAAAAGACACCCCTTTTCTTGTTTTTCCCCCTTTCCCCTTTCCCTTTTTGTTGTTTGATTTGTTTTGGATTGTGGGTGTTTTTCTTCTAGTGATTGTTGTGGAGAAAGAAAACAAAAAGGGGTCTCAAAGAAATGGCACAAAATGAGCATCAGCAGCAGCAGCAGCAAGGGTTAATAGAGACTGCTGTTCTTGATGATATTATCAATAGACTTTTGGAGTTTAGGAATGCAAGAACTGTTAGGCAGGTTCAGATTTCTGAAGCTGAGATCCGTTCCCTTTGTAGTGCTTCAAGGGAAATCTTCCTTCAACAACCTAATCTCCTTGAACTTGAAGCACCCATCAAGATCTGTGGTAAAATACTTGTTCCCCATCATTTTGTTGACCACAAATAGCTTGATTTATCATCTTATCATGTTTTTAAGGCATAAAGAATTGATTTTGTTTTTGATATATCTTTTGTAATTATGATTAAACCTGTTGGTGGTGGGAGGCAGTGGTGGATCCAGGATTTTACGTCTATGGGTGCTAACGATTTTTATATAAACTTGTATAAGCATAATTGCAAGCTAAAAGTTCCTCAAAAGAAAATGGGAAGAGGAGTTCTTTGGATTGGTTCAAGAAAAAAAAAGGAGAGGCAATATACCTTCACATATGATAGTAATCAAAAAGGAAAACCAGGGAGAAGGAGGGTATTTTTTCTTTTGAGTTGGAGAACTGAAATGAAGGCTCAATATTTTGAAGCTAGTACAAATGATTTTTTCCCTTTTCTTTCATTTTTCCTAAATAGATTAATGAGAAAGAAAGAGTAAAAAAAAAAATTAAATGGAGAAGTCAGCAAAGAATGAGTAATATAAAACAAGATGGAAGAATGCTAGAAAAACAAAATAAGAGAGTGAAGTGAAACATAAGAAAAAAAATCAGTTAAGTTTAAAAGAGTGCTTTAACGAAGGTTCGATCTCACATGCCTTCCCAATATATCACTTAAAAGAGCTTTGCTTTCCGCCTTTAAACCAGAGCACCCATCAGGCTTTTGTTCCCTCGGTGCTCGCCGTTGTTTATATAGCAATTTTTTTTAAAAACTTAAATATATATAGTTTGAGCAGAACGTGGGTCTGCTCCTGGTGGGAGGTGACAAGTATTTGTGGAATTAGTGAGGGTGTGCGAAAGTTCGGTTCGCCTAGATACCACGACTATCAATATAAAGTTATCATAAAGATGACAACTTTTCTCATAAATTTGGAAGTTAATCTGATCCCTGATTTAGGAAGGGATGGTGGGTGAGGTTTTATGAGGTAGGTAAGATGTATATTTGTTTGGTCGAATTTGTATATGCCACAATCTGTAATTAGTTGCAGTCAGCTATATGAATCCGCAGTATTTGTTTCGCGTTGTTTGCTCAGTATTAGATTAATGAGAAAGAAAGAGTGAAAAAAATTAAATGGAGAAGTCAGCAAAAAGAAAAGGAAGTAAACGAGTAATATAAAACAAGTTGAAATTAAGATGGAAGAATGTTAGAAAAACAAAATAAGAGCGTATAACATAAGAAAAATAATCAGCTTAGTTTAAAAGAGTGCTTTGATGGAGGTTCGATCTCACATGCCTTCCCAAATATGACTTAAAAGAGCTTTGATTTCCGCCTCTAAACCAGAGCACCTATCAGGATTTTGTTCCATGGGTGCTCGCCATTGTTTATATAGCAATTTTGGTATTTTTGTACTTAAATATATATAGTTCGAGGAGAACGTGGGTCAGCCCCCTATGGGAGGCGACAAGTATCTGGGGAATTAGTGGAGGTGTGTGAAAGTTCGGTTCGCCCAGATACCTAGGTTATCAATAAAATATTTTCATAAAGATGACAACTTTTCTGATAAATTTGGAAATTAATCTGATCCCTGATTTAGGAAGGAATGGGTGGGTGAGGTTTTATGAGGTAGGTAAGCTGTATAATTGTTTCGTCGAATTTGTATATGCCTCAATCTGTAATTAGCTGCGGTCAACTATATGAATCCCCAGTATTTGTTTTGCGTTGTTTGCTCACGTTTCATTCTGGTACTCATAAGAGACAAAGTAGGGCTTCTTTATATTTTCTACTGATTTGGAAGGAATCGGTCGGTGAGGTTTTATGAGGTAGGTAACATGAATATTTTGTTTCACCAAATTTGTATATGCCTCGAACTATAATTAGTTGCGATCAGCTATATGAATCCTCAGTATTTGCTTTGCATTGTTTGCACACGTTTCATTCCGGTACTCACAAAGACAAATTAGGGCTTCTTTATATTTTCTACTGATTTGGAAGGGATGGGTGGGTGAGGTTTTATGAGGTAGGTAACGTGTATATTTTGTTTTGTTGAATTTGTATATGCCTCAATTTGTAATTAGTTGTGGTCAGCTATATGAATCCTCAGAATTTGTTTCACGTTGTTTGCACACGTTTCATTCCGGTACTCATAAAAGACAAGTTAAGGCTTCTTTATATTTTCCACTTAAATACAGATGTCTACTTGCTCTAGTTTATCAAATAGTAAAATGTTATATGCAGCTTTTTAAAGTTTGGTTATGCACAGCTTGCTCACTGGTCTTATATAGCATGTATGAGGTAGGTAACATGTAAAGTTGTTTGTTCTAATATATCCAATAACAACTATGGTTCAATCCCAAATTAGTTGGGGTTAGCTATATGAATCCTCGATATCTATTTTGCTTCATTTGGACCCTTTTGATTCCATGATTGGTCTTTTAAGGCAAATTAGGGCTTCTCAATATTTTCTACTGAAATACAAATCTTTACTTGGTCTAGTTTATCTATGATGTTTTTTTGGAGCTTCTTTAACCTTGATTGTGAACTTACCCACTCATTTACATTTCAGTTGATTGCGTTATGTGCATTTGTGGCTTACACGTGGGTAGTTGGTTTCATATTTTTTTTTCTTAATGTAAAATGTAGAATGTTGATATTAGGGTGAGGAGTTGAATATCATATGTGCTTTGTCTCTGTACCAGCTTGGTACTGCCCTTCTATTAATAAAATTTACCATTATTCATTTTTTAAAAAATTATAAACCGGTATCGTTCTTTTAATGTTCGGGTTATAAAATCGCTGTACTGGTTATATTTTGGCATTATGGCTACTAAAATTTTTGGAAAGGGAGGAAGGAGGTAATAAATTCTTTCATTGTCATTGTAATTGTCTTGTCTATCTTGAAAACAGTGGAACTCCAATGGTGTACATGATATCTTTATTTTATCTGCCTTATATAGTCATTGTGATGTACTGTGCTTCATTTGAAATATTTTATCGTCATGATTATGTTATATCACGAAGTCAGTTGATTTCATGCTAGGTTGCTTTCCCCCATTAATAATATTTTACTTTCATTGTTTTGTATTTTGGTTCTTTTTATTGTTTCTTTCTTAGCCAGTGCATGGGATTATTCATATTAAAACAGTATTGGACTGATAAATTTGTCTCGTTTCCCCTCTCTTTGTTTTTTGTCTACATTTTAGGTGACATTCATGGCCAGTATGGTGATCTTTTGAGGCTTTTTGAATATGGGGGATTTCCTCCTGAGGCTAACTATTTGTTTTTAGGGGACTATGTGGACCGTGGTAAACAGAGTTTGGAAACAATATGCCTTCTGCTTGCTTACAAAATTAAATATCCTGAAAACTTCTTTCTCTTGAGAGGAAATCATGAATGTGCTTCTATTAATCGGATTTATGGTTTCTATGATGAATGTAAGCGCCGATTCAACGTGAAGCTATGGAAATGCTTCACAGAATGTTTCAATTGTCTTCCCGTTGCTGCTCTCATAGATGAGAAAATACTGTGCATGCACGGTGGTCTTTCTCCAGATCTAACAAACTTAGATCAGATAAGAAATTTACCTCGTCCAACTGATGTTCCAGATTCTGGGTTGCTGTGTGATTTACTTTGGTCAGATCCTAGCCGGGAAGTTAAAGGTTGGGGAATGAATGATAGGGGAGTTTCATATACTTTTGGTCCTGATAAGGTTGCAGAATTCTTGATGCAACACGATATGGACCTTGTTTGTCGTGCCCACCAGGTATTTATATGATTTTGCTTCTTTTTTGTGTTCCCTTTATGTTTTTCCATATTGACGAGAATATTCTCAACCTAGGTTGTTGAAGATGGTTATGAATTTTTTGCTGAGAGGCAGCTAGTGACAATATTTTCGGCCCCAAACTACTGTGGTGAATTTGATAATGCTGGTGCAATGATGAGTGTTGATGAAAGTTTAATGTGCTCGTTCCAGATACTGAAGCCAACAGATAGAAAACCTCGGTTTTTATGAGGCAAAAATCATAGCTTTTATCTATGCGCTCGCAGAGCACCTAAGGTTAGTAGCTTGATACAATCTTATTTCCCTTTATATATGCAACATTTATGCTGTTTCCATGATAGAATGAGAAGCCTGTCTTAGAAATGTCGCATTTTTGTCATCGGTAAATTTCATGATATTGAAGTGAAAGTGTCTTTGGCTTGTCATTTTCCTACTCTCAAAATATTTTGCCTGATAAGGTAAGATGTTAAACAGTATCAAACTGATACTGCAAAAGTACTGAGATAATGCTGGCTTGATTACATTAAAAGCCTTAGCAGTCTAGCTTGCATGTGCACCATTTTATTTGAATTCATAACAACGTTTCCATCTTTCCAATAGTTCAAGCAATGCAAACAGCTATATTTCAAACCTGCTCCTTTTTACTTTCAGAACACCTCTTATTTCTTTCTTTCCATATTGTCCAAACTATGCTAAGAGGAATAACTCTCCAGATCTTCTTTAGGGGTGCTTCTGTGAGCTACGAACTTGCCATATAGTCCAATAGATGCCACAGTTAACTATGAACCTGGTCTACACTTGCCAATTAAATTCACAATGCACAGAAATATGATCCATAGATTCACAAGATTTGTCACACAAGTAGCATCTGCTGCACATTATCCAACCCCTTCTCATCAAGTTTTCTTGAGTTAGACATGCTTCATGAAATAATAGTCTACCAGAAAATGGAACTTTTGTTGGGACTGTAGTTGTACATTCTAAGGCCACTTTTGTGATTGCACTGGCTGAATAGCATTGATTTTTTATCGAATGATCTGACAATAAAAGAACATTTACTAGCTTTCCAGAGTAGGCCATCTTCTTTTTCTGGCAACAACACTACTGATTGCATCTTCTGAATGAATAAATACAACTTCCTGAATTTTCCTGTCAAAGAGATTCCTTCTGAACTGGATGTCTATGTAAGTTAAAATTCTAGCTAAGAGGACTTCAGGATTATATGCCAGTCTGTACAGATTGGAAAAGTGATTTTTCTGCAAACCAAACCCATTGCAATTATCTTCCCAAAGTCTGATTGTCTCATTGCCTATCCTCAAGACAACATACGTGTTGAATTCCTCCTAGATCCATCTCCAAACAGCCACTCCATATGGAATCTTCACTGCTTTAGGTTCCCATCAACCCTCTCTTCCATAAATCACCTCTACCACTGCTTTCCAGATAACTTTTTCCCATCATTTAACCTCCATAGCTATTTACATAGCAGGCTCTGATTGTAACCTCCATCCTTCTGATTTTTGTCTCAATGGTCCACTTTACTAGATGAAATTTCCTTGTTTCTGGATTACTTTCTCATAGGAAGTGCCTTTGTGTTTTTGTGGATTCTTCTCCACACTTGCTGGCGTAGGGATTAGAGACATTAGATAGGTTGGGATGCCGTCAAGAATACTATATAGTAATGTCAAAATATAATCACTTTAAAGGTGTAACTGCTGTACATTACTTTTTCTGCCTGGTTTACTTTGGTCATTTAGTCTGTCCCACTAGGGCTGAATAATTTTTTTCATTTGAAAAGATACAATCTCTAAAGTTGAGCAAACATTTAAATATATTGCTTTACGTTATTATGAATTTTGTTTATAGTTCTACCCTTTTCATGTCTTTCAAAAATTATTTTAGCATATAATCAGGCCTTAATACAAAACTGTTTCTTACCAATCAAGGTAGGTCCCTTAATATGGCACAGAAGTACTTCTCCATCAAGACCGATGAAAGGTCACTAGATGGTTCACTTCTAGATTGGCTTCCCTTCTCACTTATCCCGAAATTCCCACCTTTTCTCTCCCATGACTCCATAACTAAGCTTCAGGAAAAGAGTATGGTGTTATGTGGTTCAGCTACTTTTTATCCTCTTCTCAAGTTCAATATGATCCAAAGAAAAATGGTGGGGTAAATAAAGTTTACTGCAATCATATTTGACATGACCTTTTGGTTGATACTACTTTAATGTGTAGTTTGATAAAAAATGATGATCTTAACTGTTAAATTACCAAGATGCTCTTTTGAGACAGAAGATTCATTTAGGATATGTGATATGAACAATCAATTTTTACTTCTTCTTTTCCTAATAGCCTACGAAGTTAAACAATGACCACAAAAAAGTACGAAGTCATTTACTGCTGGTTTTTACCCGTTTACTTAGTTGATTTTCTCCCTTAATCTATTTTTGTTTGATTTATTTTCCACTTCCTTTTTGGTTTTCGGGGAAAGAACATGACTAAAACCCTGTTATATGGTTTATTATGAAATGCTCTATCACTTGGAAGATCCTTTTGCTGCGTATCCTGTTGATTTGAGAGTTTATATGTGAGAAATTGTTACCAGAGAATCCAACTTTGGCATGATTTAATTTCTAAATCAGCCTTATGTTATATTTTTCTTTTACTTCCATGCTTGTGAAGAAGTGATTAGCAGTGGCATCTGACAGTTGTTGTAACTTAAAGAAAACTGAAGAATAACAATGTGACTTTTCAAAGAAAGCAAATGAATTGGAAGGAAGGAAGGAAAAGGTAGATAATAGTCCTTGGTGCTTGTTTTAAAAGCACACATTATCTTGTGTTTAGATTCTTTGAAGAAAGATTAGCAATGATGTTATTTTGTATTCTGTCCTTCATATGCAATTTGGTCATTGGCCAACTTTAAATATGTTTAAAGCTTTTCTTCCTTATCCTTTTATTCTTTCCCTAAAATTGAACAAAATAATCAAACTTCTATGTCTCCTACTTCTCCTATCCCTCTGTTGCTCTCTCTTTCTCCAATCTAATGGAATGTTAGAGCCTCTCTGTTAGTGAAAAGGAACTTTCATGTCCTTTTCCAGTTGCATCTTAATTAGTGAATTTGCTTAGAAACAGAACACTATATTCCCATGAGGAGCAAAACATTCACTTCCACATAGCATTGTTGGTCTTATAACTGGGGATGTCTTGTACTTTAATGGCTCAACATTCACTTCCATATAACATTGTTGGTCTTATAACTATTCTATAGAACTTACCTTTCACTTCACTACACATTGTTCTATCACGTAACACTGGTAGCACTTCTCAATTTCAACCATTTGATTTTGATTCTCTGTGTAACATCTTTTTATTCTGTTCTCTGGAACTACGAACATAAAATCCTGACACTCTACTCGCGTTGGAAATGATGCACCATGACTAGTTACTGCTGCTAGGATTTTATCCTTCGAAACTCATTGATAACTGTACATCAAAATAAAGTCTCTTGCATAACACTTCGAAATGAATATATTCTCGGTCCTTGAAATGAGCTACGGTGTTGCAAATCTCGGAGATATTATCAACATATTTGAGGCTTTTAGAAGGCTATGTCAGTTAACGTGGAGAGTAGTGACACCCAAAATCTTTTGTCTGGATGAATGGTACCGAAACAATAATGGAAGATATACAAAATGCTTGAATAATCATTAGAAGCTAGAAAGAGGAGTGTCATTGATGATTTGAGAGGGGCGACACCAGACACCAAAAGAGAGAGAACTAGAAAATATTGTTTGAGAGGGCAACCAACTTTGTTCTTGCAAGAGGCATAAGGCCACTCACTAGAAGTAGAAACTATCTGAGTTTGACGAAGATTATAGAGATTCTGATACCATATAAGGAATTAGAAGAGAAAACTTCTTCGTGACTTGATTAACTCACAATATACAAGATTACCTCCTTATAGAGGAAGTTTTAGGTGATGTATGATATGGTGGGCAATCATTTTGTCTACAAATAAGCTAAGTTAGTATTTTATAATTAAATGCAAAATATCATCAGATATGGTATAAAGTACTCTATATGGTTTTCCTTATTCAAGTGTAATGAATCTAGACACGTATTTTGTTAAATTGGTATTTTGTTATATTGGTGATATGGTAAGAAAATGTACTTTGTGCTTAACTCAATGTCAAGAGGTAGTTCATGAAGTTGGGTTTGTTTAAAGATCATACAAGTAGATACCAAATAGCAGTTCATGGGACATTCTTACCATCCCTATCCATGCCCAAGGTTGGAACATTTTGTGCGTGGACAACATAACATGACAGTCCACATCAGGTAAACTAAGAATAGGAATGGTTCCACTCTGTTACCATGTTTAAAAAATGAATATTGGCTAAGCTAGCTCATGGAGTGTGGATTATCTACAGACCATATAAGGAAACAACTTCTTCTCTCCATCAATATGAGATTTTTTAACACCCTCGCGTGCCTACCATGTTCAAGAATAGTTGCCATAATTGTCTAATAACAGGACAATGAATGAATAGGTGACTAGTATTTTCCCTAGCAGCTCTGCACAAAAAGCATCTAGAACATTGTTGGAATCCCCTTCTTTGAAGTTTATCCAGTGTGAGGCAAGCCTAATCAGAACGTTATAAGCTGAGTTTACAGAATAAGTTCCTTTTCCAGCTCCCAATCATGCAGTAGCCTTCTAAAAGTAATATTCCATCCGTGTACTCGTTTTGCTGATTCCAGATTAATGTCTGGCATAGTGGCAATGCTAAAGAATTCAGGGAAGAGTTCCTTTGGAGGTCCATGCCCAAGCCAATTATCACACCAAAAAAGAACTTTCCTTCCATTGCCCACTCTTAAACTAATATTTGCAGCCATCAAAGACCAGAGGATCTGATTGCTTTCCAGACTCCTACACCATGGGGGCTCACAACCACCTTTGAACACCACTGATCATCTTGACCAAACTTGTCATGAATGACATTTCTCCATAAAGCATATGTTTCAAGATTATACCTCCATAACCACTTCATTAGTAAGCTTTGGTTGTGAGTATTTAGGTTCCTGATGCCAAGGCCACCATCTTTTTTGGATTCGATAAGAACAACCCAATTAACCAGGTGGAATGCTCTTTTTTCATTGTTGCCTTGCCATATGAAACTCCTCCTGATCTTGTCAATTCTTTTCCTTACCTTGCTAGGTAAAGGAAAAAGAGACATGACATAAGTAGGAAGGCATCCAAAACACTATTGACTAGTATGACCCTACCACCTAGAGATAAGTATTGTCATCTAAGAGACTAAGACATATGAGCCATACAGGAAAAAATAAACTAAGACCATATAAGAAGCAACAACACATTCCCTCAACTAATGTAGGAGGAACCTAGGGAGTCCTGAAACATCTAAATACCGAAGGATTTTGTAATAGTTGAAACTATATTCACATAAAAGAACAACAAAATTAAACCACAAAGCTGCAACATGGTACTAGCTAAAACATTTGGGAAGTCTTTGTAATTAGTCCCAATTTTCGGTTTGAATGGTCTTCATATTTATTGACCACTGTTGGCATCAAATATGGGGTACTTCTTTATACTGAGATATAATGATTCTCCTTTTCTCTAAATTGGTTGTCTGTAGTTCTATCATCTGTTTAAGCAGTCCCATAATGTTATCATTTTTCAAGTGTTTTGTGAAGTTGACTTCCGAAGGGCAACAAAGGTCGTCTCTTTTTCCTTTTTTCCGTCTTTTGTTCAGATTTCCCCTTTTCAACCTTTGCCTTTTTCTAGTGATATTGGTGAGCTCAGCCCCGTGAACTAGCAGCATCAAGCAGTTTAACAATGAAATGGATACTTCTGGTAGGCGGTAGCACCATTACTAGTTATCTTTACTGTGAACCAGTGGGTCGATCTCCAATTTTCGCAAAATTTTGAATTGTCTTATTTAACATTTGATATCGTCTTCTTAACGTCAATGTATTTTGCTTCTGCTGTTCAAGTTATTCCCAATCTGTTAGCTTTCTTTCTTCTTTTTTGATAATCGATAAATCATCAGAAGCCAATGGCGCATGGTTCAAAACTAGGTGGATAATTGACCTGTCCCTCTATCCCTCTCAAACTAAAATACCGGATTTTTCCCTCTACGTTGGAGTTTGAATTTGTGAATGTGTGTAACTCGCACATCACACGTTGCGCTCTTACCACTGGACCAAAGCCTTGGGGGCAATTTATTTGACTGACTTTTTCTTTTAGCAAGGATGCGGATTGTGTTCTATTTGATAAATAAGGATGCAGATGAAGATCTTACTACCAGCAAAAATCTTATGCTTCCAAATTTTGCTTCCAACATTTCTGGTTTCTTTATGGGCTGAATAGTGGACCTGAAAACATAGTGGAATTGACCACAGTACTTGTGTATGTGGTATTTAGGGAAAAGTTATCTGAAAAGCTATGTTTCTGCAATCAGTTATGCTAAAACTTCAGCTTTTGCATCGTTATGCATGATGCTTCTTGAACAGATGTTTGTTTTTCTTTAGTTAGCCTTTAAGAAGTTTATCTTGTATGCAGAAATTCTTATGGCTGGCAAAGAGCAGTTGAAGATGCAGACAACTTCTGGGATGTACATCGTACGAGTATGTTTTAGAACGGAGAGGAGCTAGTTGTTGGTTGAAAAAGCCTTCTCTTCCGAGCTAAAAAATCGAGGACCTAACTGTAGTTTTGAGGTGGCCTCAAGGCCACGTACTCTCTTTTCATTTTAAATCTGTCTTTTCTTATTTTACTTAATTTCATGCAATTTATGAATTAAAACCGTCTAAATCGGTATGTAAATTGCGGTGCAGATATGTAGATTGTTGATTCTGAAAATTTGCTCAGTTGCAGCAACTTCCTAAATTGGATGGTAGTTTCTCTGTGAGTCTTAATGGTTTGCTACTGGTTCTTAATGACTATCTGGTGTTGAAGATTATTAGATTCGTTCTGCAGTTGGGGACATAGTAATTCGATAAATGTGTTGGTGGGAGGTAGTAGATGCACATATAGTCGAGGTCTGTGTAAGATAGTTTAGACACCTGATAACAAAAGAGAGATGTATAGTATGATTGGGAGCTTTCATCCCATCAAGCTCTTTGGGGTGACCGCCTATCGATTTGAATTTCCTGAATAATTTTAAAGTTTAGGTGTACTTATCTAACTCTTTTTGTCTACGTGGGGGAGTTGCATTTTTTTCCTTCGTGGTTTTCATCCACTTCATTGATGGTTCACTCAATAGTAAAGATGTAGCAATATTGTGGTTTTGTTAAATTTTTGAGTAAATATTTCACTATGATAGCCAGTTTTGTACCTTACTATTTAATGGGATATTGTGCACAAATAATCGATAGTTTGTTCAAAAGACCTTTTTGTCCTCACTTTGTTACCTTTTTCACTCTTATCATAGCCCTTTTCCTAGCTGTAGAGCCACAAATATGTACCGATATAAATTTCTTCGTTCTTAATCAGATATGTTTGAGTCTTTGAAAAGGAAAAACAAATCTTTAAGAATTGTTGTCCTCATTTCGAATTTAGACGGTGTTTGGATTGATTTAAAAGTTGGCCAAATTTACTTTTAAGTCGGTTTATAACTTCTGGTCAACTTAAAATAAGTCAAAAATGACTTAAAATATTTTAAAATAACTTAAAATAAGTCAAAAAAAATCAAAAGTAGGTCTCCTCTTACTTTTAGATTTCAGTTTGACTTTTTATTTTTGACTTAAAAAATACATTTTTTAAGTCGATCCAAACGGGCGGCCCCTATTACACTTTGTCATACATAGATATACAAGTTTGTGTAAAAGACTAAAATCAATTATATTCCTGTCCAACTCAATAAAATCACCAAATAAGAATGTAATCATAATCTTATCTAGTTTCTCAAGAAACGTGAAATCTAAAATAATGATATATAAATAAAAATCGGAAAGTGCAATTTTACATCGAATACATTTGACTTCCTCATTACCTAGATATAACCAAACTCCCCCACCCTTTTTTGAGCTGAGGTAATTACAACCATATGAAGAAAAGAAAACAAAAATTAGATATTTCACTAGATGCTCCATGACATTGATAATGATACAAAATAAAAAAGAGAGTTGTGATCATGTTGATTCTTTTTTTTTTTTTTTAAAAAAGAAGAGAAATAATATATTTATTTGAAAAAAGGTATTTTGACTTATTAAATAATAATAATGATATTTTTGGATTAAACTATTGACAGTAATGACATTTTTAGATCAAATTATTAACTGAAGATTATTTTATTCAATTTCGCATAGTTTAGAAATATTTTTAACTGTTTTTCATATTTTAATAAAGGATATTTTACTGAACTCCACTAGTTTAGCAGCTAATACTTAGATATACGCTAGTTTGCAATATTACGAATCATAACAGATTCTGGCGCGTCCAGATACGTTCAGATTTAATTGCGTGATTTAAATTAGGAAAAAAATACCTAATTTAGGAGCTAAATTAGGAAATAATTACCTAAAAATTTTAGGAAATAAACTTTGGTGTATAAAATAGGTTATTTTTGGTCCAATTGTTGACATACCCGGCCGGCCCACTATAAATCTCTGTCTGTTCTTCATAAGCTTCACTTTGTTCAACTTCGATCAACAAACGGAGCTTCTTCTTCTTCCTCAAACATGTTTTTCCACATAGTATTGGAGAGAAACATGCAGCTTCATCCTCGTCACTTTGGTCGTGATCTTCGTGAAAAACTTGTGTCAAAACTAATGAAAGATGTAGAAGGAACTTGCAGGTTTAATTCATAAAACCCTAATTTTCGTTTTTTTTTTCTTTTTCTGGTTGATTTAATGTTGTTAAAATTTGGATTTTGGGTTTTTTGTTTTTTTTTTTTGCAGTGGTCGACATGGTTTTATAGTGGCGATTACTGGGATTGAAAGTGTTGGAAAAGGATTAATTCGTGATGGAACTGGTTTTGTTACTTTCCCAGTGAAGTATCAATGTGTTGTATTTCGACCCTTTAAAGGTGAGATTTTGGAAGCTGTTGTCACCATGGTTAACAAGGTAAGGTCTTTTTTTCCCCTCTTAATTGCATTACTGTTACCTTCTGTGTGTTTGCTAGATCAAGTAATTACACAGAATTCAACTGAATTTCGCTAATTAAGTTGTTGAATATCTCGAAAATTTGGTATCCAAATCTTTTTACAGTGGTTGGAGGTGGATTAGCAGTAATCTTCTGAAAAAACTAACTTTAAATTTGCCTCCAACCAAAATGTACTTTCTCTTCCTTGTAGGAAATTCGGCTTTTAAACCTGCTAATTCAGCTTAAAATATATGCAAGAAAGGAGAGAATTTAGAGAATAAGAGAGATTGAGAAGGAAAGAAATAGAAAGCAAGATTCAATGGGTTCGAGTAGAGAATGAATTGAATAGTTGAGTCCAACTAGTTTGAGAGGGAGATTTAGATTGATTGATAGGAATATAGACTTTTTTATGATTGATAGGTTGATCTATAGATATTTTATAATAGAAGTAACCGATGAACTAATCTAAGAGAACACATGGTTTCTAGGAAAATAAGAACTGCATTGCCTACCAAACATAGTATTTTCAAGCCATAGAGCTGGTCTTTTTTTTTTTTTTTATACCAGTATCTATTTGTAAAATCCATAAAGAATCTGCTGCAACTGGTTCACTGTCTTGGTTACAATGCCAATAGAATAGGCGTGGGTGGTGGTTTTGATTTCAAGAATCGTGCGGCCAAAACTTGCTTCGCAATGAGCTGGGTAGCTCGGCTGTGGTTCTGAAAGAACTGCAGAAACAAAACCAGACAAACTCCCATCAGAAACTCTTCTCATTACATCAGATAACAAACGAGATAAGAAAGAATATAAATCTAATTTGGGTACTTCACGATTGTGGAATATTTCATATGGAACTTTTGCGTGGAAAGAATTTTTCATTGCATTTATGTTAGTCTTGTTAAAACCTCTAATTTGGTTTAAAATATAAAATTAATTACTACAAGTTAGGGATGAAGTGGGCCTGAATGTAGAGGAATGGATATAGAAGATTCATATATATATATATAGTCAGATTCCTTGGGGTTGAATTGTAGTTGATTGATTGGTTAATGTTAGTTAGCTCTTCTTCATCTACCTAAAGATATTTATCCGTGTGGAATATTGCAGATGGGATTTTTTGCTGAAGCAGGGCCTGTGCAGATTTTTGTCTCAAATCATGTGAGTTTGTTCTTCATTTTTTAATATTTAATCCAGCATGTGTTCATTCCCATACATGATCGACATTTTCTTAGTGTGGCATAGTACAAGCTCATTCTGCTATATGCATGGTTGCATGGGTCAATTTGAAATATGGAAATTTAATATGATAATGAAATGTACTGATTAGAAATATATTATTGAAATGTCTTTTGCATGCATTTTCTATTGTAAAAGCATGAATATCAACTTTTTTTAGAAAGGTAGTTATTGATTCTTCAAAGATATTTTTGTTCAATCTTCATACATGTCTCTTCATTTTCTTTTTGTGTTTATTTTCCCTTGATTTTGGAAACCCCTTTGATGATGCAAACTCTTAATGGATTGGTTGGAACCGGAGGGTTCTATCACTACAACAAACCTTGATATATCAAACTTATTCTGTTTTCTAGTGTGTTAATTCCAATAAAAGAATGAAGAAGGAATCTAGAATTCAAAGATGGGTAGTCTCTCATATGATATTAGCTTTAGCTTAATTTGAATGTCTAGTTTAAGATTATCTACGCAACTGCTAAGTAGTCTATAGTGTGTGTGTGTGTATATAGATATATACAGTTATACACACACATCTACATTTCTCGTGTGATTCTCAGCTACATCATTTGTACTTGTTAGATGTTCCACCAAACTAATTTACCAATAAATAAAATAAAAAAAATTCGACAAGCTACATAAGTACTCTGCCATATCTAAATTGTTCTTGATAGTTATGCTTAGGATCAAATTTTTCATGGGACTCATGTTAGACCCTTTTATAATTAAACTGTATTGAGTTTGTCACCTTAAGTGAATTTCATTGGTGCCTAGATTATTTAAGAGGTGTATGCATATGACTAGTCACTAGTGGTGGTGGGAATTCCGGCGGAGGAAAAAGGATGTGGTCTAGTGGTTAGCTAAGTGGATACAGACCTTTGAAACTAGGGTTCAAATCCACGGAGAGACAAAAAATATGCAAAAAACAATTGAATGATTTCTTCTTATCTGCCTATGCCTTAGTGGGAGGAGTTACCCTATAACTCTGCTGGTGGGAGGTAAAAGGTACCTGGTGGAATAGTGGGGGTGAGCATAGGCTGGTCTACACACCATTGTCATCAAGGAAAAAGGTGGTGGGAAAATGTGAGCATCTAGTGGGGATAGTTATATTCGTAGAATACATTCGTGCTACATACTGAGTTTACAAACCACAAAGAGAAGTAGATCTCATGCAGTCAAGTGTGGCTTGATACTATTGTATAGTAGATGACAGAATTGAGGATGCCAGCTTTCTAACCAATTTTAATCCAATCTGTCTCATTTGTTTATTTCTTTTTGCCAGAAAAGAAAATCAGCTTATTGGCACAATGGAGAAATCCGTGTGCCAGATAAAAACTATACAACATGAACAACTGCTATGCAAAAAGATAGTTTCACCCTTTACTTCTTGGATAACTTGCCCATCTATCTTAGATATCACCCAATTCATGCCTAGCAGATTGATAGCATCAGATCTTTATTCTGCTGCTAGATTGCCATCAAGTGCGAGGTGGTCTACCACTTCCAATGCTTCCTAGCAAAATAAAGCCGCCAGCTGATATAGATCTTTGTGAAGATTGAAAATGCCCATTTGATCCTTTAAGCGGCGTAGTGGCACCCTTGCCTAGTGCCATTTTGATCCATTTCTCATCATAGAAGGCGCCGGCTCACCACAAGGCAAACTCATCTGTATTTGAATTTGAGGAGAAATTCTTCTCCACTGTTAGGGAGTTCTATTATGCTGTTCTCCAAAATTGTAGGTCCGCTAGATTGGCTTAGTATCCATTCATCAAAGGTGCTTTTGTGACCCAAATAGCATTCTAATGGAACTTTCTCCCTCCAACTATAAGTGAATTGAAGTAGAGGACTTAACAAAGAAGTTGACAGAGGAAGTATTGTTTAGTTTGCAATATCACTTAGGTGACTTTGGATATATTCATTAAAATGTGCTTTGTCTACTAGTTTAAAATTTTAGATGAGGTGGTCACATAATTTAATAAGGTATCAGGCCAAGCCTCATCCTTCTCTTGGAAACTCTTGGGTTCCCTGACCAAAATATCCAAATAAAAAGCTTAAGAACTCCCAGACTGTGCTATTAAGCATTCCATTTGATGCATATAAAAGTTTCTTATTTCTTCTTCCAAGACATAAAGCCTCTATGCATGCAAAAGCTTATATAGGTCTTTTTCTCACATCTGTTTATGTTTGACCCTTGGATTTCCAACAGTTGATACCTGATGACATGGAGTTTCAGTCGGGGGATGTGCCAAATTATACAACTTCAGATGGTTCGGTATGCAATTTGTTTGCTTTCCTTACTTTATCTTTTCTTTTGAAAAAATTTCAGCTTGTAGATGTGATTCAGTAGTTTCATTTATTCATCTTTTGTAGGTTAAAATTCAGAAGGAAAGTGAAGTTAGATTGAAGATTATTGGAACACGTGTTGATGCCACAGAAATTGTATGTCAGCAACTCTCCTTTTTATTTTGTGAATTTTCCTAAAAACTTTGAGTTGATGTGCTTAAATTTTGGTAACATTTTATCCCTATGTACAAACTACAAAGTTTGCCCACATTAGGTAACGAGAGCCAATTTCTCCCTTTGATTTCAATAAATAGATGTTTCAGTCATTGGCATCCTCCTTTCTAGTAAGTTGTCTTGTGAAGATCTGTGGGCGGGTTGAGCTCAATTTGGGCAGGTCAAAAGCTACTGGGCTGGGCCGAAATGTTGGTCATAACCCAACCCATCCAATTCTTACTAAGTTTTAATATAGAGTCGGGAGCCTAAAGGGCAACATTTTGTTGCAAAAATGCCATTAGTTTTAATATAGAGTCGGGAGCCTAAAGGGCAACATTTTGTTGCAAAAATGCCAGAAGGGCAACTGATAAATGGAACAAACCAAAAGGGCAAAGGCGCAAGGCCCCCCACGCCGCCTTGCTCCTTGTCCCGTTAATGCCGTCTAACAGAGGTTAAGGGTAAGGCACACAATTAAGAAAGGTAGGAAGAGAAATAGAACATAGGTACTGCAACCTTTTAGTCAAGGATATACAAGCACAGTCCCAAAGAGAGTTTCAAGCAAAACTAAGAACTCCAAGATTTTTATTTACTAGCATTGCATGGATTCTTTGTTACTCCCTAACATGTTTCCCATGCCGTATTATTTCAGTTCTGTATTGGTACGATAAAGGATGATTTCCTGGGTGTGATCAGTGACCCAGGCACAAATGCTTGATACGCGCAAGACGTGCTTGACCTTTGTATATAGATGCTGCTGCTGTACCTTTTCGAGGAGAAGTGATGTTTTCATGGTTAAACTATTGTGTACAAGCTTCTTGTAATTTCCTCTTGAGAAATGAATTCTTCACTGGCTACTGGTTAGAAAAAATTGCCCAACGTTGATTTGTATTCTTGGCCAGATTTGTCTCTGCAGCTAGATTCCAAGTTGAGGTTTTGTTTTAACTTTTAACTTATGTGGTACTAAGTCTACATAGGTATTTATGAGATCTTCATCTCCAATTTATTTTCTATGTTGGAAAACTTAGAAGGTTATATTTCTGGTTATGGGGTTAATTAATGATACATTTCAACAGTGTTTTCCATTAAATGAAATTTCCTGCTAATGGATAACCTTTGGTGTTGGGATCCCTATGCCTTGTGGTAGTGATTCCTCTGGCACTATACCTTTACAACAATAACACTGTTCATAGATCAAATTATTTCGTAGATTGAATTTTACTTAATTGTCTACTGTCTCATTGCGTGTGTTGGCGTATAAGTTGTCTAAATGTATCACTGTGCTATTGAGTATTTTTATCTCTTTCTAAGAGGTTGAATAGAGCAACTTTGTTCCAGGGTAATGATCATACATTTAGAATGTCCCATAATAGGTTCCATTCTTCTACTCTTTTCTGGAAGTCAATGATTATTCATAGCTATTACCTTGACACCTAGGCGAATAATTCGATCCAATGCTTTATTGCTGTCCTAGTTGCTCCTGATTCGGCATTAGAAGTCTGTTGAGGGGTCATGTTGTTATCTTTCTCCTGTTATGACCTTTTTGAGTTCATAGAACAAATGACCTTTAAGGTTTGTGAACCAGTGAGACATCAAAAAGCAACCTGATATGCTACTTCTAGGAGTGCTTGTATCGCTAATATGTTTCACTCCCTCCCAATACCAATTTTAGGTGGTACCTTAATAGTTCGTTTAGAAAAGAATGACAACTTTTAAGCTATAAAATTGAAAAATTTCTAGATCTTAAATTTTTCTTATGAGATCCAATATGTTGGTCATCCCAACTTTGACTTAAGAGATCCAACATGCCAGTATTCACAATGAACAATGTCATAGCTGCCAATTTCATCATAGGCAGCCTGGATAGTGCATCAACAACAATGTGCAACTTTTTCTCCAACAATAAGTTAAGGGTTTGATGACGTGTCTTTACTAGAAAGGATCTGCAAGTCAAGTATTAACTTCATTTGTTCACTCACATAACCAATGCTAGTAACTCTTTAACAAATATTAAAATGGTTTGATGTCTAGAAAATAAACCTTGCTAAATTGGAGGTTTGTAGATAGACCTTAAGAGTCTAAAAGGTTTAGATTGAGCAAGAGCAAGATAGGATACTTTGAGTGTGAGTTCAGTAACGTAATGCATGAGGCTTATGTTAAAGTAAGACTTGATATATATGTCATCTAGAAGAGAGAAAGTTTCAGTATCTTGACTCTATAATTCAAGAAAATGAGGAGATCAACGAGAATGTCACTCACCGTATTGGTGTAGGGTAGATGAAATAGAGGTTCCCATCCGGAGTCTTGTTTGAAGGAAGGTGTCACCAAAATCGAAAGACAAGTTTTACTAAGTGGTGATTAGACCTCTATGTTGGATGGAACAAAGAGTTGGCTAGTAAAAAAATTCTCTGGTTCAGAAGATTAAAAATGCGGAAATGAGGATGTGTGTCCATATTAGGAGAGATAAGATTAGAAATGAAGATATTCGGGACAAGGTGAGAGTTGCTTTGATAGAGGAAAAAATGCGGGAAGTGAGACTGAGATAGTAGACATGTGAAGAGGAGATGCACAAATGTCTTAGTACCGAGGTGCGAGTGGTGGACTGTCAATGATTTTAGGAGAGGTGGAGGTAGACCAAAGAAGTATTGATAAGAGGTGATTAGAGTGGATATGATACAATTTCAACTCACCGAGGACATGATATTAAATTAGAGAGTCTGGAGGACACAAATTATGGTAGCAAATTAGTAGGTAGCAGTGCATTGTTTTGCAGTCCATTCATATGGATTAGTAGACACAGTATTGTGCTCCGATAGTTTCTTGTCTTATCTATTGTTTACTGTACCTCAATTATTGTATTATTTTGTTGTAGTTTATATTTTAGTACTATATGTTGTTTTAATTATATTTTGTTTCTTGTTATTATATGTTGTTTCTTGTACTTCTATTACTTCTTTTTCTAGACTGCTTTGGACGGTTTTTCCTTGAGTTAAGGATTTATCAAAAAAAACTTTTCTACCTTTACAATAGGGATAAATTCCGCATATACTTTATCCATCTTAGACCTCACTTTGTGAAGCTACAATGAATATGTTATTGTTGTTGCGGAGGCAATTGGTTGTCCCTTCTGCATCAATACAACTCCAATCCCCAAGTTGCAAGCTTTAATTAGTCTCTAGCTATCATAAAAGTCAAGGCAATTTTTTTAATTATTATTTACATTTAGCAATTTTTTAATTAGTATTTACATTTATACTTCAAATCATTATGATTGGAGATTAAGTTTACGTCTCCCTCTTTTAATTAGTACATTTAGCAAATTTCTTTCTTCTTGTTATGTTCAATATTATAATTTTAGGTTTGGTAGGTGATAATCAATAAGTCTAGTCATTATTTCTTCTTTATATTCTTCAATTTTATGAATGTATTTTTCATTAGATTGATAAATTATTCTCTGAGTTTATATAACTTGAAGATTCTTAAACCCAAATGTATTGTGTTTAAGAATAAAAGAGATGCTTTCAAAAAAAATTTAATCATTTCCTTCATATTCAAAATAATTGTACAAAAGTTTTCTATTTTAGATGGAGTTTGAAAACTGTAAAAACGAATCATCGATAGAGAACTATAAGAAGGGTTCCTTTTTATTCTTCATAAGAATAATTATACAACATATCATTATTTATTTGAGGTGATTCCCTATAATATACACATAAATCATAACAAGGAAAACATTATTTTTCTTTACTTCACTTTTGAGCAATCAACATCCTTGCCAATTTTGAAAGGAAGGTTGGCACCACATATCCCAGGGATACTAGCAAGACGATTTACTTGTTTTTTTGTGTAAGCTAAACGCTTCATGCACGAGCAAGCGCTTTGACTATTTGCAATGGTTGTTATGTTAGAAATAAGAGATTTAACCTCGTTGCAACATTCTGATGGAAAACGTCCACCTAACAATGCATATCCATGACAATATGGATGCATGATATTATGTACGATATCACATGTGATCGCCCTCGTCTTAGCCGATGCTGGTGCCACCACCATGAAAATGAGGAGGAAAGATAGAAGAACTTTCTTGCTAATTAGCATTGTAGGAGTTATATTAGTAGAAAGAGAATGCATATATTATATACTAGTCTCCCATAAGTGTGTTTTACACGTTATTCCCTACAACCTCAATCATCACATAGAACATAAGCTAGGTTACGTTATAATATTGAGGAAAAATTATTTAAATACACAATTTATTTTACCATATTCTCTAAAATTTTCTATCATTTGATTATTTTTTTTTTTTACAAAAACCCCTTTTCTTTCCTATTCTCGGATACATCACTTTACGCGATGTATTGGAACGTATGCGATGTATCGGACGTTGAGTCGTGTATTAGAAATCGAGACGTGATATATCGGGACGTTGAGGGATGTACCCGAAACTGGGATGCGATATATCGGGATGTTTTGGGATATATACGGATTCCACCAAATTTAAAGAATTTTTGTAATTTAGAAAAGAATAGAAATATGATGTAATTAGCTCTTAACACAATGAGATTTGTGTAAAATTCTCTATTATTTATATGAGTACATATATGCATTATTTTTTTTAATAATTACAAAAATATTATTATAGTATATGATTTTTATCCATTTAGTATTTCTTTGAAAATGATGTTCTTGATATATATGTTTTTTTTTTCATTTTTCCTCGTGGAAAATAAGTTCACGACTAATTGTAGGGGCGGCTCAATGGGAGGCCTAAAGCAAAGTTTTAATTAGAGGCCGAAAATATAAACAAACTTTATATTTTAGGCCTCAAATACGAACCTCTTGAGTTTATTTTTTTTATAAAAAATGGAGGTTGGTTTTTTTAATGATTACAAAATGTTAAAATAAAAAAGCATCAATGATCTAATGGTAGAAATTAGGGTGGACATCTGGTATTCAGTTCAAAATTTCTAAATTTTGGGTTCGATAATTCGATAATTGGTAGTTAAATTTAGATATCGAATATCGAATTTTTAAATTTTTAGTTCGGTAATCGATAAATTAAACTTTGACTTGGTAAGGTATTCGGTAGTACTATATTGAAGTTGTAGCTGATTGTATTATAAAGTTAATACTATAGCTCAAATCATTTTTATTTTTTACGCGGAAGCACGATATAATAGAAGATCAACAGTTGAGAAGATATCAAGAAAAACAAATTCACACAACTAAAAAACATATGTATTTGAGTTGATTATATTTAGTCTTTAACTTTCTCTTTGGAATTGTACTAATGAGTAGCTGACCTGTTGATATATGACATTCGTTAAGTAAATAATTGATATTCGGTAAATATCGAATAGCAAATAGTTCTAATGTCTCATAGCAAACTCAAACTCAAATAACATAATTTTAGAATTTTACTCGTCAATACCATACCGAATACCAAATTACCAAAAAAAATTGTTTAATTTGTTAATTATTCAGTTTTCAATATTTTATGTTGTCACGACCCAACCCACCGTGCGGACACCTACTCTAAGACCTATATAGGAGAACTCTTATATCCAATCTAAAACAAGTAATGCAGAAGTGAACACATATAAACTAATGGCCCTACTTAATACAAGAATACTCTTAAACTTGATTAATATAAAGTATCTTTGAGAAATACATGGAACCATCCTAAGGAACTAGTCTGAAAAAGGTACAACAGATTCCAATTGACAGAATAAAAGATCTAAAGTTAATAAGACACAACTACCACCATAAAAGAAGAGAGGTAGAACCTGTAAGAGAATATCTTCGTTTCACATAGAAACATCAATGATCATGCAACTAAACTATGCCAAGTGGCATAACAAAAGTAGTATTAGTGCAAACTACATGTAGCGATAGGCATCACTGGTCGATCAGAATCCTTCACATAATATCATACAAATAATCAAAGAAACGTGAAACAAGGAGATATAACGAGGACCCCGATCTTTCAATCACCACCTTTATTGCGAAGTAATACTACCTTTGAACTTATACGTTCTATCTCAAGTCACCCACCTTCCTTTCACTTCCAACTCAACCATCTAAGTCCTTTCCCCCTCATATCATATCATGACATAACTCTTATGTTACTTAGAGACTTTTCAAACCACTCATTCTACCAACATAAGAATTCCTCTACTATTTTCATTCCTAAATTCAAATCCACTACTAACTCTGTTAACCGGTTTACTATTGTCCCTCAAGCACTCAGACAAACACTCTGCCCTTTATCAATTTAGTAAGCTATCTCCAAGACTCTTACTAAACAATTTTGACTCAAATATCCGTTACCATACTGAAAATATAGTGCAAGCCAATGAATAAGCAAAACTCCCAGGCAACATCATGACTTAACAACTACTCGAGACATGTCCAAAAATATAACATTCATCCAAACCTGATTCATCACACCTTTCAAATAACTCGGACCAGTAAGGAGTCCTAAGACATCATTTATAGTGTTTAACATGTAATTTCGATCTACAAATTAAAAGAACCATCTCAACATTAAAATACGAATCCTGACCACTCATGGACCAACATGTAACAATCACGTCACGATGAGGTAAATTCACTTCACTCATGTAACATGCAAAAAAATAATCACATGTACCAGACGTGATACCTGAGCCAACCATTAGTAACTTTTACTGGCATGGTATTTGAGCCAATCATATAGATATTTCGTACAAGATGTGGTACACGAGACAATCGAATATGTATCAGGCATGGTACCTAAGTCAACCAAGAGATATGATGTATCAGACGTGGTACCCAAGCCAACTAGCAATCACACGTCACAATCACAATCACATTACAAATCATAATGAATACAAATCACATTTGTACACCAAGAAAACACATTCACTGCATGCGTTGATGACAAGGTAACACAAGGGGAATCAAACAACCATCATCTACCCGGAAGGATTTTTCCCGAGTGCTCCCTGCTCATAATCTAATTACCCATAATTACCTTTCCTGGGATAACACCCAGTAATCATCATAAGGTCAACATTAACTAATCAAGCTCATTATCAATCTAAGCTACAACTAACCACAAATTTAACGATTCAGACTCCGTGTCTAAAGGCGTATGCATGAAATATCCCAACAATATACAAGATATTATATACGTAAAGAAAAATATAACTACTGAGTTAAAAGTTTAGCTTGCCTAGATGCTAAGCAACTACCGAAGAACTCTGAATACAAACTTTTTTTTAACTCTGTGGGGATGAATCTTGATGGACGTAGGCCGAAATTCTATGGGTTTTGACTCTCCTTGTGCTGAAATTCCTCTCCTCCATTGTTTCCAAGCTTAGAGTGGCTTAGTAGGATTTTTAGCGTAAACTTCATCTAGTTTACCACTAAAGAGCAGGAGGAAAATTAAAAGAAATCGTGTTTCCTAGGATCTGATTTCTTCAGCCCCGCTATAGGGGTCATGCGAGTGCTTTTGTGGCGACGCCATAGCAGCCATGTAGGTGCTATAGCGGCGAAGCCGTAACGGCCATGCATGTGTTATAGTAGCTACTCCATAGCATGAATCTTCCCACTTTGGTGGCCATGCATGTGTTATAGTAGCTACTCCATAGCATGAGTCTTCCCACTTTGGCGGGCTAATGTCAGTCAAGATCAAATTTATATAAATTTTCATCGCGTCACTCCAATTTTAAATTGACAATGTATTTTAAAAAATTTGGGACTCCACATGAGGTACCTTTTGAAAAACGACAACAGTAACGAAGTTATAATTTTTATTAAGGGGCATCAATACTTGTAGTAAAAACTAATTATGAGGCTAGTAAGGCCTGAACACACGACCTCATGAAATTTTCACAGCCACTAAGCTAACCTTCAACTTGTGTTAATAGGTGTCGATACTTGTATATATTTATTAAATCAAAATTTGAACCCTATATACAATATAATTTTCTGGCGAAGGGGTGTCGCTTGACACCCCTTGGGCAAGGGTGGCTCCGCCCTTGAACGGCCGGATATGTCATTACATACGCCCATCCCTAGTAGAAATATATACTATCATAATAAAGATAGGGCTTTGAACCTCAATTGATACATTTGGTTGTTGTGTTATTTTAAAAGAACTTCAACAAAAGAAAAATGAATTTTTTTGTCGACGTGAACTTGACCGATCTCTTTAAAATTTAAATCTCAAGGTAATGTTTGAACCTCCTAAATCACGGAACCAATTTATATTCTTTGATTCAAGGAATTAAATATATATATCAGTGGCGGATCCAGGATTTGAAGGTTATGGATGCTCACTTCCTTTAACGTCTTCTAAAAGCTAATATTTTTATAGTTTAGTTAGTAAATGATATATATATATATATATATATATATATATATATATATATATATATATATATCAGTGGCAGATCCAGGATTTGAAGGTTATGGATGCTCACTTCCTTTAACATCTTCTAAAAGCTAATATTTTTATAGTTTAGCTAGTAAATGAAATACTAAAATAGAAAAGTGAAACAACAATGAATCGAAAAGAAAAAAAAAAAAAAAAAACAAGCAGATACCAGTAAAAAGGTATAAAGAAGAGTAAAAATGTAAAAATAATAATAATTCAGTTGGCCCTTTTTACAATAAAAATATAATTGCTTCTACCTGGACTCGAACCGTCACATTCGAGGACTGAAACGCAAGCTTTTACTTCCATCTGAGAACCAAAGCATCCATCAGCCCTTTTGGTCAATGGGTGCTCAAGAACTAGTTTTATCGATCTTCTAATATTTTCTATAAATATATACAAATTTCCGTCGAAGTCAATGGGTGCTCGAGCACCCGACACTCACTATGTGGGTCCGCCCCTGATATATATATATATATATATATATATATATATATATATATATATAGAATGGATTTAAGTGAATACCTAGCATCCCCTAGATCTGCCCGTGTCATCAACCTGCCCCACTTAAAATAATAATTTAAAACCAAACAAGAAGAAAAATGTTCCTAAACATATTTAAATACTATTGCCATGAGGCAAAAATGGCAGCTAACCATAAATACTATTACTAGGAAGTTAAAATGAAAACGCAAACCAATAATGTAAAATTTTATGGCTTGGAAATCAATATTTTTTAGCGATAATATCACACACGGGAGGATTTAGGAGAGGGTAGGTATTCATCCAAATCAGAGGCGGACCCAATCCTCTAGGTAGGGGTACACGTGCATCCGTTAACTTCAGAAAATATCATATATATATATATATATATAAATAAACGGTAAGATCTAAAAAAAAAAAAAAAATCATGTCATTTGATTTCTTCTCCTTCATTATCATCACTACACCCATTCTATAATATAAACACATAATCCACTTATTTCATCGTTACAATTCATAGCAATCACCATGAAAATTATAATCCACCATTAAATTTATCCCTCCACCATCACTGAATTTAATATCTGCTATTAATTTCATTTTTCTACCACGAAACATCAAAACAAAAATATATTTTATCATCCACTTTCAAATCCACCACAAAATATCACTCCAATCGTCAAAAACTCAAGCTATTCAATCTTAATATTAAAATATTAGATCTCTTGTATCCAATTGAAGTTTGTGACACAATAAAAAAGTTAAAAATAAATCTCATAAAATATGATCTTAAATCTCTACTAATAAACTACCTATAATTGAAGGCTAATCCGAGAAGAATTAATTGGAATCATTTTTTTATGATTGAATTTGTGTTAAGAAAGGCCGATTAAAGTGAAAAGTAGGCGGAGTGTTATTGATGGAGAACTAAAGAAACTTAAGTGGGTTGGGGTTGGGGCGGGGGTAGGGGTAGGGGTGGAATGTCATGAATCATGATAATGTTGGAGAACTGAAGCGGAGGGTGAGGGTGGGGGTAAAGTTAGAGTGGGGGTGTGATGTGAAATAATTGAGGAAGGGGAGGGTAATTAATTTTATTTTATTTTAAAAAAGTTTTATTTTAATTTTGCTTTTTATATGTTGCCTAAATTAAATTCTTAATATGCGAAAAAAAAGATCGTCAGTTTCATTCAAGTTAAGTATTTGAGTGAAAAAATGAAAACGAAAAGAAAAATTCTTCCAATGATATACAAATTAATGAAAAACACTCAAAAAAGTTCTTTGACAATTTAAGTAGGTTGTGAAAAAAATAATCGTATTTTAAAAATTGATAAAATTTGATTATATTTCATAAAGAAAAAAAAAAGAAAATTAATTAAAAGATGTCAACTTATGTTTTAATGGTAATTAATTATATGCACTAATAAATTATAAAATGTCCAATTAAAAATGAACATGTGTCCATATTAATAAGATTTTAATACCTCTTTTTTGTATCTCACATGCCTCTAAGATTGTGAACATACTCTCTGTGCCACCTCAACACGGAAGGTTGTAATTAGTATACTTTAAAATGTTTCATGGATAATATGACCCATATAGTTAGGGTAGCAATTTCAGCTCATATAAGGTGAAAAAGAATCCATTTAACCCATATTCATTTAAATGGGTCACACATATTTTCTAAATGAATAAATACAATTGATCTATTTTAAGAAATCATACAAATATGAATAAAATGGATAAAATACAAGAATGCATATATACCAATAAATCACCCATTCATAATAAAAATTCTTAATTGCACTAAAAAAAATATTTATTTATTTAAAAAAGAACATTAGATGTGGGGGTAGGGTTGAGGATAGGGTGAAAATAATTTAACTTTTTTTTTTTTTTTTTTATTTTAAAAAAACAATTGTGGTTGGTGTGGGGATAAGGGGGGTACGAGTAGGGGTAGGGGGAGGTGGAAGAATGGGGGAGGGGGGGGGGAAGGAGGTGAAAAAAATTGTGGGTGAGGTAGGGGTTCGTGGGGTCTGAGTGTGGGTAGGGTGAAGGTGTAGAGGGGGTGTGAAAAAAATTTAATATTTTTTATTAAAAAATTTGGGGTTGATGTATGTAGGGGGGTCCAGGTGCGAGGGCGGGGGGCAAAAAATTTATTTTATTGTTTTAAAAAATTGAGGGGTAGGGTGGGGGTAAGGGGTGAGGAGTGGGCGTAGGATGGGCAAATTTTTTATTAAAAAAATTGGGGGTAGTGGAGATGAGGGTGCGCGTGGGGATGTAGGATGGTGTACGGAGGTAGAAAAAAAAAATTAAAAATTTTGTATAAAAAAAAATTATTTTTTTAAAAATTATTATTTAGGAGGGGGTGTGGCCTGTGGGTAGTAGGGGTTGAATATTACCAAATTAGCTTTGATTTAATTTTATTTTATTTGGCTTTAGGAGATTAAAATGGGTTAGAATCTTTTATTTAATTAAGGGTATCAAAAGAATATGAAAAATCGAACAAGCCTAACCGTATCAAATTATCATTTTTCTTAATAAAATCGTGTAATATTTTTATTTGAGTGTATAACCGTCCCGAACAATTGATATGATCTTCTTAATTTATAAAAAAAATCGAACCGAACTGAATAACCTTACATGTATGCAAATATATTTTAATTATTAACAATATGTTAAATTTAATATATAAATATATTTATAACATGTTTCAAATATAAATATAAACTAGGTCCTACGCCTCTGGTGACTATACGACTTTGAGCCTTTGCTTTTTAGTTAGCCTTTAATTAATTAATTTTAAAATTAAAAGATACTATACTAGATACTCCATCAAACAATACGGCAAAACTTATGCAAATACTCTTAATAAAAGTTAAAGATCAAACAATACGACAACAAGGGTTTCCATTCTTGATTTCCTAGTGAAGAATTTAGTTGTTGCTTCAAGAACACACTTGCAAGAGAAATATTTTAATAATGGTGTATTTTGAGACAATATTTTAAAAGTAAAAAAAAAATTAACTGAACTGTACCGATATTGAAGAGAAACTATGATTAGGATGGTTTTAAAAAATATAATTTTCGTTATACATTATAAAATATCCAAAAAATTAGGATAGTATAATTTTTTAAAAATAACTAACCTAACCATCCCATTGACACCCCTAATTTTACCCAAACCGACCAAACCCATATTTAACCTACTTTATATGGATGGATTGTAATTCAATCCATTTTGACTCAATTCATTCAAATTCAATTCAATCTAATTATTTAATTTGTCACCCTTATATATAGTTAAAGTGTGTCGTTGCAATTTCGCCTATAGTTGAGGGATTCTTATGAATTATCCCTTATTATTGTTAGACTAATCCGTTTCTTCGCACTCATGTGAGTATAATGAAATTTTATGATCTGTTCCATTTTCTAAATTACAAAAGAATATGTATGAGCTTATAAGTTTGATATACTAAATTTTCTTTTTACTAATAAATAGTAAACATACTAAATTATTTTTAGAAAATGAATTCCTTGACATAGTCAAAATGAAAGAATCATCTTACAAACCCGTTTACTAAAGGACTTGTGAGGGATATGAATTGATAATAATGAGCACTATTCTATGAGTCAAAGACGGGTTCGTTTAGTTAGGAACAAGTTATTTTAGAATTAATTATTTCACAATAAGTTATCTCATCATGTATATGAAATAACTTCTTGTTTGCAACAAATTTTAAACATATGAAAAATAAAAAAACCACACAAATAAAATTTGAAGAAACATGAATATTTTATTGAGTATAGCGCGGGTACAATTCTGTTCCTCCCTTGATTCTACTCTCCTAAGATTTATCCATGATTCGAGGGCCGTTAGTGGCGTATTTCTTGAACTAGGATGATTTAGATTTGACCTCTATATGAATATTCCATGACTTTTGTGGAATATTCGAGATCTTGATCTCTTTATGAATATTCCATGAATTTGTGGTGGACTTTTTGAGATTTGTTTTAAAGGAATTTACTACCTTTTATAGGCATGAACTTATAAAGTTTATGGTTGAGTAGCCTCCAAGAAATCTAATTGAAACTGAACACACCTTCTAGAGTCCCAATTTAAATTGAGCACATCTTGTAGAGTCCACAAAATTTCAATGTCTACACTTATGTCATCACTATGGTAAAAATGATGAGATAAATAATACAAGGAATATTTAATATCTCCAATCAAACGTAGGATAAAATAATCCTCCATTTTATTCTGAGACTATTATACCTTATACCTTACACCAAACGACTCCTAAATTTGTCACTAACAACTGAACTTTACCTTTCTTTTTGTCTCGTCAATTGTGAATTAAGACCTCTATAGGTACTATTAGTATTGTTCTCTTCCATAAATGAAATTTACAAATACAAAACAATGATTTCTTCTTTTCATCTCAAAATATCCATTACATAAAATAATTTTGTTCTTTTCATCTCAAGTAGTTATCATGTACTTAAGTAATGTTTTTTGACATTAATAGTACCTTGTAATTGTTTCTTGAGACTGAATGAGTAGTTATCTTATAGTGATTTTTTGGGTAAGATAAGCATTTATACTAGACTAGAAGAGGAAATTATATGGTGTAGATTTAATCTTTCTCGTAAAGTTCAGAATATATTTAATCATTCTTACACAGGAATATTTTTGGTCTTCTTTAATTTGAAGACTTCCCTTTCGAAATTAATTATATTTGACTTCTATTTTACTATTCGAACAAAAATACCCATGTTGTTGGCAAATTTTGGATACAACTACTAAAATCCCATGTCACTTGTTGATGGTTTATATGAGTCCACCATGACTCAAGAGACCAGGTCCTTGACTGTATTAATAACATGAAGAATATTAATGCTTAAAGTAAAACACACGGGAATCTCCTTGCTCAAGAAAGGAAAAATCATGACCTGTCCCACAAGATTTCTCAACAACTCCACTAACTTCAAGCAATTTGCGAATACAGACTCCAACTCCAGTAATCACAAATGATTAAACTCTTAATGCTACACCTTGTAACACCTCTATTACAAAGACTTAAATCTATAACCTTATTGCTCACTATATCAAATACCTCTAGTTAACATATACTTCAATCAAACACAACACAACCACCTGTAACAACTTGACTTCACAATGATTACAACTAAAATGATGTAAGTTCCCTTATATCATAGAAATAGATAGATCTTACAATAAATAAGCACGAGAAATTAAACTCAAATGTCAACTCAAGACATCTTCAGATCACTCGATCAGGTCACTTGCTGCTTGTGAGAATAGTTCTTTCTTTAGAGAATGACTTTTGCTTTTTTTGATATTCTTGATTGCAAAAACTAGGTTGTTTCTTCAATATTTCGCTTGTATATGAGAGACAGAACAACTTAGTAATACACCATTGGACGATGATTCTGCACCTCTGCTACTGTGCCCACCTACCACAACAGGTTTGACAGCTTTACAACTACACTCCACTGACTCGTCTTAAATGCCAATAGCTTGAAGGATCAAAACCCTGTACCTGATCTTACTACTCCATAGTTTGTTAAATCATCAAAACATAACAATACAACACAATTATAGCTGCAATTTAAAATTTGTTCAATGATTTTCTCATTTTTTTTTCTCTATTCACACTTTTTCTTTTTTTAATTTCTCATATTTTTAAATTAAAGAATAGAAGCAAAGAATGAAATAAAAATATAGAAATGAGATAATGATAAGCTAATAGATTCATGGGGAGAGAGTACAACTCATTCATCATCAAGAAGGTCTTCTTTAGTCAAATTACATTTCTTCATGGGTTTTAAATTTGTCCTTCTATTGATTAACATATATACGAACTTGCATGTATTGAAGCAAAAAAAAAAAAATTGAATTTATTCACACTGAACTACATAAACGATGCGTATAAACTTTGTTTGGTAATGGTTAAACTTAAGAGGTAATTGGTTTAAATTAAATAGGTCTTCCCAATATCACACACACAAAAATTATTATTCCAAAAGAAAATTTACGACTAAATTGTAATTAAAGAATAAAAAAAACACATATGTGAGAACAGTGGAGGAGCCAGAATTTTCGTGGAGGGGTTCAACATATAAAGAAGTAAATAAAAAAATGGAGCAAAACGGATCGGCAAAGAAAAAAATTATCCTTAATCGGTTAAATTTAACTTGCCAAGTCATGCCGCGTTTAACGTTTCTTCCTACTTTTACCCTGCTTCATTGATTCTTTTTTTAAAACAAAGTGATTTTTTTCCTTTTATTTTTTATTGTTTTACTTTATTTTGAATTTTTAAAATAAATTAAATTAGTGTTCATTCAATCATATGTTACTTTAAAAATTGTTTAATACTCTTTAAAAATGTGTGGGGATTGAGTTACTAATATTATAATGCATATTAAAAGGATAAATAAATGGTATTGCCAATTTTTTGTTCATTTTTTTAATTTATAAGGTTTTCCATCGGTAAAAAAAAATGAATAAATCAAATAAATGTAGTTTACATCTCTCTAGAATAGAACCGAAAAAATGAGAAAGAAATATCATGAATAATCATGCCTTTCAAATTTATTCGTTTGATTAAGTTTAGTTTAACTTATCATTAAAATATTTTTTCTCTATCTCAATTTCAAGTTTAAGAATAATTGACAGTTTTTTAAAAAGTTCCTTTGAATTAGTATATAAAAAGAGAGTTACGTAAAAATAAAATGAGCAATAGAGATAAAAAGAATAATATACAAAAAATGAAAATAATGTGCCTAACAAATTCGAACAAATGAATATTGAAAAAGAGAAATAACATTAAAAAAATGAAAAAATAATAATAATAAAGCTCCAACCCAAAAATATTGAGCCTATCTCAGTCTTGCTATTTGATTTTCTAAATGAAGAAAACAAAAAAAAAAATCAAGGAAAGTGTTGTTGCGCGGACTCAAACCCAAGACGTCCAGACGAATTCTTGAACCATCTTTACAACTGAGCTAGCCTCTTTACATGTGTTGAGGGGTTCGGTTCGGGTGAATCCCTAACCTCCATGTAGATCCGCCCCTGTGTGAGAATGGTTAAATATACCCTTAAATTATACGAGAATGATCAAATTCATCCCTATGTCGCTTTTATTTTAATTTATTTAAAAAATTAAAATTATTTTTTTCATTTTCACCATGTGAAAGAAATACATTAATTCAAGCCATTTATATAATAACCGAAATATAAATAAGCCACTTTTTTAGTGGAGGATATATTTACTCAAATGGTATAATTTAGAGATATATTATTTAGACCTTTAAATTCAAAGATTCTCATAGATAGAACTATGAGGGTCCCATTTTATTCTTCACAAGGATAATTAAACTAGATAGCAAAATATATTTGAGGTGATCCCTCAAATATACTTTAGTTATACATAAACCATAACAAGGAAAACATCATTTTTATTTATTATGTACATATAGAAAGAGTAATCACTAAATTCACTCTTTTATCATATATCAACCTCTTTTTCTTCAATATACCTTTGAGCAATCAACATCCTTACTAATTTTGAAAGGAAACTTGGCACCGCATTTTTCGGGGATACTTGCGATACGATTGATTTGTTTTTTGGTGATGGTGGAGAGAATGTCATTTACACATGAACAGAGAGTTTGGCGGTCTAAGGTGGTAGTCGCATTACCTAAACATGATTTGCAAGAGTTGCAACATTCTTTCGATACATGTCCACCAGACATCACATAAGTAAGGCATGGTTTTATTTTATCGATTACTGTGTTGCATGTAATCGTCGTAGCCTTAGTCGATAGTGGTGTCACCACCATGCAAATGAGGAGGAAAGAAACAAGTAATTTCTTGCTCGTAAGCATTGTAGGGATTAATAATTGAATGATCAATGAGTTGTTGAATGTATTGTAGGGAATATATTTATATAGAGGTACTACCACAAAAAAAAAAAAAAAAAAAACCCTAAATTATTTATATTTTATGATTTTGATACCTAAAGGCTAAAACTATGGACACTTGTGGTTAGTACCCTCGTGAACTATATAAAACATTTTTTTTTAAATTCCTTGTACTTGTCGTAGCATTTATGTGACATTTTACAATTACGTTTTTAAAAAATAATTATTTTTAATTTTACTTTTCTTTCTTATGGTAAGTTAAAATGACATAACACATCACACACAGAGTATGTTGTTAAGGTATGTTTTATTAATGATACTTTTGAATTAGGTTGATTATTATTAAGTAGTTATATTCACGTTGTTATTGATTTATTTTATTATATTACTATTATTATTATTATTATTATTATTATTATTAAAATATTATTTTTCAATTGTATTTACAGTGATAAAAATATATGTTGAATTTTGAAGAAGAATAAGAAGAAAAAAAGTCAATAATAAATTAAGATAAGCCAATAACAAAGAACCAACGAGAAAAAAAAAACAATTTACGCTTTAACGTACAATTTTTGGTTTTTTTGTTTGTTAACTTTTTAGTATTTATACTGTTATTTTAAATTTTATGTGTTTCAATTAGTTTTGTGTTATTAACAAAGGATGTCGAGATTTGAAGAAGAAGAAATGAATAAGAAAAGAAGAAAGAAAAAATATTTTTTTTTTAGGTTTTTGGATAGGTTAATTTAAGTGTGAGTAATGAGTTATACGGGTGGGTTAACCGGGTCGATGGGTGGATATGGGTGTTTGAGTTTAATTAATTGGTCAAATCGGGTCCCTCCGTAGAATTGCGCCATGTGTCCCTATTTAGTCTTCCGTTAGAGTGAAGGGCAAATATGCTCTAGTTTTTGGACGGTAGGGACACTAATGTCCCAACAATATGACGGAGGGTATCATAAACCATTTATGATAGTTCATGGGTATATTTATCCTTTTTCCATATATAAATATATGATCCACCTAACCCAAATAATAATTTATCAACCTAATGAAAATACATTTATACAATTGAAGAATATAAAGAAAAAATAATAACTAGACTTATTGATTTGCCAAATCAAAAATAATAATCTTAAGCCTAACAAGAAGAAAAAAGTTGCTAAATGTAAATACATAATACTGCCATGAGGCTAAAACATAAATGGTATTACTAGGAACTTAAAATGGTAACTCTAATCACAAATTTGAAATTTTGTTGCCAACAGATTATTTTTTTGGGCCACAATATCACACCATGCGGCTAAAAATTAAAAGAGGGAGACATAAACCTAATCTCCAATTCTAATGATTTGAAGTGTAAATACAATATTGCTCATCCCATTTTTCAGAAGTGTATGGAACCTAGATATGATCTTTAAAGATGCTTCACTTGTCTTGTCATTTATTCAGTTTTTTTCATGTTAATGTTTCTGAGTGTGTTATTATTTTTTTCATGTTCCAATGTTTAAAAATTTTGAAAAATATTTTTTTTGATAAAAAACAAGTTCTTTAAAAATAATGAATATATTTTTCTTTATATAGGTAGAAAAACAATTGTCTTATATTATCTAATAAGACAACTATAGTATTAGTTTCTCTTTCTTTATTCTTTGTTATTCGCATGTCATCACTTAGAGGGTTCACCTATGGATAGTATAGCTCATCAAGTACCCTATCGCGGTCTAGCAATGGTGTAGCCACATGGTGGTCGTCGGAAAAAAAATATTATATATACAAGTAAAAGGATACGAAATGATTAAATAATATATTTTGGACATCCTTAATATAACAAGCTATTGTAGCTTAGTGGTTTCGCCTCCTTAAAAGAGGTAGTGTTTGTGTGTTTGAATCTCACTAGTTCTACTTCTGAAGAGAGTTTTTATTGTGTTTTTCTTGACTCTCTTTGTGAAATTCGACTCACATCGTGGTCTAGGTACAAGATTCGGATCGTGACAATTATATTTCAATTGATCCAAAAGTAGATAGAAGCGATGTAAACTTGGCCAAAACCCTACTACAAGATAATGTTTGAGGGGATTTTGGGGCTACTAAGATATTACGAGGTTTATAAAAGGTTATGGAGTTATTAGTGAACCCTCATAGATGCGCTGAAAAAGTAAAATTTTGATTGGTCCAACAAGGCTACTACATTAGTTTTGATACTACCTAATTTTGCCATAGACTTTTTATGGTAGAGATAGGGATGGCAATGGGGCGGGTTGAGCGTAATCGGTAAAATTTTTAATTCGCCCAGCTCCGTTCTGCATAACGTTTTTTTCATTTTCAATCCGCCCCGCATAGACACTTCCCGCATAATTTTTTTAATATTTTTTTTAAGTGAAGTTTGATACTAGAAATAAATTCATAAAAATAAATTCATTTTCTCATTAAGTTGTATTAATTTAATAGGATAGTGACTTAAAATTTTAATTTTTTTAGAGGTCAATGGGAAAAATGTAAGAAATTGAATTATTTTTTATTGAATCATTTTCATTTACTATCTTGAAATTTTAGTAGCTTTAAAGAAATAATCTTAATAAATAATGTTCTATCACTCTTATAACATGTAAAAAAATTAAAATTAAGTTTAAACCCACATAAAATCACATATATATACCCGCAACCCCCCCCCCCCCACCCCCATTAATTTTAAAAAAACCCTCTTCAACTTGCCTCGCATCCCACCCGCCCCGCACAACCTTAAATGCTCCCGCCAGCATAGCCTTAAACCCACCCCGCATCCGCCCTGCCCCATTGTCATCCCTAAGTAGAGACTAATGCTTGCAACTTTTGGTTTGGGGTTATAGTGATGCAGAAGGGATAACCACTCGTTACGTTAGAGTGAAGGGCAAATATGTTCTAGTTTTTGGTCGGTAGGGACACCAATGTCCCAACTATATGACGGAGGGTATCATATACCATTTATGATAGTTCATGAGTATATTTATCCTTTTTCCACATATAAGTATATTATCCACCTAACCCAAATAATAATTTATCAACCTAATGAAAATACATTTATACAATTGAAGAATATAAAGAAAAAATAATAACTAGACTTATTGATTTGCCAAATCAAAATAATAATCTTAAGCCTAACAAGAAGAAAAAAGTTGCTAAATGTAAATACATAATACTGCCATGAGGCTAAAACATAAATGGTATTACTAGGAACTTAAAATGGTAACTCTAATCACAAATTTGAAATTTTGTTGCCAACAGATTATTTTTTTGGGCCACAATATCACACCATGCGGCTAAAAATTAAAAGAGGGAGACATAAACCTAATCTCCAATTCTAATGATTTGAAGTGTAAATACAATATTGCTCATCCCATTTTTCAGAAGTGTATGGAACCTAGATATGATCTTTAAAGATGCTTCACTTGTCTTGTCATTTATTCAGTTTTTTTCATGTTAATGTTTCTGAGTGTGTTATTATTTTTTTCATGTTCCAATGTTTAAAAATTTTGAAAAATATTTTTTTTGATAAAAAACAAGTTCTTTAAAAATAATGAATATATTTTTCTTTATATAGGTAGAAAAACAATTGTCTTATATTATCTAATAAGACAACTATAGTATTAGTTTCTCTTTCTTTATTCTTTGTTATTCGCATGTCATCACTTAGAGGGTTCACCTATGGATAGTATAGCTCATCAAGTACCCTATCGCGGTCTAGCAATGGTGTAGCCACATGGTGGTCGGAAAAAAATATTATATATACAAGTAAAAGGATACACGAAATGATTAAATAATATATTTTGGACATCCTTAATATAACAAGCTATTGTAGCTTAGTGGTTTCGCCTCCTTAAAAAGAGGTAGTGTTTGTGTGTTTGAATCTCACTAGTTCTACTTACTGAAGAGAGTTTTTATTGTGTTTTTTCTTGACTCTCTTTGTGAAATTCCTGACTCTGTCACTGTGGTCTAGGTACAAGATTCGGATCGTGACAATTATATTTCAATTGATCCAAAAGTAGATAGAAGCAGTGTAAACTTGGCCAAAACCCTACTACAAGATAATGTTTGAGGGGATTTTTGGGGCTACTAAGATATTACACGAGGTTTATAAAAGGTTATGGAGTTATTAGTGAACCCCTCATAGATGCGCTGAAAAAGTAAAATTTTGATTGGTCCAACAAGGCTACTACATTAGTTTTGATACTACCTAATTTTGCCATAGACTTTTTATGGTAGAGATAGGGATGGCAATGGGGCGGGTTGAGCGTAATCGGTAAAATTTTTAATTCGCCCAGCTCCGTTCTGCATAACGTTTTTTTCATTTTCAATCCGCCCCGCATAGACACTTCCCGCATAATTTTTTTAATATTTTTTTTAAGTGAAGTTTGATACTAGAAATAAATTCATAAAAATAAATTCATTTTCTCATTAAGTTGTATTAATTTAATAGGATAGTGACTTAAAATTTTAATTTTTTTAGAGGTCAATGGGAAAAATGTAAGAAATTGAATTATTTTTTATTGAATCGTTTTCATTTACTATCTTGAAATTTTAGTAGCTTTAAAGAAATAATCTTAATAAATAATGTTCTATCACTCTTATAACATGTAAAAAAATTAAAATTAAGTTTAAACCCACATAAAATCACATATATATACCCGCAACCCCACCCCATTAATTTTAAAAACCCTCTTCAACTTGCCTCGCATCCCACCCGCCCCGCACAACCTTAAATGCTCCCGCCAAAGATAGCCTTAAACCCACCCCGCATCCGCCCCGCCCCATTGTCATCCCTAAGTAGAGACTAATGCTTGCAACTTTTGGTTTGGGGTTATAGTGATGCGAAGGGATAACCACTCGTTACGTTAGAGTGAAGGGCAAATATGTTCTAGTTTTTGGTCGGTAGGGACACCAATGTCCCAACTATATGACGGAGGGTATCATATACCATTTATGATAGTTCATGAGTATATTTATCCTTTTTCCACATATAAGTATATTATCCACCTAACCCAAATAATAATTTATCAACCTAATGAAAATACATTTATACAATTGAAGAATATAAAGAAAAATAATAACTAGACTTATTGATTTGCCAAATCAAAAATAATAATCTTAAGCCTAACAAGAAGAAAAAAGTTGCTAAATGTAAATACATAATACTGCCATGAGGCTAAAACATAAATGGTATTACTAGGAACTTAAAATGGTAACTCTAATCACAAATTTGAAATTTTGTTGCCAACAGATTATTTTTTTGGGCCACAATATCACACCATGCGGCTAAAAATTAAAAGAGGGAGACATAAACCTAATCTCCAATTCTAATGATTTGAAGTGTAAATACAATATTGCTCATCCCATTTTTCAGAAGTGTATGGAACCTAGATATGATCTTTAAAGATGCTTCACTTGTCTTGTCATTTATTCAGTTTTTTCATGTTAATGTTTCGAGTGTGTTATTATTTTTTTCATGTTCCAATGTTTAAAAATTTTGAAAAATATTTTTTTTGATAAAAAACAAGTTCTTTAAAAATAATGAATATATTTTTCTTTATATAGGTAGAAAAACAATTGTCTTATATTATCTAATAAGACAACTATAGTATTAGTTTCTCTTTCTTTATTCTTTGTTATTCGCATGTCATCACTTAGAGGGTTCACCTATGGATAGTATAGCTCATCAAGTACCCTATCGCGGTCTAGCAATGGTGTAGCCACATGGTGGTCGTCGGAAAAAAATATTATATATACAAGTAAAAGGATACACGAAATGATTAAATAATATATTTTGGACATCCTTAATATAACAAGCTATTGTAGCTTAGTGGTTTCGCCTCCTTAAAAGAGGTAGTGTTTGTGTGTTTGAATCTCACTAGTTCTACTTCTCAAGAGAGTTTTTATTGTGTTTTTCTTGACTCTCTTTGTGAAATTCTGACTACATCGTGGTCTAGGTACAAGATTCGGATCGTGACAATTATATTTCAATTGATCCAAAAGTAGATAGAAGCAGTGTAAACTTGGCCAAAACCCTACTACAAGATAATGTTTGAGGGGATTTTTGGGGCTACTAAGATATTACACGAGGTTTATAAAAGGTTATGGAGTTATTAGTGAACCCCTCATAGATGCGCTGAAAAAGTAAAATTTTGATTGGTCCAACAAGGCTACTACATTAGTTTTGATACTACCTAATTTTGCCATAGACTTTTATGGTAGAGATAGGGATGGCAATGGGCGGGTTGAGCGTAATCGGTAAAATTTTTAATTCGCCCGCTCAGTTCGCATAACGTTTTTTCATTTTCAATCCGCCCGCATAGACACTTCCCGCATAATTTTTTTAATATTTTTTTTAAGTGAAGTTTGATACTAGAAATAAATTCATAAAAATAAATTCATTTTCTCATTAAGTTGTATTAATTTAATAGGATAGTGACTTAAAATTTTAATTTTTTTAGAGGTCAATGGGAAAAATGTAAGAAATTGAATTATTTTTTATTGAATCGTTTTCATTTACTATCTTGAAATTTTAGTAGCTTTAAAGAAATAATCTTAATAAATAATGTTCTATCACTCTTATAACATGTAAAAAAATTAAAATTAAGTTTAAACCCACATAAAATCACATATATATACCCGCAACCCCCCCCCACCCCCATTAATTTTAAAAAAACCCTCTTCAACTTGCCTCGCATCCCACCCCCCCCCCCCAACCGAAAATGCACCCGCCAAAGATAGCCCTAACCCCCCCCCGCAGCCGCCCTGCCCCATTGTCATCCCTAAGTAGAGACTAATGCTTGCAACTTTTGGTTTGGGGTTATAGTGATGCAGAAGGGATAACCACTCGTTTACGTTAGAGTGAAGGGCAAATATGTTCTAGTTTTTGGTCGGTAGGGACACCAATGTCCCAACTATATGACGGAGGGTATCATATACCATTTATGATAGTTCATGAGTATATTTATCCTTTTTCCACATATAAGTATATTATCCACCTAACCCAAATAATAATTTATCAACCTAATGAAAATACATTTATACAATTGAAGAATATAAAGAAAAATAATAACTAGACTTATTGATTTGCCAAATCAAAAATAATAATCTTAAGCCTAACAAGAAGAAAAAAGTTGCTAAATGTAAATACATAATATTGCCATGAGGCTAAAACATAAATGGTATTACTAGGAACTTAAAATGGTAACTCTAATCACAAATTTGAAATTTTGTTGCCAACAGATTATTTTTTTGGGCCACAATATCACACCATGCGGCTAAAAATTAAAAGAGGGAGACATAAACCTAATCTCCAATTCTAATGATTTGAAGTGTAAATACAATATTGCTCATCCCATTTTTCAGAAGTGTATGGAACCTAGATATGATCTTTAAAGATGCTTCACTTGTCTTGTCATTTATTCAGTTTTTCATGTTAATGTTTCGAGTGTGTTATTATTTTTTTCATGTTCCAATGTTTAAAAATTTTGAAAAATATTTTTTTTGATAAAAAACAAGTTCTTTAAAAATAATGAATATATTTTTCTTTATATAGGTAGAAAAACAATTGTCTTATATTATCTAATAAGACAACTATAGTATTAGTTTCTCTTTCTTTATTCTTTGTTATTCGCATGTCATCACTTAGAGGGTTCACCTATGGATAGTATAGCTCATCAAGTACCCTATCGCGGTCTAGCAATGGTGTAGCCACATGGTGGTCGTCGGAAAAAAATATTATATATACAAGTAAAAGGATACACGAAATGATTAAATAATATATTTTGGACATCCTTAATATAACAAGCTATTGTAGCTTAGTGGTTTCGCCTCCTTAAAAAGAGGTAGTGTTTGTGTGTTTGAATCTCACTAGTTCTACTTACTGAAGAGAGTTTTTATTGTGTTTTTTCTTGACTCTCTTTGTGAAATTCCTGACTCTGTCACTGTGGTCTAGGTACAAGATTCGGATCGTGACAATTATATTTCAATTGATCCAAAAGTAGATAGAAGCAGTGTAAACTTGGCCAAAACCCTACTACAAGATAATGTTTGAGGGGATTTTTGGGGCTACTAAGATATTACACGAGGTTTATAAAAGGTTATGGAGTTATTAGTGAACCCCTCATAGATGCGCTGAAAAAGTAAAATTTTGATTGGTCCAACAAGGCTACTACATTAGTTTTGATACTACCTAATTTTGCCATAGACTTTTTATGGTAGAGATAGGGATGGCAATGGGGCGGGTTGAGCGTGTCGGTAAAATTTTTAATTCGCCCAGCTCCGTTCTGCATAACGTTTTTTTCATTTTCAATCCGCCCCGCATAGACACTTCCCGCATAATTTTTTTAATATTTTTTTTAAGTGAAGTTTGATACTAGAAATAAATTCATAAAAATAAATTCATTTTCTCATTAAGTTGTATTAATTTAATAGGATAGTGACTTAAAATTTTAATTTTTTAGAGGTCAATGGGAAAAATGTAAGAAATTGAATTATTTTTATTGAATCGTTTTCATTTACTATCTTGAAATTTTAGTAGCTTTAAAGAAATAATCTTAATAAATAATGTTCTATCACTCTTATAACATGTAAAAAATTAAAATTAAGTTTAAACCACATAAAATCACATATATATACCCGCAACCCCACCCCCATTAATTTTAAAAACCCTCTTCAACTTGCCTCGCATCCCACCCGCCCGCACAACCTTAAATGCTCCCCGCCAGCATAGCCTTAAACCCACCCCCGCATCCGCCCGCCCCATTGTCATCCCTAAGTAGAGACTAATGCTTGCAACTTTTGGTTTGGGGTTATAGTGATGCGAAGGGATAACCACTCGTTTACGTTAGAGTGAAGGGCAAATATGTTCTAGTTTTTGGTCGGTAGGGACACCAATGTCCCAACTATATGACGGAGGGTATCATATACCATTTATGATAGTTCATGAGTATATTTATCCTTTTTCCACATATAAGTATATTATCCACCTAACCCAAATAATAATTTATCAACCTAATGAAAATACATTTATACAATTGAAGAATATAAAGAAAAATAATAACTAGACTTATTGATTTGCCAAATCAAAATAATAATCTTAAGCCTAACAAGAAGAAAAAGTTGCTAAATGTAAATACATAATACTGCCATGAGGCTAAAACATAAATGGTATTACTAGGAACTTAAAATGGTAACTCTAATCACAAATTTGAAATTTTGTTGCCAACAGATTATTTTTTTGGGCCACAATATCACACCATGCGGCTAAAAATTAAAAGAGGGAGACATAAACCTAATCTCCAATTCTAATGATTTGAAGTGTAAATACAATATTGCTCATCCCATTTTTCAGAAGTGTATGGAACCTAGATATGATCTTTAAAGATGCTTCACTTGTCTTGTCATTTATTCAGTTTTTTTCATGTTAATGTTTCTGAGTGTGTTATTATTTTTTTCATGTTCCAATGTTTAAAAATTTTGAAAAATATTTTTTGATAAAAAACAAGTTCTTTAAAAATAATGAATATATTTTTCTTTATATAGGTAGAAAAACAATTGTCTTATATTATCTAATAAGACAACTATAGTATTAGTTTCTCTTTCTTTATTCTTTGTTATTCGCATGTCATCACTTAGAGGGTTCACCTATGGATAGTATAGCTCATCAAGTACCCTATCGCGGTCTAGCAATGGTGTAGCCACATGGTGGTCGGAAAAAAATATTATATATACAAGTAAAAGGATACGAAATGATTAAATAATATATTTTGGACATCCTTAATATAACAAGCTATTGTAGCTTAGTGGTTTCGCCTCCTTAAAAGAGGTAGTGTTTGTGTGTTTGAATCTCACTAGTTCTACTTCTTCAAGAGAGTTTTTATTGTGTTTTTCTTGACTCTCTTTGTGAAATTCCCGACTACATCCTTTGTGGTCTAGGTACAAGATTCGGATCGTGACAATTATATTTCAATTGATCCAAAAGTAGATAGAAGCAGTGTAAACTTGGCCAAAACCCTACTACAAGATAATGTTTGAGGATTTTTGGGGCTACTAAGATATTACACGAGGTTTATAAAAGGTTATGGAGTTATTAGTGAACCCCTCATAGATGCGCTGAAAAGTAAAATTTTGATTGGTCCAACAAGGCTACTACATTAGTTTTGATACTACCTAATTTTGCCATAGACTTTTTATGGTAGAGATAGGGATGGCAATGGGGCGGGTTAGCGTAATCGGTAAAATTTTTAATTCGCCCGACTCAGATTACGCATAACGTTTTTCATTTTCAATCCGCCCGCATAGACACTTCCCGCATAATTTTTTAATATTTTTTTAAGTGAAGTTTGATACTAGAAATAAATTCATAAAAATAAATTCATTTTCTCATTAAGTTGTATTAATTTAATAGGATAGTGACTTAAAATTTTAATTTTTTAGAGGTCAATGGGAAAAATGTAAGAAATTGAATTATTTTTATTGAATCGTTTTCATTTACTATCTTGAAATTTTAGTAGCTTTAAAGAAATAATCTTAATAAATAATGTTCTATCACTCTTATAACATGTAAAAAATTAAAATTAAGTTTAAACCACATAAAATCACATATATATACCCGCAACCCCACCCCCATTAATTTTAAAACCCTCTTCAACTTGCCTCGCATCCCACCGCCCGCACAACCTTAAATGCTCCTGCCAGCATAGCCTTAAACCCACCCCGCATCCGCCCTGCCCCATTGTCATCCCTAAGTAGAGACTAATGCTTGCAACTTTTGGTTTGGGGTTATAGTGATGCAGAAGGGATAACCACTCGTTTACGTTAGAGTGAAGGGCAAATATGTTCTAGTTTTTGGTCGGTAGGGACACCAATGTCCCAACTATATGACGGAGGGTATCATATACCATTTATGATAGTTCATGAGTATATTTATCCTTTTTCCACATATAAGTATATTATCCACCTAACCCAAATAATAATTTATCAACCTAATGAAAATACATTTATACAATTGAAGAATATAAAGAAAAAATAATAACTAGACTTATTGATTTGCCAAATCAAAAATAATAATCTTAAGCCTAACAAGAAGAAAAAAGTTGCTAAATGTAAATACATAATACTGCCATGAGGCTAAAACATAAATGGTATTACTAGGAACTTAAAATGGTAACTCTAATCACAAATTTGAAATTTTGTTGCCAACAGATTATTTTTTTGGGCCACAATATCACACCATGCGGCTAAAAATTAAAAGAGGGAGACATAAACCTAATCTCCAATTCTAATGATTTGAAGTGTAAATACAATATTGCTCATCCCATTTTTCAGAAGTGTATGGAACCTAGATATGATCTTTAAAGATGCTTCACTTGTCTTGTCATTTATTCAGTTTTTTTCATGTTAATGTTTCTGAGTGTGTTATTATTTTTTTCATGTTCCAATGTTTAAAAATTTTGAAAAATATTTTTTTTGATAAAAAACAAGTTCTTTAAAAATAATGAATATATTTTTCTTTATATAGGTAGAAAAACAATTGTCTTATATTATCTAATAAGACAACTATAGTATTAGTTTCTCTTTCTTTATTCTTTGTTATTCGCATGTCATCACTTAGAGGGTTCACCTATGGATAGTATAGCTCATCAAGTACCCTATCGGTCTAGCAATGGTGTAGCCACATGGTGGTCGTCGGAAAAAATATTATATATACAAGTAAAAGGATACACGAAATGATTAAATAATATATTTTGGACATCCTTAATATAACAAGCTATTGTAGCTTAGTGGTTTCGCCTCCTTAAAAAGAGGTAGTGTTTGTGTGTTTGAATCTCACTAGTTCTACTTACTGAAGAGAGTTTTTATTGTGTTTTTTCTTGACTCTCTTTGTGAAATTCCTGACTCTGTCACTGTGGTCTAGGTACAAGATTCGGATCGTGACAATTATATTTCAATTGATCCAAAAGTAGATAGAAGCAGTGTAAACTTGGCCAAAACCCTACTACAAGATAATGTTTGAGGATTTTTGGGGCTACTAAGATATTACACGAGGTTTATAAAAGGTTATGGAGTTATTAGTGAACCCCTCATAGATGCGCTGAAAAAGTAAAATTTTGATTGGTCCAACAAGGCTACTACATTAGTTTTGATACTACCTAATTTTGCCATAGACTTTTTATGGTAGAGATAGGGATGGCAATGGGGCGGGTTGAGCGTAATCGGTAAAATTTTTAATTCGCCCAGCTCCGTTCTGCATAACGTTTTTTTCATTTTCAATCCGCCCCGCATAGACACTTCCCGCATAATTTTTTTAATATTTTTTTTAAGTGAAGTTTGATACTAGAAATAAATTCATAAAAATAAATTCATTTTCTCATTAAGTTGTATTAATTTAATAGGATAGTGACTTAAAATTTTAATTTTTTTAGAGGTCAATGGGAAAAATGTAAGAAATTGAATTATTTTTTATTGAATCGTTTTCATTTACTATCTTGAAATTTTAGTAGCTTTAAAGAAATAATCTTAATAAATAATGTTCTATCACTCTTATAACATGTAAAAAAATTAAAATTAAGTTTAAACCCACATAAAATCACATATATATACCCGCAACCCCCCCCCCACCCCCATTAATTTTAAAAAAACCCTCTTCAACTTGCCTCGCATCCCACCCGCCCCGCACAACCTTAAATGCTCCCGCCAGCATAGCCTTAAACCCACCCCGCATCCGCCCTGCCCCATTGTCATCCCTAAGTAGAGACTAATGCTTGCAACTTTTGGTTTGGGGTTATAGTGATGCAGAAGGGATAACCACTCGTTTACGTTAGAGTGAAGGGCAAATATGTTCTAGTTTTTGGTCGGTAGGGACACCAATGTCCCAACTATATGACGGAGGGTATCATATACCATTTATGATAGTTCATGAGTATATTTATCCTTTTTCCACATATAAGTATATTATCCACCTAACCCAAATAATAATTTATCAACCTAATGAAAATACATTTATACAATTGAAGAATATAAAGAAAAATAATAACTAGACTTATTGATTTGCCAAATCAAAAATAATAATCTTAAGCCTAACAAGAAGAAAAAGTTGCTAAATGTAAATACATAATACTGCCATGAGGCTAAAACATAAATGGTATTACTAGGAACTTAAAATGGTAACTCTAATCACAAATTTGAAATTTTGTTGCCAACAGATTATTTTTTTGGGCCACAATATCACACCATGCGGCTAAAAATTAAAAGAGTGAGACATAAACCTAATCTCCAATTCTAATGATTTGAAGTGTAAATACAATATTGCTCATCCCATTTTTCAGAAGTGTATGGAACCTAGATATGATCTTTAAAGATGCTTCACTTGTCTTGTCATTTATTCAGTTTTTTTCATGTTAATGTTTCTGAGTGTGTTATTATTTTTTTCATGTTCCAATGTTTAAAAATTTTGAAAAATATTTTTGATAAAAACAAGTTCTTTAAAAATAATGAATATATTTTTCTTTATATAGGTAGAAAAACAATTGTCTTATATTATCTAATAAGACAACTATAGTATTAGTTTCTCTTTCTTTATTCTTTGTTATTCGCATGTCATCACTTAGAGGGTTCACCTATGGATAGTATAGCTCATCAAGTACCCTATCGCGGTCTAGCAATGGTGTAGCCACATGGTGGTCGTCGGAAAAAAATATTATATATACAAGTAAAAGGATACACGAAATGATTAAATAATATATTTTGGACATCCTTAATATAACAAGCTATTGTAGCTTAGTGGTTTCGCCTCCTTAAAAGAGGTAGTGTTTGTGTGTTTGAATCTCACTAGTTCTACTTCTTGAAGAGAGTTTTTATTGTGTTTTTCTTGACTCTCTTTGTGAAATTCTGACTCACATCGTGGTCTAGGTACAAGATTCGGATCGTGACAATTATATTTCAATTGATCCAAAAGTAGATAGAAGCAGTGTAAACTTGGCCAAAACCCTACTACAAGATAATGTTTGAGGATTTTTGGGTCTACTAAGATATTACACGAGGTTTATAAAAGGTTATTGAGTTATTAGTGAACCCCTCATAGATGCTCTGAAAAAGTAAAATTTTGATTGGTCCAACAAGGCTACTACATTAGTTTTGATACTACCTAATTTTGCCATAGACTTTTATGGTAGAGATAGGGATGGCAATGGGGCGGGTTGAGCGTAATCGGTAAAATTTTTAATTCGCCCACTCCGTTACGCATAACGTTTTCATTTTCAATCCGCCCGCATAGACACTTCCCGCATAATTTTTAATATTTTTTTAAGTGAAGTTTGATACTAGAAATAAATTCATAAAAATAAATTCATTTTCTCATTAAGTTGTATTAATTTAATAGGATAGTGACTTAAAATTTTAATTTTTTAGAGGTCAATGGGAAAAATGTAAGAAATTGAATTATTTTTATTGAATCGTTTTCATTTACTATCTTGAAATTTTAGTAGCTTTAAAGAAATAATCTTAATAAATAATGTTCTATCACTCTTATAACATGTAAAAAATTAAAATTAAGTTTAAACCCACATAAAATCACATATATATACCCGCAACCCCCACCCCATTAATTTTAAAAACCCTCTTCAACTTGCCTCGCATCCCACCCGCCCGCACAACCTTAAATGCTCCCGCCAAGATAGCCTTAAACCCACCCGCATCCGCCCTGCCCCATTGTCATCCCTAAGTAGAGACTAATGCTTGCAACTTTTGGTTTGGGGTTATAGTGATGCGTAAGGGATAACCACTCGTTTACGTTAGAGTGAAGGGCAAATATGTTCTAGTTTTTGGTCGGTAGGGACACCAATGTCCCAACTATATGACGGAGGGTATCATATACCATTTATGATAGTTCATGAGTATATTTATCCTTTTTCCACATATAAGTATATTATCCACCTAACCCAAATAATAATTTATCAACCTAATGAAAATACATTTATACAATTGAAGAATATAAAGAAAAATAATAACTAGACTTATTGATTTGCCAAATCAAAATAATAATCTTAAGCCTAACAAGAAGAAAAAGTTGCTAAATGTAAATACATAATACTGCCATGAGGCTAAAACATAAATGGTATTACTAGGAACTTAAAATGGTAACTCTAATCACAAATTTGAAATTTTGTTGCCAACAGATTATTTTGGGGGGCCACCATCTCCCCCCATGCGGCTAAAAATTAAAAGAGGGAGACATAAACCTAATCTCCAATTCTAATGATTTGAAGTGTAAATACAATATTGCTCATCCCATTTTTCAGAAGTGTATGGAACCTAGATATGATCTTTAAAGATGCTTCACTTGTCTTGTCATTTATTCAGTTTTTTCATGTTAATGTTTCGAGTGTGTTATTATTTTTTCATGTTCCAATGTTTAAAAATTTTGAAAAATATTTTTTGATAAAAACAAGTTCTTTAAAAATAATGAATATATTTTTCTTTATATAGGTAGAAAAACAATTGTCTTATATTATCTAATAAGACAACTATAGTATTAGTTTCTCTTTCTTTATTCTTTGTTATTCGCATGTCATCACTTAGAGGGTTCACCTATGGATAGTATAGCTCATCAAGTACCCTATCGCGGTCTAGCAATGGTGTAGCCACATGGTGGTCGTCGGAAAAAAATATTATATATACAAGTAAAAGGATACACGAAATGATTAAATAATATATTTTGGACATCCTTAATATAACAAGCTATTGTAGCTTAGTGGTTTCGCCTCCTTAAAAAGAGGTAGTGTTTGTGTGTTTGAATCTCACTAGTTCTACTTACTGAAGAGAGTTTTTATTGTGTTTTTTCTTGACTCTCTTTGTGAAATTCCTGACTCTGTCACTGTGGTCTAGGTACAAGATTCGGATCGTGACAATTATATTTCAATTGATCCAAAAGTAGATAGAAGCAGTGTAAACTTGGCCAAAACCCTACTACAAGATAATGTTTGAGGGGATTTTTGGGGCTACTAAGATATTACACGAGGTTTATAAAAGGTTATGGAGTTATTAGTGAACCCCTCATAGATGCGCTGAAAAAGTAAAATTTTGATTGGTCCAACAAGGCTACTACATTAGTTTTGATACTACCTAATTTTGCCATAGACTTTTATGGTAGAGATAGGGATGGCAACGGGCGGGTTGAGCGTAATCGGTAAAATTTTTAATTCGACTCAGATTACGCATAACGTTTTTCATTTTCAATCCGCCCCGCATAGACACTTCCCGCATAATTTTTTTAATATTTTTTTTAAGTGAAGTTTGATACTAGAAATAAATTCATAAAAATAAATTCATTTTCTCATTAAGTTGTATTAATTTAATAGGATAGTGACTTAAAATTTTAATTTTTTTAGAGGTCAATGGGAAAAATGTAAGAAATTGAATTATTTTTATTGAATCGTTTTCATTTACTATCTTGAAATTTTAGTAGCTATAAATAAATAATCATAATAAATAATGTTCTATCACACTTATAAAATTTAAAAAAATTAAAATTAATTTTAAACACAAATAAAAACAAATATATATAACATCAACCCCACCCCCATTAATTTTAAAAACCCTCTTCAACTTGCCTCGCATCCCACCCGCCCCGACAACCTTAAATGCTCCCGCCAGCATAGCCTTAAACCCACCCCGCATCCGCCTCTGCCCCATTGTCATCCCTAAGTAGAGACTAATGCTTGCAACTTTTGGTTTGGGGTTATAGTGATGCTGAAGGGATAACCACTCGTTACGTTAGAGTGAAGGGCAAATATGTTCTAGTTTTTGGTCGGTAGGGACACCAATGTCCCAACTATATGACGGAGGTATCATATACCATTTATGATAGTTCATGAGTATATTTATCCTTTTTCCACATATAAGTATATTATCCACCTAACCCAAATAATAATTTATCAACCTAATGAAAATACATTTATACAATTGAAGAATATAAAGAAAAATAATAACTAGACTTATTGATTTGCCAAATCAAAATAATAATCTTAAGCCTAACAAGAAGAAAAAAGTTGCTAAATGTAAATACATAATACTGCCATGAGGCTAAAACATAAATGGTATTACTAGGAACTTAAAATGGTAACTCTAATCACAAATTTGAAATTTTGTTGCCAACAGATTATTTTTTTGGGCCACAATATCACACCATGCGGCTAAAAATTAAAAGAGGGAGACATAAACCTAATCTCCAATTCTAATGATTTGAAGTGTAAATACAATATTGCTCATCCCATTTTTCAGAAGTGTATGGAACCTAGATATGATCTTTAAAGATGCTTCACTTGTCTTGTCATTTATTCAGTTTTTTTCATGTTAATGTTTCTGAGTGTGTTATTATTTTTTTCATGTTCCAATGTTTAAAAATTTTGAAAAATATTTTTTTTGATAAAAAACAAGTTCTTTAAAAATAATGAATATATTTTTCTTTATATAGGTAGAAAAACAATTGTCTTATATTATCTAATAAGACAACTATAGTATTAGTTTCTCTTTCTTTATTCTTTGTTATTCGCATGTCATCACTTAGAGGGTTCACCTATGGATAGTATAGCTCATCAAGTACCCTATCGCGGTCTAGCAATGGTGTAGCCACATGGTGGTCGTCGGAAAAAAATATTATATATACAAGTAAAAGGATACACGAAATGATTAAATAATATATTTTGGACATCCTTAATATAACAAGCTATTGTAGCTTAGTGGTTTCGCCTCCTTAAAAAGAGGTAGTGTTTGTGTGTTTGAATCTCACTAGTTCTACTTACTGAAGAGAGTTTTTATTGTGTTTTTTCTTGACTCTCTTTGTGAAATTCCTGACTCTGTCACTGTGGTCTAGGTACAAGATTCGGATCGTGACAATTATATTTCAATTGATCCAAAAGTAGATAGAAGCAGTGTAAACTTGGCCAAAACCCTACTACAAGATAATGTTTGAGGGGATTTTTGGGGCTACTAAGATATTACACGAGGTTTATAAAAGGTTATGGAGTTATTAGTGAACCCCTCATAGATGCGCTGAAAAAGTAAAATTTTGATTGGTCCAACAAGGCTACTACATTAGTTTTGATACTACCTAATTTTGCCATAGACTTTTTATGGTAGAGATAGGGATGGCAATGGGGCGGGTTGAGCGTAATCGGTAAAATTTTTAATTCGCCCAGCTCCGTTCTGCATAACGTTTTTTTCATTTTCAATCCGCCCCGCATAGACACTTCCCGCATAATTTTTTTAATATTTTTTTTAAGTGAAGTTTGATACTAGAAATAAATTCATAAAAATAAATTCATTTTCTCATTAAGTTGTATTAATTTAATAGGATAGTGACTTAAAATTTTAATTTTTTTAGAGGTCAATGGGAAAAATGTAAGAAATTGAATTATTTTTTATTGAATCGTTTTCATTTACTATCTTGAAATTTTAGTAGCTTTAAAGAAATAATCTTAATAAATAATGTTCTATCACTCTTATAACATGTAAAAAAATTAAAATTAAGTTTAAACCCACATAAAATCACATATATATACCCGCAACCCCCCCCCCCCACCCCCATTAATTTTAAAAAAACCCTCTTCAACTTGCCTCGCATCCCACCCGCCCCGCACAACCTTAAATGCTCCCGCCAGCATAGCCTTAAACCCACCCCGCATCCGCCCTGCCCCATTGTCATCCCTAAGTAGAGACTAATGCTTGCAACTTTTGGTTTGGGGTTATAGTGATGCAGAAGGGATAACCACTCGTTTACGTTAGAGTGAAGGGCAAATATGTTCTAGTTTTTGGTCGGTAGGGACACCAATGTCCCAACTATATGACGGAGGGTATCATATACCATTTATGATAGTTCATGAGTATATTTATCCTTTTTCCACATATAAGTATATTATCCACCTAACCCAAATAATAATTTATCAACCTAATGAAAATACATTTATACAATTGAAGAATATAAAGAAAAAATAATAACTAGACTTATTGATTTGCCAAATCAAAAATAATAATCTTAAGCCTAACAAGAAGAAAAAAGTTGCTAAATGTAAATACATAATACTGCCATGAGGCTAAAACATAAATGGTATTACTAGGAACTTAAAATGGTAACTCTAATCACAAATTTGAAATTTTGTTGCCAACAGATTATTTTTTTGGGCCACAATATCACACCATGCGGCTAAAAATTAAAAGAGGGAGACATAAACCTAATCTCCAATTCTAATGATTTGAAGTGTAAATACAATATTGCTCATCCCATTTTTCAGAAGTGTATGGAACCTAGATATGATCTTTAAAGATGCTTCACTTGTCTTGTCATTTATTCAGTTTTTTTCATGTTAATGTTTCTGAGTGTGTTATTATTTTTTTCATGTTCCAATGTTTAAAAATTTTGAAAAATATTTTTTTTGATAAAAAACAAGTTCTTTAAAAATAATGAATATATTTTTCTTTATATAGGTAGAAAAACAATTGTCTTATATTATCTAATAAGACAACTATAGTATTAGTTTCTCTTTCTTTATTCTTTGTTATTCGCATGTCATCACTTAGAGGGTTCACCTATGGATAGTATAGCTCATCAAGTACCCTATCGCGGTCTAGCAATGGTGTAGCCACATGGTGGTCGTCGGAAAAAAATATTATATATACAAGTAAAAGGATACACGAAATGATTAAATAATATATTTTGGACATCCTTAATATAACAAGCTATTGTAGCTTAGTGGTTTCGCCTCCTTAAAAGAGGTAGTGTTTGTGTGTTTGAATCTCACTAGTTCTACTTATCAAGAGAGTTTTTATTGTGTTTTTCTTGACTCTCTTTGTGAAATTCTGACTCATCACTTTGTGGTCTAGGTACAAGATTCGGATCGTGACAATTATATTTCAATTGATCCAAAAGTAGATAGAAGCAGTGTAAACTTGGCCAAAACCCTACTACAAGATAATGTTTGAGGATTTTTGGGGCTACTAAGATATTACACGAGGTTTATAAAAGGTTATGGAGTTATTAGTGAACCCTCATAGATGCGCTGAAAAAGTAAAATTTTGATTGGTCCAACAAGGCTACTACATTAGTTTTGATACTACCTAATTTTGCCATAGACTTTTTATGGTAGAGATAGGGATGGCAATGGGGCGGGTTAGCGTAATCGGTAAAATTTTTAATTCGCCACTCAGTTACGCATAACGTTTTTCATTTTCAATCCGCCCGCATAGACACTTCCGCATAATTTTTAATATTTTTTTAAGTGAAGTTTGATACTAGAAATAAATTCATAAAAATAAATTCATTTTCTCATTAAGTTGTATTAATTTAATAGGATAGTGACTTAAAATTTTAATTTTTTAGAGGTCAATGGGAAAAATGTAAGAAATTGAATTATTTTTATTGAATCGTTTTCATTTACTATCTTGAAATTTTAGTAGCTTTAAAGAAATAATCTTAATAAATAATGTTCTATCACTCTTATAACATGTAAAAAATTAAAATTAAGTTTAAACCCACATAAAATCACATATATATACCCCACCCCATTAATTTTAAAAACCCTCTTCAACTTGCCTCGCATCCCACCCGCCCGCACAACCTTAAATGCTCCCGCCAGATAGCCTTAAACCCACCCGCATCCGCCCTGCCCCATTGTCATCCCTAAGTAGAGACTAATGCTTGCAACTTTTGGTTTGGGGTTATAGTGATGCGAAGGGATAACCACTCGTTTACGTTAGAGTGAAGGGCAAATATGTTCTAGTTTTTGGTGGTAGGGACACCAATGTCCCAACTATATGACGGAGGGTATCATATACCATTTATGATAGTTCATGAGTATATTTATCCTTTTTCCACATATAAGTATATTATCCACCTAACCCAAATAATAATTTATCAACCTAATGAAAATACATTTATACAATTGAAGAATATAAAGAAAAATAATAACTAGACTTATTGATTTGCCAAATCAAAAATAATAATCTTAAGCCTAACAAGAAGAAAAAGTTGCTAAATGTAAATACATAATACTGCCATGAGGCTAAAACATAAATGGTATTACTAGGAACTTAAAATGGTAACTCTAATCACAAATTTGAAATTTTGTTGCCAACAGATTATTTTTTGGGCCACAATATCACACCATGCGGCTAAAAATTAAAAGAGGAGACATAAACCTAATCTCCAATTCTAATGATTTGAAGTGTAAATACAATATTGCTCATCCCATTTTTCAGAAGTGTATGGAACCTAGATATGATCTTTAAAGATGCTTCACTTGTCTTGTCATTTATTCAGTTTTTTCATGTTAATGTTTCAGTGTGTTATTATTTTTTCATGTTCCAATGTTTAAAAATTTTGAAAAATATTTTTTTTGATAAAAAACAAGTTCTTTAAAAATAATGAATATATTTTTCTTTATATAGGTAGAAAAACAATTGTCTTATATTATCTAATAAGACAACTATAGTATTAGTTTCTCTTTCTTTATTCTTTGTTATTCGCATGTCATCACTTAGAGGGTTCACCTATGGATAGTATAGCTCATCAAGTACCCTATCGCGGTCTAGCAATGGTGTAGCCACATGGTGGTCGTCGGAAAAAATATTATATATACAAGTAAAAGGATACACGAAATGATTAAATAATATATTTTGGACATCCTTAATATAACAAGCTATTGTAGCTTAGTGGTTTCGCCTCCTTAAAAGAGGTAGTGTTTGTGTGTTTGAATCTCACTAGTTCTACTTATCAAGAGAGTTTTTATTGTGTTTTTCTTGACTCTCTTTGTGAAATTCTGACTCACATCCTTTGTGGTCTAGGTACAAGATTCGGATCGTGACAATTATATTTCAATTGATCCAAAAGTAGATAGAAGCAGTGTAAACTTGGCCAAAACCCTACTACAAGATAATGTTTGAGGATTTTTGGGGCTACTAAGATATTACGAGGTTTATAAAGGTTATGGAGTTATTAGTGAACCCCTCATAGATGCGCTGAAAAGTAAAATTTTGATTGGTCCAACAAGGCTACTACATTAGTTTTGATACTACCTAATTTTGCCATAGACTTTTTATGGTAGAGATAGGGATGGCAATGGGGCGGGTTGAGCGTGTCGGTAAAATTTTTAATTCGCCCACTCCGTTACGCATAACGTTTTTCATTTTCAATCCGCCCGCATAGACACTTCCCGCATAATTTTTTAATATTTTTTTTAAGTGAAGTTTGATACTAGAAATAAATTCATAAAAATAAATTCATTTTCTCATTAAGTTGTATTAATTTAATAGGATAGTGACTTAAAATTTTAATTTTTTTAGAGGTCAATGGGAAAAATGTAAGAAATTGAATTATTTTTATTGAATCGTTTTCATTTACTATCTTGAAATTTTAGTAGCTTTAAAGAAATAATCTTAATAAATAATGTTCTATCACTCTTATAACATGTAAAAAAATTAAAATTAAGTTTAAACCCACATAAAATCACATATATATACCCGCAACCCCCCCCCCCCACCCCCATTAATTTTAAAAAAACCCTCTTCAACTTGCCTCGCATCCCACCCGCCCGCACAACCTTAAATGCTCCCGCCAGCATAGCCTTAAATCCGCCCACCCCGCATCCCCCCGCCCCATTGTCATCCCTAAGTAGAGACTAATGCTTGCAACTTTTGGTTTGGGGTTATAGTGATGCGAAGGGATAACCACTCGTTTACGTTAGAGTGAAGGGCAAATATGTTCTAGTTTTTGGTCGGTAGGGACACCAATGTCCCAACTATATGACGGAGGGTATCATATACCATTTATGATAGTTCATGAGTATATTTATCCTTTTTCCACATATAAGTATATTATCCACCTAACCCAAATAATAATTTATCAACCTAATGAAAATACATTTATACAATTGAAGAATATAAAGAAAAATAATAACTAGACTTATTGATTTGCCAAATCAAAAATAATAATCTTAAGCCTAACAAGAAGAAAAAGTTGCTAAATGTAAATACATAATACTGCCATGAGGCTAAAACATAAATGGTATTACTAGGAACTTAAAATGGTAACTCTAATCACAAATTTGAAATTTTGTTGCCAACAGATTATTTTTTTGGGCCACAATATCACACCATGCGGCTAAAAATTAAAAGAGGAGACATAAACCTAATCTCCAATTCTAATGATTTGAAGTGTAAATACAATATTGCTCATCCCATTTTTCAGAAGTGTATGGAACCTAGATATGATCTTTAAAGATGCTTCACTTGTCTTGTCATTTATTCAGTTTTTTTCATGTTAATGTTTCAGTGTGTTATTATTTTTTTCATGTTCCAATGTTTAAAAATTTTGAAAAATATTTTTTTTGATAAAAAACAAGTTCTTTAAAAATAATGAATATATTTTTCTTTATATAGGTAGAAAAACAATTGTCTTATATTATCTAATAAGACAACTATAGTATTAGTTTCTCTTTCTTTATTCTTTGTTATTCGCATGTCATCACTTAGAGGTTCACCTATGGATAGTATAGCTCATCAAGTACCCTATCGCGGTCTAGCAATGGTGTAGCCACATGGTGGTCGTCGGAAAAAATATTATATATACAAGTAAAAGGATACACGAAATGATTAAATAATATATTTTGGACATCCTTAATATAACAAGCTATTGTAGCTTAGTGGTTTCGCCTCCTTAAAAGAGGTAGTGTTTGTGTGTTTGAATCTCACTAGTTCTACTTCTGAAGAGAGTTTTTATTGTGTTTTTCTTGACTCTCTTTGTGAAATTCTGACTCACATCCTGTGGTCTAGGTACAAGATTCGGATCGTGACAATTATATTTCAATTGATCCAAAAGTAGATAGAAGCAGTGTAAACTTGGCCAAAACCCTACTACAAGATAATGTTTGAGGATTTTTGGGGCTACTAAGATATTACGAGGTTTATAAAAGGTTATGGAGTTATTAGTGAACCTCATAGATGCGCTGAAAAGTAAAATTTTGATTGGTCCAACAAGGCTACTACATTAGTTTTGATACTACCTAATTTTGCCATAGACTTTTTATGGTAGAGATAGGGATGGCAATGGGGCGGGTTAGCGTAATCGGTAAAATTTTTAATTCGCCTCAGCTCGCATAACGTTTTTTTCATTTTCAATCCGCCCCGCATAGACACTTCCCGCATAATTTTTTTAATATTTTTTTTAAGTGAAGTTTGATACTAGAAATAAATTCATAAAAATAAATTCATTTTCTCATTAAGTTGTATTAATTTAATAGGATAGTGACTTAAAATTTTAATTTTTTTAGAGGTCAATGGGAAAAATGTAAGAAATTGAATTATTTTTTATTGAATCGTTTTCATTTACTATCTTGAAATTTTAGTAGCTTTAAAGAAATAATCTTAATAAATAATGTTCTATCACTCTTATAACATGTAAAAAAATTAAAATTAAGTTTAAACCCACATAAAATCACATATATATACCCGCAACCCCCCCCCCCCCCACCCCCATTAATTTTAAAAAAACCCTCTTCAACTTGCCTCGCATCCCACCCGCCCCGCACAACCTTAAATGCTCCCGCCAGCATAGCCTTAAACCCACCCCGCATCCGCCCTGCCCCATTGTCATCCCTAAGTAGAGACTAATGCTTGCAACTTTTGGTTTGGGGTTATAGTGATGCAGAAGGGATAACCACTCGTTTACGTTAGAGTGAAGGGCAAATATGTTCTAGTTTTTGGTCGGTAGGGACACCAATGTCCCAACTATATGACGGAGGGTATCATATACCATTTATGATAGTTCATGAGTATATTTATCCTTTTTCCACATATAAGTATATTATCCACCTAACCCAAATAATAATTTATCAACCTAATGAAAATACATTTATACAATTGAAGAATATAAAGAAAAAATAATAACTAGACTTATTGATTTGCCAAATCAAAAATAATAATCTTAAGCCTAACAAGAAGAAAAAAGTTGCTAAATGTAAATACATAATACTGCCATGAGGCTAAAACATAAATGGTATTACTAGGAACTTAAAATGGTAACTCTAATCACAAATTTGAAATTTTGTTGCCAACAGATTATTTTTTTGGGCCACAATATCACACCATGCGGCTAAAAATTAAAAGAGGGAGACATAAACCTAATCTCCAATTCTAATGATTTGAAGTGTAAATACAATATTGCTCATCCCATTTTTCAGAAGTGTATGGAACCTAGATATGATCTTTAAAGATGCTTCACTTGTCTTGTCATTTATTCAGTTTTTTTCATGTTAATGTTTCGAGTGTGTTATTATTTTTTCATGTTCCAATGTTTAAAAATTTTGAAAAATATTTTTTGATAAAAAACAAGTTCTTTAAAAATAATGAATATATTTTTCTTTATATAGGTAGAAAAACAATTGTCTTATATTATCTAATAAGACAACTATAGTATTAGTTTCTCTTTCTTTATTCTTTGTTATTCGCATGTCATCACTTAGAGGGTTCACCTATGGATAGTATAGCTCATCAAGTACCCTATCGCGGTCTAGCAATGGTGTAGCCACATGGTGGTCGTCGGAAAAAATATTATATATACAAGTAAAAGGATACACGAAATGATTAAATAATATATTTTGGACATCCTTAATATAACAAGCTATTGTAGCTTAGTGGTTTCGCCTCCTTAAAAAGAGGTAGTGTTTGTGTGTTTGAATCTCACTAGTTCTACTTATCAAGAGAGTTTTTATTGTGTTTTTCTTGACTCTCTTTGTGAAATTCTGACTCATCCTTTGTGGTCTAGGTACAAGATTCGGATCGTGACAATTATATTTCAATTGATCCAAAAGTAGATAGAAGCAGTGTAAACTTGGCCAAAACCCTACTACAAGATAATGTTTGAGGATTTTTGGGGCTACTAAGATATTACACGAGGTTTATAAAAGGTTATGGAGTTATTAGTGAACCCTCATAGATGCGCTGAAAAGTAAAATTTTGATTGGTCCAACAAGGCTACTACATTAGTTTTGATACTACCTAATTTTGCCATAGACTTTTATGGTAGAGATAGGGATGGCAATGGGGCGGGTTGAGCGTAATCGGTAAAATTTTTAATTCGCCACTCCGCTCGCATAACGTTTTTTCATTTTCAATCCGCCCGCATAGACACTTCCCGCATAATTTTTTAATATTTTTTTAAGTGAAGTTTGATACTAGAAATAAATTCATAAAAATAAATTCATTTTCTCATTAAGTTGTATTAATTTAATAGGATAGTGACTTAAAATTTTAATTTTTTAGAGGTCAATGGGAAAAATGTAAGAAATTGAATTATTTTTTATTGAATCGTTTTCATTTACTATCTTGAAATTTTAGTAGCTTTAAAGAAATAATCTTAATAAATAATGTTCTATCACTCTTATAACATGTAAAAATTAAAATTAAGTTTAAACCCACATAAAATCACATATATATACCCGCAACCCCACCCCCATTAATTTTAAAAACCCTCTTCAACTTGCCTCGCATCCCACCCGCCCCGCACAACCTTAAATGCTCCCGCCAGATAGCCTTAAACCCACCCGCATCCGCCCTGCCCCATTGTCATCCCTAAGTAGAGACTAATGCTTGCAACTTTTGGTTTGGGGTTATAGTGATGCAGAAGGGATAACCACTCGTTACGTTAGAGTGAAGGGCAAATATGTTCTAGTTTTTGGTCGGTAGGGACACCAATGTCCCAACTATATGACGGAGGGTATCATATACCATTTATGATAGTTCATGAGTATATTTATCCTTTTTCCACATATAAGTATATTATCCACCTAACCCAAATAATAATTTATCAACCTAATGAAAATACATTTATACAATTGAAGAATATAAAGAAAAATAATAACTAGACTTATTGATTTGCCAAATCAAAAATAATAATCTTAAGCCTAACAAGAAGAAAAAGTTGCTAAATGTAAATACATAATACTGCCATGAGGCTAAAACATAAATGGTATTACTAGGAACTTAAAATGGTAACTCTAATCACAAATTTGAAATTTTGTTGCCAACAGATTATTTTTTGGGCCACAATATCACACCATGCGGCTAAAAATTAAAAGAGGAGACATAAACCTAATCTCCAATTCTAATGATTTGAAGTGTAAATACAATATTGCTCATCCCATTTTTCAGAAGTGTATGGAACCTAGATATGATCTTTAAAGATGCTTCACTTGTCTTGTCATTTATTCAGTTTTTTCATGTTAATGTTTCGAGTGTGTTATTATTTTTTCATGTTCAAATGTTTAAAAATTTTGAAAAATATTTTTTTTGATAAAAAACAAGTTCTTTAAAAATAATGAATATATTTTTCTTTATATAGGTAGAAAAACAATTGTCTTATATTATCTAATAAGACAACTATAGTATTAGTTTCTCTTTCTTTATTCTTTGTTATTCGCATGTCATCACTTAGAGGGTTCACCTATGGATAGTATAGCTCATCAAGTACCCTATCGCGGTCTAGCAATGGTGTAGCCACATGGTGGTCGTCGGAAAAAAATATTATATATACAAGTAAAAGGATACACGAAATGATTAAATAATATATTTTGGACATCCTTAATATAACAAGCTATTGTAGCTTAGTGGTTTCGCCTCCTTAAAAAGAGGTAGTGTTTGTGTGTTTGAATATAACTAGTTCTACTTATCAAGAGAGTTTTTATTGTGTTTTTCTTGACACTCTTTGTGAAATTCCTGACTCTGACAATGTGGTCTAGGTACAAGATTCGGATCGTGACAATTATATTTCAATTGATCCAAAAGTAGATAGAAGCAGTGTAAACTTGGCCAAAACCCTACTACAAGATAATGTTTGAGGGGATTTTTGGGGCTACTAAGATATTACACGAGGTTTATAAAAGGTTATGGAGTTATTAGTGAACCCTCATAGATGCGCTGAAAAAGTAAAATTTTGATTGGTCCAACAAGGCTACTACATTAGTTTTGATACTACCTAATTTTGCCATAGACTTTTTATGGTAGAGATAGGGATGGCAATGGGGCGGGTTGAGCGTAATCGGTAAAATTTTTAATTCGCCATTCGCTCGCATAACGTTTTTTTCATTTTCAATCCGCCCCGCATAGACACTTCCCGCATAATTTTTTTAATATTTTTTTTAAGTGAAGTTTGATACTAGAAATAAATTCATAAAAATAAATTCATTTTCTCATTAAGTTGTATTAATTTAATAGGATAGTGACTTAAAATTTTAATTTTTTTAGAGGTCAATGGGAAAAATGTAAGAAATTGAATTATTTTTATTGAATCGTTTTCATTTACTATCTTGAAATTTTAGTAGCTTTAAAGAAATAATATTAATAAATAATGTTCTATCACTCTTATAACATGTAAAAAAATTAAAATTAAGATTAAACCCACATAAAATCACATATATATACCCGCAACCCCACCCCCATTAATTTTAAAAACCCTCTTCAACTTGCCTCGCATCCCACCCGCCCGCACAACCTTAAATGCTCCCGCCAGCATAGCCTTAAACCCACCCCGCATCCGCCCGCCCCATTGTCATCCCTAAGTAGAGACTAATGCTTGCAACTTTTGGTTTGGGGTTATAGTGATGCAGAAGGGATAACCACTGCTTACGTTAGAGTGAAGGGCAAATATGTTCTAGTTTTTGGTAGGGACACCAATGTCCCAACTATATGACGGAGGGTATCATATACCATTTATGATAGTTCATGAGTATATTTATCCTTTTTCCACATATAAGTATATTATCCACCTAACCCAAATAATAATTTATCAACCTAATGAAAATACATTTATACAATTGAAGAATATAAAGAAAAAATAATAACTAGACTTATTGATTTGCCAAATCAAAAATAATAATCTTAAGCCTAACAAGAAGAAAAAAGTTGCTAAATGTAAATACATAATACTGCCATGAGGCTAAAACATAAATGGTATTACTAGGAACTTAAAATGGTAACTCTAATCACAAATTTGAAATTTTGTTGCCAACAGATTATTTTTTTGGGCCACAATATCACACCATGCGGCTAAAAATTAAAAGAGGGAGACATAAACCTAATCTCCAATTCTAATGATTTGAAGTGTAAATACAATATTGCTCATCCCATTTTTCAGAAGTGTATGGAACCTAGATATGATCTTTAAAGATGCTTCACTTGTCTTGTCATTTATTCAGTTTTTTTCATGTTAATGTTTCGAGTGTGTTATTATTTTTTCATGTTCCAATGTTTAAAAATTTTGAAAAATATTTTTTTGATAAAACAAGTTCTTTAAAAATAATGAATATATTTTTCTTTATATAGGTAGAAAAACAATTGTCTTATATTATCTAATAAGACAACTATAGTATTAGTTTCTCTTTCTTTATTCTTTGTTATTCGCATGTCATCACTTAGAGGGTTCACCTATGGATAGTATAGCTCATCAAGTACCCTATCGCGGTCTAGCAATGGTGTAGCCACATGGTGGTCGGAAAAAATATTATATATACAAGTAAAAGGATACACGAAATGATTAAATAATATATTTTGGACATCCTTAATATAACAAGCTATTGTAGCTTAGTGGTTTCGCCTCCTTAAAAGAGGTAGTGTTTGTGTGTTTGAATCTCACTAGTTCTACTTCTTCAAGAGAGTTTTTATTGTGTTTTTCTTGACTCTCTTTGTGAAATTCCCGACTCACATCGTGGTCTAGGTACAAGATTCGGATCGTGACAATTATATTTCAATTGATCCAAAAGTAGATAGAAGCGTGTAAACTTGGCCAAAACCCTACTACAAGATAATGTTTGAGGGGATTTTGGGGCTACTAAGATATTACACGAGGTTTATAAAAGGTTATGGAGTTATTAGTGAACCCTCATAGATGCGCTGAAAAAGTAAAATTTTGATTGGTCCAACAAGGCTACTACATTAGTTTTGATACTACCTAATTTTGCCATAGACTTTTTATGGTAGAGATAGGGATGGCAATGGGGCGGGTTGAGCGTAATCGGTAAAATTTTTAATTCGCCACCCGCTCGCATAACGTTTTTCATTTTCAATCCGCCCGCATAGACACTTCCCGCATAATTTTTAATATTTTTTTAAGTGAAGTTTGATACTAGAAATAAATTCATAAAAATAAATTCATTTTCTCATTAAGTTGTATTAATTTAATAGGATAGTGACTTAAAATTTTAATTTTTTAGAGGTCAATGGAAAAATGTAAGAAATTGAATTATTTTTATTGAATCGTTTTCATTTACTATCTTGAAATTTTAGTAGCTTTAAAGAAATAATCTTAATAAATAATGTTCTATCACACTTATGACATGTCAAAAAATTAAAATTAAGTTTAAACCCACATAAATTCACATATATATAACCGCAACCCCCCACCCCATTAATTTTAAAACCCTCTTCAACTTGCCTCGCATCCCACCCGCCCGCACAACCTTAAATGCTCCCCGCCAAAGATAGCCTTAAACCCACCCCGCATCCGCCTGCCCCATTGTCATCCCTAAGTAGAGACTAATGCTTGCAACTTTTGGTTTGGGGTTATAGTGATGCAGAAGGATAACCACTCGTTACGTTAGAGTGAAGGGCAAATATGTTCTAGTTTTTGGTCGGTAGGGACACCAATGTCCCAACTATATGACGGAGGGTATCATATACCATTTATGATAGTTCATGAGTATATTTATCCTTTTTCCACATATAAGTATATTATCCACCTAACCCAAATAATAATTTATCAACCTAATGAAAATACATTTATACAATTGAAGAATATAAAGAAAAATAATAACTAGACTTATTGATTTGCCAAATCAAAAATAATAATCTTAAGCCTAACAAGAAGTAAAAAGTTGCTAAATGTAAATACATAATACTGCCATGAGGCTAAAACATAAATGGTATTACTAGGAACTTAAAATGGTAACTCTAATCACAAATTTGAAATTTTGTTGCCAACAGATTATTTTTTTGGGCCACAATATCACACCATGCGGCTAAAAATTAAAAGAGGGAGACATAAACCTAATCTCCAATTCTAATGATTTGAAGTGTAAATACAATATTGCTCATCCCATTTTTCAGAAGTGTATGGAACCTAGATATGATCTTTAAAGATGCTTCACTTGTCTTGTCATTTATTCAGTTTTTTTCATGTTAATGTTTATGAGTGTGTTATTATTTTTTTCATGTTCCAATGTTTAAAAATTTTGAAAAATATTTTTTTTGATAAAAAACAAGTTCTTTAAAAATAATGAATATATTTTTCTTTATATAGGTAGAAAAACAATTGTCTTATATTATCTAATAAGACAACTATAGTATTAGTTTCTCTTTCTTTATTCTTTGTTATTCGCATGTCATCACTTAGAGGGTTCACCTATGGATAGTATAGCTCATCAAGTACCCTATCGCGGTCTAGCAATGGTGTAGCCACATGGTGGTCGTCGGAAAAAAATATTATATATACAAGTAAAAGGATACACGAAATGATTAAATAATATATTTTGGACATCCTTAATATAACAAGCTATTGTAGCTTAGTGGTTTCGCCTCCTTAAAAAGAGGTAGTGTTTGTGTGTTTGAATCTCACTAGTTCTACTTACTGAAGAGAGTTTTTATTGTGTTTTTTCTTGACTCTCTTTGTGAAATTCCTGACTCTGTCACTGTGGTCTAGGTACAAGATTCGGATCGTGACAATTATATTTCAATTGATCCAAAAGTAGATAGAAGCAGTGTAAACTTGGCCAAAACCCTACTACAAGATAATGTTTGAGGGGATTTTTGGGGCTACTAAGATATTACACGAGGTTTATAAAAGGTTATGGAGTTATTAGTGAACCCCTCATAGATGCGCTGAAAAAGTAAAATTTTGATTGGTCCAACAAGGCTACTACATTAGTTTTGATACTACCTAATTTTGCCATAGACTTTTTATGGTAGAGATAGGGATGGCAATGGGGCGGGTTGAGCGTAACCAGTAAAATTTTTAATTCTCCCAGCTCCGTTCTGCATAACGTTTTTTTCATTTTCAATCCGCCCCGCATTGACACTTCCCGCATAATTTTTATTTTTTTCTAGTGAAGTTTGATACTAGAAATAAAATTCATAAAGATAAATTCATTTTCTCATTAAGTTGTATTAATTTAATAGGATAGTGACTTAAAATTTTAATTTTTTTAGAGGTCAATGGGAAAAATGTAAGAAATTGAATTATTTTTTATTGAATCGTTTTCATTTACTATCTTGAATATTTTAGTAGCTTTAAAGAAATAATCTTAATAAATAATGTTCTATCACTCTTATAACATGTAAAAAAATTAAAATTAAGTTTAAACCCACATAAAATCACATATATATAACCCCCCCCCCCCCCCCGCCCGGCATTAATTTTAAAAAAACCCTCTTCAACTTGCCTCGCATCCCACCCACCCCGCACAACCTTAAATGCTCCCGCCCGCATAGCCTTAAACCCACCCCGCATCCGCCCTGCCCCATTGTCATCCCTAAGTAGAGACTAATGCTTGCAACTTTTGGTTTGGGGTTATAGTGATGCAGAAGGGATAACCACTCGCTTACCTAATAACAATAATATATTCATTGCAATCTTACGAAGTCATTAGGTTTGGAAAGAGTAAAATATACACAAAATTTATCTTTATCTTAGAGGTAAGGAGGTTATTTTTGCGATAAACTATCAGCTCAAGGAAAAGCATTTCAAAGCATGCAGTCTGAAACAAAGTAATGAAAGTACAAAAAAATATAAAGAATAACAAAAAAATAACATATAGTAATTGAACATAAACTACAACAAAACAAAATGATAATCAAAAGATAGGAAACTACTAGAGCAATACTATGACTACTAATATGAACGAACCGCAAGACAATGCATTGATATCTACTAAAATTTTGGCCTAGTTTTTGTCCTTCATACTCTTTATCTAAGATCACTTCTTCAATAAATTGAAACTGCATCATCTCCTTTCTAATCACGTCTCCCTAAACTTAGCTTCTTCGGCCTATCTCTACCTCTCCTAAAATCATTCATATATATAGTCAACCTCTCACACTTCTACACCAAGGCATTCGTAAAAAGTGATAAGCCATAGAACTATAGAAGGGAGCTATATTTTCCTTGAGATAGACCCTTGAAATTGGGGATCTATATGCCCCTTCGCAAGTTACGCAGAATACACATCACTTATGAATAAATTAACACAAACTTCTCATTTTGCATTGTACTCATTCAACTCTCAAATTTAAAATAATTATATGCTAGTGTTTGCAACAACTTTTTTTTCATATGGAAAATAATTGCAATTATAAAATAAATATGAAGAAACATAGGAGTAATTTTATTGATAAGTAATGTGGTACAATACTATTTGTTTCCTTGATTATTTTTTGTTGATTATCTTGGGGATTTAAATGTTGAATTAGCGTATTTCTCAACTAAGATGATGTAGAATTCCTTAGGATTTAGTTGATCTCCACCAAAAATATTATTAATTATTTTGAAGTATATGATTATCAAGAAAAATCATCTTGATCACAATGCAATGCACTTCTTCTATTCTTATTATTTTCCCTGCTTAATCGTTAAGTTTTGTCAATAACCATTTATATGCCTAGAGGACTGTCTACGGATCTCAAGGTCGACTTTAAGGTTGTAAAAAACTATCCACCTTAGGTGGTAAACCTATGCATTCTGCCTCTTTCCCTTTTGTCTTGGGTTAGGGTGATGTCACGACCCAAAGTATACCCTAAACGTAACATGGTATATATGATTCTGAAAGGCCCTACATAAGTCACTTGACATACATAATGCATAGGAATTACAACTAAAGAGAGAATAGGTAAAAACGACTCATATCATAGCAAGAGTCTGAACATAAGTGCGGACTGTAACTATGTCTTGACAAACTTTCTAAAATAATATAAGAGTGGTTGAGACGTAACCCATACACCACGTAAAAGTTTGAAACAAAAGCATGAAAGAAACATAGCATAGGTGACATATGGCCATCAGAACATGAAGACTCGCCAAATCTTCAAGCAAAAGAAATCCACTAGTCACTAGCTTGTGGAGGAACGTCCGACCCTATATCATGAGATAATATAGACACAAATATGCATTAGTACAAGGAATATACTAAGTATGGGGAAATATGCATAGAATGATATCATAATGGGCTAAAATTGTGTAATGCATAACCAAATAGAACGTTTAAAAGTTTAGAAAGCAAAATTCATAAAGGAATGAGGCAAGGTCAAACATTAATAAAAAGACATGATGTAAAGAATTAAGAAAAATCATAGTTATTTTGTGGATATTAGTTTTAACTGACAATAGACCGTGTGGGCAATGACATGGAATTCGGTGTAACCCTCACACCAAAAAGAGAGAGTTTACTTTGCCAAGGTAGAACTCTGTATTATTCATTTATGCTATGTGGATCCACTAGCTAAGTCATTTAAGACAACCTACGGGGCAACGTAGTTTGGAACTGGAGATTGTTACTAGAAACTACCCATTTTGAGCCTCTACCTCAAAGTTCTTGTAACACTCCCCGAAAATTTCTAAGCTAAGGCCCGAACTATTCCTTATTTGTGTATATGGTCATACCGAGTGATTCTTAGTTGTTCTTAAATTCTAAGGTCAATTCTTTAGTGTGGGAATGATTTTGGATACAAATTAAGGCAACAAGAATCCCCTAGTACAAACTTGAGTTGAAAGTTTTCTTACCGATTAAGTTTCAATATGATATATTACTTGGGTCAACTTCAAATGATCATATCTCTTAGCACATACATAATTAGGTGGCTCATAACCTATCAAATTCAAGGTCTTTGAGTCCTCTTTCCAACATCGTCAAGTTTTCTTAATTTCGAGCTCGGAGTAAAAAGTTATTCCCGTTTGAGTGAAGCCTCTCTATTTAAGGTATTTCATTCATTTTTAGAAGGGTAGTTTGGTCTTTTATTTTTCCTACTAAGCCTAGACACATATTTCCTCACCCAATTAAAGGTATAATCAGATGCTAAACCACCTTTTCACATTCCTAAAACTTAGAGAAATTAGAGTGAGGTTCCAAGAGGAGAAAAACTAGATTTTCAAGCGTTCTTCAAGATTTATTGAGTTTCGCCAAGAAAATTATTATTTCCAGGTATGTAAGGCTTCTCACAATATTGGACTTGTTTATCCTCACGTCATACATCTAATTTACCCATGAAATCGTTGTATCTAAGGGATTCTTGAGTAGTTCTTGATTGTTGTTAAATCCTTTAATGTAGGTTGTGAATTAGTTGGTGTTGTGGATCTTTGATAAAAGTTGTGTTCCCAAAAATGATTGAGTAGAATTCTTCATGTATTCATGTTGAGTTTGAGAATTAAGAAGAATTTAGGAGAATTTTCCCTATTCTAAACGAGTTAGGACCCTAATTTAAAATTGAAAATTAGTCGGGTTGCTGGGGAGGGGCCTGGGGCGCCGCGCCATGATAGCGCCAAGGTTGAACTTCAGTAGTTCAGGCCCTGGCGCGACACACCAGCAGTACGCCAAGGCCTAACTTCTGAAGTTCAGGCCCTGGGGTGGCGCGTCAGCAGTACGCCAAAGAGTACTGGCCGATTCTTTTCTCTGTTTCATCCGGCGTATGTTCCTTTAAGTTGTGGCTATGTTTCCCTTCATTGTATTAGCCCCTAAAGGCTCCATTTACCTTTGAGAATTCCTACATGTTCTGATCACATTTCCTAATTCACATTCAAAACTAAAGTGAGTTTAAGATAAAAGTTCAAGAGCTTTTGTTGAGTTGATTTTGAGTTCTTAAGTTCCGGATCCTTTTTGAAACTCTAATCCTAAGTTATTGTAATTTTATATACATCCTTGAGTTAATATATTCTATTTATGAAGCTTTAAACATTGCATCTCTTATTATTGCTTTTGTATTGGAGTTGAGTTGAGGTGAGTATTCTCCAGTTTTATCAGTTCAATTATATTTATGCATTCGATTTTCTTACATACACGTACATTCAAAGGACTGATATCATTCGACCTACATCTTATTATGATGTAGATACAGGTGTTCAAGATCATCAACATGTTCAGATAGCTTGGGTGAGCCTCATTGCATTAGAGGAGACATCACATTTATTTTCTAGTCAGTGTCTTGAGATATCATGGGTCTTGTACCAACATCAATCTTGAGTAATAGAGGCTACATAGATAGTTAGAGTTCAGGAGTCTTTTAGTATTTACTTTCTTTTGAGTTGTTTTACAAACTATAAGTATTTCTATTAGTATTTTCCAGACCTTATGAGTTGAGTACTTGAGTTTAACGGATTTAATTCAGTTTTATGCCTATTATTGCTTGAGTTGGTTTTCCACTTGTAGTCAGGATGAGGGTTTTCTTGGGGACCATCAATGGTTCTCGAGTACCGACCACGTCCAGAGTGTAGGCTCGAGTCGTGACCGTTCTCTCGGTGCTAAGTTAAATCCCCACGGAATAAATAAAGTCAATTTTTAAAGCATAACATTATGAAAGACAATAATCAACCACCAATCAAAATCATAAGATCATATAAGATTAGCTCCTTTCAAAACCATGATTTCATAAAGTAATTTATAGACAAGTACCTCTCTAAGCATCTAAATAATGATTTCCTTTCAATTGTGAGAAAACCTTTCACAAATCATTGATACTTAACTTAAAAAGTATCCTTTAAGTCATAATTCATCTTTTCATAAAACATGCATAAATATCTTATCAAGTTCATAATCATAATTTCATAGTTCATTAGTAGAAATCAAAGTATAAGCATCGGTCCATATGAAATAAATTATACACCATGTATTTAAGTCAAATCATACATAATAAAGTATAAAATCAACAATTGAATCATAATAAATTGGACACATGAAGATTGACATGAAACCCCATAAGAATTAGGTGAAATTGACATTGGAGATTAAAACCCTTTTGGGACCCAATTGATGAATGGTTATCCATTGGTGAATTCCCACATACCTTGATATCAAAGCCTAGCAGAGCAATAGAGGGAGAAAACCTTAAAGATTAAAACCCTAGCTTTTCTTCCTAGAGCTTGAGAGAGAATTGGAGAGGATGGACATGAGAATTGGATTTTGAGAGAATGAGAGGATTTGAGTTGTTTTAGGAATTGAAAATTAGTTACGGGGCTTAGAAATAGGATCGAAACGACAATGTATAGGCATTGAGTGCATAAGAAAAGACCCAAATACCCTTATGAATTAACTGTCAGACATACCTACGATTAGGGGTCTACGGTTTGTAGGGCGGACTGCGTTCTGTCCTTTCAAACCATAGATCCTCAACTGTAGCTTGAAAATTTGAATAAGTCCTACGACTCTTCATCTGGTCTACAGTCCGTAGACCTCACAGGACCAATTTTTTTACCTAAGTCTAGTCTTAATTCTACAAGACCCTTCTACGACTCATAACCAAGACTATGAATCGTAGTCTTTAACCGTAAATCACTTATCCTCCAAAATCCATAAGTACATAAACATCCTACAGATACCACCTACAGTTCATAGTCCATTCGACGGCTCATCTTGTCAAATCGTAACTCATCATCAGAGACTTTGAAATTTCTTAAAATTCAAACAAGGTCCTACAAAACCCATCCTACGACCCGTAGAACTCTCGAAGGTTTGTAGGTCAAGTCGTAGCATCATACTTTCTGCAAATTTTTTCTGAACTTTTCTAACTCGAACTCAACTTCTGATTTCTGAGGTGGTACAATATCTCCCCTTGGGAACATTCATCCTAGAATGGGACTAAGGTTAGTATAAATAGAGTAGGAGAGAAACTAACAACCCAACGTGAATGCAAATCTCATCATAATGCACATAAACATTGCTAAAGGTGTGATCATTGGTAGGTTTGTAATAAGAAGAGAGTTTATCTTCTTGCAGAGTTGCTACAACAGTTAGAGTTACCTGTTGAGTTAAGGTACTAGAGTTAGTCTCTTAGATTATAAAATTGCAATCTGAAATCGCTCTTTGAAGTTAGTGAAAGTTATTGAAAATCTTACACAATGTAGATCATGATTTTTAATTCCCTTAAGTAAGAAAATTTTCCATGAAAAATCATATGTTTTTTACTTTTTGTCCTTGAAATAATTGTTAGTACATAGTTTCTTTCCATTGGTATTAGAGCTTGTCTTTTTATCAAAGGTTAACACCTTGAAAAAGATCATATGGCTGGATTCCAACTCTTTTTTGTATCTACTGTCTTTATTCCTTCTAGATACACTACACTTTAGCACTAGACTTGTATTTGGATAATAGATGGTCTTTCAATTTAATTTTGTCATCAATCTTGGAGATTACTTAGTGATCAAAGTCATATCCTTTATTACATCTGAACTCTTAACTAAATATTATTATATCACTTAAAAATTGTTATTTATCTTTAATTTTAATAAAATCATCAAATACTATTAAATAAATATATTTTCAGGAAAAATTAATTTTCAGTTTCCTTTCAAACAGCCAAAAGTGCTTTTTCAGGGAAACTGAACCGAAATAGTTTTCTATTTTGGATAAAGTTTAAAGAATGTAAGAATTCTCATAGATATAGAACTATAAGGGCTTCCTTTTGTTGGAAAAATAAGTTCGTGGTGAAGTAAAAGAGTTGGTGAACTCCATATCAGTATCATGATAAAGGTATTTTCCGTAAGATTTTCAACACCTTTTACTCTTCATAAGAATAGTTATATAAATACAACATTAGCATTATTTATTTAAGGTGATTCCATATAATATACACATAAATCATAACAAGGAACACATTATTTTTAATTATTAGGTAGCTCATATGCTAAAGAGTAACCACTAAGTCACTCTTTTCTTCAATTCACTTTTGAACAATCAACATCCTTGCCAATTTTGAAAGGAAGGTTGGCATCACATAGCTCAGGGATACTAGCCAGACGGTTCACTTGTTTTTCAGTGAAGGCTAAACCCTTCATGCACGAGCACGCACTTTGACGGTCTGCACTGATAGTTATATTAGATATGAGAGATTTAAGCTCATTACAACATTCTGAAGGAAAACTTTCACCAAACAATGCATACGTATGGCAATATGGATGCATGATTTTGTGTACGGTAACACATGTGATCGCCACCGCCTTAGCCGGTGGTGGTGTCACCACCATAGGAGGACAGAAAGAATTGATTTCTTGCTCATAAGCATTGTAGAGTCACTAACCTTTGTAGGAATTATATTATTAGTAGAGTGATCAAAGAATTCTTCTTCAAAGTGTATTTGAGGATTTTTGCCAAGAAAATGTCTATATTTATATACAAGTCTATGTAAATGTGCTTCACACGTTATTTCCTATCAACCTCAATCTTCATAGAAAATATATTATTATTTATAATTACATATATACATTTATTTTTTATAATTTACCTAAATCTCATAGTGTTGAGAGCTAATTACATTATTTCCCTACTCTTTTCCAAATTACAGAAATCCCTTAAAATTATGAATTTCGGATACATCACTAGAATTCCGGATACATTAGCAGACATTTGGATACATAGGTGTGGGATGTATCCGAGAGTGGAGGGATGTATCAGAGAGGGGATAGGACATCCGAATACATCACTGGACTTTCAGATACATCAGCAGACATCCAGATACATATAGGTGTGATATGTATTCGAGAGGGGAGGGATGTATCAGAGATGAGAGGGATGTATCCGAGAGGGGGATTAGGATGTAACAACGATAAAAGAGTGATGTATCCGAGAAATAATTTTTGATTTTTTTAAAAAATGATAAGAAATTTTAGAGATTATGATAAAAATAAGATACGTATTTAGGTAATTTTTCCTTTATTTTTTCTAAAAAGGATTTAGGTGAACACCCTCACTCCTCGGTCCCTTGGATCCACCCCTATCATTAACCAGCCCCACTTGAAATAATAATCTAAAACCTAACACCAAGAAAAAGGTTGCTAAATATAATTAATTAAATACTATTATCAGGAAGTTAAAATGAAAATGCAAACCACGTTAAGTTTTGTGGCTAGGAAATCAATTTTTTCAGCTATAATATCATACCTAGGGGTGAATCTAGTAGAGAGCTAGTATTCACTCGAACCTTCTTAGTAAAAAATAACATCAGTTAAGAAAGTTTAAATCTCATTTTGAGATTTAACGCTTGATAAAAATTTTAAATCCCCTACTAATAATACAATGAGGCTACAAATATATATAAATATACGTATAGTGGTGGAATCAGACATTTTACAAAGAATAGGGAGACTTTTAAAGACTGATTGACAAAAAATTTAGTGAGTTCACATTCAAGATACACTTAGATGTATGTAATTTACTACCAAATACAATGTATCTAGAACAAATTACACCTAATTTTTAACCTCAAATATCTTGAGATACATGTATATATCAAAAGTCATTTTTATCTTTAAAACTTCAAAACCAACCAAACAACGTTAGAACGGAACAATATTATGTTCTTATTTTCATATATATGTTGATTCATGAATGATAATGGCCATTAATTTCTTAGAGCATATAAATATAGATGGATTAATCTTAAACCTAACAAGAAGAAAAAAGTTGCTAAATGTAAATACTATTGCGATGGACTCCCAAATTCAAATTTCGTGGCGAAGAAATTAATAAAATAGATACCTACAAATTAAAAGAGGGAGACGTAAACCAAACCTCCGATCCTAATGATTTGAATTGCTATTTTTTTATACTTGTATGCTATTTTCTTTACTTAATTGTATTGCCTATGTTGTACTTTCCTTTTTGTGCCGTGACTCATATTATATATTCAGATGATTTAATAGCTCCATGACTTTGTTTATTTTGGGTTGTATGAACAGATTCTGTTACTTTTGATATACGCTTCTGTACTTATTATCTAATGCGAATTATATTACTTATTAGTTTTTCTTTTGGGATAAATCATAATTACTCCTTAACTATATGCGAAATTTCAACGACACACCTTAACTATACATGAGTCCTAAGCCCTATTACCCCTGAATCATTTTGGACCATGTTTTATGAAATTTATTTGGATTGATAGAAAAATGAAATTGATAGTAGATATTGAATCTGGTGGTAGTGAAGGGTTAAGTTTGGTGGTGGATTATAATTTTCATGGTGATTGTTATGAGTTTTAATGGTCAAAATAAGTGGGTTTAGTGGTTATGGAGCGGCTGTTGATACTGAAGAAGGAATCAAATGATATGAAATTTTATATTATTTTTTTAGATTTGATTATTTATTGACGTGGTGCTGGCATAATGAAGACTTGGAGGCGAGTGTAAAACACCTCCTATCATGTGAGTGGCTATATAGGTTTTGGTTGTGTTAAGTGTGTGTTTATTACACTTTAAAATAATTCAGGAGGTAATCGGACTCATGTATATTTAAAATATGTCGCTGGAATTTTGTATATAATTGAGGGGGGTACTTGTGCCTTTTCCCCTTTTCTTTCTTTATTATTTGTTATTCGTATGTCATAACTTAGAGGGTTCACTTTATTGACTGTAGCTCGTTAAGTTTCCTATCGTGGTCTAGGTACAAAATTTGGATCATGACAATTATATTTCAACAAAGTAATAGTCCCTTTCTTTGTAAAGGGTGATTGATCATAAAGTTATATTGATTATTTTGGGAGTCGTATTGAGCACTGAACTAGGTATAGCGGCGTAACCAGAAAATTCACGAAGGGTGTTCAGGAATTGTACGAGTATATATTTTTTTTGGATTAATGAGTGCACTAGAAATTTTTAAATTAAACTACACAATATACATGAAAATTTTAAAATTAAACTACGTAATATACATGAATATTTTTGAAAAAAGAGGCTTAAAACTACTGCTAGCAAGATTTGAACTCACAGACGCTTAAAGGCTTGGCTCTTTCAAGGCACGTAAAATCACTAGGCAACAACATCTTGTTGTGTCAAGGGTGTCCAGAATACGTTATTTAACCACTTAGTACATTGTTTTACTTTAATATACGGCATAATTTTCCGACAAAAGGTGTTCAACTGGACACCCTAACACCAATATAGCCACGCCCCCGATTGGGTAAGAGTCTATTATAACTCAAAAGTCCCATAAAACTACGTAGTTAGCGTAGGATAGGATAGCACTGATTCTTCGTGCGACTCCTCACTGCCTCTGAGAATGCCTATTAGATGGATCCATGGCTACAAAATCATCCTATACCCAGCAAGGTATGGGATGACCCTTGCAACGTGGGTGAAACATTGTATCATTGCTAGACTCATAGTAATGGTTGTTGGTTAGAGAAACTCCCCACAAAGTAAAATATATTATTTTCATATTTCTTTTATTGCATATCATTGTAGGGTTTAAATGGTTTTCACTACATGCTCATGTACTGATTCAGTTGAGTGGCTTTCAGTCATTCAGTGAAGTTATTTTTCTATTCAGCCATATTACATACCCCTACATTCAATGTACTGATGTTATTAGACCTATATCTTATTATGATGCAGATACAGGTGTTCAGGATCATGAACAAGCATTTTGTTGAGATGACTTTGCACTTCAGATAGCTTAGGTGAACCTCTTTGCATTCCGGGGACTTCACATTTATTTTCTAGTCAGTTGTCTTGAGATGTTGTGGGTCTTGTCCCGACATCCATCTTGAGTAATAGAGGCATCATAGATACATAGAGTTGAGGAGTCTTTCAGTAGTTACTTTTCCTTGAAATATTTTTGCAAACTATTATACTTATATTATTGAGTATTTTACAGACAGTTTGAGTTAAGTTTTTACTTTGAGTCTAAATATTCAAAAAAATTTATTTTTATGCATTTTATCACTTGAGTAAGTCTTTCGCTAAGTAGTCAGCCAGGCCAAGGGTTTGCTTGGGAACCAGCAATGATTCTCAAGTGTCGGCCACGTCCAGGGTGTAGGCTCGAGCGTGACATTTAGTAAATAATAAATTTGATCATCAAGGCAATAAACCTAAATTAGCCTTGAATTAAGAAATTTTAAAAAAATTATGTGTAAGAATGACTAAATATACCTCTTAAGTTTAAGTGCGAAGGATCAAAATATCCATGTGTGTTTATATATATATATATATATATATATATATATAAAGTAAAGTTGATTATTTCTCTTCAATCAGTCGAAAAGAATATATATCTAAATCATTTATATAGTAACATGAATATTAATAAGCCAAAAAATCTATTTATTTTAAATTGTATTATTCAGAGGTATATTTAAACCTTTTAAATAAAAGATTTCCATAGATAGAACTATAAGGGTTCCATTTATTCTTCATCAAGATCACTAAACACATTAGTTTTATTCAGTATATACTTTTAGAAGGAGTGACCTCATTTTCTTCAAAGAACCTTTGAGCAATCAACATCCTTGCTAATTTTGAAAGGAAACTTGATTCCACATTTCTCAGGGATATGAAGGACTTACAACATTCTTCGGATACATTTCCACCATACGTTACATAATTAAGACACGGTATTGCACTATCGTTTACCGTGTCACATGTGATCGAATTCGCCTTAGTCGATGGCGGTGTCACCACCATGTAAATGAGGAGCAAAAATAGAAGTAGTTTCTTCATCATTAGTGTTGTAGAGTCAATATTCATTGTAGGGATTGGTAATTGAGTGATCAAAGAGTTTTTGAATGTATTGAAGGAACTTTGGCAAGGGAATCTATTTATATAGAGGTAGTACCTCAAAAAAAAATCCTATATTATTTATATTTTATTAGTTTAATACCTAAACTATGGAGAGTTGTGATTATTACCCTCCTAAAGTATATATGACATTTTCTATCTAAAATCCCATACAATGTCAAGTGACATTGAAATTGGTCTTACTCTCCTTGTAGGTTAAAATGCTTGATTTTAAGATGTATGTCAAGATTAAAAAACTTGATTTTAAATTATATTAAGATTCGAATATTATATAATTATGAATGTTTCTTTTCACAACATTTAAATGTATAATACTTGTCTTTATTTTAAATTAATAAATATAAAATACTAATTAGTTTATCACTATATCAAAATCATCAATGTTTATAGTGGAGTAGTAAGTACTCCTCTTGAAGGCAAGTAAACAACGAAAAAATTGGACATATATCCTTTTTTTAATTGGTCTATTTACAATTATTTAGTACACTTAATTGTTGACATTAAAATTTATATATATATATATATATATATATATATATATATATATATATATATATATATATATATATATATATATTTGTATTTGTATTTCTTTCTTTGTAAAATATTTAGTTCCCTCCTCACTTTACACTTTTTTATTTTTTTCTCTTTCATTAACTTTTATCTTTTTACTTTTGAATTATTTTTGAAAAATTATGTGTAACTTTTTAAATAATAATAATTTATTTTCTTACAAATATCCTTTAATTTTGACATTTTTATTTGTTTATTGTCTTATTTAATTTCTTCACTTATTTTGATATCCGTCCGGAATTAACTTATTTTAAATACACGACATGTAGAATTAAATTTGAAATCAAATCAAAAGGAGAGACCAAGAAAATAAATAAAATAAATAGAAAAAAAAAAAGAGAAAACAATGAATGAACTTGAAAAAATGAAAAAAAAAATAAAATAAGAAGTTTAAATACATGGCAAAAAAGTTTTTAAAAAATTATGTGTATTAACTTAGTTTAAAAAAAGTTTAAATACAACGCAACTAACATTATCTGGTTGAAGTTGCCACATCAACACAAAAAGTGTAAGAAAATACAAAAAAATTGAGTTCAAACTTCAAAGGGGTAATAAGACTCGAGTTAAGTTAAAGTGTACCGTTGGAATTTCGGTCATAGTTTAGGGGGTACTTATACATTTTTCGCTTCTTTAGTGTAAAAATATGAGGGAAAAAAGTGTGAATGAAAAAAGAAAAAAAAGTAAGGAAAAAATTGAAATTAATTATTTTTCTAATATAATGTAATTTATATTTTGTATTTGTGAAAAAATATGGGGTATATATGATAAATTTTAGGAAAAACTACACAATTAGACACTTCACTACCATATATATACTATTATTACCTATACTTACAAAATATTATGTATCTTACCACTAATAAGAGTTTCCTATCATATATTGAGGAAGATACACTTACATCTAATGTGCAACCAAATATACTAAAATAGGGAGAAATACGAGTGAGATTCATTTTGTATCGCAGATACATGCATATGAATCACACTATCATACTAGCTAGATACATGTATATGTATTTATCAGTGTAATTCACATGTATCTAGGATATCAGTTACATAGGAGAGTTACGGGCGAGATGGGAGAGAGGCGAGGGGGAGGGAGGCGACCAAGATTTTTTATGTATCCCATATATATGTGAATCCATTTAGATATAATGTATCTAGAACAAATTACACCTAATTTTTGACCTCATGTATCTCGATACATGTGTATATCAAAAGCCCTTTTTCATCTTTTAAACTTCAAAACCAACCAAACAACGTTAAAAGGGAACAATATTATGTTCTTATTTTCATATATATGTTGATTCATGAATGATAATGGCCATAAATTTCTTAAGAGCATATAGATATAGATGGATTAATCTTGAACCTAACCAGAAGAAAAAAGTTGCTAAATGTAAATACTTTTGCAATGAGGCTAAAACAGTAGCTATTACTAGGAAGTTAATAAAATGAACTCCCAAATCCCAAAATTAGAGGGTTCATTTTAAGTTTCCTATCGTGGTCTAGATACAAAATTCGGATCGGGACAATTATATTTCAATTGATCCAAAAGTAGATAGAATCAGTGTAAGCTTGGCCAAAAACCCTACTACATACTATATAATATTGGAAAAATTACTTGGATAGGTAATTTTTAATAAATAATTACTGATTTTAGTAATATTTTTTATTTATTACCATTTATAGCAATACATATCAATATTATGTTAAATTTGTAATATGTATTAAAAGTGAATTATGTATGCAATATATATGTATTATAACTATTTTTTAAAATATATTATGCTTGTTTGGTAAGAAATTGACACATTATATTATAAGTATATTAAAATCCGTAATGAATATATTATTCATCAATTAAACTTGTATTATATGTAAATAATGAATTGTTCTTTGTAATATATATTAAAATTATATTATAAATATATTAAAAGTGATCACGTGAAAAAAATATTATTTCTATAAATGATAATTTTTTTTTAATATAGTATATTTATGTAAGTTTGGGGGGATTTTTGAGGCCACCAAGATATTACACGTGGTTTACAAAAGGTTGTGGAGTTATTAGTGAACACCTCACACGACTAATGCACTAGTTTTGATACTACCTAATTTTGCCAGACTTTTTATGGTAGAGATCTAATGATTGCAACTTGGGGATTGGGGTTGTATTGATGTAGACGGAACAACCAATTGCTTACCTAACAACAACAATATATTCATTACCATCATATACACAAAATTTATCTATGTCTTAACTAAAGAGGTTATTTGTGATAAATCCTCAGCACACAGAAAAATTATTTCAAAGCATGCAGTGATAAATAAAGTGATGAAAGTACAAAAAAACAATAAAAAATAACAAATAGTAATTGAACATAAGCTACAATAAAACATGATAATTTGGGTATAAGGAACAACAGATAGTAAGAGAAACCTAAAGACAAGAAACTATCAGAACAATACTATGACTACTAATATGAATATATAGATCGCAAGACAATGCACTACTACCTACCAACATTTTATCCTCATTTGTGTCCTTTATACTTTTCTATCTAAGGTCATGTCTTTGATAAACTGAAACTGTGTCATGTCCTTTCTAATTACATTTCTCTGATACTTCTTAAACCTACCTCTACCTCTCTTAAAATAATCCATAGTCAACATCTCACACTTCCCCGCTAGGATATTCATACATCTCCTCTTCACATATCCAAACTATCTTGGTTTTTGTTCCCGCATCTTGTCCTCCACCAAAACTAATCTGGCATCTTCATTTGATGTCAATTCAAAACCACCATGTCACCCTTTCTTCTCCTTTTCTCTCTCCACACTGTAACAAACTGAAATCCTCACTATATTAATAAGAGTACTGGTACACTATTATAACTTTAAGATTCGAATTGCAATAATCAAACTACCGAATTACAATGAAAATATTGAAATAACAAGTAACTAAGGATAAAGATAAGAATGGAGATGAGAAACTTAGATTCTAAAATTGGGGATGAGAAACACATAAATGTCTTTGCACATAATTCCTACGATGCCCTCTGAATAGTGATGCCCTGTTCTATTAACGACAACCAACATACCCTCAGTCTGAATCCCAAATTACCCTTTGTAAAGGTCTGGCCTTATTGCTTTTATTGGGCATACTTGGTCCAATATCTATTTGTGAGATATCCTCGTTGATATCCCTATTGGACTGGGGCGGATTCATAACAGCTATCAACTCTATCACCAATTACTTTTACTTCGTCCTTTGAACAATATGCGACTATACACTTACATTAAAATAGTAATTTATATTACATGTTCAATTTCTTTAGCACATTTCCTCTTAGTGGTGTAGGTGGTGATGGTTAAATTTTCTGTTGAATTATGTGGAAGGTTTAATTTACCCTTCATTTAAATTATAAAATAAGACTAAATTTATTTATTTTCGCCTAATTTAGAAATAAATTTGACATGTAGATTTATTAGACTATTATGATTGAATTGTTGTGTATACAAGAAAATGTTACTTTCAATGTGAGCCTATCTCTCCCAATTTGACACATAAATTTACTCGTTAACTATGTTTGTAACATGTTTCCCTTCAAATTTAGTCAAGAGAATAATAACAATAATAATTTTAAGAAATAAAATAGTTGTATGACTTAGTACGTGAGTAATAAGATGCGAGTTTAACTAGAAAAAAAAATATGAGTTTAATCCTAAATTCAAAACTAATCAAAAGATCAAATTTGGGGTTTAATTTAGTGGGTCGGGTTGGGTTTAGATGGTCCATTCGAAATGGGTTATTTCAATTAATAATTTTGATTGATTTGGAAAGTTTATCCAAATAGGGACAAATGTGTTAAGTTTGGTAATAGTAAGAGTACCCTATGAATAACGAGAGATAAATTTAACTAATAAATAAAAGTAAAAAGGGTAATTTTTTGACCCTTGACCCTTATTAAAGCTACTTTCATTTAGAAAAAAAAAAACATGAATATGCTCTGTACTTTTAAAATAATTTAAATATATTGATTGTTACATATTCAATTCAAATATATCCCTTTCGTTATAATTTTTTGGTATACATATAACTTTTTCCTTTATATTTTTGACACAAAATTATCCTTAATTTAGATGGAGAGAGGCAAGCTCCTAGTCAAATGACCTATCCGAATTTTAAAAACTTAATTCTTTTAGAAATTCACCGATTTAATGCATCCCTGATCCAACAATAAAATTAATTGTTTTCAACAAAGCATCCTTAGATTTATAAAAGCAAACAGTTTTAACCCCTTTAGTTCCCCTCTTAGAAATAGACACTTTGAGTTGGTTATACACTAGTCACGTAATTTCTCCCATACTTTGTGAAGTTCGACTGCAATTTAGTTTTGTTCTATATTTGATAATGATCACTTATACCTTTTACAATGTAATTTGGATATAACAGTACTCTTTTTTTTTGGTAAGGTTTTTCTCCCACTGGATTATTCTGTAACAGTTTTAACGATACATTCAAAATGTGTATTATTAAAAATTTATATTTTTTCTCTTCACTAGAATTTTTCGTAGTTAATTTTTTTAAAAAGGTTTTAGCCAGACACACTATAATATACTAAACACTCTAAAAAGAATCAACACTCTAATAAAAAATAATATTTCAAACATTTTCAATTCTTGAATTCGCCTCAGAAACTAACTATATAAGTAATAATGTCCCTTTTCTGCTTTCATATTGTATAAGTAATTTGAGGTGATCCCCTCAAATAAACGTTAATTTACACATAAACCCATAAACAAACAAAATAATTACTTTTAAATTTTTATATAACTGATATGTCATATATATATAAGTCACTATTTTTTTGTTCATAGATCAACCTCTTTTTTTTTCATTTCACCTTTGAGCAGTCAACATCACGGCTAATCTTAAAAGGAACATTGACACCACATTTTCCGGGGAGACTAGCGGCACGATCAACTTGTTCATCCGTTGCGGCCGTGGCGAGATTCTTCACGCATGAGCATGCCATCTGGCGAGCTTCGATGGTAATTGCATTAGTAATAAGCGATTTAAGCCCGTTGCAACATTCTGTTGGTACATTTCCACCAACTAACACATAATTAAGGCACGGTTTCAAGTCATTGAATACCGTGTCACATGTTATCACCGCCCTAGCTTGTGGCGGTGACAACACCAAGCAAATGAGGAGGAAAGAAAGAAGGAATTTCTTGCTTAGCAGACTGGCCATTGTGAGTGGGGGAATGAATTGGAAAGTCTTTGGCAAAAGAATGTATTTATATAGGGTGAAATATATTATACATGTCAATTAATTTTTTAAAATACCTATTTTAGGCAACATTATTAATCTTTATAGTTTTTTTTTTACTTAAAAACATATTCAGAAGAAGAAAAAAAAAGTCCATGTAGCAAAATTTACCTATATAAAATAATATTATTATCGAGATTAAAAAAAAAAAGGAGTAAAAAGTGTTAATTGAATATATAAGTCAATAATGTTCTATGATGAAATAGAAGAGAAGAATAAGACAATTTAATTTTATTATTAATAATCAGAAATCTAATATCTATTTACATTTTACACACAAAATAATATAAAAAGATATTGCATAGATGGGTGTAGGGGTGTTCACGGATCGATTGAATCGGTTATTGATTAAAATCACAATCAAATCAAATCAATTTAATTGTTTTTTTAAAATTATCAAAACCAAGCTAAATAATATATATATATATATATATATATATATATATACACACACACACACACACATTTATCGACTTGGTTGTTATCGATTTCAATTCGATTTGGTTAAGTTATTAATATGCACAAAAAAAAAAAAACAATCCATTCAAAACAAAAAATAGTTAGAACGACTAACATTATAGAACTTTCAATCACTAAATTTATTGTGAATAAAGCTTTAAAAACTCACCACTTTGGCCTAGAAGGAAGAGACAATGACATTCCTAGTCCCACAAAAAATTATCATAGACACTCATATATATGAAACCAATAAGATAAATGTTCTCACCTTGAATGTTTTTGACTTTGCTTTCCTAAATAAATTTAGAAGAAAACATATATGTAAGATATTGAAAATTATTTATAAAAATAATATATATTATGCATGTATAATAATAAAATATATGTATATAACTTATCAGTTCGGTTATTTCTTCATTTTTTTTTAACAAAATCAAACTCAAATAAAATACTCTCCATTTTTAAGAATCTAAAACCAAATTATATCCAAATAAAATTGATTTGTTTAATTATTTTGATTCGATTTATCAGTTTGGGTCGATTTTTATTCAAATTGTGAACACCTCTAAATGGGTGAGTGAAATATTCAAGCTGAAAATAAACATTGCATGAGATAAAAGGGGAGATTGTTTTAGCCTTTCATTCTATGCAATCATATGTGTTGGTCTAATTAGATCATTAGGGAGATATCGTATTCAAAAGTGTATTACCTTACTTAGTATTTTTAATTTCAGTTAGAGTTTTTCCAGGATTATTATGATCTATAGCTGGTTCTTTTGATTTTATTTTATTCATTTGATTTGACTCATCCAGATTTTAATGCTTAAAGTAATATACATATATAACAATTTACTTCCGAAAGAATTTTACTATAGTTTTTGTGGATGTTTCATTTTATTTGATTTTATTTTTGTTCTAAATCAGGAGCACCATATTAACAATATTGTCTAAATTAGGACATTTAACTAAATTATCAGAGCATTGCCTTATTTAGGATTTAGATTGTCACGATCCAACTCATCAGGCCGTGCTGACACCAACTCTAACATCTAGATAGGAGAATATTTACCACCAAATTTTAACACGGACATTGCGGAAATAAATAAGAATTTCCCTAACAAATTGCATGCATAACCATGAACTAGAGTATAGAAACATCATTTTTTATAACACCTGAAAAGAAACTCTTCCTAAGGAACTAGTCTACATAGGTATAAGAGCGACTAAGGAGACACAATGACTAAAAGAAAATATTACGACATAGCTTTCACCATGAGAAAAGAGGAGTAGAAACTATCGGAGATCACTATCATCATCACTTATGAAACATCACCGATTCCTGTAACCAGACTATGCCAAGTGGCATAACAAGAGTAGTATCAGTACAAACAACACTCACTTGTAAGCATCCTCGGTTGATTTGAACCTACTACAAAATATCATTCAAATGATCAGAAACACGAACTTAAATAATAAACTAAGACCCTGGATCACCATTTACCATGCCTATCTATTTCGTTGGGTTTTAGACTTAGCATCGAAAGGGCTTTCAGGTGGAGGCTCAAATATGATAGTCTCTAGTAGCAAACTCTAGTTCCAAACTATGTGCCCTCGTAGATGTCTTAAATGACCTAGCAAGTGGATCAATTTTAGCAAATGATGATAGGTACAAATTTTATGTTGGCAAATAGTTTCTCCTTCTTTTGGTATGAGAGATATACCGGATTCCATGATATAGCTTTCATGGTCTTATGGTATAATGACTAGGTTTTCTCCAAAGCTTTTCTTAATAACCTTGACCATGTTTTCATGATTTTCATTTCATCTTTTCTTTAAAGCTTTTAATGTTCAATAATGATCACGCCTACACGTTTTAAGTTATTAATGTTATCATGCCTATTTTTATGCATATTGTCTCATACTTAGTACATTTCACGTAATAATGCATACTTGTGCCTACATTATTTCACTAATGTAGGGTCCGACGCTGCTATTCCCCATACGTGTGGCTAGTTGATTCTTTTGGGCATTTTAAGATTGGTGAGTCCTCATGATCCGAGGGCCAAGAGTCTTTGTATGTGATGTATGGGTTATGTCTCAATCACTTTCCTTATGATGTAATAGATGACTTTGAGACTTATGTTTAGACTTCTATTTTTGTCAGACTCTTTTGTATGAAATGTTATCTTTTAAACTTTTTTGTTTCTATTATCTTGTATGATGTATGCTAAGTGGCTTGTGTAGGGTCTCTCGGGGTCTTATACGACATGTAAGGTCTAGGGTGTGCTTTGAATCGTAACATGAACTCTTGCTTGGATTGGTTGTGTAATTGTACCTTTCTATGGATGATAATATGAATATGACTAATGACTATTCTGTGGGATTTTACTTAGCACTGAGTGGTCTTTTGGGATGAAGGTTTTTGTGTAGCGTTTATGGACCTTTAGTAACAATCCCTAAGTTTCATAACTTTGTGACACCATAGGATTGTCTCAGATAGACATTAGTTAGTGGATCCACTTTAGCTTAGACTCATGGTTCTTACCTTGACAAGTGAGGACATCTCGGCGTGGAATACACACCGGATTCCATGTTATAGCTCACATGATCTATGTCGGTTATATGGTAAGCTTCTCACAATAATGAACTAAGGTTACTTTTAAAGTATCTCATAAGTGTTTTAAAGATATTGTGGTTCCATTGATCGTGATTATGACTTATGTTTTCTAATCCTTTTATGTTATGATTTAGCTTGGTCATTGCATGTCATGTAAATTCCTTTTTAGCATGATTTTATAACTCTTATGCATTGCTATCATACTTAATAAATTTCATGTACTAATGCATACTTATGCCTACATTTGTTTCGCTAACGTAGGGTCTGACGCTCCTATTCCCCACACTCGTGGCTAGTTTATACTTTTGGGCATTTGAAGATTGGTGAGTCCTCATGATCCAAGGGCTGAGAGTCTTTTATTGCTTTCATGTCAGTTCCATTTCCAGACTTTGTACGCGGTGTATGGTTACATCCCAACTACTTCTTTTGAGTTAGTAGATGGCTTGTTGAGACTTGTGTTAGACTTCTGCTTTGTCAAACTCTTTTATGATATAAAATTGTTTCTTTTGAAATCTTTATTTCTATTATCTAGTATGATATATGCTAAGTCGCTTGTATAAGGCCTTTCGGGGTTCTATACATCATGTTACACCTAGGGTGTACTTTGGATCGTGACAATTTGTAACATTTTACTCTTTTATTTAGTCAAGGTAATAATAATTACAACAAAATTTTTTTAAAAAGAAAACAAAAACAATAATAATAATAATAATAATAATAAGGGAAAATGCATAAGTACCCCCAACTTATACCCGAAATCTCATAGACACACTTATACTATACTAAGGTCCTATTACCCCCCCCCCCCGAACTTATTTTATAAATAATTTTCTACCCCTTTTCGGCCTACGTGGCACTATCTTCTGGGCCCAACGCGTGTTGACAATTTTTTCAAACTATCTGGTTGATAGTGTCACGTAGGCCGAAAAGGGGTAGAAAATTATTTATAAAATACGTTTAGGGGGGGTAATAGGACCTTAGTATAGTATAAGTGTATCTCTGGAATTTCGGGCATAGGTTGAGGGGGTACTTATGCATTTTCCCTAATAATAACAATAACAATAATAATTTGATTTGCCCGTATGGTCATGCGATATGAAATTATGATTTGAAATCATGACATGAAATCATGAGATGCAGTTGAAGTTTTGTTTGGACATGCGATTTGGACCTTTTATGTTGTATGCTTTTCATAAACATAAAAACCACATGAGTTGTAAAACTATTAAAATTGTCTGAATTCTTTATACAATCTTACCAAATAAACAAAAGTTTTAAAAAATCTCATAATACACTATCACAAAGATATTCTTAAAAAATAATAATAATATTTATTGATCAAGCTTTAATTCATTAAAAAAAATTAAACATATATACGTTGTGGTGTACTAGTCTTTAACATAGTCCTCTCACATAATACGGATAATTTTCTCACGTTGAACATTCATTTTTCGTTCATATGACTAAAAAAAGAACCAACATTGTTAATTTGAGTCATTTGTTGGTAAATAAATTTGATAAAAATTAATGAATTTGGTGAATATAGATGGTAAGTAGAAATTGATTTGAAGTAATAATAAATTCTATGTTAGTGAGGATAATCATTATATGAGATGTAAATGGTTTAAAAAGTAATGATATGAATTATAAATTTTATTTACATATGAAATAAATGGTTAGTAGATATAAATGTGCAATTGTTTTTACAGAATATAAACTTATGGATCAATTTTTGTATTTGAAAAATCTCAAATCATGACTTGAAATTCATAATCATGATTTTATGGGATTTCATCTCATGAGATGAAATCAGCGTGAAATCGCATGTCCAAACGGTGATTTTTTCTCATGATTTCATATCACGATTTCATATCGCATGTCCAAACGCCTACTTAGTAGGTGACTAAAAAGATGTGAATTTAACTGGGGGGAAAACGTGAGATCAGTCCTAAATCCAAAAGTACTCAAAAGATCAGATTTGGGTTTTAGTAGGCGTTTGGATATGAGATTTCATATCGCGATATGAAACCATGAGATGAAATCAGCGTTTGGACATGCGATTTCAAGCTGAGTTAATCTCATGATTTAATATCATGAGCTCAAATTCTCCAAAAAACATGATTTGGAAATTTAAAATCATGATTTGAAAATTTTCAAACACAAAATTGACCAACAAGTTTATACTTTGTAAAAAAAAAAACTCTCACATTTATATCTACAACCATTTATTTTATATATAAATAAAATTAAAAAATTCATACATTACTTTTTAAACCATTTATATCTCATATAATAATTATTCTCACCAATACAAAATTTCGTAATTCAAATCAATTCTACTATATCATTTATATTCATCAAATTCATTATTTTTTATCTATTTTATTTACCAACTTATGTTCAATTTTATTTTCTTATTGAATTAAAAAAATATTGGGATAAGGCACAAGTACCCGCCCCCCCTCCCAAGACTATGACCGAAATCTCAAAGACACACGTTAACCCCCCCCCCCCCAAAAAAAACTCAAATTTTTTGTAATTTTATACACTATTTGGCTTACGTGGCACACTCAGTGACTTCACGTAGTTGAGGCGTGTGGGAGATGCTTGGATGCCACGTAAGACAAAAAGGTGTACAAAATTACAAAAAAATGGATTGGTAATAGGGCCTTAGTTTAGTTAAGGTGTGTCTTTGAAATTTCGGTCATAGTCTAAAGGAGTACTTGTGTCCTATCCCAAAAATATTCAATTAAAGTTTAATCAACAAATTGTATTTTTTTTAGAATAATTTTGCGATCATGTATTATACGACTTTATATACTTATGCTTACTTGATAAGATTGTATAAAGAACTAGACAAAACGAACTTTTAATATTTATGAGAAAACATACAATATAAAAAAAGCAAATTGCATGTCCAAATAAAATTTTAACTTCATCTCATTATTTCATATTATGATTTCATATCGTATGATCAAACGAACCCTTAGTTTTGTGGGTCGGTAGGGTTTTGATGGTATCTTTCCGAATTGGGTTATTTCAATTAATAATTTTAGTCAATCTGGGAATGTTATCCAAATAGAAACAAATGTCTTAAGTTTGGTAACTATAGGAGTATTATTAGTCCGATGGTGTAATGAGAGATAAATTTAACTAAATAAATGCAAGTAAAAGGTATTGTAAAACTAAAGCAATAAGATAAGGATACTAAAGATAAGAACAATACAAATTGAGAGACAAGAGATAAAAGTGAGAGTTATTCTTATTCTTCCAAGTATTCAAGTGTTTACAATATGAATTCTTATGCCTCTATTTAAAATATTATATAGAAGCATACAAAAGGTTAGTCATAAACATGACATTAATCATGAATATAATGGAAAAGGTTATGGAGATGTAAGGTTATAAAAATAATGATTTTAAGGTTGAGGTTATCTTCGTAATGAAGGAAAGTAATGAAAATAATTAGTGAGAGTAACTTCTTAGTGTTGTGGACATCCACACTATAATATTTTATAACAAAAGGGTATTATTTTTTTACCCTTGTCCCTTGTTAAAGCTACTTTCATTTTTTTGAAAAAAAGGCAAATATATTATGTACTTTTAAAATATCCCTCCGCCCCATATTATATGTCACATTTTTCATTTGCACTTACATTAAGAAATAAGGTAATTTTACCCTTATGCCCTTATTTAATGTTTGCTTAAGACAACTGTGTAATAAATGATGAATATGTTAGATTTCAAAAATATAAATACATTTGCATGACTATTTAAATTTTAGAGTTTATTTTTGGAGCCAAATTTTTTCACCAATTGATCCAAAAAAATTTTAAAAATCAAGTTTTTTCCACCTCAATTTTCCTATATATTTTGTGTAAAATGTTTTTTTATATTTTTATATATAAATTCTTAAAGCAAACATGACAACATCACAAAATATTCAAATTCCATTACTTCAAAATGATCTAAATTTTCCTGCTGACGCATATTAAAGAAGATTCGAATACAAATATTGGTTTGTTGTTTTGTTTAAAATTTTGATTCGTATTTTAATTGTTTTATTTATATTTTTATACTTAATTCATTTTTACAGATTTTATAGAATAAGTAGTGAATAAAGAAAGTAGTTAATTAATGAATGAAGCACTCTCCCAATGAAATTAATTACTTGTAGCTTTCCTAGGTTAGTCAAAGTAAATACATTTTCAAGATTAATTAATTAATCTATCAAGGGTATAATGGGTAAAACATGGTAATTTATGCATAAATTTTATAAAATGGCATATATTGTGGTCCAGCTATTTTTAGAAAGGGATGACATATAATATGGGACGGAGGGAGTAGTTTTTTTTTTTTTTTTTTTTTTGGTTTTACCACTCTCCCTAACAAAGGTGACTCGGTACCCAAGAAGACTCAAACCCGAGACCTCTTGGTTAAGGATGAAGAAGTACTTATCACTTCACCACAACCCTTATTGGTTATTTTTAAAATAGTTTAAATGTATTGATCATTATATATCCGATTTATATATATCCCCCCACCCCCACCCCTCTTTATATTATTTTTCTCTTTCACTAGAATTTATCATATTTTTAGTAAGGTTTTAACAAAGAGTACACACAAACAAGAATCATTTTTCAAATATTTTCAATTCGCCTCTAAAACGAGAATTATAAGGTTATAATGTCCCTTTTCTTCTTTCATATTGTATAATTAACTTGAGGTGATCCCCTCAAATAAACATTAATTTACACATAAATCCACAAACAAACAAACAAAATAATTACTTTTACATTTTTATATAATTGAAATGTCATCATATAATAAGTTACTATGTATTTTGTTCATAGATCAACCTCTTTTTTCTTTTCACCTTTGTGCAATCAACATCACGGCTAATCTTAAAAGGAAATTTGATACCACATTTTCCGGGGATACTAGCGACACGATCAACTTGTTCATCCGTTGCGGCAGTGGCGAGATTCTTCACGCACGAGCATGCGCTCTGGCGATCTACCGTGGTAATTGCATTAATAATAAGAGATTTAAGCTCGTTGCAACATTCTATTGGTACATTTCCACTAACTAACACATAACTAAGGCACGGTTTCAAGTCGTTGGATACCGTATCACATGTTATCACCGCCCTAGTTTGAAATGGTGACAACACCAAGCAAATGAGGAGGAAAGTGTTGAGATAAATATTATTATTATCCAATTGTAATTAGACTAGCTGGCAGATTAGTCGTGTGGTTAGTTGGTTAGTCTTTCCGTTAGTTAGTTAGTTAGTTAGGCTTTGGGTATTATGCATCAAGAAGTTAGTTAGCTAAGGTTCTAGAAATTTCTTACATTGTTGTATATATAGAGTGTAATCAACATGAAGTAATTCAGTTTTTCATTTTCCCCAATTCACACAGTTTGCTCCTCTTGTTCTCATCTCGAATTTCAGCTTTCCATGCTCATCAATGGAGGAATGATCTTCTCCAGCTTTGTTTGTCTCAATATGGTATTAGAGCAATAAGGCTTTCTTCATCTTTCTCGATCGTTTTTTTCTCTCTATTTTCAAATTCATCTGCATTTTCTCTTCGTTTCTTCAGTAGCTCAATATCAAACATATCATGGAGTCAACTGGTACTCAGGAGGGGACTTCCACTGGCAATCAGTTGCTAGCTCATGTTGTCTAAGATCTGACCAATGCATTTTACATTCATCCTTCTGAAAGTGTAGGATCCACAATTTTTCCAGTCTTTTTTGATGGATCTGGGTATCGTTCATGGAGGAGAGTTGTTCTTTGAGGATTATTTGTGAAGAACAAAACTGGTTTCATAAATGGCAAAATACAGAAACCACATCTAGATTCACCCAATTTCGCTCAATGAGAAAGATGTGATGATATGGTGACTTTTTGGATCTTAAATTCTCTGTCCAAAGACCTCAGAGATAGCCTGCAGTACGTTGATAATGCCAGGGAACTTTGGGATGAATTGGAAGATAGGTATGATCAAACTAATGGGGCAAAACTGTATCAGCTTCAACAAGAAATTAATGATCTCAGTAAGGGAAATTTAGTTATCACTGGATATTACACCAAGATCCGGAAGCTGTGGGAAGAACTCAACACTTTGGACACTAATTCACCATGCGCATGCCTGTGGACATGTGGTGGAAAATCGAAAATGCACAAGGCTGAACTCGACAGGAGGCTCATTTAGTTCCTAATGGGTTTAAATGAAGTGTATACCATTGTGAAGGGTAGCATTTTGATGATGAACCCTTTACCTACTATGGCTCAAACATTTTCTATTCTTGTCCAGGAAGAAAAACAGAGGGAAGTCAAACCTCACAGCAAATTCATCATGAACTCAACTTCTTTTCATGTAAATGGAGCTACTAGTTCTAGTTTTAAGACTAACTATACTCCCTATAGAAACACTGTGGGTACCAGCAAGCCTCCAAACAAATCTAACTTGTTCTGTGACTATTGTAAAAAGACTGGTCACATCAAAGACAAGTGTTACAATCTCCATGCATGGTTTCCCTCCGGATTTCAAGTTCACAAAGGGCAAGAATGCAGGCACAACAGCTATTGCTAATGGTTTCTCAGAGGAACTAATGGGAGATAGTTGTGAATAGACACCTGAGACAGGCAAAGGCAAAGGGAAAATGCATGAACAGTCAAGCCAAATTCTAACCAATCAGCAGTTCAATCAACTGGGAAACTTGTTGGAGCATATGCAAATCCAAGCAAGAAACAACACCAGTAACACTGCATATGAGAATCTCAATGGTGGAGCTGTCAACTTTGCAGGTATTCTAGCTTGTTATTCTTCAATTTCAAATATTGGTAATTTGTCATGTAAGTGCCTGAAACTTAATGTTGACTCTTAGATCATAGACTCAGGAGCCACACACCATATGACCTTCACCAAGTCACTCCTTAACAACCTCAGACCCATACCATATCCTTTCCTAATTACCCTTCCAAATGGCTATAAAGTTAAAGTGACAGAAATCGGTAATGTGTGTTTGAATCATTCACTGACTTTGTATAATATGTTGTTTGTACCTAGCTTTAAATTCAACTTAATCTCAGTGCACTGTTTGGCTTTACACATAAAAAGAATGGTCAATTTCAATAACTCTTCTTGTTTAATGCAAGGCCCTTCACTGAAGAGCCCTCTGGAGATTGGTAGAGCACAAAATGGCTTGTATTACTTATGCTCAAGATGTCACACTTCCAGTTCTGTTAATGTTCCTACTGGATCAGTTTCTACTGCTGCATCAGGATCAGTTTCTACTTTTGCCTCTAGTTCATGTAAACATTGTTTTCTTACTTCATCTGTTACTTCTTTTTCTAAGTGTAATCCATGTAATTTGTCACATGTCACTTCTATTTTAAACTCTTGTAATGCCACATCTGTAAAATCCACATGTTTGAGTGATAATAATGTGCTTTCTAGTTGTGTTCATACTGCTAATGCTCCTAGTTTGATTAATTCTGTCATGTCTCATGGGATGGTGTTGATCACTTGTGGCATAATAGGCTAGGACATATCCCTTCCAGGATTTGAATTGATGTCATCTCATTGATTCCTCCTAAACTGCATTGATTTATCCTAAAGATTTAATTTCAATTGGAATTTGGTTATTCACCATGTACGAGGATCCCCGCTAAGCATCCATGGCTGAATGGTTAAAGCGCCCAACTCATAATTGGTGAATTCGTAGGTTCAATTCCTACTGGATGCAAATGAAGGGTATTTCCAGTATTCCCATTGATTTCTCACCTAAATAACCTTTCACATGTACTATATGCCCCATGGCTAGACAAGCTAGACTCCCTTTTCCAACAAAATCCACTATTTCCAGCACTTATCCTTTTGATCTTCTTCATATGGACCTTTGGGGACCTTATCATGTTTCAACTTACAACAATTACAAGTACTTCTTAACCATAGTTGATGACTTTAGTAGATCAACATGGACTCACCTTCTCAGCTGCAAAAGCAACACCCTTCAAACAATAAAGTCTTTTATATCTCTTGTAGAAAACCAGTTCAAGACCACTGTCAAATCAATAAGAACAGACAATGGTTCAGAATTTACCAACAATGAAACCAACACATATATCCAAGCCAAAGGAATAATACATCAATTAACTTGTCCTTACACACCGCAACAAAATGGTGTGGTGAAAAGAAAACACAAGCATCTCCTAGAAGTTTCTAGGGCACTCTTATACCAGTCCAAACTTTCCACTACATACTGGGGAGAGTGTATTTTGACAGCCACTTACTCGATCAATAGACTTCCCAATTCAGTGTTGAACAATAAGACACATTTTGAAATACTGCATCACCTATCTCCCACCTACTCTCACTTTAGGTCTTTTGGATGCCTATGTTTCCCTACACTAAAGACTTATAAAGATAAATTTGATCCAAGATCCACGCCCTACATATTTGTGGGATATCCTTGCAACACAAAAGGGTATAAGGTTCTAGACCTGAGCACCAAGAAGATACATGTTTCTAGAGATATGACATTCCAAGAAAATATTTTTCCTTTTGCTCTGTCTGAGTCAAATCCTAGCTTTAGCACTATAGTAAGAGCTTTGCATATTGATCCAAACATGTTAAAATCTACTGATAACATTTTTAACAAAGTACATGTGTTGGATGATGATATCACCTTTAATGTCACAAACAATAATCTGCCTGAGTATTCATCTACACATACACCTTTAGCACCATTAGACACTAACCACTCATTGGCTCCTGATTCACCACCAACACATAACCAAATTCCAAATTGTTGTTCCCCATCAGACACCATCACTCAACCTCCAGTCTAACCTTTAAACCTCAGGAGATCCAGTAGACCACACAACATTCCTACTTACCTGAAAGAGTACACTTACACATTACTTTCCTTACAGCACCAATCATCAACCCCATCTTCTAATCTTGTATTTACTTCATTCCATTTATCCCTCACAAATTTCAATCAAGATAATCAACATATAGTTAAAGGTCTTCTTCATGACGCTGAACCATGTTCATATGAAGAGGCAGCAATTGATCCTACTTGGCAAGTAGCAATTACATCAGAATTTGAAGCATTGTATGTTAATAATACTTGGGATCTTGTTAAACTACCAATAGGAAAGAAGGCAATTAGATGCATGTGGGTTTACAAGATCAAACATAAGGTTGATGATACAGTAGAAAGGCTGAAAGCTAGACTTGTTGTAAAAGGCTATACTCAATAGGCTAGTATTGACTATAATGAAACTTTCTCTCCAGTAGTTAAGATGACTGCAATCAGAATTTTAATCAGTATGGCTGTTAAAAAGGGATGGAATTTATATCAGCTAGATGTGAACAATGTTTTCCTTCATGGAGACTTATATGAAGAAGTGTATATGGACATACCTCCAGGCCTCATGATAGATGACACAGGGTTGGTTTGCAGACTTAAGAAGTCCTTATATGGACTGAAACAGGCAAGCAGACAATGGTATGACAAGTTGGCCCAAACCTTGTGTTCAAGGGGTTATTCTCATTCAGAGAGTGATTTCTCTCTATTCTTCAGAAAAATTGGGAGTTCTTTGGTTTTTGTTGTTGTGTATGTTGATGATATTGTCTTGACAGGTACTGATGTTGAAGAAATCACTTCTCTAAAAGGTTACCTTCATGATAAATTCAAGATCAAAGACTTGGGAAGACTCCAATACTTTTTTGGTTTGGAAATATTATATAAGGACTGTGGAGTCCTAATTTCTCAAAGAAAGTTCACCTTAGATTTGCTGAAAGAATTTGAATGTTCAAGCTATACACCAGTGGCATCATCTCTTGAATATACGGTCAAGCTTAAAGCAAGTGAAGGCCTATTGTTGAAGGATCCTACACACTATAGGAAGTTGGTAGGCAAACTGAATTTTTTGACTCACACAAGAATGGACATAGCATTTAGTGTCCAGTATCTTAGCCAATTCCTTCATAATCCCAGAGAACCACACCTCAAGGCTGCATACCATGTTCTAAGATACCTCAAAAATGATCCTTGTTTGGGTATATATTTGTCCAACAACATAGACTGCTCAATAACCGTATATTGTGATTCATATTGGGTTGCATGCCCTGATACAAGAAAGTCAGTAAGTGGTTATGTAGTGTTAATGGGAGATAGTCCTATTAGCTGGAAGTCCAAGAAGTAAACGACCATATCTCTGTCCTCAGCAGAGGCAGAATACAGAGCAATTAGAATGGTGGTAGGAGAAATAGTATGGCTGGAAAGGTTGTCGACAGAGCTGAAGTTGACATGTACCTTGCCCATAACTATGTTTTATGATAGTCAAGTAGCCATCCACATAGCCAGGAACCCTGTGCTCCATGAGATAACAAAGCACATAGAAATGGATTGCCATTTTGTTAGAGATAAGCTGCAAGGAAGTCTCATTGCACTTCATCACATTCCAACTGGAAATCAACTAGCAGATGTTCTGACCAAGGCATTGCCAAATATCAAGCATTCCAATATTTTGCACAAGTTGTTTGTGAGCTTCCCACCTCCAACTTGAGGGGGGGCGGGTGTTGAGATAAATATTATTATTATCCAATTGTAATTAGACTAGCTAGCAGATTAGTCATGTGATTAGTTAGTCTTTCCGTTAGTTAGTTAGTTAGGCTTTGGGTATTGTGCATCAAGAAGTTAGTTAGCTAAGCTTCTAGAACTTTCTTACATTGTTGTATATATAGAGTGTAATCAACATGAAGTAATTCAGTTTTTCATTTTTCCCAATTCACACAGTTTGCTCCTCTTGTTCTCATCTCGAATTTCAGCTTTCCATGTTCATCAATGGAGGAATGATCTTCTCCAGCTTTGTTTGTTTCAATAGAAAGAAAGAAGTAAGTTCTTGCTTAGCACACTTGCCATTGTAGGGGGGGGGGGGGGTTGAATTTTTGAATGAATTGAAAAGGCTTTGGCAAATGAATGTATTTATATAGGGTGAAAAACATTATACATGTCAATTAATTTTTTAAAATACCGATTTCACCCTACATTATTAGTATTTATATATATTTTTTTACTTATTCAAAATCATGATATTTAGTAGAAAAAAATTCAATGTAGCAAAAGTTACCTATATAAAAATAATATTATTTTTTAGATTAAAAAAAAAAGTGAAAAGTGTTAATTGAATATATAAGTCAATAATGTTCTATGACGAAATAGAAGAGAAGAATAAGACAATTTAATTTTATTATTAATAATCAGAAATCTAATATCTATTTACAGTTTACTCACATTTGATTGATGAAAACAATTCACCTGTTCACGAATCGATTTGTATCGGTTATTGATTAAAGTCAAAATTAAATCAATTTAATTGTTTTTTTTTAAATTATCAAAACCAAGCTATATATATAAATACACATTTATCAATTTGGTTGTTATCGATTTCGGTTCGGTTCGGTTCGGTTCGGTTATTAAATATACACAAAAAAATTAAAAAAAGATTCATTCAAAACGAAAAATAGCTAGAACGACTACAGAACTTTCAATCACTAAATTTATTGTGAATAAAGTTTCAAAATTCACCATTTTGCCTTAGAAGGAAGACACAATGACATTCCTAGTCCCACAAAAAATTATCATAGACACTCATATATATGAAACCAATAAGATAAATGTTCTCCTCTCGGACGTTTTTGGCTTTGATTTCATAAATAAATTTAGATGAAAACATATGTAAGATATTGAAAATTATTTATAAAAATAATATATTATGCATGTATGATAATAAAATATATGTATACAACTTACGGTTTAATTATTTCTTTATTTTTTAAAAATAAAATCAAACCCAAAGCAAATATTATCAAATTTTTAAAATCTAAAATCAAACCAAATAAATTGATTCATTTAATCAATTTGATTCAATTTATCAGTTTGAATCGATTTTTATTTCAACCGTGAAGACCTCTAAATGGGTGAAAATCGAGAAAATGATCAAATACACCCTCAATCTATAACCGGATTCTCAACTACACACTTATATTTTACAGAGGTCCTATTACCCCCTTGAACTATTTTAAAGTGGTATAAATGCACCATTGAGTGCTGACGTGGCACAGAGAGTGTGCTCACACTCTTGAAGGCATGTGAAAGTTGAAAAAACTGATAAAAAGATATTTTAAAAATATTTTCACTTTTTTTTTACATATAATTTTTTACTTTTGTCTTTTATTTTATTTCCTCTCTCATCACTCAAAAAAATCACCCCACCTTACATGTTCTTCATCACCATTGTTGAACCACCATTAGTCCACTACCATAGCAGCCAATGTCTTCACCCATCTTTTAATACTTTCTCATTATTTGTCACACTATTTACTCACAATTCTTAACACCGTAAATCACCATCGAAATCACCAAATAAGCATTAAAATTATTACTCATATAGTGAATAAAATTAAATCATCTTTAATCTCTTTACTCTAATAAAATTCACCAACCTTCAGATATTATCTCTAATCTCTATTATTTTTCGATGAAGAATTCAAACTACACCCAATAACAATTTTAGAAACTTGAGCAACAACCACCAATCGATTATGCTCAACCCTGATAATCCAAATTATTTCCTCAAGTTTAAAAGGTATAAATCCTTCACTATTTAAAGAAAAGGATTCAAAAGGGTGTAGTCGTACTCAAGTCCAAGACGATTAGCAAGAACTTCGAACTTAAAATTGGTGCCAAGATTGCAAAATTTGGGTGGGAGAGGTGAAGGGGTTGATCTAAATGACTTGATAAAATTGTTGTTGTGATGGTGATGATGTTGATAAATATTGTTGATTTCTTTTACCTGAAAAAGAGATGATAAGTGTTGATATGGATCTTGGATTGAGATCTAATTTGTGGGTTATGGAAGACGAGGGTGGGGGTGGGGTGTCTAGGGAGAAATGGGGTGGAGGGAGATAAAGGTTTAGGGGAGTTTACAGTGAAAAGAAATAAAAACATGTCTCAACATTTGGAGAAGAGAAGAGTAAAGATGATGTTGTTGGCAATGAAGAAGAAGAACAACATTTACTTTTAAAAATAATAATAATAATGATATTTGACAGCTGTAGCGCGTGTGCACACCACATACAAAGAATGTGGTTATCTAGTTTTAGGGTGGTATATATTTCGCTTTAAAGTAGTTCAAGGGGGTAATAGGACCCCTATAAAATATAAGTGTGTAGTTGAGAATCCGGTTAAGGTTGAGGGTGTATTTGATTTTCTCGTGAAAGATTCAAGCTGAAAATAAACATTGCATGAGATAAAAGGGGAGATTGTTTTAGCCTTTCATTCTATGCAATTATATGTGTTGGTCTAATTAGATCATTAGGGAGATATCGTATTTAAAAGTGTATTACCTTACTAATTACTTATTTTTAATTTCAGTTTAGAGTTTTACCAGGATTATTATGATCTATATCTGGTTGTTTTGATTTTATTTTATTCATTTGATTTGACTCATTCAGATTTTAATGCTTAAAGTAATATACAGATATAACAATTTACTTCCGAAAGAATTTTACTAGAGTTAAATAGTTCTCTTTTCTGGATGTTTCATTTTATTTGATTTTGTTTTGGTTCTAAATCAGGAGCACCATATTTAACAATATTGTTTAAATAAGGACATTTAACTAAATTATAAGAGTATTATTTAGGATTTAGATTGTCACGGCTCAATCCATCAGGCTGTACAGACACCCACTCTAACACTTAAATAAATTTTAAAACGGACATTGCGGAAATAAATAAAACAGGTGAATTTCCCTAACAAATTGCATGCACAACCATGAGCTAGAGTATAGAAACTTTTTTATAACACCTAAAAAGAAACTCTTCCCAAAGAATTAGTTTAAACAGGTACAAGAGCGACTAAAGAGATACAATGACTAAAAGAAAATATTACGACATAGATTCCACCATGAGGAAAGCGGAGTAGAAGCTACCGGAGATCACCATCGTCCTCACTTATGAAACATCACTGATTCCTGCAATCAAACAATGCTAAGCGGCACATCAAGAATAGTCTGATAGCTAGGCATCATCGATTGATCCGAACCTACCACAAAATATCATGCAACTGATCAGAAAAAACGCACTTAAATAATAAACTAAGACCCTAAATCACCATTTACCATGCTTAATACGACATCACTTCTTGGAACTCATACATTTTGTCCTAAGTTTTTATCCACCAACTCAAACTATAAACAATGTTCCTTGGAACTCATACGCTCTATCTCAAGTCACACTACAACAAATATGATATATAGCTACGAAATTATTAGCTACGACATCAAATTTGTCACTAATTGTTCGCTTTTAGTGACAAAATTTACTTTTCATGCTTAAATATATGATACACATACTTTTAGTGACGAAACATAAAAATGCGTAGCAAAGTTTTGTCCACTAAAGTTATCCACCAAAAAATTAATTTGCGCCATTTGATAGGTAGTGTTAGTCACGAAATTAAGTTATCGGTGACACATTATTTCGTCACTAATAATGTATCTAATTCATGACATATTATTTTTTGTCTAAAAATTTATTAATTTTTGGACACAAAAAATTTCATCTAAAAAAATATGTTGTTACAATATAGACAAATTGGAGTTCGTAGTTAAATATCATAAGTCTTAGCTATAAAATTTAGATTTAATTATGACATTTATTTTCGTAACTAATAATATAAATAATTGGTGACAAATATTTTATTGTCTCTAATCAATCTGTGATTTAGTGACAACAAAAAAATTGTCACAAAATATGTAAGGTGTTAAATAGCAACGACTTAAAATTTGTAGTGAATAATTCAACTATTTGCTACGAAAAAAAATCATAGCTAAATACAATTTTTTTTTTTTGGCTACAATTGTTCATAATTACAAGTGACAACTTACAAAAAGAATAATACAAGTGCTTAATAAGAAATTGACAGAGTCCATTCTTTAATTGGCGAGGAAAAATATTAAAACCAACGAATTCGGTCGACTTTTTAAAAATGAAAAAGTTCAATTCACCAATTTTCTTAAATTAATTATAAAATGAATCATTTGAAAAATACAATCCAGGTTATACCGTGAGTGGGGTACGGTTCTACCACTAGATCGCTAATATTTATTGGTTTATCACTTTTGTTTTATACACTTTCATCGATAAAGACAATAGAAAAAATAATTTCTCAAGTCTTGCTGCTAATTTTTATGCGTGTCTATTGATTTGTAATTGGTAAACTGCATAGACTAGGTGATCTATTTGCTTTTGTCTAAAAATATGTGCATATTTAATAGTAATTCCACATACGTATGTAGAGCAACTATACATATATAATATCGACTTACAAACTTAGACTTTGCAAAGGTGCGAAATATTTCATGAATTTCTATTAACTTTTTCCATCAGTGTGAAAATCGAAATAAACTAAATAATGAAAGAACAAATGAAAGAAATGAACCAACTAGGATTTCAAATATAGTATGATGAAGTACTATAGTTATGGGTATCGATGTTTTTTTCAAAACAATTGATTTGCTAATCGAATTGAACCGATTATTCAATTTTTTTTAATAAAATCAAAAGTTTAATTTTATATAAATTTATAACTGTACTGAATTATTTTTAAAATTTATAAAAATAAATAAATAAAATGACAGAATCATAGTGAATATATTTAAAGATATTTAAAAAAATATATTGTTTAATTAAAATATAATCTACATTTGAATGAATTGTGGGTGGTAAATTTCATGCATTTGTGTATGTGTACAAATAATCATATAATATATTATTTCAACAGAAGTTAAACCTCATTTCCAACCTTAAGGTTGTGAGTTCGAGTCCCTAAGAAAGCATAATGTGGGAGCTTCTAGGGAGGGGTTAAAAAAAATTGAGATGGGAGATAATAGGAAATTAACCTTTTTTATAATAATAATAAATTTGTCCCTAACTAATACATTTAAGAACAAAATAATTTTTGTATATAAATATAGTCATTAGTGACGAAATTAGATTTTGTTCAACTACGAAATACATATAACTTTAGAGACATATGATGTCGTCACTGATTGAAGTAAAATAATTAGTGACAATATAATTTTGTCGGTAGTAATAATCTTTTTAGTGACAAAGCATACTATTAACTACAAAAAAACTATACTTTTTATGACAACTAAATTTGTCACAAATGTTTAAGCATTTGTGGATGATTTTTCTTTTTATAGTTAATATAATACTTTAGCGACAAAGCACTAAATCGTTTTTGTATACTTTTAGTGACACACATTTAGTGATGACTGATTGACGAATTATTTTTTGTCTCACAAGATTTTTAGTGACAAAATATAATTTATAAATGACAAAATTATTTATCCCTGATAATCGAATTTGTTGTAGTGTCACCCCACCTCCTTCCGATGTCAACTTCACCATCTAGGTCACCCTAAGGCTTCCCAAGCCTACTTGTTATGTCACCCTCACCTCAGATCATAGCTTAAGCCTTCTATCTCATAGATTTTTTTGAGTACAAGACCAGTACCAACTTTGTTAACCGACCTACTAGTTTCCCTTAAATTCTCACGCAAACACCCTGGCCTTTGACCCTTTTTGGTAAATCACTTGCAAGACTTTTGGTTAACCACCTTGACTTGAATCCTCCTTACAGATGCTTCTTAAACACGAAACAAGTGTAACTAGTCTCAGCATTCAAAGTATGCACTAGACCCTAGTGTCACGGACTTAGAGTCTCACTACTGTTCCGTGCGGCACTTGACAACTTACTCACGAATCTTTCACGATCTTGTAAGCTCAAGTAAGCCATTTGAAACTAAGATCGCTAAGAGAATGAAAGGAAAGACTTAGAGAATTTTGGAAGAAGGCTTTATATTGCTTGGAAGATTTGCTTATACTTTGTTGGGTGATTTACAAATGAGAGTCCCTCTATTTATACTACTTTCTAGGGGGCTAAAGTGTAAATAAAAATTACTACGCAAGTCCCTACATAATTACACTTTAGTCCTTATTCTAGAATTCTCTACAACTCTAGAATATTCCAAGGACTTTCCATGTGATTCCATAACCTTCCTTGGGAAATATCCATACTTCTCTAGAATATTCCACTAAGGACTATTCTTCTTCCAATGTAAACCTTTCAAGGTAATATCTAGGGAGTTCTAGAGGCTTCCACAAACCTCTACACAACTCTAGTTTCTTCCCTCTTTATATTCATGTTTTATTTTAATGGAAAAGTGGTGGGTCATGACACTAGTAACTATAACTTAGCAAAATAGATAACATACAATTATAATAACAAGTATAACCTAGCTCAGACTTTCCGTGCTCATCCAGACTTAACATTCATATGAAACATGATCCACATGATCACATCCAAGCTCATTTTGTGGCAATATAACCATTTAAGCAATAATTGAGTTAATATCATTGTATCCACTATCCAAATATTTTAACTCAATTAAATTGTATACGAGTTCAAATTTTATACAGTTATACAAAAACAATCATTGATACATATACATAGTAGTTACATATATACAATTATCTAACTGATATACATATACAATTTTCCTCTCTCCTCTCTCTTCCAATCTCGCTCGCCACTCTAGCCTAACACATAGAACATATACATATAGCAAAATTATAGTTATAGAGCGCTAATATGATTTTTATCTTTACTATTACTAAAATTTACTTAAAAAAAAGAGTCAACTGTTTTGAGTTGTTTCTAACATGGCTGAATAAATAGAACAGTTGGCTAAACTCAAAGCAAAACGTTAGTTTAAATATTTGAAGGGAAAAAAAGTTGAATGCGGTCAGAACATGGATCAAACACATGACCTTTAGATCTTCAATTACCGTGGCAGGATACTATTCTACCACACTAGACCACTGGTGCTTCTTGTTTATTTTATGCTTGCAAAATATATAACTCATTCTGCCCCAATTTATGTGATACAATTTCGATATTTAAACTTTTTAATTTTGATCGTGAAATTGAATATAAAAGTATTGAGTTTTTCAAAATAAATTTTATATATTTAAAAATACTATAAATCACAACAGTTAACAACTTAAAATATTTAAAAACCATATTAAAAATATTCAGGCAACGAAAAACTTGATTGAACTCCTGAAATTCTAATTGTGTCACATGAATTGAGACAAAGAAAGTATATGTTGTTCCAAGTACATTAAAAAAATTGAAATTATAGGATTTATGTGCTAATTTTAATTAGTTCCTCTAATAGCTTCTCTAATCTCTCAAGCGAATTAGATTTAAAACAAATCATTATTGAAAGGTTTTGGGTGTTGAATTATCATGGTTCCAAAGATTTAGGCTCCTTGGCAATGCGATATGAAATCATGATATAAAGTTAAAGTTTTGCTTGGACTTTTTATGTTGTATGTTTTTTCATTAACATAAAAACCCCATAAGTTGTAAAATTATCAAAATTGTCTCAGTCGTTTATATAATCTTACCAAATAAATAAAAGCTTATAAAATCGCATGATACATTATCACAAAACTATTCTGAAAAAAACATTTATTGATCAAATTTTAATTAAACAAAAAAATAAAATTAAACATAAGTTGTAAGTTTCAAGTTGTTAGTAGCTAAGAAAATTATTTTTTCAATTAATGTCACAATGGTTAGTCTTGTCCACTCAATATAATGATGAAATTTTTTTTATAATTATTAAACATTGATTTGAATAAAATAATAATTTTTTTAATAAAAGTAATGAATTAAGTGAATATAAATGATAAATTAAGAATTGATTTGAAGTAAAAATAAATTTTATATTGGCGAAAATAATCATTATATGATATATAAACGGTTTAAAAGTAATTATACGAATTATAAATATTATTTACATATGAAACAAATGACTATGATCATGGCTTCATGTACCAAATATTTCAATATTGTAGCTAGATATATATAAATTAAATGTAGGTTTCTTTTACAAAATATAAACTTGTGGGTCAGTATTTGTATTTGAGAAATCCCATATCATGATTTAAAATTCTCAAATCATAATTTTTAGAGAATTTGAAATTCATCTCATGATATAAAATCGTAAAATTCCAAAACGCTAATTTTATCTCATAATTTTCATATCATGATATAAAATCACATGGCCGTGCCTACTTAGTTGAAAATAACACATAGGTTAATCATAAAATTATTTGTACTTGAAACAACAAAATGTCAATAAAAAGCAGGTTTATTTGTTAGAAGCCTATTCTTCTTAGCTAAATCTTCCATAATTGTTATTGGGGTTTATCCAGAATATTAGTGTTAATAGGAGTCCTAGGGTTTATACTATATTTATAGAGAGTTTTGTCGGACTTTTTTTGTTTGAACAAAATTAAAATCAAATCAAATATTATCATTTTTAAAAAAATGTAAAATCAAATATAATCATTTTTTAAAAAATGTAAAATTAAATCAAATTCAAATAAAATTAATTTATTTAATTAATTTGAATCGATTTTCATCTAAATCGTAAACACTCCTAGTCGAGAGTATTGTATTTTCTTGAATGAAACCATTATTTTTCTAGTGCAACATATATGGTCGTAAATCGTTGAGAAAAATAATTTCACTTCATAAATACCTTACCTATCACTAATTTCAACCAAAACATGTAAACATAATATAAATTAAACACACCCTTCTTGTAAAAAGAAAAGAAGTGAAAACATACTGTGCCTCTAATTAATACAGTATTTGTGTTCTATTAATTAGTTTATCTGACAAAGACAACTCAACCTCTACCTCTTAATTGTAAGGTGTATCTGACATGCGCTTTACAAGGCGCACGCGGTCATGCACTTTACAAGTGCACGACACGGCTTGCACCTTGTAAAGCACATGTCTGATTACACCTTACAACAAAGTCAGTCTTCTGTGCAAATGTTGCCTTTGGTTTGAACCTTCTTTTGTTGTCCTTTTGAAATTTTTGCTCAATTTTTTTTTTTAATTTTAGCTTCGGACTCATTAAAAGTCGACCGAAAAAAAGGACTTTGTGCATTTTTACTAGGTTATTATCATCGATTCGGTTGTTTTGAAGTTTATCATCTCAATTTATAGATATGTTAAATCGTTATAAAATTATTAAGATATCAACATATCAGTTACCAATTATTGATAATAACTGTTAAGATTTGACAAACCAAATGAATCATGCACATAGTTGATACATTGCATCTTGCTCAAAAGCAAACAATTACACATTATAGAATAATCGAGAATTTGAGATAACCAGTAATAAAAATATGAAATTAAACCCTAAGTCAAAGACTTTATAATTTGAATGGAATAAATATACTTTATTAATTTACCATCTGTTTACAACCGATAATAAAAAAATCAAAATTATTATCTAAACCGCTAAATTAATAACCCAATACTTTTAAATTAATAACTTTTTTCTGGTCGAATTATCGTTTTCGGTTCAATTTTGAACTAAGGGTGTGTTTGGTATAAAGGAAAATGTTTTCCTAGAAAATGTTTTCCTGGAAAACAAGTAGATTTTTGACTTTTTTTCATGTTTGGTTGGTGAGTAGAAAATATTTTCCGAAAAAAATTATTAGTGTTTGATTTGTCAATGAAAAATGTTTTTGAGAAATATCTTTTATTTTTACTAGAGTAGAAAATAATTTTTGAAATTGAAAATATTTTTTAAAAAAAAACTTAAGTTTTTTTTTAAGGTTGGGGTGGGGAGGGGACTGGCGGGGAGGGATTTCAAGGGTAGGGGTGAAAAAGTAAAAATTTGAAGTTGAAAATATTTTTTTAAAAACAAACTTAATTTTTTTTTTTTTTTGGGGAGGGAGGGGGGGCTGGTGGGGAGGCTGGTAGGGGGTGGTGGAGGAGGGGGGTCAAGGATAGGGGTGAAAAACATGAAATTTTGAAGTTGAAAATATTTTTTTAAAACAAACTTAAAATTTTTTTTTTTGGGGATGGAGGGGGAGGGGGTGTCGAGGATAGGGGTGAAATAATGAAAATTTGAAGTTGAAAATACTTTTTATGAACAAATTCAATTTTTTTTTGTGGGGTGGGGGTGGTAGGGGGGCTGGCCGGGGGTGGGAGGGTTCGAGGATCGGGGTGAAAAAATAAAATTTTGAAGTTGAAAATATTTTTTAAAAACAAACTTAATTTTTTTTTTTTGGTGGGGGGGGGGGTAGAAAATATTTTTTAAAAACAAACATAACAAACATAATTTCTTTTTGAAGGGCGTGGGGGCTGGTAGGGGGCTGATTGGGGGAGGGATAGGGGGTTGGGGGGGGGGGAATAAAAAATTGAATTAGAAATATCTTTTAAAAACAATTTTTAATATTTATTTTTGGGCTGGGGGTAGGGGTGAGGGTGGGATAAAAAAATTGAAGTTAAAAACATTTTTTAAAAACAAGCTTTAAATTTATTTATTTTGGATAGGGGGGGTTGGGGGGCTGGTTTGAGGATAGAGACAAAATAAATTAATTTTTTCAACAAAAAAAATTGTAATTTGAAGTTAAAAGAGAATTTTGAAAAATGTTTTCCTTAAGTTTTAAAGGAAAGTCATTTTCCTTAAATTTGAGGAAAATGAGTTGATTTGAAAAACTTTTTCCAAAATACTTAACCCAACCAAACATGAGAAAATTGAAAAACATTTTTCGAAAAATATTTTTCTTCATACCAAACACATCCTAAGTCCTAAATTTTCTACCAAAAACATAACCGAAAGAAACCTGATGGGCTGAAATATGATGAAAAGCCCAAACTAGTGATAAGCCCAAGCTGCGTAGGGCTCTAATAATTTCCACTGTTGCTCTGCCATTATAAATGCAGCCACCAAATTTTACAAAGTTACATCTCCATTATTATTATTATTATTCAATGCTAAATTAGTTTTCAATTTTTGTTCTTTGATTATTTTCATTATTCATCTATGGAGATTGGACAGTCAAATCTATTTATGAATCTTTGATTTTATAGGCTAATAATCCCTATTTTATTTTGTTTTCTTTATTTTATAATATGAAGTTCATTTATGTTGTCTCTAATGATGATCAAAAATATAACTTTCGTTCTTCCGAGATTAGCCATGCGGAAAAGTTATGGAGACCTGAACTGAAGAGACAAACTCACATTCTTAATACACATCTTCTTTTTTTTTTTTGAAATTTTTATTTACTTTCTTATTACCTATTTGAATCAGGTAGGGGTTTCTGATTTCAGATGAACGATGAATCTAGGGTTTAGTCATCTTTTATTTGTACTCGAAAATTAAATTTATATATATTAACTTGTGAATTTGTGACAAAATTGAGTTACTTTCTAAGAGTTAAAGGTAAGAAAAGGCCCGTGGTTACGAACCCTACTTTCAACAAAAAAAAAATTATTTTTTTTTCTTAAAAGGAAATTTACAACCCTAAACTTTTAATCTGGTTCCGCCTCTGAATTTTAGACATGATTTTTGTCTGAAATTAAAATAGTGTTTGATTAGATATTGGATCAATTCAAAATAGTTTTGATCAGTTGTATGGTAATCGTTCCTTTATATTTTCAAGTTAAATGTATGTTGAAATAGAATTCTTATATTTTTAAAAAAAAAAAATTTCAAGTATCATACTCTACATTTTATGCTGAAATTCTTGTTTGAAGACATGTCGAAATAATTGTTTTTGGAAGCCCTAAACTCTCTCAAATTAAGTTATTTTCAGTGATGGTGTATGAACAATTTATTTTGTTGGGGAAATTTATTTTATAGATTTTATATCATTCATTTGGTATATATAATAAAGTTTTTGTTTGTAAAGTCTACTTATTTAGACTGAGATGTCTCCTCGAATGATCTAATTTCATTGTATCAAAATTTTCAATGAATTGGAACTATCCTATTGGTTTGAGGATAGAATAGAATTTGGACAATTTAAAATAATTATTTAATAAAAACTTGAATAGAATATTTTGATAGAAAATATAACAGTAACTGTTTAGAGTTTTTGGCTAAAATAAGTATGACATAAACCTAAAGTATATCTTTATGTTATATAAGTGAACAAAAAGTATTCTTGAATGATTAAAATAGTTGGAAGATTCATTTTTTTGTCTATTTTTTTAAGAAACTTACGCCACCAACAAAAAAAGTGTCGAATGAATATATGTAAATCATATTTAGATAAAATATATTCAAATTTTAAATATTTTTTATAAAAATATGGCCAAATACTACTCTAACTTCAAAAATTTCAAATAAAGTAATTATTCTTTTTAATTTCATAGCTAAATGCCTATGTATCTTTACATTGCATAAAATGTGAATTGCATTGTCTATATAGTACATATGCCCTAAATATTTTATTAAAAAAAATCTCTAAATAGTTGGATGTAATATTTTAAAATGATTTTTTTTTTTAATATTTCAAAACTTAGTATTGTTGCAAGTCAATTTACTTGATGATGGAAAAAACACATAAACTAGCAACACACAAAATTTAAATCCTGAGAATGAAAGACTCATTTTCTATTCATATTCTTATTCTTTTTAGGTAACTTAAAAGATATTGAAGGATGGTTCATGTAATTTTTTTGGATAGTATAAAGTTGTTTTTTGCTCACTTAGATATTATAAGGATGTACATTGCTTAATATGGAGGTTGTTGTAATAATTGAAAACTAAAATAATGTTTAGTTAATTGTATTTAATGTGGAGGCTGTTGTAATAATTGAAAACTGAAATAATGTTTAGTTAATTGTAGCATTCTTGGTGATTATCATGCCCCCACATTACTATTCATACATTTACCTTTTAATCTCCTTTTTATTTGTTTTGCAATAGGGAAATTTATCAAAACAACAAGTAGTTAGCATTAAATAGGACTCTATCTCTATTCAAAGAGAGGGAGGACATAGGCTAGCGAGATTGAGAGAGGGAGGAGAGAGACTGTTTTTGTATTTAGGGAAAAAGAATTAAAAATGCCCTTGTATTAAAATTGTTCAAAAATGCCCTCGCCGATCGGATTAAAAATGCCCTTAAAAGTTATTTTTAAGATTAAAAATATCCTTTAACAAAATTATGACATGTCATAAATATATTTTAAAATTAAATACGTGGCTTTAAAGTATTGATCCACGTGAATTTTTGATACTCAACTCAAAAGATCCAACCTTTTAGATGATTGCCTATAACTATAAGGCAGTGTATCCCGGATGAAACCTCTTTTAGATACCATGGCGAGGTGTGGTTCGCTCCTTACACTAGATCCGATTATTCTCCAATCACATAGTTCCCTACGTTCTGGATATTTAGTTCAACACATCTAGGAAGTTCAAGATAAATGTTGGTTCCTAAAGTGAAGAAAACATATAATTGATGCACATGAAGAGGCATTGGTGTTCAAGTGTTTGGACTTCTTTGTCATGTAGCCACTTTTAGGCCCGAGTCATCATGGTTGTATTTGATATGCTAAAAGTGATAAATAAAAGTGATTTTTTTTTTTGGAATAATAAATAATGTCAATAGTGCTCCTATTAATCCAATATCTCATGATCTTTAGTGGCAATAGCTTAATTGTGTTAAAAACATATATTTAGCGACATTTAGCACTGTTTGTAAATGTCTTCAAAGCCTATATCGACACTAGATCCCATGACAATTAACCAATGCCGGTAAATGCTTTATCACTCTTTGTTAATTTGTATATTTATTGTTGTTCAAAGTTCAACTTTTTGTTGCAGTGTACCATTATAAATAGCCAAATAGGTTTGGACCACATAACTTTTTAATAATGAAAACCAGCCTAGATGAGTAGTTATAGACATGTTTATTACCATGTTCTTGCCATAATGTCAATGTAGGTCCATTTCTCACTAATCCAACATTGTTATCCCTAAAAAAGGTAGTATATACTAAGGCAAAAAGAAGAAGAAAATAAGAATGATCAAGTCTACTCCATAGAGAAATTTCCTTTGTCATTTTCACTTGATCATTAGGCAAATTCCTTATTGTGCATGTCTTGAATGCTGATGCAACACTATATATGTTACTTATTAACAATTGAGAGATCTCATTCTTTATAGAGAATAGAGGGAATTCAATTGATATGGGGATCAAGAATTGTTGTTTTTGCATGATGAATTGGAAGAGCAACAAAACTAAGCAAGAAAGGTACAAGTCAACAACAAAACAAAGAGTTCCACAATATTCAAAACCAACTCAAAAAAGTAAAGGTTTTAACAACATGGTTGGTTATGGTCATACTGATCATGTAAACCATGAGGTAGCTAACAATCATGGTAGCAACGATGTGGGAGCAGCCGGCGTTGCGATCATCGCCATTGCTCATATACATGATATGGATGGCGATGGAGGCGAATAGGGAGGCACGAGTTGTTTGTAGTGACGAATTCAGAATTTAGATGATATGGTTTCTTTAAGTTGAGGGGTGAGTTTCCAAAACATATACTTGACTCTATTTGCTCTTGTTTTTTCCGTACGTATATATATATATATTCGTCTTTGAGGCAAACTCATTAATTTTTGGATTCGCCACTAGACAATTGATGAGGTTAATATAATGAAGTAACATATAGATGTACAACTTTATTTTTTTTTTTTGTTTTTCAGCCGATGTTTGGTATCCAAATTGGAATATTAATGAATTCTAATTTGTGCCACGTAAGACCTATCTAAGGGAGAGGTGAGTCCTACAGGATTTATTTCATATAACATCGACTATCCAAATTGAAATATTAATAAATTCTAATTTGTGTCACGCAAGACCTATCTAAGGGAGAGGTGAGTTCCTGTAGGATTTATTGCATATCTAAGACTCGAATATGAAACATCTAGTTAATTAAGAAATCCTATACCATAATTCTTACTAATTGTTTTTTTCTATTGATATAATATTGTGAGATTTTGGAGTAGACTTGTATGACAGGGAAACTACATAGGCCAGAACGTTGTTATTTGGCCCCTATATATGGCCTACAAGTTGAATTATAAAGGACCAACTGTCCAATTTGCTTCTTGTATTAAAGCAATGATTAGGTTGAGGGGGAGAGTTAAGTACTACCTCCGTCCGCCTGTAATTGTTATAGTTTCTCTATTTTTTCATCGTATTGATATATAAAAAATTGAAATTTATAATATTTTTCATATAGTTTTTGAATATCTAAATCTTTTGTTAAAACATCGAATTAATGTAATTTAATTTAATTTTGAAAATTAGTCAAAGTGAGCCAAATTAGTCAAATCTAATTTAACTTCGAAAAGCGCAACATACAATTAAAGTGGACAGAAAATACATAGTTGAATTCTATAATTTTTTTTCTATCTTTTAGGGCTCGTTTATAGGAGGAATAAGGAATAACTAGTCACAAAATTATTTTTAGGATAAGTTTAGTTCATGTTTGGTTGAGATAAAATTGTGAAATAACTTATCTTGAAATTAATTATCCTGGATTTTAAACTCAGCGGCAGGAGTACATAGAATGGAGAGCGCTGTAGTCTCGATATATATATATATATATATATATATATATATATTTATATATATATATTAACTATGGCACCCAAAGACACCCTGAGTTTTGTGGAGCCAGTTTAAGGTGTGTAACACCTTTGGGATGTATTTTCTTGAAACTTTTTATAGTGAATTTCTTATAAAAAAAAAAATACGGATAAGTAGAACAAAATTCTAGACCTCTTCTAACTAAAACTTTGAATAAATTTAAATCTTGTATAAGAATTTGGGCAGGAAATATACAACATATACTCTTCTGTTGTGAGTAAATATGCTACATACGCAAATCTAAAAATAAAATTTATTTATTTAAAAAACTATGTAAAAAATATTAAAGTTACAATAATTAATAATATAAAATATTATAGTAAATAGCTAACTCATTTGACACTTAAAATTAAAACATCACTATATACATTAAAACTAAAGTGTATAATATATACATATGTTAAAAAAAATTGGGGGCCCAAAATTAAAGGGGCATAAAACAACAACTTTATTTGCTTCATGCTTCAGCCGGTCTTGCAGCGCGATATGGGTTTTAGGTTAGGCCTATTTACATAGATAATGTATTATATATTCTTATTTCTGAATTATAGCATATCTTTTACTCTTACGGTTTTATGTGCATTTCTTGTGGAATTAATTAGGGCAATTAATTATGCATATTTTGTAGAATATAATTACGTGTTAGCTCTTCAGAAGGCCATGACAATTCCACTAAGTCTAAATATACTGAATGGACTTAAAATAACGACCCATTACATTTTTCTTAAATTTGATATAAGAACTGTTGAAAAGAATTAGTAATAAATCTTTTTGATGAACAAATATAAAAAATAAATTGCTTCTAAAATAAAATAGAGGGAGTAATTGTTAAAGTATTATGTGTAGGTTGATCAGATATAAAGATGTAGTATATATTTAATGGATGTTACTTCATCCATTCTTTTTTAGTTGTCATATTGTGCTTTTCGAAAGTCAATTTAACTAATTTCCAAAATTAAATTAGATTATATTAATTTAATATTTTAAACTAAAAATTTAAATATTCAAAAACTAGATGAAAAACACTATAAATTGCAAATTTTTACATATCAATATGATTAAAAAAAACTACATCGTAAAATATTAATCAAAAAATTATCGTTTGACTCTAAAAAAAGGAAATCATGACACCTAAAAAAAAAACCAAGGAAGTAATAGACATATTCACATGTTCGTATCAAACAAGATGTAATGTACCATATATATATATATATATATATATATATATATATATATATATATATATATATAATTGTGGTGGGGGTAAGTGGCCTTTATTCTTATATATATATATATATATATATATATATATATATATATATATATATATATATATATATATATATATTGTTCGAGCTTTGTTGAATAAGGAGCATTTTATCTTTTAAAAGTACGATTGTTTGTCACAAATTCAAATCACTCAAACTCCAAAAATAAGTATGAAATATTGAGTGAAAAAGAAAAGAATACGTGTGTATAGGGGTGTGCACGGGTTGGTTTGGGTCGATTATTGGTCAAAACCAAAACCAAAGTAACTTAATCGGCTTCAAAATTATCTAAACCATACCAAATCTAATATAATATACATTTATCGGTTTGATTGTTATCGGTTTCGGTTCGGATTGGTTCGGTTATTAACCATATACATAAAATTAAACAAAATAATTCATTCAAAACGTGAAAAAAAGTGACAATAATCCATTCAAAATGAAAAATAGTTAGATGACTGACATTATGAAACTTTGAATCGTTGAATTTACTATGAATAAAAACTTCAAAATTCACTATTTTTGGCCTAGAAGGAAGAGACATCGACATTTTCAGTCGCACAAAGAATTGTCATAGACACTCATATACATAAACCAATAAGATAAATGTTCTCACCTTGGGCATTTTTACTTTCACAAGTAAATTATAAATAAATTTTGATGAATCTATATATATATATATATATATATATATATATATAAGATCTTTAAAATTATTTATAAAAATAATATATTATGTATGTATAATACTAAAATTTATGTATATTATTTATCGGTTTGGTTCGGTTATTTCTTCGATTTTTTCGAACAAAATCATAACCAAACCAAAGACTATCAGTTTTCAAACCAAACCAAATCTTAAATAAAATCGATTTGGTTTGGTTTTTCGGTTTGGATCGGTTTTTATCCAAACCGTGAATACCCCTAAGTGTATATATATAGGCATTTCCGTCTCCTATATTTGTAGAATAAAACTCTCTAGTTGAATAGATGATAAAGTATTTTGAATAATATATTGAGAAATGCATGAAAGAAAATAAAAAACTTTAAAGTGTGTTAGCATGGCACAATAAGTTGACCATAGTTAAAGGGATTCCGTAACCCAATAATTTAAATATGAAACTAAAGAAAAGAATAATAATTTAGAGGGTATACTCAAATTATTTTTCCACATGTATTATACTCAAGGGACCTGCATCATGCACATGGAAAGATCACCCATATCAAACTAGAAGTGTGGTTTTGTGTCTTAAATACAACTCTATAACAATCTAATAATATATAATATTTATCTAGTGTACTAATTTATGATCTTGAACTGCAAGAACAAAATAAAATAACTTGGAATATTTTGAGGAAAAAAAAGACAAAAAAGGGGTTATATTTAACAGTTCTATCCTACTTCAGTTTGATATTTTTTTCCTTACTAATTTTGCATGTGAAATTCCAAATCATGTAGTATATTATTGTTTTAAATAATGTCAATATTAGTAAACCAAAAATTTAAGCAAATGATTATAAACAAAATAATAAAGTATAAGTTTACATATAATACATATATAATTTAAATTTGTATATAACCAAATATATACTAATTTTTTTTCACCCTTTTCTTCCTTCGTGATAGTTTTTTTCACTTCTTTCACTGATTGAGCTCGTAGTCATGTTAGGAATGATTGACTATTTTGGTCTCATATCGGTCACTATATTCTTGTTGGTTGCGCTCGCGATTAACTTTGTCATATATTCGTGTTTCCTGATCTGGTACAATATTGCATCAGTCGATATAATGCTATGAGTGCCTGAAGCATTATCCCTAGGGTGATCAGGACATTTGATCTACCACTATATACAATTAGTAATCAATGATAAGAAAAATTATATTTATTATTCATAGGAACTTATATTTTATTATTCAATCTATAATCGTTTATTTAAATTTTTGGTTTAATAATATTGACATTATTTTTTAAATGATGTATTACATGAATTGACATTCACGTGCAACACACGTGCCTCAAAACTATATATATAAGATCTGTTAGGCTCCCCCTCCCCCCCCCCCCCCCCTTTTCTCATGTTTATAATAAGTACTAGTTTAGTGTACGTGTTTTGCACGTGTGCCTTACATCAATCAATAAAATTATACATATTCTTTTCCTTCATGCTTTACCCTTAACACCAATTACGTATTCACCAAACGATTTCTCACGAATTAAGACTGTATATCAATTAATATAAAATTTTGATAAAATAATCATATTAGTCATATTTTTTAAAATGCATGTAAAGTTAAAATAGACAAGGAAAAATGAACAGAGAGAGTAATTTATAGCCACAAAACCAATTGCAATGTAATACCTTGCAACTATATTCTTAGAATTTGAATCTTTCGTAAGTATATAAGCATGAACTGGGTGATGTCCTACTTGTGCTTATGTGTTAAGGTTCATTCCTATGTGTGGGAAGTGTATTGAAAGTCGTTTAGGGTCATAAGAGACCTTTAATACTTAGTCGAGTTCAAATCCTTTTTACCCGCTAAGTTTTTTGCATTAGTTCATTCAAGTGTCAACTTCAAATGATCATATCTCTCTGCATAAAATGAATTAGGTGGCTCATGACCTATCAAATTAAAGATATATGAGTCTTATTTCTAACGCCACCAAGTTTTCCTCATTTAAAGTTTGGAGTAAAAAGTTATGACCGTTTAACTAGAGACTATCACATCAGAGTTTTCAAAGTCAGTAAGTACGAACCTCATCTATGAATCGTAAATTAAAGTACAATCCGTATTGTTCATTCTTGGAACAACTTCTGGAAGTCATTTTTTGGGTCTTATTTTTACAGACCCATTTACGGGCCATAAAAGCATCTACAGGTCGTAATAGGACCCGTAGAATGAAGTTCTAAAACTTATTTTTACGCCTGATTTCTACATATCTAATTATGGATAGTAAACCCAATTACGAGTCATAATTTAGGCCCGTAGAATGAAATTCCAAAACTCAAAATTTCAGTTAGACTTCCATGCCATATATCAAACCACAGATCGTAGATGATCTCCACGAAGGTTTCCGACAACTTTTTTATTGGGGTTTCTTTTGTTTTTTCCCACATTTCCTAAGTCTAAGGCATGACATTAGGCATATCCTAAAAGGGTTTTCACGCTCAAGACTCACTCCCTACACTCTTTAACTCCCTCAAACTCAAAAAGTATCATAAGCAAGGTAGAAATTAGGGTTTCAAGTCTTTTAAGCAAGTTTTTCTTTCAAATCTCAATCTCTCGGGTATGTAAGTATCACACTCCGAGCCTACACTCTGGACGTGCCCGACACTCGAGAACTATCGCTGGTCCCCAAGCAAACCCTTGACTTGGCTGATTACTTAGCGGAAGACTTACTCAAACAAAATAGGAACTTCAAATACGTAATTAAACTTTTAAAGTCTAAATCCAAACTTGACTTGAATGATCGTCTAGAAATACATACTAAGTTATAAATCAATTGTCTCAAGATCTCAGAACATCTTAACATGAAGGGGAAATAATAAGAGACTTCTCAACATCTAACTATCTATGAAGCCTCTACTACTAAGATAGATGTCGGGACAGAACCCACGACAACTTAACAAAAGCAGGAAATAAGTGTGAAGCCCTCCAGAATGCAATGAGGCTCACCAAAGCTAGCTAGAGTGCAAATGGTATCAACAAAGCACCTGGTGATGATCCTGAACACAGGTATCTACATCATAATAAGATGCAGGTTGCACCAGTACATGAAATGTACGAGCATACAAGGGGAACTAAAAGCATAAGAAAATGAACTGATCAGACAGACAGAGTACTTACCTCACCTCAACTCAACACAAAGCAATAATGAAAGATAAAATGTGTAAGCTTTATCATAAACATATACTAACTCATGTATGCATATGAAAATACAATAGTTTACTCTTTACTCTTATTTGGGGGATTCTCTAGCCGACAACTATCACTATGAGCTATGTGATGATAACGTCTCGCCCACGCTATCAGAGCTGTCCTATACCTTTTCGGGGTACAGAACACCTCAAATAAGTGGATCCACTAAGCTATGCTTAAAAGCAATAAGGAATTGTCTAAAAAGTATGATCCTTTACCCATGTTGGCTACATGGTTTATGAGGAATGTGAGTTGTCTAACTCATCCCCATATCAGTACTCAATAATATTGTAACGACCCTTTCCAATTAATATATGCCAATAACTCACGAGATTTTTATGCATATATTGTCCTCGTGCTAGTAAACAATGATATAAAAAAATATTATCAACTTCCGAGTACCCAAACTAAGTGGTTCATGCTTCATACGATCATTCAAAACAAGTCGTAAATTTAATATATTACAAAACTTGGGCTTACACACCCCAAATAAACAAAACATGTAGCCATACTTATATTACAACCCATGGTGACATGATCCGATTAGCCCTCAAAATTTCATGCAAATATACAACACATAGATCATGTATAAGTCTCAAAGTTTATACAAAATATAGATGCCTATATGCAAATGTGATCTTTCTTAAGGTTCTCAAAATCTCCAATCTCCAAATGGCCAGCTTCATGCCTCCTCTCGATCATTCCCTATGATAGAAACAACTATCGCTAAGCATATAACTTAGTGGTGTAAAAACTATAGGATCGGAGCCCTCAAAATTCACCAAGCTACCTTTCTCAAGTCATGAGCAGCACAATTGAAATATAATAAATAAATCAAGTAACAATATATAAAGAGTATCAAATTCGATATTTAAAGATCCAAATGTCAAGAACGCTCATAACACCATTTTCCGAAAGATTCAATAACAAGGCTCACCCAATATATACCTCATGTTGTCACACCCAGCACAAATAAGTATCAAGAAGGGCCGACGCCCTATATCAAGAAGGGTCAAAGCCCAATAATCAAGAGAACCAAGAACCATATTAAAAATGGCTTTCTAGTTCATACTTAAAATGAACAACTTCCATTCTTAAGACGGACTAAAAATTCAGAGTCAAGATGGCAAATGATCCAAATCAAGAGGCATGCCAATATTAACAAAGTCACAGCCACAAGAAGGACAATGTCCCAACAAGAGTGCCAAGTGATCAAACAATCCGTACAAGGGGGCGAGTTACACAAGCGTCATACCAACACGACAATGCAAAGTGACAAGAGGTAACCAAGATATCAAGATCCACTTTCAGATATACCAACAGTTAAAAGAGTGCAAGTACAAGTTTATACACAAACCTCAATACTTCAGCGTAAAAACAGTCCAACAAAACTTCGCGAGTTCAAAACGGTAGACCAACCAATGTATCAAGGTCCTCAACTTGTTCACGAGTATTTACAACCTTAAAAATACAATTAAATAACTTTTTTAATTCCTAGTATCTCAATAATGTCAAAGTAAAATGGAATTATCATCATAAGTAAGCTTACCCCGTACAGATACGACTCTGCTCCCAAAACAGTGATTCTAGCCAGCCTAGTACCTCATGTTGCAATTTGAAAATGAAAATGGCAAAAATAGACTTTATAACCTGCATGAAAGATGTAGGTACATCTCTTAAGGTTGCAAACAAATAAGAATCACCACAAAATATATTTTGTACAAAAAGATATGTTCAAAACACTAACAGTTGTCCATACAGGATTTCTAATTTTGAACTCTGGACAGAACTTGTCCTATGTTGCGTCCCATATTTCGAATCGATAACACCTAAACTAGAGTTTCACATAAACATAAGAGTTGTAGATATACAAATTAGCTTTCTAAGTCATAGTTATTCACCCAAAACTGAGTTCTACAGAACGAGATATTTTAAACGTAATATACACTACTCAGCTATAAAACAGATTTCGACGACTTACCAAAAAGCAGTATGTCTCGAATTCCTGCCAAAAGACCAAGTTTTTCTCTTGTGATATTGAAGAACAAATGGTAAGCTAGGGTTCTAAGGTTCTAAGTCTTGAAGGACCCGGAATTAACTAAAAGAGGTGTGAAAATATATAGTCAAACAAGTGATGTTTATCACTTGTACACTTGTCTTTCAAAGGTGCTGCCCAAAATAAAACTGTGCTGCCCAAAATGCATATATACATACATATATGTATATATCCTTCACCTCCTTTTCCAATTATACAAAATTTTAATTATACTATTACGTAAATACCCCAATACAATCCCATAAATTACGATATAATTTATGTTAAACAAGCTAGCAATTATCACAAAATTTCAAGTACCCAACATGAGAGTAAAACATATTGTAGTAATTAAGCAACGGTAAATCGGCATGCGACTCTTGTTAGCATTTAGGGGTGTTACAAATACCCCCAATAAATATATACTCATGGTCAATGTTAAACCATTCTCTTTCTCAATTTGAGTTAATTACTCAAAAGATCATCTTAAAAGAGGTAATGCTCTGAAATATCTCTGAACTCATAGACTTATTTAGAAATCAAAGTTTCCCTCTTTTAAGTGTCAACGTATTACTTTTGGGAATACCTAGTTCCCTTATATCATTTCTCAATCATGAATACGCCTCTTCTCATTTCTCATATTTACTTTCTCAAAACTTAGTTCATAACCATTATTGATTACAAAAGATTCTCAAAGTAACTCAAAAAAATTTCTTCAACTTTCCTCTTAAACACACTTTAATATTGAATTTAAATCAAGACATGTGATTAGAACATGAAGGAATTCTCAAGGTAGTTGGAGCATTTAGGAGCTAATACAAAAAAGATAACATCGTCACAACTCAAAGCAATACATCCGGAATGAAACATGAAAGGAAAATGCCAGGCGAACCCTAGCACACTGCTAGCGCGGGGCGTCAACCACCAAACTTCTGACAAAATTTTGGGGCGCACTGTTAGCGTGGGGCACCATGCCTTAAACTACTGAACAAAAGTCCTGGCGCCTTGGTGGTGCCGCCCCACACCCCACCCAGATTTTCTGACGAATTTTCAAGCTTAAATTAGGGTCCCAAATAGTTTAAAATTGGGAAAAGTCTCCTAAACTCTTCTTGATTCTCAAACCCAACACTAAATCACGAGGAATTCCATTCCATCCTTTTTGGAAATAAAAATTCTACCAAAGATCAACAACACAAAAGAATTCACAACCTCCATTGTTCAAGAATTACTTGAGAACTCTTTAAATGCAACGATTTCATGGATAAATTAGATGTATGGCATGAGGACGAACAAGTCCATCACTGTGAGAAGTCTTACATATTCGGAAAGAATAGTGTTCTTGGCGAAATCCACAATTCTTGAAAGAATGCTTGAAACCCTTTCCTTTTCTCCTCTTGAAACCCCACTCTAAAACTCTAAGTGTTTAGGAACGTGAAAGGTGGTCTAAATCATATTAGACCCTTATTTGAGGTGAATAAAAAGGTGGCTAGACTTAGTTGAAAAAGGAAAAGACCAAACTACCTTCTAAGAACGAATGGGATACCTTTAATAGAGAGGCTTTACTCAAACAACCATAATTTTTTACTCCGAGCTCGAAGTTTAGTAAACTTGGTGGCGTTGAAAAGAGGACTCAAAGAACTTCAATTTGATAGGTCATGAGCCACCTAACATTTTATATGCTAAAAGATATTGTTGTTTGAAGTTGACCGAAGACTAAAAGCTGATGGTGACTTGTACAAACCTCTCTTTAGCGCTCTTCGAAATCTGAGGTGTTACAGTAAGGCTTCAATGAGAGTATCCCTTCACTCTCATGTGTAAAGTATTTTAATTTTCTAGAATTCTTCAAGATTGTTAGAAGCAAATCTAGGATTTCTTATGAACTTATGATATTCTTCATTTATTTATGTTCATCGTTGCACTTCGATTTAAAAAAACTTATTGTACCGATTTAGCATGATTTCTATAGTTCCTTAAGCATTTATGACTTTTAAGCATGAAGACTAGTATGATATTAATTTAAATCTAAATTCAGGTTACGTTAGATATGACTTTTGAACTTTGTCTCACATATGATTCAAATGGTTTTCATATCTAGAGCATTAAATGAGTATATGTTGTTTTAGAAGGACTATTTAATAATGAGAGGACATGGGTTTAGAAAACCCAAGTCCCATAAATACGTGCCACTATAGAATTATGTTTCACCACTTTATTGGTTGACCTTTTAGCCGTGAGATGCTCTGATTAGTAGATCCATATAGATATGATATGGTCTTATACTTTGGCAAAGTATAGGGCAGCCCTCCCAATTGGGTTAGTTGTTGACATCATGAGTTCACATGGTGTATGTCGGTTATAAGAACTCCCTATTTATTGTATTTTTCTTAAGATATGCTATTAACTCTATTTGATTCACTTTATGTATGTTGTTTACAATTATGATTATGCAAGACTATTGAAATAGACTCATCTCTATATATATGTTTCTGAAGAAGATTGTGAATGGTATTTAGACATTTTCGGAACCTTATTTTACTATCCTTGTTATGTCATTTTACTATTTTGCTAGTGCCCTTATTTATTCAGTACATTTCATTTACTGACACATACTTTTCTTTGCGTTGCATCCTTTTATGATGTAGATTATGACGCCCGTACTCAGACTCGTGGATAGTGAGGTTGCAGTCAGTAGTTGGTGAGTCGTCATTTGGGGACTTACTGAATTAGTTGTTAGTCAAAGTTTAGTACTTTCTTTGTTTATATGGTTTGACGTAACTAGGGATCATCTCCCGATAAACTTATTTTCTTCTGTCTAAATATTAGAGGTTTATTTCAGTATTAGTTGTTCAATCATCATGAATTTATTGATTTCTTTAATAAGACTAATTAAGCATATGTTTCAACTTCCACATTAGTTTCATATGGTATGTTTTCATATGTTATACAAAGATCAACTTATGATCATTCGGAATTTTTGAGTATCGTGTCTCGACTTGAGTGTAGACTCATATCGTAACATGCATGTTGTTATCCAATAAATCTCTACAACAATACATAATTCAAGCTTTGGTGAGTTTTCTTCATATGCATCTTTCAAATCTTTATCTTTAAATGGCCATTTGACCGGTTGTAGTGAGGAGTCACAATATAAGTCAAGTCCACAAAGAAAACTATAAACGAAGAAATTAAGCCTAAACATGACAAGAATATTTAAAGGAAAATTAATTACGTTAACCTAATAAATTAAATAATAATTTTTAAAAAATGGTAAATGATTAAAAATATTAAAAAGTAGTGATTGATGTTAAAATAGATGATATACTTATTTAAATATATAATTTGACATTGTAACCTATTTATAATCATTACAAAATTACAATTATGTTGGTATCAATAAACAAATATGTAATAATCAATTTTAATAGAGATAAGGGTAAAAAAACACACCTAAATGATTCTCTTTTTTTTTTTTTTTTAATGTTTAAATTATCACTTATTAGTTTGAGAAATACACATCTTTCTTTTATCACACTTTCATTATGGTATGTAATACATTCACTCTTTTATTTTAAAAATTGTCACAAAACATCACACTCCACATAGACAAAATATTTTACCTTGACAAAAATCAAGTAAATTATTAATATTAGTTAAAGTTAAAGATTAAAGTATTACTATTCCCTAAAAAAATTTATAAAATAAAATGTAAAATATTTTTCTTACCCACTCCATCCCTTCCTCTCACCGCGTACTCCCCTCATCCCAATATTTTTTGTTTTTTTTTTTCAAAAAATTCTTTTATAAAAGTTTTAAAAAAAAAATTTATTACTTCATACCCCCCCCCCCCCCCCCATAAAATCCCTTTAAATAATAATTTAGATATTATTTTTTAAAAAAATAAAAAATAAATTCTACCCTGCCCCACATAACCCTCTGCTTTCAATTTTTTCGTTTTGTGTGTGTGTGTGTGTGTATATATATATATATGTATTTTTAAAAGTTTTTTTTTTCACTTGCCGCAAAACTTTTTCAAAATAAAATGTTTATTTCTGTTATATTCAATATGCAAGCAGAAAAAATATTTTCCTAAAAATATATGTACACATCTAACACAAAACGAGAAAAATGTAAAAATAAAAATAAATTAGGAGCAGAGGGTTAAATGAGTGGGTAGAATTTTTATTATTTTTAAGAAAATAATATCAATTTTTTTTAAAGAGGGAGTGAGGTACGGGTGAGGCCTGAATTTTTTAAAAATATTTTATAAAAGAATTTTTTAAAAATAATTTATAAAAGAATTTTTAAAAAAATAAAAGGAAGGGGGGTTGTCGAGGGGGGGGGGGGGAGGAGATGGTGGAGTGGGGTAAGAAAAATATTTTAAATTTTATTTTTTAGAAAACTAATTATTATTTAAAAAAATATTTTTTTTGGATAGGAATACTTTAATCTTTAGTTTTTTTATTTAACTAATATTGATAGTTTATTTAATTTTTGTCAACGTGAAATATTTTATCCATGTGGCAAGGTTATTGCAAATAAAAGAGAGAGTATATTACACACCACTGAAGTTTCTCAAACTAATGAATGATAGTTTAAGTATAAAACTCAAATTCTCAATAGTTTAGGTATGAAACTAAAAAAAAAAATTTAGATGTGTTTTTGACATTTTTCTCATTTTAAGATCAACACATATACTTAACCGAAATTTTAACAGAACACGACTTTAGTTGAATTAAAAATTCACTACAAGCTCAAATTTAAATATTAGTATATTTTCTATCGAAAAAAATTGGCAAAAAGTTCAAACAACATTATTAAGAATTTTTGTGTTTTTAATACTCCCTCTATCTAATAATAGTTGTCCACTATTGACTTGACACACCCCTTAGGAAACTATAAGTAGAAGAATAATTTTACTATATCACCCTTTTAATATATAAATGCAATGTCTTGAAAAATGTAATAGGTAAATGACTATAATTAATGAATTGGTACACCCTTTCAATAACAGTTTTGATTCTTATTATTATGAGGTTATCGATTATTAATAGTTTATGTTAATTATTGATTATCTGATAGTAAATTAAATAATTATATTTATACCATTTGATTTGTCACCAATTGTTTCTCAATAATATTCAATGATTTTTTTATTTTGTATCAAATCTTAGCTATTAAATGGATAATGATTGGAAAATCATATTAGCTCAGTTGGTTGGCTTCCTGAACTGTAACGACTTGTTCCCGTCGTTATAGAAAATCCAATGGGGAAAGAATTGGGGCCAGAAAACTTTTGAGTAGTAACTTTGGATTTTCTAGCCTAGTCCAGATTTGAACGTAATCGGAGTCAGTGAGGTCTAGGAAAATCTGGTAACAAATGAGATATCGATTAATAAATTTGATTTCATAAATGGATAGCTAAGACATTAAGGAACCCGTACGACTTTACGGAATTGAATTCGAGCGAGTAAAACTCCCGAAAATAATTTTAGCGTGAACGGGTGGTTTTTGAATGTCAAGGGTTGAAGGTGTGTTGTGAAATGTGGGCTTAGAATTCAAATTCCAGCATTCTGTCTCCGTGCATGCCGCCGTATCGGGATGGCTGCCGCTGTAGCGGGGCCATTGTAGCAGGATGGATCCCGCTGTAGCGGGACAGACACGACTTAAAGTGGAAATAAACCCCAAAATCGTATTATTCTGCAATTTTCGAACTTGAGAGCTAAGGAACGAACCCAGGGCCTTTCTTGACCGTTTTCCACCATTCTTGAGGCTAAAGATAAGGTTTTCACTCTCCGAATCATTTTTTTGATCCGTAGAACTTGGTTTCTTGGGTAATTATTGTTGGGGAAGGGTTTTTGGAATTGTTTAGATTGTGGGAAAAGCCTTAATTTGGGTAATGGGATCTTGGGTTGGCCTAAGGTTGATAATATTGATTATAATTCGGGTAATTAGGCCTCGTGTATTGATCCTTGCATTAATTATATGTTTTTAGACCACGAACAAGCAGGAAGAATTCGGAAAGGGAAGATTCAAGTGCCTTAGGGGATTCAAGCTTGGATTCGAGGTAGGTGATGGTTGTGATTTCATGTTGGTGTGATATACGTTTGTAATTGCTCATTATAATGCATGTATATATGCGAATGTTGCATTATTGATCACCCTAATCGTAAATAAGGATAATTGAATAATTGTATGCCATGAATCACCTCTTGTTGTATGATTGTGAGAATATACACTTTGATTGTGATTGTGATTTGTTGAATGGATTGGTTGCCACATTTCGGCATAAACATCGATTGCCACGTTTCGTCATAAATATGGCATAGATTACCATGTTTCGACATAAATATGGGATCGGTTGTCACGTTCCGGCATAAACATTGGATCGGGTACCACGTTTCGGGATGCTAACAGTTTGGGTGTGGGTTCCATGAGAGGACCATTAAATTGGGTTCCGTGATAGGACCATTGAATTGTGTTGTGTATATACTTGTGATGATTACGTTCATATCTAATGATAATTGATATTGGAAGACGGTATGTTGCTCTAAAATGATAATCAATGTGTATTATTGAGAATGTAGAATGTTACACTGATCCTGAAAAGATGACTAATATTGTATATGTTCGGTATATGCCTGTTTTATAATATTGTGGTTACTTGCATGTGTTTCACTTATTAAGATAGTCGTGTGATCCTACCAGTACACTGTGGTTGTGTACTGATACTGCACTTACTCTTTCTTTGTTGAGTACAGGGCATCTTCAGGTGGCTATTGATAGATCTCAGCTAGGTGACTATTGAGCGTGATCGGATTCAAGGGTGAGCCAGTTCTTTCAAGCTGCCATGGATCTTTCTTGTTTAAGTCTACTCTTTTTGGACTTAGACTTTTATTAAAGGTATTTATTTAGTTTCGGGGTTATACCCCTTGTTCTTAGACTTGTCATTCATAGAGTTTTGGTACAATGACTTTCAGGTTCTAGGGGTTGAATTTCTGTATTAGTTTGGTTAGTTGTTTGTTAAAAACTTTGGAGTTTATGAGGACTTCATTTTTATTGTCATTTAAACCTGCTTATGTATCTTTAAATGCCTTAGTTTTCATAAAATTTGTTAGTTTAAGTTGTAGTAATGGTTCTCCCACCGGAGGGTTAGTCCAATCACATCTAGGTCGTGACAAAGTTGGTATCAAAGTCATAGGTTCGTTGATCTCATTGTACCAAAACGAGTCTAGTAGAGTCTTGCGGAACGGTACGATGACGTCCGTACTTTTCTTCAAGAGGCTATAGGACTTTAGGAAAAACTCACTTTTTTCTACTCCTTCATGCTATGACTTGAATGCAATTGGTATCTGGGTGATACAAATTGATATCTTTCATCTTCACTCTATGGTCTGAACTAGAGCAACAAAAATGGTAACACTATCACCAGCAAAAGAGGATATGTATAAACTACCGACAGTTGAATAGGGTCACCTTTTAGAACAAGTATCCATTGCCTCGGATAAATGACCTTTTTTACCAATTGCAAGGTGCATCAATTTTCTCTAAGCTTGATTTAAGGTCTGGTTACCATTAGTTAAAGATTGAGGTGGTTAAGAATTGGGTTCGACCAAGTTCTATGATTGAAATTAGCAATTTTGTGGGGCTCGCTAGCTACTATTGTCGGTTGTGGTATGAGTTGAGTCCAATTGGTATCTCTCGATTCCAATTTGTATCTTAACGAAGTGAACTAGACGTCATAGTCTCGGCTGAAGAGACACAAGCAAGTTAATTGGAACCGAAAAGGTTCTGATTGGTATCTGGCTTTAGGGGTCGTATAAGGCATAGATGATCAGTAACAATCGTCTATGGAACAAACTAATTAAAGAATTTAGACTTATCTGCAAGTTGTAACTGCTTGAGTATCGTGGAACTGGTTGTGAAAAGAAAGTCATCACGAGATTATATGCAAGGGTCTAGATAAATTACAATGTGGTTCGTAAGCGAGAAATCTAGACGTGCATTGCGACCAACTGATAACCGTGTGAGAGTCTAGGTGTTTTGTGGGGATATGTGTGTAGTGTTGAAATGATGAAAAAGGATTCTAAAGTGCGTACTTCATTAGGTTGACCGGGGGGTAGACAATGATTGTCCTAGCTAAAGGGATTTTCTTAAATGACTAGTTATAACCGGGAAATCTAAGGGAAATATAGAAAAGAAAGGAACCCAGAAATTGTTGGCAAGGGTTCTGTTTCCATTGAAGCCGCAGGGGCGGGATAATCTCGCCAACGCAAGACTGCCAGAGCGGGACAGGGCAAGACAGAATCTCAGCCCATTCTCCCCTATTTTTCCCTAGTCACAATTATGGACCTCAAATCATACCCGAACTAACCCCCGCGATCTAATTCAGTGTTCAGCAATCGAATATAAATTATAAGGTGTGTTAGATTGTGGAGAACCTGGGCATATGAAGAGGAAATCAGCGAGGCCGTGGAGGCTGGGAAAATGGTAATGCAGGTAGACGAGTAGTGCAGCCAGGTGATGAAGTTGCCCGTCAGACGACAGGGCTCACTTATATGCTTTTTCGGGCAAGACCAAGTTTGAGATGTGTGATGCAGTGGTTACTAGTGCTACTCTTGTCTGTGCCCAGATGGCTATTGTTTTGTGTGATCTGGGTTCTACTTATTCATATGTGTAGTTCAATTGCCTTGGGATTTAATGTGGTTTGTGATATACTTGATGCCTCTATCCATGGTTCTACCTAGTTAAAGAGTTAGCCATAGTCACCCATGTATATCGTGTTGTCTTGTTGTGTTTATGAATTTTCAGATTTGGATTGATTTGGTTATACTGGATATGACTAACTTAATATAATCTTAGGCATGACTTAGTTATCCCCCTATTATACCGGGCTTAATCGTAATACAAGTCGGTAACTCTAGAGATCCCCGTAGGAAAAAATTAGAGTGGGAAGGGGTGTACAATCCTAAGCCAACTAAGGTCATATCTTTCATGCGTGGTAGGAAACTAGTGGGGCAGAATTGTTTGGCTTAATTGGTTCATATTCGAGATGTTAAGGTCGAATCCCCCTCTATTGAGGCTATTCATGTGGTGTCAGAATTGAGAGAGCTTAAAGCTCAAATTCAAGGGCTTGTTGATAAAGGTTTCATCCGTCCTAGTGCTTCCCCGTAGGGTGCTCCTATCTTGTTTGTTAAGAAGAAGGAGGGTAGTATGAGGACTGGTAATTTTATCTTAATCCATAAAGGGGTGGATTCATACCGGGATGACAAGCTTATGGATAAAGAAAGTCACATTGAGTATACTTGGGTAAAGGCAATTGAAGCATTTTGGTAAGAAAGTGTGCATAAAAATTAGGTTAGCCCTCTGAATTTGATGAGTACTTGAGTTTGAGGTGTCGTGTTGATGAAAGGTTGGCTTCGTAGTAATAGTCAAGGCTGACTGAGCGTAATGATAATAAGAGTTCGTGATGAATTGTGACAGGATGCAACTATATAATAAAATTATTGGTTAAGCGAATTTATGTATAGTAATTACGACTTGCAAGTATCTAAGGTTGTGGTTTTCTAATATTGGTGAGTAACGTGGTTGTATGGAAAGTTTTAAGACATGGTGGGACACCATTCTAATAGAAATTAAAGAGCTAGAGTCATAATGAGGAAAAATATAGTAGAAGGTAGTACAGCCTTTAGAGGAGGCGAGAGCAAGAATATTTTATTGGATTCTTAAGGCTAAAGAGGTATCTTCAGAGAGGTAGATAATTGGGTTCAGAGACACATGATTTCATTGTTTTGTTGTGGCTATGGTATAGTGTCATGGGTCCATCAGATGGGTTAAAACCTATTGAAAAGGACTTGAGAAAGGAGTGTACAAACATTAGGTCGAGTGTGATAATAAGTGTGTGGTTCTTGTTTTGAGTTTAGTAAATGGTACGATTGAATTTTAGTGAAGGATATTGTAAGATCGATGGAGATGCAGTCAATGATAAGCGAAGATCTATGAATTCATAAGAATCTTCAAGGTACCAGCTAATGCTGATATATAAGGGGATTATGTTATACTGTTGAATTTACAATTCAGATTTTTCATTGTGAGTCTACATTCGTGGTGATGCATTTTGTCAAGGTATGAATTGGCAAGGTGAAAAATGATCAATTGTATCTGGTATTGAGCATTTGAAAGGACTTACACCTGGGGTGAGTTGTATGTTTACTACTATTGATTGTTAAGTACCTAAGAAAGGTTTCATTTGTAAAAGTGTTGGTTTCTAATAAGGTAAAAGGTCGGAGAGTTTATGATGGTTGTTAGTGTTGTGATTATGATTCACTAGCTATGCTCTAGTGTGTTTTCACTTTTGTGGGTGGATCCCTAGTGGTGGATCAGGGGTACCAAATCCTGCGATGTTCTCTTGGTTGAGTTGGAAGATTGGGAAGATTTGGTTATTTCGAATGACATATTAAGTGATGGTTGTGATTTCATGTTAGTGTGATATACGTTTGTAATTGCTCATTATAATGCGTGTATGTATGCGAATGTTGCATTATTGATCACCCTAATCATAAATGAGGATAATTGAATAATTGTATGTCATGAATCACCTCTTGTTGTATGATTGTGAGAATATACATTGTGATTGTGATTGTGGTTTGTTGAATAGATCGATTGCCACGTTTCGGCATAAATATGAGATCGGTTGCCACGTTCTGGCATAAATATGGGATTGATTGCTACGTTTCGACATAAATATTGGATGGGTACCACATTTCGGTATGCTAACAGTTTGGGTGTGGATTCCATGAGAGGACCATTGAATTGGGTTCCTTAAGAGGATTATTGAATTGTGTTGTGTATATACTTATGATGATTACGTTTATATCTAATGATGATTGATATTGGAAGACGGTATGTTGCTCTAAAATGATAACCAATGTGTATTATTGAGAATGTAAAATGTTACATTGATCCTGGAAAGATGACTAATATTGTATATGTTTGGTATATGATTGTTTTATAATGTTGTGGTTACTTGCATCTATTTCACTTATTAGGATAGTCGCGTGATCCTATCAGTACACTGTTGTTTTGTACTGATACTGCACTTGCTCTTTCTTTGTTGAGTACAGGCATCTTCAGGTGGCTATTGATAGACCTCAGCTAGGTGACTATTGAGGGTGATCGGATTCAAGGGTGAGTCAGTTCTTTCAAGCTGCCATGGATCTTTCTTGTTTAAGTCCACTCTTTTCGGACTCAGACTTTTCTTAAAGATGTTTGTTTAGTTTCGGGGTTGTACCCCTTGTTCTTAGACTTGTCGTTCATAAAGTTTTGGTACAATGACTTTTAGGCTCTAGGGGTTGAATTTCCACATTAGTTTGGTTAGTTGTTTGTTAAAAACCTTGGAGTTTATGGGGACTCCATTTTTATTGACATTTAAACCTGCTTCTGTATCTTTAAATGCCTTAGTTTTCATAAAATTTGTTAGTTTGGATTGTAGTAATGGTTCTCCCGCCGGAGGGTTAGTGTGGGTGCCAATCACGATGGTTTGGGTCGTGACATGAACTCCCACCTTGTTGGCAAGGGCTCGATTCCCTACATTGTAATTCCCTCCCTATTTCCCTTTCCCCTACCCCCATTTTTTAAAAAAAAAAAATCAAAAATAATGAATAACCAATAAGTCAATATCTTAATGATTCTATAACGATTTAGCATATTTATAAATCGATAAACAATAAATTGAATCAATAAACTTTAACATTGAATCGAATCCACCCATATACTAACAAATTCACCATAGTATATTAGTAGGATTTTGGGACATCAAAAAGGAACTGTTATTTATTTTTGTATTTTTTTTTCCCACCTTATGTCCGGAGTCCGCATTGAAGCTCAGATTAAATTTGACTCGCATACTACAGGCTCATTCGGGGGCGGTCTAGAGCTACCAATAAGATTTTCTCTATATTCAGAATTCGAATTCGAAAGTTTTGATTATGAATAAAGCAGTTTCATCACTACACCACATCTATCTAGGTTGGTTGTAGTTTTTTACATATAAAGAGTGTTCATTTAGGTCCAACCGTTTATCGTGAACTGAAGCACATGCATACAGCATTGAATTCCACCAAAAAATACATTTGAGTTAGCAATCTTGAGTCCACAGTACCCACTAGAGACATACTCATTTATTGCAATTAATACTGCCTACCACTAGCTTGCTAACTTCTCTGTGCGGTTGTAATTTTTTTTTTATTTTCCACTTGGTGTTTGGAGTTCACATTAGAGCTCTAATTAAATTTGGATCGCACATTGCAGGGTCCATTCAAGGGTGGCACTCCCAACACGATTTTCTTCATATCCAAGGCTCAAACCCGAGAGCTCTGGTTAAGGGTGAAACACTCCCATCAGTGCACCACAATTCATGTTGGTGTGTGCTCGTAAGTTATTTAGGGACCATTTGAAACAATTTCAAGCATATACTTCCTCCACTTTAATAAAATATATATAATTAATTTGATTTTGTACTAAGTTTAAGAAAATAAATATGATTTTTCAATTTTATGATTATATATTAAAGTTATGTCAAATGTATCAAAATGTTCTTTAATCTTGTGGTTTTAAATATGTCATCCAGGAAATTGAAATAAAGTGTTATCAGAAAAGGAAAAAGGTTATTCATTTTTAAACAAACTAAAACAGAAAGTAAGTCATTCTTTTTTAAATTGAGGGAGTAAGATTTAAAATTATTATTTGAATTAGTTTATATAAAGTTAAAATTTTATTTGAATATGCAATTTGAATTTTTTGTGTTATATTTTTTCTCATAAACGTGAAACTTCATAATTTATTAAAACTATCAAAACTTTCCCTACTCTTATAAATCATAGGTTACAAATAATATATAGAAATATTCTAAGACGTCGCATTAATAAATCACATGCATACCCATGGGTGTGCATTCAGTTTTGATTTGGTTTTGTACTATTCAATTTAGATTTTTCGATTTTTGATTTTGAAGAAGTATAACCCAATCCGAATCAAAATTAATATGGTTCGATTTGGTTTTCCTCTTTTTGATTTGATAATTTATATATATAAATCACAAGTAAAACATAATATTTAAGAGTATATCAATTATAGATGTCCAAATATAAAATATAAATTAAATTATAGTGAAAAACAATAACACACACACACTCTTTATATATATATATATATATATATATATATAAAATTCGGTTTTTGGTTTTTTGATTTTTATTTTTCTAAATCTGAAACCAAACCAAAAAAACAAAGAAAGTAAATTATTAATCCAAAACCAAACAAAAAATAAATCCAAATTAGAATTTAGTTTGATTTTTCGATTTAATCCAAATAATGCACACCCCTATGCATACCTTTATGTTCCTTTTATAAATAAATGTTTGTGATCACTAGTCCAATAAATAAACAATGGTAGTAGTAAGTAGCAACTAAGTTATTCTTTAATATAATTCTCTCACATGGTACAAAGTACAAACAATCTCTTCATGTTGAGTCTAAAAAATAATCTTACAATATACAAATTTAAATTAACAGATTCTAATACGAATATTATCAAATATTGAGAGAAGAATTTTAAAAAATAATCATGTTTATGATTTGTTGTTTTTTTTTTCCTTCATAGAAAAGAGATATTAATATATTATAAGATTAATATGCATCAATACAAAATAGTGAGAACTTATTGCTAGTGCTACTTTGTGTATGATTTGTAAAGTACTATCAAGTAGGTAGTGAATTTTGTGATATGAGAAGAAGACGATACTTCAATTATAGGGTCCATGCAATCCCAAAAAATGTGCTAGAGAAGACAAACTAACACCAATCTATCATTATCTAGCCAATACATTAATCATATATGACTAATGTATTAAATGGCTATTCTTCTAAATTATGCATGCAAGATGAAAGATTAAAGGAAGCATTAGCTTTACAAATTAAAGGGAAAAAATGGTTAACTATACCGGTGAGTAATTTAAATGAGTCAGTTTTACTTTCTATTATATTTTTGACACAAAAATATTTTTATAGTTATAATTTTGGTTCAAAAATATTTTCTAACTATCAAAATAACTTAAAATATCCTTCTTATTAATGATCTCCTAATTTTTTTTAAAAAAATTGTATTGTATTAAAATTATTAAATTATTTATTATATTGGAAAAAGTCATTCAATTTTAATTAGGTACTACAAAGATCCTTGAACCATCTTTTATAACAATTTTTTTTTTACTATATATTGGTAATGCATGTTTTAGAAAAAGTACTTAGCAGGAGAAAGTATATAAATATTCTCTAGTATATTTAAACAAATCTCTAAATTGTTATTGTATATCTTTGTCAAGAAACCATTTTTGTGGGACTATATCCTGTCACCTTTATTAGTAAAGCCTAGAAGGAGATCTAACAAGATCTAAGTTGATTAAATTTATTTATTTTCTTATAAAATTATTTAATTACTTTCTTTTAATACTTATGCAATGTTGAATAAATTTTTATTATATAATATAATTCAATAATTTTAATATAATAAAATAAAATAAAAAAAGAAAGATTTGCAAACTTTAGAAGATTTTACAATTTTAAAGAAGAAACAACTTGACTCGAATATCTAATTATTTTTTCTTATTATTTTTTACATGCTTGCTAGTAGTAAAGGTATTTTTTAATGCCTCATTAGAATTAGAGCCTGTTTAGGATTGCTGTTAAAAATTGCTTCTTATTTTTTGAAATAGCATTTAAGAAAAGTGCTTTTAAAAAAATAATTTGTGTTTGACAAATTCATTTGAAAAGTGTTTTTGATAGGTAATTTGTGATTTTTTTTTTTTTTGGTATTTGAGAGTGAAAATACGAAAAAATGCTTTAATTTGTATTTTTTTCTTTGAGTTCCGCTTTCAGAAAATAAACAAAACTATCTTCTATCTAGCTAGGAATGAACCTTTGGGCTATTCGAATTGAATATCTATACAAATTTTGATTTTTGGATTCAAGAACTTAAAATCCAAATAGTTCGAATTGGATCGGTTCACTTTAGTTCGATTTAGACTAGACGGTTTGGGAGTCAATTTCCTAAATGGTCACTCAAGCTTAGGAAATTGCCCTAAAATATCATTTATGTTTCATTTAGGACCAAAATAACACTTAACTATTACTATTTTCCTCTAAATATACTTAAGACTTCAAAAATTTCACTCTCTCTTAGTTGGCATGCCATGTCATTAAAGTTTTTTTTAAGAATAGACTTATTTAATTCATCAAACTTAATTTAACTAAAATAATGATCTTATTATTTTCTAAAAAGTATATATTAGTTTATTAAGAAGAAATTTTCATGCTTAAGAATCTTTTATCATAATTAATTTTTTTTTATGCTATGAAGAATAGTTTTTTAAAACTTACTATAATGTCTTCAATTTTGAATACTTATAAACACATATATTCAAAAAAATATTGATAATAAATCACTCATGAATATCAACTCACATCAATTAATCATATATTATATAATGGATCAATAATATTAAAGTTCAATTAACTATTAAAAATAATTAATTGGGTACTTTGAAATCCATACTTACAATATCTTTTTTTGAAAGAAATTAGAAAGTGAATAGTATTTATATTAGAAAATAAAATTTTTATATTTATTTATTAGTATATTAATCTCATATAATATGTATATTATTGAATTAAAATAGACAATTCAATTAAGTATTACTTGTATTTCACGAATTTGGGATGAGATAAGAATATATATTGGTGTTTAATTGTATGATAAGTTAAAATATAATATAATATAGCAATAAAAGAATAAAAATAAAAAATTAAATAAAAAAAGTTAAATAATAATCTTCTCTTTCTTACTAACTTTTTTATCAACCTTACAAATTTATTTGAATACTTTTATAAAAAAAAAGTTGCTTAATTTTCTAATAATTTACTTAGGGATTTTGAAAATTATCAAGTAATTATTGCACACAGAGTTTTTTTCATTGAATTTTGTTTGCAATAATAGATCTCATCGTTAATATTAATAAAAGAATCTAAATGCTTATGATTCAGTAGTAGGAGACAAACCTTATGCTAAAGAAGGAAAAAACAGAAGTATATGCTTTAGGTGGACATATATCTATGTCTGCTGACAAAGCACGAAGAGTAATTGATCAAATTTGCGGATGTTCCTATGAGGAAACACTTATGATATTAGAATTCATGCCCTATCGAGCATGTCATCCCATTTTGAAATTGGTTTATTCTACAACAGCAAATTCTAGTTACAATATGGGTTCCAGCGAAACCAATTTAGTCATTAGTAAAGCCGAAGTCAATGAAGGTACTACTGTGAAGAAATTGAAACCTCAAGCTCGAGGACATAGTTTTCCGATAAAAAGATCGACCTGTCATATAACTATTGTAATGAAAGATATATCTTTAGATGATGAATATGGCGAGATGTCTTCCTTAAAAAAAAAAAAGGAGATGGAAAAAAAAATCTACAGCTATGACGTATCGTGAAATGTATAATAGCGGGGGATTATGCGACAAAAAATAAATTCACTTGGTTTCAGACTGGGTACAACCCAAAGTCATCATTCCCTTTGGTTTTTACAACCCAAAAATTATTCTGAGGTTTTACAAGAAAAAAATAAGAGGTTGTATCAAGAATTATGTACAAAAGAATATGAGAACGTCCTCTAGCATCGAGGGAATTGCACGTATAGAGATTCAAAAAAGAACGATCTGATCCATAATCTTTATGGGATTCCCAAAATTATTAATAGAAAGTCGACCGTGCGGAATTGAAAAATTACAAATGACCTTACAAAAAGAATTTAATTGTGTAAATCGAAAACTAAACATTGTTGTCACAAGAATTGCAAAACGTTACGGAAACCCTAATATTCTTGCAGAATTTATAGCTGGACAATTAAAGAATAGAGTTTCATTTCGAAAAGCAATGAAAAAGGCTATTGAATTAACAGAACAAGAGGATACAAAAGGAATTCAAATACAAATTGCGGGCCGTATCGACGGAAAAGAAATTGCACATGTTGAATGGATCAGAGAAGGCAGGGTTCCCCTACAAACTATTCGAGCTAAAATTGATTATTGCTCTTATACAGTTTGAACTATCTATGGAATATTGGGCATCAAAATTTGGATATTTCTAGACGAGGAATAATTTTTCTACTTGTCTTTCCCTTCTATCCAATGATTGAACAAAAAAAAAAAAAAAAAAGACCAATTCATTCTTTTTCTAATCAAGGGAACATTTCTAATTCTTAATTATATAAGGTTGAATAAAAATTCGATTGACCATTTGATAAAATTGCTATGCTTAGTGTGTGACTTGTTGGTTTTGTTAGGGTTAGGATTAAAAAAGCCCAGCCCACATAGTATGAACTTCATAAATTTTCATGTAATTTATATATTTGTTTTTTAGAGACATAAGTTTGATGAATTAAATAGGTCTATTATTTTTTAAATGATGATTTAATAACATGATATATCAACTAGAATAGAAGGAGACTTTTTAGATATTTAATATTTATTTATTTTTTGGATAAAAAATAGTAATAATATTATTCACTTTCTATTTTTTTCAAGAAAAAAAAATATTGTGCGCATGAATTTCAAAATACATAATTGATTTTATTGTAATAGTTAATTGACATTTAGTATTATTGATTCATTATAAAATTTATGATTAATTGATGTAAGTTAGCATTCATGAGTGATTTGTATATCGATTTTTTTTTTTGAATGTATATGTTTATAAGTATTCAAAATTGATGATATTATAATACGTTTTAAAACTTTATTCTTCATAACATAATAAAAATAAAAAGTTTAATTATAATAAAAGATTCTATAAGTATGAAGATTTATTCTTAATAAACTAGTATATATGTATTTTTTTTTAAAATAATATGATCATTATTTTAGTTAAATGGGTTTAATGAATCAAATTAGTTTATTATTAAAAAAAAGATTTTAATGACATGTCATGCCAACTAGGATAGAGTGAGACTTTTGAAATGTCAAGTATATTTGGAGGAAAATAGTGATAGTTGAGTGATATTTTGGTCCTACATGAAACATAAATGATATTTTATGTCAATTCCTTAAACTTGGGTGACCATCATCTAGGGAATTGACTCGACGATTTGGTTATTTTGAATTTTGAATTTCAAATCGATAAGTTGATCAACTTCTTTTTACAAAAGGGCTATTATAAAAAAAAAAAAAATTATGTCAAATTGCCTTAATAATTTCTCATTTCCACAATTCAAATAAAATGTACAAAATTTCTAATCTAAGCAAAGTAAAATTATGTTTAGATAAACCATACTACTAATAGTTGATCATATTCGAACTAAATACTCAACTATTACTCAATCTTTATGAACTCTATTTAATTTAAATATCAATTAATATACCTTCTTAAGGATTCAATATCATAGCTCTTCAAATGAGAATATAAAATTGGTCAGATACATCTTAGTTTATACTTTTATATTCATTATTCTAACAAAGTATATTGTCTGCTTGTTTAGTTTGAAAATCAAAATTCATTCTAAAATTCAAAAAATCCCAAATTATGTTCAAATTATGCCCATTTTATCTCTATTACACTATTTTCACACATATATTATCTACTCGAGATTTAAATTATCAGATTTTATTGATGACACAATATTTTTGGAGTTAAAAAATAAAAAACTATTTACTGTCTATATCTATTATCTCATCTACACACATATCTTATCTACAAAAAATAAAAAAGAATAAGGCAGAGGAAATGCCACCCAAAGTTACTCATAGCTTCTAATGTGGTATCGTAGATAGCAAGTTAGCCACCATCAAAGAACGTGGCATGGTAGATTGCGTTGTTTTTTTTTCTTAATTAAAAGTATTAATTTTAAGTTTTCGAATATGAAATTTTTGAATATGAAGCGCTATACTCGAATGAATTTGATCCAACGTAAATGTAACTTAATCGAGCTTCAATGTGAATGCTAAAAATTCTCATACACATAAACATAAAAAAAACCTTTAACAAGGTGTAAAAAGTATTTGAAGATACAACATACCCCCTCCTCACACGTGTGAGAAGGATGTGAGTCAAAATAATAAATTCAAATCAATTATTTTTTTAATAAAAATTATTTTAAAATTAATTTTTATACTTTAATTAGCGGAAAATGATATATGTGAGTCATTTATGTATAATAAAGATATATTTATATGAGTAACTTTTAGAACAATAGATATATCAACTCTAAATGACTTTTTTTTTTCTCTAAATGACAAAGAAGGGTAAATAGATCTTTTCCCTGTATTTTGTTCTCCTTAAATTAATTTTATGAAATTAAATGAAATATGTCATCTCTTGTTCAATAAATATCATAGTTTTAACTCCATAATTTCAACATTATAATAAATTTAATATTAAAATCTTAATTAAAATTCTAAATTTGTTCCTGTTCCTACATTTGAATTAAGCTACATAACTTGAAACAAATGTAATACTTCCTCCGTCTACTTTTATTTGTTACGTTGCGCTTTTTGAAAGTTAATTTAACTAATTTTAAAGTTAAATTATATCACATTAATTCAGTATTTAAACAAAAAATTTAAATATTCATAAACTATACAAAAAGTACTACTTATAAATTACAATTTTTTCACATATTAACATGATGAGAAAATACATAATAAAATGTTAGTTTAATTTTTTATAATTTAATTATAAAAAAGGTCTATGACAAATTAAAAGTGGATATAGAACGTAATATTTTAAGCTATAAATGGTGGGGAAAAGACAAACAAAACAGAGCCACTATAATGTTTTGTTGAAAATGACATGTGAGGTGCTGTTATTTACAAACCAAAAAAAAACGTGTTCTCTAGGCAGGCTGAACCCTCTAATTGAATCTGTTTATTAAAAATTTAGATTTTTCGGAGGTTGTCAAAAATTTTATTTAAAAAATTAAAAATATAATAAACACCCTTCACATTTTTAAACTCGAAACAATTGGAAAGGGATTTTTTTTTTTTTAAGATACATTTGAAAACAAATTCAATAGAAATGGGTGGAGTCTGTAACTCAAAAGGGAAGTTCGGATGAAAAAAAATATTTATGTGATTCTTGATATAAATTTAAAAATACTTTTAATTTTATATATTATTAAAATAACACAAGAAAAAACAAAGGAAGATAGTTTTAGGAGAATTTTATCTTCCATTTTGTTATTTAATGTAATATTTATAATATCATCTCCTTTTATAGCTTAGGATTGACTTCTCTATGCGAATAAGACACAATAATTGCTTCTATATCATAATAAAATTATAATATTTTATTTTCTTAATTATTACAATCATATAACTATCATCAATACAATTTATCATTTTAAATTTACTTCATTAACCACACCCCCACGCCCCTTCAAGTTTCGAGCATAAGGATCCAAAATGTCAATTTACCAAGTAGATGCTGTAAAAAGATTAATCAATTGTTTATTTGTGGGGACATAATTCAAAAAATAGTTGCTTCCTTGTCCCAAGAGGACTATAATAATTACTCCCTCTGATTTAAAAAGAGTGGCATAGTTTGATTTGACACGAAATTTAAGAATATAAATAAGACTTTTAAATTTTATGGTCCTAAAGTAAAGTTATGTCAAATGCAAAAGTACAAAATTTCCCTTTAATCTTGTGGCCTTAAGCATGCCACATAGAAAGCTAAAACTAAAATATTACCAAAAAAAGAAAGAACTCATTCTTTTTTAAACAGACTAAAATGGAAATGATGCTATTCTTTTTGAAACGAAGGGAATAATTATCTGTCCTAATATAATTACAATAATTTTTTTAATTAGCTTATTCGTGAAAAGCTACAAGTAATACTTGTCAAAAAAGAAAAGAGAATTTTCTTTAAAATAAAAAAAATGATAAAGTAATAACTACAATAAAACTATCTTCCGCTTTCTTAAATTCTATAATAAATTAAAATAAAACAATCAAGCTAAAACAAAAAAATAACATAATTTTATATAACTACCAAAAATACTTTGTTATATTTACTTCATTTATGTACATAATATAATTTTTAACCTAACTCCTAATCAATCAACATTTTTATGTATACTCTTAAGTCCATATTTCAAACATTATAATAAATTCAATTCTGAAAATTCACTACTATAATAATTATATATTTATATTTCTGAATTAAACTAGGAAGGTGTATATATAATATTATAAGCTATAAAGGTAAGTGAAAAAGACAAATTAGGAAAAAGTCACCATAATAATTTTCTACGAAATTTCTTCACCACAAATTTAGTTTAATATTAGCATATGTACGTGCATTAGAAATTGTGCATGCACGTGTATGTTTCTGCACCTCACTAGTAGTGCATAACAAGTTGATTTATAAATGAATGAGGTTAATATTTTTTCAATTCCGATTAACGTCTAAAATAAGTTATAAGTATTTATAATTATAAATAATTTTTTAAAGCAATAATGAGTATTTTAAAATTTAATTGTTATTAAATATAAAAATATATCATATTTTTCTTTAAGCTGACTAAAAGTAATGAGTTATTTAAATTGAAATAAAGAAATACCTTCAAAAAAAAATAAAAATAAAGAAATACCTTATTTAGATAGAAGTGTTAAACAATAATAATGTAATTCTACAAATAAAGCATAAAAAATACCTCAACCAATTTTACGGAGTGATAGGGTAAAAAAAATGAACTTTTTCATATAAAATTTTAGTAGCTTCGAATTTGTCGCATTTTTTTTGTCCAGTAGCCCGTCAAATTAAATAATTAAAGATCACGAAATTCAAAGTTAATGTAATATATTCGGTTGTAATTTATGTGACGTAATTTAATTTAATATAAAATTTTTAAATATAATTTTAATTTGTAATCTAAACTTAGTCTTGTGAAACAATAAATTATTCCATTTAAAATAAAATAAAATTCAAAGATTAAATCATTATTAATATAAAATTGGAACTGATTAAAAAAAAATGATATAAATTATGAAAGAGAAAATATATAGCACTCTATTATGTTTCTGCACCTAACTCGTATGACGTGTTACGTGCATAACATATTTATATTATATCTAATATCAGTATAGTATCATTTTTTTTGTAAGTTACTAATTACTATTGACGAGTTTAAAATTTGAATTTTATAAATTACATTTTATGAAGATCTCAATGTAGTAGTAGTTACAATAATAATAATAATTTAATTAAATATTTATATATATATTTAATAAAAATATTTAAATTCACGTAAATTCTAGATTCGTACCTACTTAGTAGTTACTGTTTAATCAGGTTGGTGCATGAAGGGAGCATCACTAAAATCCATAAATCTGAAGCAGATCTATCCTATCAATTTGACTTTTAATAATGTAATGCAGTAGAAAAATTAATCTTATATAATTAGTGTATAAAAACATTAAATTTTTATATAAAAAGCTATTATTTCAAAATCTTTAGGTACGAATATGTTAGATACATGTGACTTCTTTGATAAATAATATAGCTTGTGAAAAACTCGCTTTTTTTTGCTGTGATTAAGCATTAATAATTGTGGTCAATAACGAATCCAAAAATTATATCAACAGATTTAAAAAAATAAATAAACACATCACATGTAAGATCTTTTTTATTTAGTGTCACATACACACACACACACATATATATATATATATATATATAAGTGCTTCCTAATAGATTTTTTAAAATTCATATTCCAAATTCCAACCACAGATTTTAATTAAAAGTAGATGAATTTTATCCCCCCCCCCCCCCCACAATCCTTATTACTAAAATCATACCCATGACAAGTAATTTCTTTAACTTTGTTTAATATTATAATTAAATAATACAAGAAAAGGTTAATATATCTAGAGAGTATAATCACCATACATATATTTATTACTGTATCTGTCTCAATTTATATAGATATTTTTTAGTCTATTCTAAAAAAAAAGGTTAGATTTTTATAATTAGATATAACTTAATGAAATGTCATATATTTTCCTTTTTTAGTCTTAAATTTGTTAGTAATATCAAATCAATAATTAGTACTAATAAAATAATTTTGATGATGAGTTTTTAGACACCTACCACTAAAAACGCTATTGTATTGTGAAGTTCCTATTCTACCCTTATATATACGTCTAAATCGATGGTCTCCTCACAGTTTCAGCCATGGCTTCCATGATCGAATCTGCTTGGGCGGTACTATTCTCTTCTCTCTCTCTCTCCTCATTTCTCTATCTGTTAGAAATTTTTTACATTTTATTCTGGAAATTTCGTATTTCTAACCACATTCTGCATCTCTGTTACAATGTGATTGTTATGGTTCAGTTTGGGTGCATTGTGAAACAGTGCATTTATGAGCAAAACGGAACAGCATATGCGAGAAATCTTAGTAGCTCAGTTAGTTGGTTATCTGAACTTTCAAATTTGTTGATGAGTGTTCGTATTCTCCGTCGGCTATCAGTTTTCGCCTGAAGTTAGTCGGAAATGTGTTTGTATGTCGGGAAATATTTTAAATCTTCATTTTCTGTTGTCACGGACTTTTATTTTCACACACTTGGTATTATTATGAACTTTTAGTACTACAAAAGTTTTTTTTTTATCAAAATAATATCCGATTTTTGATATAACTATTGGTTTTTTGTTAACATATATCTATATTATTTTTTTTTTCAGTAAAATATTTTTCTAAAAATAAGTGAACGTTTGAAAAATTTACTTTATTAGGAATTCGGAGTTATGTTGAATCATATTTTTTGTAATAAATATTTAGAAATTTGGTATTTTTTTTTTAAAAATCTGAAATATAATTTGAATGGTTCAGGAGTTGAATTTGCATTTTTTATGACCAAACAAAGTGATTTTTTTCTTTTGAAAAAAAAAGTAAAAAATTCTCATGTTTTCTCCGAAATAATTTTTGGGGTGATTTTTTCGCTCTTTTTTTTCTTGCATGTATTTGTTGAAGAGTCCGGCGTCGAATAAAAAGGGAAAGGTAGTCTCGTAATTAGGCTCAACAATAATCGTCCTCTCTTTCATCTAATTTTTGAAGTGTGAGTTAGATTCAAGATCTAATTTTACAGTATTGGTGGTGTTTACCCCAATTCATTTGAAGCTTCAAATCTGTGTAAGCAGCCATTCTAGCTTGTCTATGGGGTATGGGCTCATATATGTGTTCAATACGAAGAAAAATACTATGAGAGATAGAATGGGTAGAGCTAGGTGTAGGGGTGTGAAGATGAGGTGTTGGATAGCTGGGAGATATATAATCAATGTGGAATTAATCTCATTTTTCAAGTTTCCAGAAGTTACTTGGAGGTGTATTTGATATTTCGGAAAATATTTTTCAAAAAATACGTTTTTCGAAAATCAAGTTATTTTGTGGTATATAATTGTTTAAATATAATTTTTTTCTGACTGAAAAAGGGAAAAATGACAAACTCCCTTTTGGACGCAAGTCATTTTCCTTTTGTCTCAACTCTTAATTTCAAATCACTTTGCACACTCTACATTATTATGAATCTTTAGTAATAAAATTGTTTTTATCAAAATACCATCCGATTTTTTGACATATTTACTGCTGTTAATTAACTTTTCTACTAGTAAATTTGTTTTTTTTTGAAAACAAGTCATTTTGTGGCCTTATGATCGTGTAAATATATTGTTGAATGAAAACTTCCTCATGAAAAATTGTTCTTTTATTGAAATACTATCTGATTTTTTTAAATGATTATCAATTTTCTAACATTTTTCGGTTTACCAATCCCGGTAGTTCTTTTTTCTATTGGTGGTGTTAGCACCAATTTGTGTGAACCTCGACTAATCTGTTTGGATATGTTTGAGACTTACATGACAAAACACACAGATCCTAGTGCACTCATTGTTATTTAGAGAGTAATGAGGTTGTAGTTGCTTGTTTTAATGACCTTTTGTTTTGTTTTTCAGTTTCTTCTTGCAAATTTCAGTGATTTCCAATTGACTTCTCTTGGAGGTTTCATTGTTCATGAGAGTGCCTTCTTCTTGTCTGGAATCCCATTCATCCTTTTTGAAAGGGCAGGGTGGTTTGGCAAGTACAAAATTCAGGTAATTACTTTTTGACTCTTCTAATGGAAATGATGTTTCTTGATCAAAATGATCCCAAACATCAATAATATTCGACTTAAGACTCGTGCACGAGTTCTGTTTTTGTTTGCATCTACTTTGATGAGAACTGGTTATGATGTTTCGAGTTCATAGTAGTTCATTCTGTCATTATTCGGATGACTTTTCATTTTGTTGCATTCTTGACCTGTTTGTGTGCAGAAAAAGACCAACACCCCGGAAGCTCAGCAGAAATGTATTACTCGTCTGCTGATGTTTCATTTTTGTGTTAATCTTCCAATCCTGATTGTTACGTATCCGCTCTTTAAATTCATGGGGATGCGATCTACTCTTCCATTGCCGTCCTGGTATTTTCCGGCTCTCTATGTACCAAGCTTTAGTTGTGTGATGGCAACACATATACATTGAATACCTTTTTCTGGTCTTGCAATCTTCGTTTCTTTTGTTTTTGTTTTCTATTTCCTTATAATTTTGTTTTTAGAGTCCAATGTCCATTTTGTGTGCCTGAATATATGCGCATTGCATGTTTAGGCTATGGTTATCAAAATAGGATAACTGAATGGGAGAAGTAGTACAACAATGTTATACGATAGGAGGATACGTCCATGTGAAATACAAGTTATATGGACAGTTGTTAGATTGACAACGATATACGGAAGTGAATGTTGGACCTCTATGGTCCAACATATCCACAAGATGATTATATTCGATAGAAGGTGCACGTAGCCTCACATAGAGACAGGGGCGGCTCAAACCCGTTGGCGGCCTAAGGCCAAAATCAAATTAGAGGCCTTAAAAAATATATATATATAAATGTTTTTATTTTAAATCTATTTTTATAGCTTTTTGAGATGCAAAGTTGTTAGTAATTTTTGTGTAGTCAATCTCTTCTAATAATTCTTTTTCAATCGATAATATAGCCAAACCACTTAATCTTTCTTGAGACATTGTCGATCTTACATAAAATTTTATTATTTTTAATTTTGAAAAACTTCTTTCGGTTGAGGCGACTGTTACGGAAATTGTTAACATTATTCTATAAGCAATGTAAGCATTTGAAAAAGAATCAAGTCTTTTTATTTGATTGAGTATCTCAATTAGAGTATTGTCTCCTACTTTTATGATTTCCCTTAACACTTTTAATTCAGAAAATATCAATAGAATAAGTAAATTTTTAAGCTTTGAATAAGAGAGAGATGTAAGATTAGAAAAGAGAAAGTGAGAAGAAATAGAAGGGAGGAGGATAAAATATATAAAATAAAATTAGAAAAAAAATAAGGTAAAAAAGAGAAGATAACTTGTACATTAAAAAAAAAATACACAACTTTTTATTGGAAAGTTAAAAAGTCATAGTACTGTCACTTCATTTAGCCGTTTGGTCTTAGTTCTAATAATTTTTTTAAAAAAATTTAATCCTTCCTAATTAACTAAAAAATGGGGCCTTTGCATTTATTGTTTTAGTTCTAATATATATTTTTTAATTTAATCCTTCCTAATTAACTAAAAATGGGGCTCCCTAAAATTGAGGGCCTAAGGCAAAAGACTTTTTTTTTAGCCTTGCCAGCCGCCCCTGCATAGAGAATAAGTTTTCTTTAGATGGCTCTAGTCATGTTACTCATGTCCTACATGGACATCTAGATCACCGGTATATAGATGGGAGAAATCATGGTGGTTGAAGGTGTTAAAACAGGACAAGGTAGATCTAAAATCATACGGAAGAAATTTGTCTTGAAAGACCTATCATCCCTTAGATTCATGCAAACTTTGAGAAAAATATGAAACAAACAACGGAAAAGAAAATACCCATATTGGTGATACCAATTAATTGATAAATGAGGATTCATGCAGCCGACTCCAACTAGCTTAGAATTGAGGCGTAGCTGTTGTATAATTTCGCAAGTAGGGGTGGTAGAGCTTATCTTTTCTGCTTATTCATCAGAGTAAATTGCAAATACTTATTTTCTCTGCAGGAAAGTGGTTTCAACCCAAATTTTATTCTATTTTATCTTGGAGGATTTCGTATTTTACTGGGGACACAGGGTTTTACATACGAAATGGCTGTACAAGCATGTCCACAGTGTCCATCATGAGTATGTGAACTACTTAAATTCTTCGAGTTTCACTTTTTCTCCCATGAAAGTCACAACTTCTGTTTGTTACACTAGGTACGCGACACCATTTGGTTTGACATCTGAGTATGCTCACCCTGCTGAAATTCTCTTCCTTGGATTTGCTACGGTAATTGGTCCTGCAATCACGGGGCCACATTTGATAACATTATATCTATGGATCTCACTTAGAATCCTCGAGACAGTCGAGGCACATTCTGGATACCATTTCCCCTGGAGCCCATCAAACTTTTTGCCATTATATGGAGGGTCTGTACATTACTTTACTGTTAAAAATCATTCATTTGCATTCATCTGTTTTGCACGTCGTGAATGATGTTCTTATAGTTGCTAGTGTTTGTTCCCAGGTCTGATTTTCATGATTACCATCATCGGCTGCTCTACACAAAGTCTGGCAACTACTCATCGACTTTCGTTTACATGGACTGGTAAGGCTTCCATACATTGCCTTTACATTAGTACTTCAGTGTACAGCTAACTCTGTACATATTCAAAGCTACTAGGTTCGGCTGATCCCGTAACTAACACTCTAGCTCCGCCCCTAGTTCCGAAAGCTATACATCTCCCTGCCTATGCTCAAAATAACTTAGTCTTTTGCATAATTTCTCTTAGCAATTCTTGATCGTATACTTCCATCACATTGTTGTTGTTGTTGTTCTGTTTCCCAACTAATATTGACCAAGGGAGTTCAAAATTTTAATATATATATATATATATATATATATCTCTTAAGAAGTTAATTTTGACCTACACTACTAGAAAATATAGAATTAGTGACGGAATTTGTCGGTAATCCCTAATTAATCTGTAGCTAAAAAGCTCGATAGCTAATCATAGCTTAATAGGATTACCATGCCATTTTTGCTTTTTAGCTATGAAATTTTGTCCGTCACTAATTCCTTATATTCTAGCAGTGCTATATACATAGTACAATTACTTTCTATATACACTATATAATTTTTTGATGAAATGTGTTCGAGTGACCACTCTTGTATCAATGTAGCTACGCCACTGAGACCTCTATCTCTCTTTTTATTTAGGTTATTTGGTACTGATAAGGGTTACAGAAAGTTGAAGATGCTGAAGGAGCAGGAGTGCTAAGCTGAGGGCAAAGCAATGTAAACAAGATGGGAAAGTAAAGGGGGAATAAAATTACATGTTTGTTTGAGTGTATAAGAATAGTACTGAACAGATTCTATTAGTAATGCTGGGACTAATAATGTAAGGATTTGTTATGTTGGCACTAGTAATGCAAGAATTAATTATAACATGCACTTCATAATTCTAAAAATATTATTTGTTTACAAAAAAATACCTTTAACATTATTCAATGAGAAAATACGTCAAATCATCTTTGAACTTAACAGTCAAATTTACTTTAGCATTTTAACGGTCAAATTTACTTTAGTACTTTAAATACCACTATAATCTTACTTCATTTAATCTCTTAATCTTATTTGAAGTAAATAAAATATGGAAAAAAGTCAAATATATCCTTGAACTTCAAAAATGATATGCATCTACCCCTAGTTATACTTTAAGGAGTCGTTTGGTATGATGGATAAAATGAATTACTCCTGGGATAATTTTTAAGTGGTCTTTAAACTGTTGTTTGGTTGCAAAGGCTGGGATAACTTATCCCAGTACTAATTGTTAATCCTGGGATAAGTTATCTCTGCCTGAGGGTGGAATAGTAATCCCAGGATAACTTATCCTTGGATAAAGTATGTGAAATAATAAAAATACCCCCCCCCCCCCTTAAACTCTCTTTTATACACCACTTTACATACATGTATATTAAAATAATTTTTAACAACAATTATTATACCATTCACAACCTTAATTATTCGTTGTTTAATGATAATATATTTTTCTATTAAAAAATTACATTTTATAAATACAATTATTATTTATGAATATCATAAGTTGAATTTATTTGCTTAATTCTTATGTTTATTTATATTTTGATTTCCCTTAAAATGTTAACTTTACTACTAAAGTACATATTTTTAATTAAATAGTTTACTACTCACTTAAAAAATTATATTTTATATTAACTAAAATGTAGATAGTTTTAAAATGTTAGATAACTTTAATGATAATTTTTTTAACTTTAATAAACTTAAAATGGAGGTCTAATTTTTAAGCTAAATAAGATGGAACATTTATGTTAAAACTAAATAAGATGAAAGTTTTATTTTAAAGTTAAATAAGATGGAAATTTTATCTTAAAGCTAAATAAGTTGGAAGTTTTATTTTTAAGTTAAACAAGATGAGAGTTTAATTTTAAAAACACGCAGCACAATCATTAAATGCACAAAAAAAAATATTTAAGCTAAATAAGATGATTTTTTTTAAAGAATGAATAACTAATTAAAGCTTGCAAAGAAAATGTAAAAAAAAAAACAAAAATTAAATAAGGTGGAGGGTATTATTGTAAACAAACAACTTATTCTTAGAAATTATGCAATGAATATAAGTTTGAATATGACAAACCAAACCAGCAATAAAACTAATCCCAACATAACTAATCTTAGCATAACTTATCATAGCATAACTTATCCCAGCATAATTTATCTCAGTATAATTTATCCCAACATAATTTATCCCAACATAACTTGTATTCAAACCAAACGACCCCTAAGGGGTTTGGTATGATGGATAAAATGAATTACTCCTGGGATAATTTTTAAGTGGTCTTTAAGTTGTTGTTTGGTTGCAAAGGCTGGGATAACTTATCCCAGGACTAATTATTAATCCTGGGATAAGTTATCTCTCTCTGAGGGTGGAATAGTAATCCCAAGATAATTTATCCTTGGATAAAATATGTGAAATAACAAAAATACCCCCCTCCCCCTTAAACTCTCTTTTATACACCACTTTACATACATGTATATTAACATAATTTTTAACAACATTTATTATACCATTCACAACCTTAATTATTCGTTGTTTAATGATAATATATATTTCTATTAAAAAATTACATTTTATAAATACAAGTATTATTTATGAAGATATCATAAGTTGAATTTATTTGCCTAATTCTTATGTTTATTTATATTTTGATTTCTCTTAAAATGTTAACTTTACTACTACAGTACATATTTTTAATTAAATAGTTTACTACTCACTTAAAAAATTATATTTTATATTAACTAAAATGTAGATAATTTTAAAATGTTGATAATTTTAATGATAGTTTTTTTTTTTTTTTTTTTTTTTACTTTAATAAACTTAAAATGGAGGTCTAATTTTTAAGCTAAATAAGATGGAATATTTATTTTAAAACTAAATAAGATGAAAGTTTTATTTTAAAGTTAAATAAGATGGAAATTTTATCTTAAAGCTAAATAAGATGGAAGTTTTATTTTAAGTTAAATAAGATGAAAGTTTAATTTTAAAAACACACAACACAATCATTTAAATGCACAAAAAAAAAAAAACATTTAAGCTAAATAAGATGATTTTTTAAAAAAGAATGAATAACTAATTAAAGCTTGCAAAGAAAATGTAAAAAAAAAAAATAATAAATAAGGTGGAGGGTATTATTGTAAACAAACAACTTATTATTAGAAATTATGCAATGAATATAAGTTTGAATATGACAAACCAAAATAAAAACTAATCCCAACATAACTAATCCTAGCATAACTTATCTCAGCATAACTTATCCAACATAACTTATCCTTGCATAACTTATCTCAGTATAACTTATCTCAGTATAACTTATCCCAACATAATTTATCCCAGCATAACTTGTGTTCAAACCAAATGGCCCCTAAGTTTGTATATACCTTTATTGTCATACTTTTGGGCCATATATATCCTTAACCCAAATGGACAAACACGTGGCACCATCTAAAAATTTTGCCCAGTTTTATTTAACTTTTTTACCCAAAATTTATAAACTCACCTAACTATCCATTTATTTTACCCACTCGAATTAGAAAAACTTTGATCCAATTCTCACATTGTCCATATCGCTGATTTCTACTACAAAGACGATACTACATCGTGGCCATTGTAAATTTTGGGGGAAGATAATATGTAAAACTGATGAGTAAAATAATGAGAATTACCAAATGAGCTAGGACAAAGAAGGAAGAATTAATGTAGGTAAGGATTTTCTATTATTTGTTGTTTTCATCATTGATAATTTTTGGATCAACTGAATTTCTAGGTTCCGTTGATGGAGGCAATAGGCGTTGTCATTGGATCGGCATAGCGGAGGCATCCCGCTATTGCATGCTGATTCAAATTTTAATAATATCGTCCTGTACCTCATTTTTAAATTGGCAACACATTTTTAAGAATTTTGGAATTCTGAATAACGACGGTTTAGGTCGTTACAACTTATGACAATTTCTACAAGAAGACCGTAAAAAGATGAATAATCCTAGCCCAAGTCCCGAAGATCAGTCAGATAATGATATGTTAGAACAATTATATGGTGGACAATTTGCTCAAGATCCAAATGAGGACGATGACTCAGGGATGTCATTCGATAGCACTGCACTACATAATTTAGACACCTAAGTATGAATAAAAGATAAGTCAGATACTAATACCAAAATCTAGAAGACAAAGTTGAAAGTAGACTATAAAGATATTCAGAAACAACGACATAAAGAAAGATGCCAAGACAAGCACTACAAGAGATGCCAAGACAAGCACTACAAGACAAAGGGAAAGTAATAAAAGCATTGGATGAAAGTGGAAGAAAGAAAAGAATCACAAGGACAACAATTTCAAAAGACCATGTGACGATGGGGCCCAGAGCACACCCGGCAGGCTGAAGTTGATGTTTTTGGAATCTTTTTATAATCTCATTTCAAATCCGGAGCTCAAATCCGACTTTCAGATTCTATAAATACCCTCATTCTATGTAAATACAAGTAGAGTGAAAAGAAGAGAGAAGTGTGAGACATTTGAGTTTCTTTGTGCAAGTTTTCTCTTTGAGTGTTCTTAGTGAAAATCTTTTTGTTAAAAAAAAAAAAAAAAAAAAGAGTGTGTATATAAAAATTAGAGTGTGGAAATTTTTTCAAGTTCAGCTTTTTTAGGAGCAGTTCGGGGACTCCCGAAAGGGAAACCTATCTAAATATTTCATGTAAGATCTATCTCTCTCAGCATTGTAAATTATGTTTTTTATGAAAAATTATGTTTATATGCATGTTAATATGTGTTAATTAAAAATTTTATAAGCATTTCTTTAATTATTAAGTTATCCAAAGTAGTGGTTATCCTCTTAACTGTATAACATCATCCATGGATTTGCTTGTAAAGTCCTAGGAACCAAAAAGACATCATTAAGGCAAGAAGCCGTTGGTATGTCTAAAATCCAGGGTGGAGCTAAAGACGATTGATGTTATGCTAAAGGTTAAGAAGAAGAGATGAACAGGATAAACTAGTAATTTAAGGAAATGTTTTGAATCTGATTAACTTCATGAAAAAATTATTAAACTTGTTTTAGTAGTTGTTCTCTTCATTAAGCTGTATAATATCCCCTATGGATCAGCCTGTAAATTCCTAAGAACAAGATATAAATTGTGGTGGAGCCTGGATATTATGCTAAAGGCTAAGAAGAAGATATGAACAGGCAGGTGAGATAATCACTCAGAAGTTAAAAAAAAAAAATTATAATTAAGAGAGAGAGACGATCAAAACATGAAATATTACTAGATTAGGGAGTACTGAGTAGGATTTTACAAACATAAGAAAGAAACCCTTAAAATAGCAACTCCTTTCTATTTACAACATTGAAATACTAATTGAAAAACTACCAAGGTAGCCTTTTTGTGGTATCAGAGCGTTAGATCTAAGATAGACCTAGTTAAAATAGACTGATTATGCGAAACTCATTATTAGGAAAACATATTAGAAATTTAGTAGATACAAGAAGTTTTATAGAAAAATACATAAAACTTAGTAAAGAATATAGATACCAACTTAGAGATATAATCAACAGGATAGAAATTTTTGAAAAGACTCATAAGATAATACATCCGGTAAAATACGAAGTAGCAGTTGAGTGGCAACAAATAATAATAAATATTAACCAAGCTAAGCAAGAAATAGAAGATATAGATTATAATTTATCCAGACTACCTTTAGGTTAAGGTGTTGGGTTACATTTGAATATATAGACAACTAATAGATTTCAAAAAGACTAATAAATAAACATAGCTAGTCTTAAAGATATAGAATTTTTAGATTTAAAGATACCTTTAGAAAAGAAATATAGAAGGCTAAAAGACAGTTCATTAATTAGGTGTAATTTTCAGACAGGAGAACATTCACTACACGGAGATAATTCCCAGCTAAATTTTAATACAGATTTGTTAATAATATTAGGAGAAAATCTACAAAAAGAACATATAAAAATTATAACTACATTAGAAAAAGTAGAAGCAATATTAGAAAGACAAGAAAAACAGATTCATAATTTAGAACAAAATATTAATTTCTTAAAAAACCAACAAGACGAGTTAAAACATAAAGTAGTAATAAATCCTATTAATTTCCAACAAGAAATTTCAGAAATAAGAAAAACAGTAAAAGAAATTAAAGATATTACTCTTTCATGAATGATCCTTTATATCAGACAATATTAAAAAGATCAGAACAAATTCAAAAATTACCAGAAGGTTTATCAGAACATCAACCTCAGAGTAAAACAGACCAAGTAATTATAAAACAAAATAATACTATAATACTTTTATTAATAGAATTAAATAACAAAATAGAAAAAATACTTAGCAAAGAAACACCAGAACTTAAAGACACAAATATTGACGAGTTAGTTAGTCAGTTAAAAAAGATAGAAATAACCCCTCAAAAAGATAGACCTATAAAATTAAAGCAATCATGGAAATTTTTCCAAGTAGGAGAAGAAAAAACCAAGGAAGTAGCCATTCCCAAGATAAATTAGGAAGTACTTTTTTAAATAGATTAATGAGTTCTAGACAATCTAACAATACTAGACAATTAGAAGAAGTTATAGATATAGATAAAGATATAGAAATTTTTCAACAAAACCAACTTAAATTATTAAATCCAAAAGTATTATATCAAACCCAAAGATTTGAATCAAAAGAACAATTATACAGACATTATAGAGAAGAACAATTAAGTATTCTAAGTGATAATAAACAAAGTATCGGATTAATAGAAAAAGAATCTTTAAACAAAATAAAACAGACAAAAATGACTCTTATGCATTTAGGATTAATAGTAATAGGTTTAAAAGGTTTAACAAGAAAAAATTTAGGAACTAGAGTTTTAATTACCCTTTATGATGATAGATTTACAGATCCAAAGAAGTCAATAATAGGCTTAGCAGAAGTAAATATGTCAAATAATGGAGGAATATTTTATTGTAGTCCAAATTTTATGATCAACGTAAATAATTTTGGTAAATACATTAAAATAGGATTCCAGACCAAAGGATATGAAGACATGATAAGTGGTAATAATTTATTAGCATGTGTAGGATTCATAGGTAAATTAACTAATATTAGTAATACAAAATTTAAGATTAACATAGATGATGCTATAGGATTAATGGAAAATAAAGGTATTAGACTAATGAAACCATTTAAAATAGATCCACAGACATATGCAGGTCTAGATTGGACTATAGAAAAATCAAAAGAAGCAGATATTTTTAAACCATCAGATCATATGATGTATATTAATACCAAAGGAGAAACTTCAATTAGATTTACAGATTACAAATATACCATCCAAAAAGATGAAGAGAAGAAGAAGAAGAAGAAATAACAGAAAATACCGAATTTATGAATATATATATACAAGAAACTGAAGAAAATGATGTAGATACACAAATACAAGAAGCTCATAGAAAATATAATAATAATACTAATTTAGTCTTTAAATGTAAAGGATGTAGAAAAGGACAGTTGAAAATAACAGAAGTAGAACCTCATTTTAAAAATTGTAATTTACGGCAAGATAATTATAAGTATAGATTCTTAGAAAGTAGTGAAGATGAAGATAATAAAGATCAGTTAGATTCAATCTCAGAAGATTTTAATTATAATATATCTTTAAAAAGTCACAAAGAATTTATGGAATCAGGATCAACTAGTAGCCCGTTCCAAAAAACTACTCAGATTTATACAGAAGATATACCTGTTGGAAATGTTCCAAGAAAAAGAGTTTATAGATTAAACCCTGAGACTCAACCAACAGACCCCATAAGACCAATAGAAAAAAGAAGACCCATAGAAGAACCTATCAGATTACAAGAAGGAGGTAGTAAAGGAAAAATATTAAATATAGCAGCACATGACCCGCAATCATGGAATTCCGTAATAGATGTATGGAAAGGAATAGTAGTAGCAGATTATATAAAAAATTATCAAGAAACTGATGCAGAAACCATGTATAGATATTTAGAAACATTTTTAGGAGAATCAACTAAAGCTTTATGGGAAGCATATAAGATTAATTTTCCGCAAGAATTTCAGACATTAATAGCTTTAGGAGCAAACCCATATAATTTTACGAATAAAGTACATAGCTTAATAACAGGCGAAGATCCAAATAGTGAATTTTTAGTATTACAAAAAAAAGCATTAATACATTTAGAACAAATAAGCATAACTAACTGGAAATATATAAAAGAATTTCTAAACGATTATTTCTATTATTGTAGCATAAGTGGAAACGCGTTTGATCAATATTTAGGAAAGAAATTACTTAATAAATTACCAGGAGCATTAGGAAGAGAAATAGAAGACAGATGGAATAAAAGAGAAGGAGTAGTACAAAATCCAGATGGTAAATGGTCGATAGGACATATAGTTATACATATCATAGAAGTATTAAGAGAAAAATGTACAAATATACAAATACAAAAACGATTAAAAGAGGTGAGACTAATTTCTGTCAGACTATTTATACAACCCAGAATTATGATGATAAATATTATAAAAATAGACCAAGATATAAAAAGAACTACAAAAGAAAATAGTATCTTAAAAAGAAATACTGTCTTAGAAAATCCTCTGCTAGAAAACCATACCTGAATAAAGATAAACATGTTAGAAAATTTAATACACAAAGAAATTATAAAAATACTTTAGAATGCTTTACATGTGGTAGTTCAGACCATTTAGCAAATACATGCCCGCGAAGAAATAATGCTAGAGATAGAAATTCACAATTAATAGAAGAATTAAATGAGACTTTAATAAATGTGGACGAATATATGTCAGACAATGAAAGCATTTATTCTATATGTAGTTTTGAAGCAGTAGAAAAAGAAGATCAAGAAATAGATGAAGAAGTAGACAAATTTATTAATACGTTAGGAACAGAAGATAATTTTGAAATACTAGACAATAATGACTTTACCTCTTTAATGAATACTCTAGATCAGACATCTATAAATTGTAAACATAATTTTGAAGAACATAAAGGAATAGACAGTAATCAGTGTTTTATATGTAGATGGTATCCAAGTAAGAATAAAAGAGCTAAATGTAAGAATAAAAGAGCTAAATGTAGTAAGTGTTATGTAGAAGGATGTATAGATTGCATAAAAAACAAATTACCGAATAGTATATTTAAATCTGAAAGGCTAGTCATCCTAGAATCAATTCCTCAAAACATAGATGAAGAACCTCTAACACAAATAGTTCAAAGACTTATATGCAAAATAGCAGAAATAGATATGAGGTTTACCAATAAAGGAATAGAATTAGAACAGAGAATAGAAAAACTCAAAAAAGGAAAAAGAATGATAAATCTTGAACATGAAGAAGAATAAATGAATACTACAGAAAACTTTAAAGAATTAATTTGTAATGAAGACAAAAACATTAGTACTATTCAAGTTTTAGTCAGATTAACTATAGGAAATTATGAAGTAGAAACAAAGGCCATAATAGACTCAGGATGTACAAAAAATATAATTAATAGTAAAATTATACCAGAACATTTAGTCAAGAAAATGGTACCCCAAGAATCCATGCAAATGGATGAAAGTTTCAATAGTTATAATAAATATATACCCCATAGTACGATAAGTTTTATTAATACATGTGGAGTTTTTTATAAACCTAGTTATAAATTAGAACAAATATGGGTAAGGGAATTAAAAATTCGAACAGATTTAGTATTAGGATTAGATTTTTTATTAGGAAAAAATGGAAGTTGTTTATTAACTAGGGACGAAATTTTTCTTTCTAAAGAAACCACTTATACCCCAGTAGATTTAGAAAAACGAACAACTCAAGCTAGACATAAACTAGATGAGACATCAAACCTTAAAATCATAGAAATAAAAGATAAAATATGTAGTAAAGGAGACAAATGCACATGTAATCAATTAATACAAGAACAAATTAATGAAATAGAAGAGGATCAAATACCAGAGGAATATAGTTTAATAGAAATTAATAATGATTTTTATAATTTTCAGAAAGGAATTCAGCAAATAGGAATAATTAGACATCAAGAAGATCTAGATAAAGTAATACAGTTGTTAGATAAAATAGAAATTATAGGAGAAAAACCTCTAACCCACTAGAACACAAATCAGATTATGCGTAAGTTAGAAATAAAAAATAAAGAATTTACCATTAAGACAACACCAATAGAAGCACAAATCAAGACTTAGAGGATTTTAAAATACAGATAAAAGAATTGCTAGAATTAGGAGTAATTAGAAAATCAATATCCAGACATAGATCAACTGCTTTCATGGTTAGAAACCATAGTGAGCAAGTTAGAGGAAAGGCCAGAATGGTCATAAATTATAAAAGACTTAATGATAATACCGAAATGGATGGATATAAATTACGGACAAAGCGAATTAATAAATAGAATACAAGGTAGAAAAGTTTTTAGTAAGTTCGATTGTAAATCAGGCTATTGGCAAGTCAAGATTCATCCAGACAGTATTGAGTGGACGGCTTTTTACTGTCTTGAAGGACATTTCGAGTGGTTAGTAATGCCATTTGGACTAAAAACTGCCCCACCAATTTTCCAACGAAAGATGGATAATATTTTTGGAAATTATAAACATTTTGTTTTAGTTTATATAGATGATATTTTAGTCTTTAGTAATAATATGCAGGAACATTTGGGACATCTGCAAAAAGTATTTAATTTATTTTTAGAAAATGGCTTAATAATAAGTAAGAAGAAAATGAAATTATGTAAGACTTATATAAATTTCTTAGGTATAACTATAGGGGAAGGAAAAATAAAATTACAACCCCATATAGCAAAAAAGATATTAGAAATGCCAGATAGACTAGAAAAGACTAAAGAATTACAAAAATTTTTAGGAATGTTAAATTATGCTAGACATTTTATTAAAGATTTAGGAAAAGTCGCAGGACCTCTATACGCCAAAACTGGCTCTACAGGACAAAAATATTTTAATACAAAAGATATTAAATTAGTTAAAAAATTAAAAGACATGGTTAGAAATATTCCAGATTTAGAACTACCTCTAGAAACAGATTATTTAATTATAGAAACAGATAGTTGTGATTCAGGTTGGGGAGCGATCCTCAAAGCGAGACCCAATAAATATAGTACTAAAAAAGAAGAAAAGATATGTGCTTATAATAGCGGTCAATACAAAGAAAAAGGTCAACGAAGTAGTATAGACTCTGAAGTATTAACTATAATATATGGTTTAAATAGCTTTAGAATTTATATTATTAATAAACCCAAAATATTAGTTAGAACAGATTGCGAAGCGATAGTAAAGTTTTATTAGAAAATTGCAGGAAAGCATAGTAGTACAAGAAGATAGTTAAATTTCATAAACGAAACATCAATTTATAATTTGAAATTTGAACATATTAAAGGAATAGATAATATCTTAGCAGATCAATTAAGTAGATTAAATTTAAAAACTTGCACAAAGAAACTCAAATGTCTCACACTTCTCTCTTCTTTTCACTCTACTTGTATTTACATAGAATGAGGGTATTTATAGAATCTGAAAGTCGGATTTGAGCCCCGGATTTGAAATGAGATTATAAAAAGATTCCAAAAACATCAACTTCAGCCTGCCGGGTGTGCTCTGGGCCCCATCATCACATGGTCTTTTGAAATTGTTGTCCTTGTGATTCTTTTCTTTCTTCCACTTTCATCCAATGCTTTTATTGCTTTCCCTTTGTCTTGTAGTGCTTGTCTTGGCATCTCTTGTAGTGCTTGTCTTGGCATCTTAAGCATTGTCTCTTGGATTCTTATTATACGAGATCCACAAATTGTCAAGTAGACACTTTTGTGTTCTATCGATAATAGATCCCGTTTTTTGTCTAAAAGTTAAATTTGAGTCTAGGTAAGCAATTAGACTTTGTGTTCCAAAAAACAGTCTATCAAAAAGTTTGTTTCTTAGACCGTCCGGACCACTTAGCGGTGTGAAATGAGTTTGTCTGAGGAATGCCTGTAAGTAAGAGTCTGAAGATGAGTCTGCTGGCTTTTTACCTTGGTCTTTTCCTGCATACATGCTAAAAATGGAAAACTGTTAATTCCATATGTTTCTTAGTCAAGCTTTTAAATTTAATCTACTTAATTGATCTGCTAAGATATTATCTATTCCTTTAATATGTTCAAATTTCAAATTATAAATTGATGTTTCGTTTATGAAATTTAACCATCTTCTTGTACTACTATGCTTTCCTGCAATTTTCTGATAAAACTTTACTATCGCTTCGCAATCTGTTCTAACTAATATTTCGGGTTTATTAATAATATAAATTCTAAAGCTATTTAAACCATATATTATAGCTAATACTTCAGAGTCTATACTACTTCGTTGACCTTTTTCTTTGTATTGACCGCTATTATAAGCACATATCTTTTCTTCTTTTTTAGTACTATATTTATTGGGTCTTGCTTTGAGGATCGCTCCCCAACCTGAATCACAACCATCTGTTTCTATAATTAAATAATTTGTTTCTAGAGGTAGTTCTAAATCTGGAATATTCCTAACCATGTCTTTTAATTTTTTAACTAATTTAATATCTTCTGTATTAAAATATTTTTGTCCTGTAGAGCCAGTTTTGGCGTATAGAGGTATATATATATATATATATATATATATATTATTTTGATATCTTATAGGGTAAGATTCATTACAAATCAATATATATGGTTCATTGATTGTTAATGTGGGTCTTTCGAATCACTTCGGAGATTATTATTTTGATATCTTATTGGAGTTTTATACTATTTAACATCAATAAAAACAATGATTTTTTCCCAGTAAAACATTTAATGTCTTCTTTTATACACTCTAAAGAAAGAATGAAATGAATTAAGGGCATGACAAATAACAACAGAGCAGAGGAACACATGGAATTTGATGATGATATGGTTGGAAAAATCATCTCACACTTGCCCTTGAAGTTTGTAAATCAATGTAAAGTTTCAAGCAAGAAATTTAAAAGAAGGATTTTGGATCCTTATTTTTTCCAACTTTTATTCCAAAATCAACAAAATTATTATACACAACTTATATATTCATCACATATTTTATCCACAAGTTTATACAAAATTTTCTTAAACCCCATTGCAATCATTCAATGTTCAATGAATTTATCGTGCGATGTTGATATTTTGGCCTCATGCAATGGACTAATTTTGTTAGACTTTGAGGAAATTATGATTTATTGTATTTTCAATCCAATAACCAAAGAACACCAGTTAATACTTTAATACCATACCAGAGTCAACATATGTGATTGGTTATACATGCCTAGATGTTGATTACCCTAGTTCAGATACATATAAATTGGTAACCATTAGAATTTTGGTTGAAAATTTCAACTAATTCTACAAATTTCATGTACTTTCATCAGATAGATCTGGCGTGTGGTGTGAAATTCAATTGAGAGCCAATACTTCCATCTCTTTATCATTTTATTGTCTACTTGTTTATTGACACAATTACCTTTGTTGGCGTAGAAGTGACAGTAGTGTTCTAGCTTTTATACAAAGAGAGAAGAGGCTATACTAATTGTCCGTCCTCATTTCATTGATCATTTTGATCTCAACAATGGTAAAATCTTCACTGTCACGATATATGGCTAAGGGTGGAAAGATGCTTACTCACCCTTGTATCCATTTTCAAAAAGTTCATAGCCATTGCTACTTATAATAATGCAAGCAACAATTGGAAGGTTTCCATATTTTGGACAATTTTGTTTGGGGTCCTCACGACATTATTAAAGAGTTTCCAGTCTTGCTAGATAGCAAAGAGGTTTATTTTGTGGTACAAACTTCCATGGCAGAATATCATTTGTCCGAGTATGGTACTAAGAGTAATGGGTACAAAAAAGTTGAAGTGTTGGACAAAATGGTTGATAATCACATGTATTACTTCTATTCAACGTTAGCTTGTGTCCATAAGACGCCCTCCAATAATGTAACGATTGCTCATAAGGTGTATATTGCTGCAAAATTGAATGACATCAGAAAATTTATTATCGAAGGTACGTATCAGTTAGTATTGATGGTTAATTAAACTTTCTTCTATCAACCATTTAAATCTATTGTTAGGTAACAACGAAAAATTTCATTTTGTGTAACGACATATTTGGTGTGATTGTGTCATGATATAAATATTTTAATTTCATTTTTTATTTACCTTTTATTTAATAATCATATTTATCCTTTACACTACCTTTTGATAGTTGCTCTATCCCACACCTTACTTATATGTTTACCGTTCAAATTGTTGATTTGTGACATGATGTAATGACGAAGAATAAAACAATGTATCTAAATATTTTTTTCATTAAAATAATACAATACAATACAATACAACATAAATACAATAATATGATACATTATGAAACAATACCTAACAACCATCAAGATTAGCTATATATTTCTTTTAAATTTAATGTCTTTTATTAGTCTTTTTTTTTTTGGTACATAAACATTTTATTAACTAAAGTGAGAATTACAAATCGCTAAAAAAACCAGCCTGGACATCTCCCAGACCGTATACTTCCAGTATCTATCCAAACTATTCTTAACCATTGCTTACCCTATCCATCCCACATCTAAATATATTTATACAGGGTACCAATCTAACAGCTGCAATTGCATGTTTAGTTTCGGCTTCATTCCCCCTCTTATATGGACTTCTTGGATAATCTTCCTGACTAAAAGATCACAACTTCTATTCTTCTTTTGAAATATCCTCTGGTTTCTCTCTACCAAATGTAATAAACACTCGCTGCTAGTGTTATGCGAAAAATTTCAGCTCCTGGCATCTTCCCCTTATAATGATCTTACGCCCATCTTTGTTCCTCAGTCCACCCTATTGCCTGTTTCTGGATATTTTGCCACCTTAGGATCTGTTGCCAAACTTTGCCTGAGTAGTGACAGTTAAAGAAAAGATGGTCAATGTCCTCATGTCCATCATCACACAATATACACTTGTTGTTCTCCACACTACCCCAAGTAAGTAGTCTTGCTTTCGTCAGTAGCCTCCCATGCAATGTTAAAAATAAGATAAAGGTCCATTTTGGATATGTACAAGTATTGCATATCAATTTCCTCCATTCTACTTTTGGATACTCCCCTCTCATTAGTTGATACACTTGTTTAATTGAGAACTTCTCCATTTGTATCACTTGTGATTCATTCCATCCCACATCCTCTAGGACTTTATGTGTTTGTAAGATCTTTCTCACCATCCATGAGGCCTGATTTGCTTGTATATTCCACACCGTCCCTTGCTTTCCATAGTACATGTGCACCCATTGTACCCATAACTTGTCCTTCTTCTTGCTCAGATTCCACAGAAGCTTGCATATGGCTGCCTTGTTCCACTCCTGAATACTTACAATATTTAAACCTCATGCAGTCTGCGGTTTACATAGTTGATCCCATGCAACTAATGCTTTCTTTGATGTATCCGTCCCTCCAGTCCATAGAAAAACTCTGCATAAGCCTTCAATGCATTTTATCACTTTCTTTGGCAATATAAATACCTGTGACCAGAATACTTGAACAAAAAACAATACACTTTTGATTAGCTGGACCCTTCCTGCATATGATAGGAATCTAGATGTCCAACTTTGTATCCTTCCTAGAATCTTATCAATCAAAGGTTGACATTGCACCATAGTTATTCTCTTAGTACTTAAGGGGACTCCCAAGTACCTAAAAGGCATTGTACCTTGTGAGAACCCTAGCTCCTTCATTATGGCCAGCTGCATTTCAGTTGCCACTCCTCTAAAATAAATGGAGCTTTTATCTACATTTGCTTCCAGACTTGATGCTGCTGAAAGAACTTTGAATAGCTCATAAACTTGTTTAATAGATGTGAGTTCCCTTTAGTAAAGAGGAGCAAATCATCAGCAAAACTTAGTTGGACCAACTGCAGTTTAGCACATCTTGGATGATACTTGAAGCTTGGGGACTTTTTTAGCTTTTTCAAGAGTCTTGTGAAATACTCCATGGCTAACACAAAGAGATAAGGGAATAGTGGGTCTCCTTGTCTTAGCCCCTTCTTTGCCTCAAAAGGTTTACTGGGGAATCCATTGATGAGGACATTGTAAGTCACTGTGCTTATGCATTGTACTATACAGTCCACAAACACACTAGGGAAGAGTAGCTGAATCAGCACTTGTTTCAGAAACTCCCATTCCACTGAATCATATGCTTACCTTATGTCAACTTTCATATGCATCTAGGTGAAATCCATTTCCTTCCATAACCTTTGACCAATTCATTACTCAAGATGATGTTATCATTGATCAATTTGCCTGGCACAAAAGCAGACTGCCCTTTATCTATTAAGCTATCCATCACACTTTGCATTCTGTTAGTAATCACTTTTGAAATGATTTTGTACACAACAGTATAACATGAGATAGGTCTATATTCTGATATTTTTGAAGGATGGTCCACTTTGGGAATCAGAGTCACTGTGGTACAATTTATAGCTTTATGTAGTTTCCCTGTTTCAAAGAACTCTTGTACAACCTCAATGAGCTCTTCTCCTACTATTTCCCAAGTTTGCTTGAAAAAATTTTCATTAAAACCATCACAACTTGGTGCTTTATTGTCATTTATCCCTTTTAAAACTTGTACTATCTCCTCCCTTGACACATGTGCTATCAGTTGTGCTTGCTGGTATCTAGTCTGGGTTCATCTTTCATTGCTTGACCATCCACAACTGATAATTGAGGTGCACAGGTCCCCAGAAGACTTTTGTAGAAACCTAGTATCTCATATTTAACATCTTTAATGTTTGTGACTATGTTCCCAGTAGCATTGGTTAGACTGGCTATTTTGTTTTGAGAAAGCCTATTTCTCAAGCTAGCATGGAAGTAAGCAGTATTTCCATCTCCCAATTTCAACCATTGTACTTTAGACTTCTGTCTGATGATGCTTTCCTTTACATTCAACCATTTTTCCAAGTTCAGTTTGGCCTCCCTTTCTTCTTCAATCAAGCTTGTGGGTTGTCCTGGTATCCTCATATTACCTTGTAAATCTTGTATCTGCTGTCTGTACTTCTTTATTCTAGCTTCCACTCCGTGGAACTCAGCTGTATTTAAACTTTTTAAAGCTTGTTTCACTCTCTTTAGCTTTCTACACACCCTCAGCATGTTAGTTCCTATCTGTTACGGTCTGATTTCGAGAACTAAGGTTTCGAGACCATTTCCGCAACTTTGGCAATTTTGGTAATTTTTGGGAAAAATTATAATTTGGAAGTCGTCACTTAATTTTTAGGAAAAAATTAAGAAAACCATTTTAAAAGGGTATTTTTTGAAAGAAAACATTCTAAATAAAACCAGAGTCGGGTAAGGGTTCAAATAATTCTCTTAGGAAGGATTTAGGCATCTTAGAGAACCCGCTAACACGCGGTTGACCGTCGGATTTAAAAGTTGGCTAATTTTAAGGAAAAAGACTTAAGATTACTTATGAAAACTCTTGTTTTAAAATAACTAAAGTCTTTTGATACTTATACACTCATCCTATTCCAAGTATGAAATAAGTCAAATGTTAAAATGTCAAAATAATAATTTTAACTTAACCATTTTATTCGAGTCAAGTTTTGGGCTGAAAAATCAACACAATAACTTAAGCGTGGATTTGAAAGCTAAATACTAACTATGAAAGAATATGAATAATTCTCAAGTTAGTCTTAAAGCTTAGATTGTCTAACTTAAAAGAATTTGAAAAATTTAAATACTTAAAGCAGAATGAATAACAAAATAGAAAACTTCTCCAAGGATTCATCTAAATTAACAAAATAAAATGAAATTAAGAATTGTTAGTGATAATCAACATATATTCACAAGCAGAGTAAATAACTAAATAAAATAAAGAACTGGACGAAAAGGGAATTTTGGCCCCTTTCTGACTCTTGCCGCCACTGCTGCGCTTAAATTAGACCTTTTTTAAGTCCAATTTTCAAATTTCCAGCCCTTTGGGCTATTATCGCTGCCGCTGATTGTTCAAATTGGACTTATTTAAGTCCAAAAAAAAATAATTCCCAATTTTAGTCCCTTTGGGACTGCTGCTACTGATTTGGGTTTTAACCATTAATATCAGCTTCCCTTTCGCGAATTTTGATGAGGTCGACTCGAAGAAGAGGAAAATGCAAGAGAGGGGAGTCCATTGGACTCATTCGAAGAGAGTTCATGCAAAGAAAACAAAGGGAATATGGATGAGTAAATGAACAAATTCTTTAATAGTTAAACTAAGACATAAGGTTTAAGGATATCAATTTGGCAATTTGTCCTTCACCACAATTTAGCCAACAAACCCATTATTGCCAAAAAGCTACTGCCTTAACATGTTGGAATTAATCATAAGGAAAATAAGATTATAACTAAAAGCCAATGAGAATTAAAAATATTTAATGACCAAGATGCACTTCTCATAGTGAATAAAGAAATCATAATATCCAATCACATCACAAGGACCATTTAAACAATAATCAGCACTTTGGTACCATATGGTAAAAGGAATAAAATAGATTAAAGTTTTGGAAAAACTGTCACACATTTGTTTTGATATTTACACAGAGCGAGTGCTAAAAAATGACAACTAAAGAATTAGATTAAAAACTGCATCTCAAAATGTTCATGTAACAAATGCACATATAAACAAAGGCAAAGCTAAATTTTTATTAACAATCCGATTTAACTTCTAAGTAAAATAATTGGCAGAACAATTGAGTAAAAACTCAAGGCATATGCTCTTCACCTACATTGAATTTATGAAAGGATGAAAAACTTATAATGACTACTATATTAGGACACAACCATATCAAAATTCATCTAAGACTCTACATCAAAAGCTGAAAATAAAGCAGCCAAGAAGCAAGGGAATTTGGAGAGTTCGTGCGCAAAAGAAAAATGGGAATAGGGATCAACAAAGTAACAAGAAGAGGCTGGCTGACATTAATTTGACACATAAACAAATTCAAACAACACATAATCGTGCAAGCTAAATATGTGAAACGAAGAAGGAAACCAACATAAACAGAGGAAGACAATTAATTTCCACTCCTAATATATTTCTTTCACATTCAAACCAAGAACAACACAATCATAAATTCCAGTCACATATTTAATCGAAAAGAAAATCAGAATATAGATAAGGAAAGGGACAATTGAATATTTACTATAAAACTTAACAAAACCTTAGAAAGAATTAAGGTAACCATTTAAGAAGAACAATAATGCTAAACACACATATATATAGCTATTTTAAGACACTTCAGCACATAGAAAGTGAGAGGAACAACTAGATTTGAAACATGAGTTCACACAACATGAGTTACTAGGAAAGTTTAACAAATTCCAACATTTCAAAGAAATGGAAAGTATTTAAGAGAGGCAGTAACCAGATCACAACAATAAATTTAATTTGAACTTGAAGGTGTGTCTTTCCCAGATGACCAAACCTACTAATCCAATCTAAAATGCAATCTTCATATTGAGCATGATCAAAAGAGAATCCAACATACTACTCCCAGAAGCAAAACAGAAGTATAGAACGAACATGCCAGAATTCAAGTTTACTTAAGTTGGACAAGTCGAGAAAAGAAAGCAATTAAATGAACAAATACATGGTCCTATAAGCTTACTGGAAAATATATTCAGAAATAACAACACAACAATAACAAATAAATAAGATAAACAATTTATTCTAATAGTAACTAATCTCCTGGAAACAAACTTGGACAATTATCAACCATGACAAAAACAGGAGCAAGGGTACAACATCAGGCAAAAGAAGAAAATATTAGAAAAAAAAATAAATTTTGGAAATAGTAGTTCTTAACAGAGAAACCGAAGTGAAACACTAATTCTGATACTTACTACTTATAAATGACAAGAACGAATGTGAGGAATTACATACAGTAATCTTTACGAAGGGATTTATATGGGCAACAGGAATAGATCCAAAGAAGCTATGAAAGATTTACGATTATAACAATGGAATGTTAACAGTAAAAATGAAAATCATCAACCAAATTTTAATCTATGGAGACTAAAACAAAGCTAAGAATACACACCAAGCTAACAATACAACAACAGAACACAAAGAAGAACTAGGAATTAAACAAAGCTAAAAAAAAAATTTACCTCTTTCCGGGCAATGAACTGGACGACGAGTTTGATTAAGACAATTCCACCACCTCTTTAAACTAGAACAACCACAGAAATCCATAAAATTTTAAACTATGGAACCAAGAATTCCCAAAACTTTTAGAGTACTCTTTAGTCAGCCTCAAAAATCCCCCTATGAACAGTAAGAAAGAGGCTATTTATAGGGGTTGAGAAATCTGAAAATCATAGCCCAGAATTGGTGTGGGACTGTGGGTAAATTTGAAAATTCTTCAGAGGATAAGGTGACACAGCTGGAAGGTGTACTGTTTTAGTACCAATCCAATGGAAAAAATGATTCGGAACGCTTGATTCTCGAGCAAGGACGAACAAGCACACAAGATTGAGACACCTGGATTCTGTACGAGAGAACAAGGAGAGGAGAGAGGGAGGACGACGCGGCTGTTCAATTCTCTGGGCTCGGGTAGCGAGCTTCTGGGTTCAGCAATTCTTGGGTTCGATTTGCTTGCGATTTGGATTGGAAATCTACTGGGTTTAGACAAGATTCTAGGTTTTTCGCGAGGAAGAAGCCACTGGTAGGGTCGGTTTTGTTCTTTTGATGTTGGTGTTGCGTATGTATTGTTGTGGGTTTGTTTTAGAATTGGAGTTGTATGTATGCTATAATGGGTTGGGTTTGGGAATTGAAAATAAGAGTTGGGGGAATGGGCTGCTAGGAGTAAGAAAAAATAAAAGGCTCAAAATGGTTTGTCCCAAATGGGTTGAATGGAGTGTTACATTTGGCTATAATTGCAATAAAAATTAATTAATAATTTAGCCAAACGGATTAAGGAGGTAACCAAAAGAATTAACCTTAGCAAATTTGGCTAGAATTCAAAATAGGGAGAATTAATATAATTAATTTATGAGTTTCTTAATCTTAACGAAATAAAATAGTCAATTTAATTATAAGCTAAATAAATCGAAATTACACTCATAATTTAAACTAAATTAATTTAATAAAATATTTACTAAAATTAAGATCTTTTTCAGATGATTTTTGAATATTTAAGAAACACTAATTACACATATAATTATAAAATACTACAAAAATCGACTAGACTTACTCAAAGTAACCTCAAGAAATATTTGAATTCTATAAAATTAATTATTCTAAATCATTTGAAAATTGAGAAGCTCGCGAATTAATTCATATCGAGGAGGGTCAAAATTGGGTGTCAACACACTCTCCTACCAGGCTTGTTTCACAATCTCCTGAAATTTTTCATGCTTTACTAGGTGGTTTAAAAACTTGAAAGGTCTAGATCTTAGCTCAACTTGCTGAACAAAATTGATACTGAGTGGTGAATGATCAGAGCACCCATGGTCCAGTATTTGTACCTTCATGCCAGGCATAGTCAGCATCCATCTAGTGTTAACTAAGGCCCAATCTATTATGCTGTAAGCGTGTCCATTAGTCCAGGTAAAATCTCTACCAATATGTTTTAGGATTGTCATGCTTGCGTCCCTCAGATAATAATCAAAATCTCTTATCTCTGCATCTGTCACAGGAGACCCTACCATTCTATCTTCCCCTCTATGAATTGTATTGTAATCACCCATTGCAACCCAAGGAGTCTGCTGATTGTTATGTATCCTCCTTAACTACTCTCATAAACTTCTTCTATCTGCTATAGTATGTAAACCATATATTGTTGTAAGCTAAATTTAGCATTTATCCCTTTGCATTCCACCTCTGAATGTATACGTTGTTCAGACTATTCTACTAATCTGCAACTAATCACCTGAGGATCCCACAACAACCAAATTCTACCCTTACTGTTAGATGGAGAATTAGTAATACTTTTCCATCCAGGTGCAACTTTCCTCAAGATTTTCTCTTCATGCTGAGACTTTATTTTATCCTCTAGAAGTGCTATAATACTAACTTTATTAGTCCTTCTAAATAGTGCAACTTCTTTATGTTTATAAACTTTATTTAGCCCTCTTATGTTCCAAGTAACTAACTTCATTTAGGAGGATAGTATGTTACCTTTCCTAGTCACCTTTACTGCTCCTCCGAAACCTTTACCCATATCAACTACACGTTTAGTATCATGATCATGCAATGGACCAAAGTCATTTGCAATGGAAATTTTGTCCATACCCATGTTCTGTCTTTGCCCCTTTGGTGTTGATTTACCTCTTGTTTCCTCTCATTTCTCCACATTCTCTAGGCTTGTAGTTGTTTTCCTTCTTGCTGCCTGCCCTCCTGCACATTTCTTATACCTTGTCCTTCATGTTGGTTCACCCTTTCCTGCCTTGGGCTTACCACTTCTTCCTCTATCTCTACTAACCCACTGTTCTCAGATGTCTTGCTAGGTTCTCCTTGTTGTTCACCCCTCTTTTGTTGCCATTTTGTCTTCCTTTTGCCAGCTTTTTGTTTATGTTCTTCCCCTTTTGCCGAACATTTGTGCCCAATGATTAAGCACTTAGGACAATAAGCCGGCACCCATTCATACACCACCTTCTAATTGAACTCCCTACCATTTGGATCTTCCACTTTGATGTCTGCTGGTAATTTTTGACTGATATCCATCTCAATTAATACTTTAGCATAAGACACTCTGTCTACCTGTGTAGTGCATTCATCAGCAAATAGAGGAATTCCTAATCCATTACTAATTCTACTTAATGATCGTATACCCCAGCAATTTAAAGGAAGGTTGGGGAACTTCACCCATATTGGGATAATTTGCATAATTTACTTATCGAGATCAAAATTCGGTGACCAAGTTTTCACTATGATTGGCTTATTTCCCAACACATGAGGCCCTGAGTACAACACTTCATCCTATCCTCAAAACTCTCAAATCGCACAAGAAAATAACCATCATTATGGTAGAATACCTTGGGCTTTGCTATATAGTTCCATTGCGCCGCGTTGTAACGTTCTATTGTAGCAATCATTGGGTCAATTCCAACCACATAGAGAATTAAGGCATGCTTGCATCTCATCGTCTCCAGCTCTACCTCTTCTTTGAACAACTCCATAATTTTCTCTCCATTACGGACTGTAGGAGCTACATAATTCAGCTTTATGCCTTGCGCAGCCATACGGTTCCCCTAAAATAGGTTCGCCCACTTTTTCTGTTCAGTCTTTTCTTCCTTCCCTTCTTTCCCTAGAAACAACTCCATCAAAACCTTGTTGTTGCCTTGGGTACTCTCAGTTGTAGTACTACTAGATTGTATTTCCCGGTCTTCATGTGTTTTCCTCTCTTCCGATTTAGTCATATTTGAGTCTGGCGTTGTGTTGGTCAATTCCGGCCACTGCTCAACTGATTTCACCCCCGCACTCTGTATCTCCCCTGTCTTCGTAGTATTTTCATTCCCAGTGCTTAGATGCCCGCCAATGACCATCTTCTTCCGTCTTCTCGCCATGATAGGCGTATGTTAGCTCACCTAACGTGCGCCGAGAGAGATTTCTATTTTTTATTAGTCTTTTGTTATCAACCTTCATGCAACTTCAATTTCAATTAATGACTAGTATCACCTTCTCTTGTTATATTGAAAAACATTGTTTTTCATATTAACAACTAAATGCTTTAAGAAAAATGATATTATTTAAAATATTCGGTAGCAATTTAGTCCAATTTTTTCGTTACAAACTTCAATTTATTGATACTTAGTAGAAGTAACAAAACTTGTCTTTCCAAGAAAACATGGAGTTAACATGAAACTCATAAACTTATTTCATGAGTATAAACTTTTATAACGTTATATATGCATGCCATAAATGTGATTTCTAGATTTAATTTTATTTGAAACAAGTGTAAATCACTTTTAATTCTTTTCAAATTATGTATATAATTTTATCTAGATATTTCCATAGAAGAAAAAAGTTCTTTAGAGGAAGAAAGTTCATCGGAAGGAGGAGGATATTTCCATAGAAGAAAAAAATTCATCAAAGGAAGAAAGTTCATCGGAAGGAGATGGAGGAGGAGAGGAGGAGGAGGAGAAGGAGAAAGAGAAGGAGAAGGAGAAGAAGAAAGGAATGAGAAGAAGGAGAAGAAGGAGAAGAAGAAGGAGAAAAAGGAGAAGGAGAAGGAGAAGGAGAAAGAGAGTAGAATTTGTTTTCAAGTTAAAAATTGTATTTGGAAATTGAAGTTGTGTTTAAACATGCATGAATGCAAATTTATAACTAGTTTGAACTTTGGTGATTGATTTGGAGTGAATTTATGAAAACCACTACTCATGGATTGTCCAGCCAGCCAATGATGCATTTGAGATGTACATGCGACAAACTTTTCTTCTACATAACTATAGTATTACTCTATGGACAACTATTCCTTTTGTAACACCTCGGGTCGAAGGAGCTGAGACCTACAGACGTGGTCCACGATCCGTCGATAGAACCACAGTCCGTAGGTGGGGTCCCGTCATTGGGGTTCAAGATTTAGGAGGTCTCTGATCCCACCCACAGCCAACCACTACGGTCCGTGGTTGGACCTGCGGACCGTAGGTCTGGCCGATGGTGAGCGTCGTTAGTTATTTGGAAAGAAAAGGCTTTTGGGTCAACTTCATACGGTCATATATGTTATCATGAAATGCATTAGGTAGCCCATGATCTATCAAATTAAAGACAATTGAGTCCTCTTTCCAACGCCACTGACTTTGCTAAATTATAAGTTCGGAGTAGAGAGTTATGTTTATTTTAGTAGAGCTCTATTGGACAGGGCCCCAACCATGACCTAGTTGACGGGTAATAGTTCTAATGACGGCCTGTCAATCCCACCGTGAAGGGCCTTCGTCAGTTTTTAAGTCAGGGTCATTTTGGTCCTTTTTCATATGCATTAGGCACTTAAACTACGTCGTTTGATGCCTAAATTATGTCATTTTACTCAGTCTAAGACTAATAATCTAGTCAGAACCTACCCAAAACCCTTATTCTTCTAAAATCACCCAACTTAGAGTGAAAATAAGAGGAAAAGTCGCCAGTTTCTTCCAAGAACAAGCAAAGGTGTTCTTTGAAGTTCAGCCCCAAAATTCAAAGGATTTCTTCGTAGATTTCGTCACCAGGTATGTGGGATTTCACTAGTGGGTTCCTTTCACCCATTAGGTCCCTAGAATTAAGTTAGTTCTTCAGATTCTCATAAATTGTTCAGACACAGGGTTTCTAGATTTTCAAGATTTATTGTGATTATGGTTCCTTTGATCTAAATAAATTGTTTCTTGATAATTTTAGTACAATTCCATGCATAGCACTCAAAACCCTAGCTTGTGTAAATTGTCCTAGTTCATGATTTATACTTGCTAGGTCAACCAGAGAGAAATTCATGCTTCAGATTTCGAATGCTATATTCTTAGTATATAAATGTTGCATTCTCAGTTAGCATGTCAGTTTTGAGCTATTCAGTATTTAGTGCATTATAGCTTCATGAATATTCAGTTCGGAGTAGACTTAACACCGAGTTGGACTAGGGTTCAGCATACCCTCAAAGTCCTAAAACTACGTGCCAACATAGGTTTAGAAGTCCCCTATATTGGGCATCAGTTTTTAGTGATCACGCCACAATCATGCCTCTATACCCCTGACAAGGTATATTGGGTCCTCTCGATAGGGCGTATACATCAAACTCCACATTTAGCTCACGTGGTTTATGTCGATTAATAGTAGCTTCCATAGTCAGACTCTTCGTGCATTGACTAGGTTTTCAGCATTTACATCAGTATACAGTTTAGCATGTTATCTTCATGATTAGAACTTTGTCATTGCATTCAGTTCAATTTTCAAATATACTTCAGTACCTATCTATATCATTGTTCAAATTATATCCTTTCTTAGTTATGCATTGTTTTGCTTGTATACTTTGTTCAGCTTAGCATATCAGTATCATGCATGCTTAGTACATTTCAAGAACTGGCGCATACTTTTTGATACATCGTTTCATGATGTAGGTTTAAGCACTCAGCTCCCAGATCACGCTTAGATCGATTCTCGATTCAAATTCAGCAACTTCAGTGGTGAGTCCTCATACTTCGAGGACAATAGACATGCTTTCTATTTTAGTCTTTACTTTGAGTTTTGTTAGAGTTAGCTGGGGGTATGTCCCAGCAACTCAACTCAATTAGAGGCTTTTCAGACATAATAGTAGATTTAGCTCGAGTTGTTAAGTGTTGTTCAGTCATCACTTAACTCTTATTATATTTTACATATTCAAACTAGTTGGGGTTTTCCCCATTTCAGATATCCACTATTTGTAGCTTTCGTATAGTACATGTTTTACTTAGTTATTTCTAGTATGCTTGATATATGCCAGACACAGCATTAGCTTGGGGTCACTCATGAACCTAGGTCCCGTGTTATGTCTTGGGGGTAGCCTCGAGGTGTGACAAACTTGGTATAAGAGCGTTAGGTTCAAGAGTCCTAGGATGTATAAAAGTCGCTCTAAGTAGAGTCTTTTTCATGGGTGTAAAACACGCCACGTCTATGAGGGGGAGGCTACAAAGTGTTTTAAGAAAAACTTCACTTCCTTTGATGTTCTTATCATGCATGAGGTGCGATTCAACTTCTCCCTTCTAATCCATCGTTGTATGTTTCAGATCATGCCTGATCGTAGAGCTAACACATGAAATGCTAATGCCCGTCAATGCTAATGCAGCTCCTCCAGTTTCGAATCAGAAGGTTATGAATGTAGAGTTTCGAAATTCGATCAAGTTATTGGCTCAGGCAGTAGCCAACCAGGCTAATCAGTAGGCCCCAGTTCCTACAAACCCTACTGGTGGGTTAGTTGCAGCCATGGTTTGAGACTTTGTTCATATGAATCCACCAGAATTTCTAGGGTCGAAGGTTGGTGAAGACCCACATAACTTAATTGATGAGGTTAAGTAGATTTTTGGAGTAATGCAAGTAATTGGTACTGAGAGTGTTGAGTTAGCTTCTTATCAACTCAATGATGTGGCTCATATCTGGTTCACGTAGTGGAAGGAAAAGAGGGGCGAGAATGTAGCTCCTATGACTATTTTACTGGAGCTTTTCTGGACAGGTTCTTCCCGAGAGAGTTAAGAAAGGCTAAGTCCAGAGTTCATGAACTTGAAGCAGGGTTAAATGTCCGTCCAAGAATACAGGCTGAAGTTCACTTAGCTTTCCAAGTATGCTCCACATATGGTTGCTGATTCGAGGGCACAAATGAGCAAGTTCTTGTTTAGAGTATCCGATCAAGTCAAGACCGAGTGTAGGAATGCCATGCTTTTAGGAGATATGGATATCTCTAGACTAGTTAATAGAGATAAGCTTAGGGAAATGGCTAAGGACAATAAGAATGCCCGAACGAGGAATTATCAATACTCTAAAAACAGGTTGGTTGGTGGAAATCGCTCACAGTTTCAGCAAAGGTCTACAGCCCTAACATCTTTATTAGCTAGCACTTTGTCCCCCAGGTTTTGACAGGATCAGAAAGGTAAGGCATCGGGCTCTAAGTCACAGGGGAGTGTTTCAGGTAATTAAACTTTTCCAACTTGCCTAAAGTGTGGTATGAACCATCCGGGTAAGTGTCTTACTGGCAGAGATGAGTGTTTTGGATGCGGTCAGTCTGGTCATAGGTTGAAGGATTGCACTTCTGCCAGGCAAGGACAAGGAGGTAACAAGGCTCAGTCTACTACTTTAGTAGCTCCAACGGGTCGCCCCACTCAGCAAGGTGCCTCGTCTGGTACAGGTGATGGTCAACGCTAGAACAGGGTGTATACTCTCAAGGCTCGCTAGGACTAATAAGATTCTCCTGATGTGGTCACTGGTACGTTGAAAGTCTTCCATTTAGATGTTTATGCATTATTAGATCCAGTGGCTACACTGTTTTTTGTAACTCCCTATATAGCATTAAACTTCAGTGTCAGCCGAGAAACTCTCTCAAAATCCTTCTCAATCTTTTCTCCAGTTGGTGACCCAGTTATAGCTAGACGAGTATACATAAATTTCTTTCACACAGTTTCTCAGAAAGTCACCTCAGCAGACCTTGTAGAGTTAGAAGTGGTAAACTTTGATATCATTCTAGGCATGGATTGGTTACATTCATGTTATGCCTTAATCAATTATAGATTTAGGATCGTTCAATTTCAATTTCCAAACGAGCCAGTCTTAGAGTGGAAGGGCAGTAACTTAGTGCCTGTAGGTCGATTTATCTCTTACCGTAAGGCCAGGAAAATGATTCCTAAAAGGTATATTTATCATCTTGTTCGGTTAAGGATTCAAAATCTGAGATCCCAACTCTTGATTCAGTCTCTGTAGTAAATGAGTTTCCAAAAGTGTTCCCAGAAAATCTTCCCGGAGTTCCTCTAGTAAGGGAAACCGACTTCAGAATAGATCTCCTTACATATAACCAGCCAATTTTGGTTCCTCCTTACAGAATAACTCCAGCTGATCTTAAGGAATTGAAGAATAGTTGAAATATCTTCTAGATAAGGGCTTCATCAGACCTAGTATCTCTCCATGGGGTGCTCCAGTGTTGTTCGCGAAAAAGAAAGATGATCTCTCAAAATATGCATTGACTATCGTTAACTAAACAAAGTCACAATCAAGAATAAATATCCCATCCCCAGGATTGATGACTTGTTCGACCAACTTCAGGGTGCTAGTTGCTTTTTCTAATATAGACCTCAGATTCGACCATCATCAACTTAGAGTCAGAGACAGTGATATCCCAAATACAACCTTCAGGACTCGATATGGTCACTATGAATTTGTAGTTATATCTTTTGGACTAACAAATGCTCCTACAGCTTTCCTATACTTTATGAACATGATGTTCAAACAGTATTTTGACTTGTTCGTCATTTGTTTTATTAATGATATCCTCATTTATCCTCGAAGTGAGGAAGAACATGCGACTCATCTAAGAGTTGTTTTGCAAACCCTCAAAGATTGCCAACCATCAAAGATTGCCAACTATTCGCTAAGTTTAACAAATGTCAATTATGGTTACAACCGGTAGCTTTCGTTTGTCATGTAGTATCCAGCGAAGGGATTCGAGTAGGTTCTCAGATAATTGAGGCAGTAAAACACTAGTCCAAACCCACCTCTCGAACTGATATCAGAAGTTTGTTGGATTTGGCCGGTTATTATAGGAGGTTTGTTAAAGGATTTTCATCCATAGCTTCCCCATTGACCAAGTTAACTTAGAAAAAGTTCAAGTTTTAGTGGTTAGATGAGTGTGAGAAAAGCTTCTCAGGATTGAAGACTAGGTTGACTACTGCTCCTGTCTTGACTTTACCAAATGGTTCATATGGTTATGTGATTTATTTTGATGCATCCAAGGTCAGCCTAGGTTGTGTGTTCATGCAGCGAGGTAAGGTCATAACTTATGCATCTAGACAGCTTAAGGTCCACGAGAAGAATTACCCGACTCATGACCTCAAGTTTGCAGCCGTAGTATTTGCCCTAAAGATTTGGAGACACTACTTGTATGGTGTTTATGTTGGTGTGTTCACAGATCACAAAAGCCTCCGGTATGTGTTCACCCAGAAAGAGTTGAATCTTTGTCAGAGGAGATGGCTTGAATTCCTGAAAGACTACGATATGAATGTGCTCTACTATTCGGGTAAGGCCAATGTAGTGGTTGATGCCCTCAACAGACTATCCATGGGTAGTGTAGTACATGTTGAGGAAGACAAGAAATAGCTCATGCTTCTAGACAACTTAAGGTTTACGAGAAGAATTACCCGACTCATGACCTCAAACTTACAGCCGCAGTATTTGCCCTAAATATTTGGAGGCACTACTTGTATGGTGTTCATGTTGATGTGTTCACAGATCACAAGAGCCTCCAGTATGTGTTCACCCATAAAGAGTTGAATTTTCGCCAGAGGAGATGACTTGAATTCCTCAAAGACTATGACATGAAAGTGCTCTACTATCCGGGTAAGGCCAATGTAGTGGTTGATGCCCTCAATAGACTATCCATAAGTAGTATAGCATATGTTGAGGAAAAGAAGAAAAAAATAGTCAAAGATGTTCACCGGCTTGCTCGCTTAGAAGTTTGCCTTACATACACATTAGACAGTGTTGTGATAATTTAGAATGGGTCAGAATCTTCATTGGTAGCAGAGGTTAAGGAAAAACAGGATAGTGATCATATGTTACTTCAGCGTTTGTTTTCGGTACTTTTACTGAGGATAGTCCATTTGAACTAACTAGGATTAGTTTTACTATTTTTATTGAGTCGTAGAGTTGTCATAGGAGTGACAGTTCTCGATGATAGATGGATGACGACCGTATTAAGGGAAAGTTAGTCACGTAGGGGAGTAGAATTGAGAAACCAACCTTGGTATTTTGAAACTATGTTCGAAAAAGTTAGCCAGACGTCATGGGTAGTCACTATTGGAAAATGCAAAAAGAATGATAACCTTGAAACAAACATGTGTTCTTTGTTTTGACTTTGAATAAATCTACATGGGATTAATTGTGTAGTAGTACCGTAATGCAAGTTGTATGAGCATGCTAGTTGATATGTCCTTATGTGTGTTGTGATGCCATGTGTGGTGAGTTATTATTGGTTCTTGGTTTAATTGGTATCTAGAACTTGCCCTGTATGTGTTGAATGAGTAATTTGTATGACTTAGGGAATATGATTGAGGTGTTTCTTTGAAAAAGCCAATTATTGATTATAAATGTATGCCTACCAATGATATTACCCCTAGTGAAGCCCCATTGAGCCTTTAGCCTTGTTTGTTTGTTAAGCCACATGAATAAGCCGAAACCGTTTTGATTGATACCAAAGTCTTTGATCCCAATGAAATCCTTAATGCACTGTGTTAAGAAGACAGATTGAAGAAGTTGGTTGATGTGAGAAAGGGGGGGGGGGGGGGAATGCTAAATTGTGTGGAAAATAAAAGGATAAGAAAAACTCTGTTTTGGCCCTGGTCCTTAGCGACAATGTGCACCTCAGCCCAATTGAGGGTGGCTATTTTAGAAATATGCTCTAAACATTGGCCCTGTTCCTACCAAGGATATTGTGTACCTCACTCGGACCATAAAGCCTTGAGTTGAGGGTGGCTAGTACAAAGGCATATATCTATAAAAAAAAAAAAAGATAAGAAAATAAAGGGCAAAGATGGAGCAATAAAAGAGGGAAAATATTCATGAAGTGTGTATTAAGAAGAAAGAAAAGCTAAGTAGGATGTTTGTTGGTAAAGCGATGACATGTGCATTAGGAAGGTGTAGTCACTAAAATGAGTCCTAAATATTCCCTCCCTTACCCTAAGCCGACATTACAACCAAATAGAAGTCCTCTTGATTCCTTGAGAAATATAATGTGAAAGTGAAAATACATTATGGGCAAGCTTATGGCATGTTGAGAGAAGTAAGAACTTCATTTGTGAGAGTGAGTACACAGTTTTGAAAAACAGGCCTTGTTTATAATATGATTTCTTGAATGAAAGGCTATACTAAACACAAATGGGTGAGGGCATTCATGGCACATGTTTGGATTATCTAATTGGTGTGTTTGTATGAGTTTGCGTTAACCCGGAAAAATAATAAAAGAGTCATTCTTTGAGTATATGTGTTGTAACTTGGTGCATCATGATGAGATAATAAAAATAGTTGAAATATTGCATCCAATGTGAACTAAAAGATCATGATTAAATGTGTTTGGTTGATTTTAAGGTGGGTTGATAAGTCCAAGGGTTATGAAAAAAGAGTTGATAGGCTAAAGATTGTTTGAGGACAAACAAAGTCTTAAGTGTGGGGTGGTGTTCTTAGGCGTATTTATTCACCAAAGTTGCCAATATTTGCCCATGATGTGATTGAATTGAAGAATAATCTCGAGTCTATTAGCTTGATTTCGTGTAACTTGCTATGATTGTGCACTAACACATGTGATTAGTTGTTTCATAAACTTTCAAGGAAGTTAGAGTTGATTCAGAGAAGAAGAAGCAAAGAAGAGGAAAAAAATAGCTAAGGCAAAAATCACCAGTGGCTGGCGCGGTGCTCAGAAGCCAAGTGTTGGCGTACTGATGGGCGCAATGCGCCAAGGTCCCAAGATATGTTTTCCAGGCGCACTACCTGGCACGGCGCACCAATGGTGTTACTACAGAACTATCTTCTTGGTGCGATGAGAGGCACAATGCCCCACAAAGATTTCGACTTTTTCAGCGAAAATTGTATTAAATAGGTTATCCTAGTTAAAGTAGAATTTGGTTTTAATTTTCCCAACTTCTATAAATAGACCCTTAGAGCTATTGTGGAGAGTTCGACATTATTTTGGTGTGCAAGAGCAAGTTTCATCATTTGTAATAGGTTTCACTTTTCTAACTCTTTTTATTTCTGAAAATCGCGTGAACACTTGTATTTTGTGGTTTTCGAATATGATGAGTGGCTAAATGCCCTAGTTTTGGGACTGTAGCTACAGATTGAATGTTGATTATTTAAGGTTCTTGAATTAATTCTTGGTTGTCATTATAAGTTACTTCTATATTCTTGTTTTAGTATTTTATGCTTGCGCACCATAAGATAAATCTATTGTCTATTCTTAAAATCGAGAGAGGATAGGGTAGATAGACTAGAGAATATAGAAAGCTCGATCATCCATTGTGAGTCGATGTGTGTTCAGGAGTGACGTCCGGACAAACAACTTACTTGGTTACGAAACAAGATGAAATCTAAATGCTTGCCAGTTAGGCCTGCTATCCCTGATCAACGATATAGTTAGACAGTTGACTGGAGTAGGTGACTAGAGGTCGAGAGACCCAACTCATACAATTAACCCTATAAACAGTAACTTGATAACCAAAAATTAGTTCTTTGCCTGAAATATGATACATGAGATCCATTGCATGCTCCGGCCCTGGAATTGTCTTTTACTTGCTTGAAACATCATCTTAAAGTCGTTCACAATTAGTTACTTTTATTTATTGCATAATTCTTAGTAGTAGTTCATAATCATCCAACTCTTTAAACGGTTACTTTTGTTGATTGTGGAATTAATTTGTTAAATATAAGTTGATCATAAGTCCCTTGGGAACGAAAAGTCATTTCTAAAAGAAACTATATTACTTGAGCGACCACGTACACTTGCGTGTATATTGGGGAGTAACAAGTGACGTAGTTGTGCTCATACAGCTTAAGCAACCTCGATGCATAAGAAATAACCCTGCCCCACTATGTCAATACACAACCCAAACCAACGTCGGATGTGTCAGAATACACTGTAAATCCCTCTCCCTCAACTAGAAGAGTCAATATATGAGCGATAGTAAGAAACTCCTCGAGCTTCTTAAAGGTCAAATCATACTCCTCAAACCACTCAAAAGGAACATTAAAATGATTCAATCGAGTCAAAGGTTCTACAATGGCAGAGAAGCCCACTGCAAGCCATATATAGTAAGCCTATCTCAATTACGAATAGCCTCAATATTCGTTGAATGTGCCATCATGCCATCCTTGGACCCTAAATGCCCCAAGAATGCTACAGACTCAAGACAAAATTTGCACATTGAGAACTTGACATAAAGATCTCTCAAATTCAAGAGCATAATCTTCAAATGTTGCTTATTCTCTCTCATACTCTGTGACGAATGAGTCAAGATAAGGCCCGAACACCCACATCATCATGACTATAAAGGTGGTAGGCAAATTAGTCAATCCAAAATATTTCACAAGGAACTCATAGTGGCCATAACGAGTCCTAAATGCGGTCTTAGGGATGTCCACTATCCTAATCCTCAAATAATGGTAACTAGATCTCAAATCAATCTTCAAAAACACTACGGTACCCTGAATTTGGTTGAGCATATCATTAATATAAGGTGGGGGGTAACAGTTCTTTACCACCACCTTATTCAGATGCTTGTAATCAATACACCTCTACATCGTACTATCATTCTTCTTCCCAAACAGAACGGGGGCACCCTAATACGTCCAAACTTACACTATAATTAAGGAGTATAAACGGTCGAAGTCAATTTATAGAACTCAACGTGAGTTGAGGTCGATCCCACAGATAATCCCTTTACAGAAATGATTTCATTGTCGCGTTTACCTATTGTTGTTATTATTTCCTAGAGAAAACAATTAACGAATGTAAATTGGGTTTAGCTGTAAAGTTTTAGTAACTAAGATTGATAAACAAGATCCAGATTAACAATCAACAGAGTGTTGATTCTAAAGTTGTTTTGATAAATAAATAAAACCAGGGTTGTGTTTCCCATGACCTTACATCTGTTGTTCATCTGTAACTGAGTTTCAGGTAATTTAGTCTTTACAAATTATAAGCGAGTTGACTATATCTAACACTTCTCAGTCTAGTTAGATAATTTTCACTCAATTCCTCTCGGTCCTTGAGTATTAAAAAATTCTACCCTCGCGTACAATGCAGTTAAAGTTCTCTTCTCTTGAACTTGACCTTTAACACCATTTTATCATATTAACTCCGTTTTTTCACAACTATCTCTTTTCTTACATGCTAACTCTAATGCGTGCACCCATTAGAACAAATGAATAATGAAAGCTGAGTTAAATATTGAAAATACAATTCACCTTCTACTCGTGTTACGAATTCGCTTTTAGATTTCTATCATAGTTCCTACAACCCTAGTTGTGGTGTTTAGCCACTCATGATTTCTACTAAATGAACAGAGATTAATAATGAAAACATTAAGAAAGTTTACTTACGAAAATCTGCAAATTCAATGAACGCATGATATTGAGAAAATCAAAATTCAACTTCAAAGATCGATTCAATGTTAATCGATAAAAACCAAAGTTAAGAGTATTTCAAACTTAGTCGCTTGTTCTATATATCACGATGTAAAAAAAATAATCCCTAATTAATTCAAATAATCAGTCTAAAAGAGTCCTACTTGAAGTATGATTAAAATGTCGGGCAACTTCACGAGCAACATGACGGACCATCAAAGGCTTCACGTACCGTGAAGTCCTCCGTGGTCCTTACTTGGTTGTTCCATTTTAGCTCCTCGAAGCCTGATCACTGGTTCAACTGTACGATCACTACTACAGATATGAGGACCATAGCCCGTGAGGCCTTCCGTGGTCTTCACTTGTTCGGCATTCCACTTCAGCTTTTCAAGACATGTACACTGGAACTAGGTGACGAACACCACCACAGACCGTTGTGAGGACCACGGTCCGTGAGGTCTTCAGTGGTCTTTACTTGGTCCATCAAACTGTAAGTCTTCCATGCCTTCTCACTGGTTCAACTTCACGAGCCCTATCATGACTTGTCATGATCTTTACGACCCGTCTGGGCGTCCGTGACCTTTACTTGGTCCAATTCACTTTCACTCTGCATTTTTTTCTTTTCTTTCCTCTTTCAGGTACACATGTTTTACCTGTACAAACATTACCAAACACATCATATCCACATAAATACACTCAATTCTAGTATTAATCCTTAGTTTTAAAGCATCAAATATGCCAAGATTTTGCGGCACATCACACCCCAAGGTGATACACACGACCAAATTAATCTCTTACCTATGATATCCTAAAGCTGAACATTTAGCTCTTTGAGATCTGTAAGGGCTATCTGATAAGGAGGAATAGAAATAGGATGAGTACCCAGCTTAAGGTCAATAGGAAAGTTAATATCATACTCTTGGGGTAGGCTAGGTAGGTCGGTAGAAAACACATCCACATACTTACGGACAAAAGGAATTGACTCAACTAAAGGAACCTCCCTACTCACATCTCACACATATGCCAAGTAAGATAAGAAAATGCTAGCCACTAGCTTCCAAGCCCGAATAAATGAAATAACTCCAACCGTTAGGCTACTACAAGAGCCCTACCACACTACTAGGGGTATACCATGCATGGCTAAGGTAATAGTCTTAGAGCATCAATCTAAGATCACGCGTTAAGGGGATAATTAGTCGATGCCCATAATGATATCAAAGTCTAGCATATCAAGCAAAATAAGGCCAGCCCAGATGTCACGCCCTTAGATAGACACCAAACAAGATCCAATCACATGATCCATTACTAAAGACTCACCCACAGAGGTCAACACACACATCGACACTGCTAAAGGCTCCGAACTCATACTCAAATGAGAAGCAAAATATATAGACACATAAGAAAAGCTAGAGCTCATATCAAATAAAGCTGAGGTGAGCTAATGTCATAATAGAATCATACATGTGATCACATCGTCCGATGCCTTAGCCTCCGCCCTCGCCTGAGCTGTATACAAGGTAGCATATCCACCTCTACCTTAGGTATTTGTCCTACACTTGACCTGCCTCTTAAGGGACGACCTCGAATACCCTGATGACCACCACGATGGTCCTTACCCTAGCCTGTACCTATAACTGGAGGTGCTACTGGTGGATTTTGTAGAGTTGTCTATAGAGCTAGAGCAATCCATATACACAAGGGGAAATCTCTAAACCAATGACCAAAGTCTTCCACAGTCGCAACAACTCTAAGCCGATTGACCCATAAAGTAATGTCTATCACAGAATACAACACCTTATTGGGAACCATCTCGACTCTGACTCAAGCCAACATCACCTTGACTATACCAGTCACCCTTAGAAACCTGTAGTGAGGCTTGAACAGGCCAGTTGGACTAGCCCTGCTTAATGAGTTATTGAGACCTATTATAGGAGTCTCTAGGGCTAAAATGGGAACCGATGTAGCTGCCCTATTGCCTAGTTCTATATATAGTTTTTGAGTCGTGAGACATAATATATAATTAATTTTAATTTATCTTGATATATTTTAATTTTTTTCTTGGACCAAATAAGTGTTTTTATATTGATGACTAGATAAGGTAAATTCACTTATTCATTAAACGTACTTATACTCTATGCGAGATTTAAATATCATATATATTATTTATTATTTTGATATCTTATTAGGTAAGATTTATTACAGATCAATATATATGGTTCATTGATTGTTAATGTGGACTTTCGAATCATTTCGGAGATTTACCAAATAATGTTGTATACTATTTAACACCAATGAAAACAATTACTTTTTCTCAGTAAAACATTTGAAGCGTTCCTTTATACACTCCAAAAAAAGAACGAAATGAATTAAGGGAATGACAAACAACAATAAAGCAGAGGAACGAATGGAATTTAATGATGATATGGTTGAAAAAATCATCTCGCACATGCCCTTGAAGTTTGCAATTCAGTGTAAAGTTTTAAGCAAGAAATATGAAGGTAGGATTTCCGATCCTAATTTTTCCAAACTTTTGTTCCAAAATCAACAAAATTATTCTGCAGAACTCATCTATTCATCAAATTTTTTATCCACAAGTTTCTACAAAATTTCCTTAAACCCTAGGGCAATCATTCAATGTTCAACATATTTATCGTGTGATTTTGATCTTTTGGCCTCATGTAATGGGCTAATTTTGGTAGACTTTAAGGAAATTAGGGTTTATTGTATTTTCAATCCCACAACAAGAGAACACCAGTTAATACCTTACCCACCATACCCAGAGTCAACATATATGATTGGTTATACAGGCCTAGCTGTTGATTACCCTAGTTCAGATACATATAAATTGGTAACCATTACAGATCTAGTAGAAAATTTCAATTGGTTCTACAAATTCATGTACTTTCATCGGACAGATCTGGCGTGTGCCGTGAAATCCAATTGAGAGTCAATACTTCCATCTCTTTTTCATTTTACTGTCCCCTGTTTACTAGCACAATTATCTATATTGGCTTAGAAGTGACAGTAGCATTCTAGGTTTTGATACAAAGAGAAGAGTCTATACTAATTGACCGTCCTCAATTTGTTGATCAATTTGATCTCAACTATGGTAAAATCTTAACTGGTCACGATATATGGCTAGGGGTGGCACGGGGCTTACTCACCCTTGTATCCATTTTCAAAAAGTCCATAGTCATTAGTACTTGTAATAATTCAAACAACAATTGGAAGGTTTCCCATATCTTGGACAATTTTATTTTGGGCCCTCAGGACACTATTAAAGGCTTTCCAGTCTTGATAGATTGCAAAGAGGTGTATTTTGTGGTAAAAACTACCTTTGCAGAAGATCATTTGTATGAGTATGATACTAAGACTAATGGGTACAAAAAAGTTAAAAGTGTTGTACGGAAATGTTGATAATCGCATGTTTTGCTTCCATCAAACCTTAGCTTGTGTGCACAAGACGCCCTTCCACAATGTAACGATTGCTAATCAGAAGTATATTGCTGCAAAGTTGAATGACATCAGAAGATTTATTATCGATGGTACATACCAGTTAGTTTTGATTGTTAATTAAAGTTTATTGTATCAATTGTTAATTCTATCGTTAGGTAACAACAAAAAAAATTCATATTGTGTCATGACCAATTTTGTGTGATTGTTTCATGATATGAATATTTTCATTTTAATTTTTCATTTACCAATTATTTAATAATCATATGTATCCTTTACCCTACCTTTTGATAGATGCTCTACCATGCACCCTACTTCTCTTATAGGCTTATCATTCAAATTGTTTGAAATATGACATGATGTAATGATGAAGAATGATACAAATGTATCTAAATATTGTGTTTATTCAAAAAAGTGTAGTACGATACACTACAACAGAAATACAATAATACGATATATTATGAAACAATACCTATCAACCATCAAGATTAGCTATATATTTTTTTAAAATTTAATGTCTTTTATAAGTCTTCTGTTATCAACCTTCTGCAACTTCAATTTAAATTAATGACTAGTATCACCTCCTCCTGTGTTCAAAGAAACATTGTTTTTCATATTAACAACTAAATGCTTTCAAAAATTGATATTATTTGAAATATCCAGTAGCAATTTAGTCCACTTTTTTCATTACAAACTTCAATTTATTACTTCTTGGCAGAAATAAGAAAACTTGTATTTCCAAGGAAGCATGGGGTTCACATGAAACTCACGATGTTATTTTCATCAACATGAATTTTTACAACGTTATATACACATGTCATAAATATATTTTCTAGGTTTAATTTTTATTTAAAACAAGTCTAAATCATTTTTAATTCTTTCCAATTTCTGTATATAAACTTATCTAGGTATTTGCATCGAAGAAGAAAGTTCTTCCGAAGAAAGTTCATTGGAAGAAGAAAGTTCATCGGAAGAAGAAGGAGGAGGGGGAGAAGGAGAAAGAGAAGGAGGAGAAGAAGACGAAGAAGAAGAAGAAGAAGAAGAAGAAGAAGAGTAGAATTTGTTTTCAAGTTGAAAATTGTATTTGGAAATTGAAGTTATGTTTAAACATGAATGCAATTTGTAACTAGTTTGAACTTTTGTAAGTGATATGGACTGAATTTTATGAAAACCAATTTTAAAATATTTTTAAATACCAAAAGAAATTGAAGTTTAACTTCAAATTGAATTCATGGAAATACTGTCCATGAGTATTTGTGAGTGTTTTTTAGATACTGTTATATCTGGGAGACATGGTTGAAGTGAACAAAAAATGTTTATGACTCAAGTCAATGACAACTTTTTGGAAAAAGAAAGAAAACGACCTTTATATACCAAGTACATTTGATCACTTTGTTTGCACATTATGAAGGTATATAACTAAATGGTTCAGACCTTAAGTCATTAAATGCATTTATTTTTATTAATCTGAATAGGTATTGATAATTGAAATATTGAAAATAATCTTAATATCATTAAGAGGTATTATTGTGTGGATAATATTCACCACTAGTCTATGTACAAGAGTTGAGTCTAAAGTTCCACAAAAAGAACACCTCCCTTCAACTAACAAGAACTCTTTTTTTGACTAACTTTTATGTACTCTCTATTTTCCTATACACAAAACAAAAAAGACCATCACTATTTATAGGTGAGGAAGATTTCCTTGCAATGATTAGGAAAATAGTGGTGTAATAAAGAGAAGATAAATGGCCTAAAGGTTACATATATCATAAAGAATGAAATAAAGTGAAATTTCAATTGAGAAGTAATGGCCTTTGGAAGACCACATCCAGGCAATAACCAAATGCCCGGACAATAACCAAGCACAATTAAGCCTAAAGACCATTTACACCAAAATGAGTAATTAGGGACACATACCTCCAATGTTCTAATGCAGCAATGAATAGAGGAAAGTAAGGACTTACAGACACCTCCAACGGACAGAAAAATTATCAATATGGCAATGCAAATATGCATAATTTTATAATACTAAAATTCCCACATTAAAAATCCCCTACTCATTTAAATATTGGACAAGACAGTATATCAGCCGAAGGAAGATTGCTATGCATAATGAAGGTGTTCTTTGCATTGAACCTTCACTTACTAGAACAATAACTTTTACTCCAAAGTCGTAGTTGTCTCAATCTTGAACTATGAATGCTTAAGGGAAATAAAATATCACTGCCTACACATAATAATCAAGGTGTTGAAATGAGCTTTAAAAGTCATCACGTTACTGCCTTGGGCTATCCCGGTATCATGAGTTTTTTGGAGAATAAGCCCAATTTTCATAGGAAGTGACCTACTTTCACACTCATATAGGTGAAATCTGTCTAGAGTGCTCTTGTAAGTTTAACATTCCACACATATGGGCTACAAATTTTATTAAGAATTTTGTAAACTCAACCTTCACAAATCACTACACGAAACAATGCACTCACATGATAGGGAGGGAGTAAAAAAATAGTGCATATTTCACAACAAGCCATCATATGATTCATTTTTTCCATTGAACTTGTTTATAGGATCTCTAGTCCCTAGGTTGGATTTCCTCATATATGTCTCAAGGATTTATAGATTTCAATCACCCCTCTATGTGTGCTCTAGATCTTTTCTCTTGTTAAGGATTTCAATAGAGGATCTGCAAGATTATAACAAGACTTGATTAATTGCTCCTGTGGAACATTCAAGTGGAAAAGATGACATTTCATCATCGTTACTCTCTATCAACCATAAAGTCTTGAAAAAAAGGAAAGACCATATCTTTTGTTGCTCCTTGTAAAAACATAGATTTCAATGAGACAAAACCTGAGACAGAAGAAGCGAACACAACACTTCCAGCCCCGGATGCTTTCAGAAGGGGATAGGCCAGCTGACACAGATTCAAAATTTGTTGCCATGAGGCAAGAAAAGTCTTCAGCTGTAAAATCCACCATATCTTTGCGAATATTGGTGCCCGCGTTGTTTATCTACTGAGCAATGAAGGAAAGCCAATTAGTTCATCTATTAGTGCATGCAATTCGGCCAAAAAAGCTAGATGCATCATACGTTCAAAGATATTTATTTTAACACTGAGGTGCCAAAACCAACATTATGAATAATAAGTTAATCAAACATCATGTGTAACTTGGGGAGCAAAGAGATATACGATGCAATGTATTATCCAACAATGATCCCAATACCACAAAATCTCCTACTCATTTGGTTTTTTCTTATAGGCAGCTGGAGAAATGCCAGTTTGCCAAATTTTTTCTAGGTTCAACACTGAAATAATTCAGCTGCATCTCTTGCATATTAACCCAATTATCAATCTAATGTTGGTATATGAGTTCCATATGCACCGGCAACACTCTAGTGCTAATATGGAACAATTATCCAAAGAAATTTGAACCGCACACAAGGATTTCTTGGTTGTAGATAAGCTTTCTAGAAATATCTTATGAGACAGAATCATTTTGTGGAAGATAAGAAAACTTTCCATAAATCATCTATTTGTTCCAACTGGTTGAGGTCGATTATATGATATCCATTCAGCTCAAGTCAGTCATAATTTTAAAGGGAAAACTTTTCCTTAGCTTCCAAGTCCTCCACAAAGAGATATCATTGAAATATAAAGCTTCTAAGAAGTGCTTAAGCTAATAAGATACCTACGAGAATAAACAATCAAAAAGAAAAGATACCTACAAGAATATTGAGCTTCCCATTGAATGTTAGACACAACAACCTCCATTAACTTGGTGATCAACTTGAGAAGACACATCACACAAGGAACCAGACACTGTAAAACCCTCATCTTTCCAGCTCCTCAAACATGTTCCAAGCTCATCTTCATTCCGGGCACACGTATGCACAGTGGCTCCCAGTCCACACAATTACTCCACTATCGCATGCCTAATTATACAACAATTCACATTGTCAAATACAAATGCATAGTTATACTCGGATTTTCAAGAAAACTAGATAAAAAAAAAAATACTGAGCATATAACTGATGATTCAGAGTACAAGATCAAAGCATATAACTTTATCATGTGAACTGTACATGAAATCCTTGGTTGTCTTGAAATAAAATGTATATTATAGAAACTACACAAAAGCCACTCCACCTCAAAAATCTTACAATAAAATGGAACATCAGGTATATCCTCTATCTGAAAAGTGAATACCACCTACAAGATCATTCAAAAAACTACTCTAAGTCACATCTTTTACAATAGACGTGAGTTTAAAAGGATATTATAAGTCACATAATTAAAGTATTTAAATTACTAGGTAAGGGAAAGGTCGATGTACACCTACCCTCTTCAAACCCACTTTCTGAGATAACACTGGATATGTTGTTGTTGTACATTAAAGTAATTAATGGTGTAACTACACATATTAAATGAAATTATAAAGCTCAAAATAAAGAAAGCATCATTCTACACTGATTATGTAAACTCAATTAATGTGTGAATAGATATAAGATTATATATAAGGACAATGACAACAATTATGACTTAATCTCAAACAAGTTGGAAGTAGCTACATGAATCTCCGTTTGTTCATTTAAGCCCTGTGGATATAAAGATATGCAACGACAACTACGCCTCAGTCTCAAATAAGTTGTTATCAGCTAAATTGAATCCTCATTTCTTCATTTAAGCTCATATCCCATGGATATCAAGATATACAATGACAATAACAACAATTACGCCATAATCTTAAACAAATTGAAATTGCTATATGAATCAACATTTCTTCATTTAAGTTCATATCCCGTCGATATAACAATGACAATAACAAAAACTACGCCTCGGTCTTAAAAGAATTGGAATAACTATGTGAATCGTCATATCTTTATTTAAGCTCAAATCCCATGGATATAAAGATATACAACGACAATAACCACAACTACTCCTCAAACTTAAACAAATTGAAATCAGGTACATGAATCCCCATTTCTTCATTTAAGCTCATATCCATGGATATACAATGACAATAACAACAACTACGCCTCAGTCCTAAAAAATTTGGAATCATCCATGTGAATCCTCGTTTCTTCATTTAAGCTCAAATCCCATGGATATAAAGATATACAAGGACAATAAGAACTACACCTCAGTCTCAAACAAGTTGAAATTGACTATATGAATCCTCATATATCTTCATTTAAGCTCAAATACCGTGGATATAAAGGTATATAACGACAATAATAACAACTACACCTCAGTCCCAAACAATTTGGAATCAGCAATATTTAATCTCCATTTCTTCATTCAAGCTCATATCCCATGGATATAAAGAAATACAAGAACAACAACAATAATAACAACAACTAAACCTCAATCCCAAACAATTTTGAATCGGCTATATGAATCATCATTTCTTCATTTAAGGTTATATCACATTGCTATAAAGATATAGTTTCCTGAAAAAGGCACAAGTAAATGAAAAGGGAGAACTGAAAACGGACCCAATGCCTAGGGACCGCTATTGACTTTTCCGGCACTTCGAATTGAGTTGTACTTGTTCATTCATGGCCTTATTGTTATACAATTTATGGGGTTTTGCAATTTAAAATTTGAACTTCAAAGAAACAGTGTGTAAAACCAAGACGGATTCCCACATTTTTCTTTTTCGATTTCTCTTTGTTTTCCAGTTATGATGTAAATACTTTGGAGAAATGACAAAAATTATGTTTTAAAAAAAAATTGTGACATAGAAGTAAAAAAAATATTTTTTTCCACTTTAATTATACACATCTTGGTGTTGTTTAGCCACAAATATTTCCAAAATATATTTGGTAAAAAAAAAGTAGAAAATAGTGTTTGACTAGGTGTAATATGTTTTTAGTTATCCTTTTTAAATGACTTACAAATTATGTTTGAAAATTATTAAATTATATAGTTTAATTTTATTCAAATATAATAATTTAAAAAATATTTAATTGAAATTTGGAGATTATTATAGTAACAAATATAAGTAATGATTCATAATTTATCTATGGTACTAGATGGTTGGCAGCTTAGTGGCACTTCACTACTTCCACGTGGAATTGGTGCCACCTAATTTCCATACCAATATTTATGAACTAGGATATCTCGTAAGTGTGTGATCAACTATATATATAATTTTTTAAAATATATCATAATTAATATAAAATTATTTCTAATACATCTTACCTTATCACCCTTCGGGGTGCCTAGTGGTTTGGGATTGAGACTTCTATGTTGGAGGTCTCAAGTTCGAAACTCCTTGCCAGTGAAAGCAAGGAGTTTGCCTTCTGGATCGAGCTCGTCGCACCGGATTTGCCTAGTGTGGGTTACCTCTCCTATGTGGTTTGCGAGTTATTGCATAGGAGCAGGGTTTTTACCCTACCGTACCCAAAGGGTAGCGGCTGCAGGTTTACTGGAGTAGAGACTGAGAAGGATTTTGAAAGATTTTCTGGACTGACACAGACGTTTACTGCTATGTAGGGAGTTACAAAGGAAAGAGTAGCCCCTGGATCTAACAATGCATAAACATCTAAATGAAAGACTCGTAACGTACCAGTGACCATATCAGGAGAATCTTCCTTGTTCTGGCGATCCTGGAGAGCATACAACCTATTCTAGCATTGACCGCCGCCTGTACTAGATGAAGCACCCTATGAGTTAGGCAACCTGATGGTAGTGCTGGAGCAGTAGACTGAGCCCTGTTATTGTTACCTCCTTGCCCCTTCCTAGAAGAAGGGCGATCCTTCAACCTATGGTCGGACTGACCACACCTAAAGCATCATTTCTTGCCTGCAAGACACTCGCCCAAATGGTTCTTACCACACTTTGGACAAGTTAGGAAAGTCATGTTACCTGAATTACTCCCTTGAGACTTAGAGCCTGATGCCCTACCTTTTCCATCCTGTCGAAACCTGGGGGATGAAGCAATAGTTGATGAAGGTGTTGGGGCTGTAGACCTCTACTGAAATTGTGAGCAATTTCCACCACTCGATTTCTGCTAAGAGTATTCATAGTTCCCTAATCTAGCCTTCTTATTATCCTTAGACAATTCCCTAAGCTTATCTCTCTTAACCTACTAAGCATAAGTCATAAGCCTAGAGATATTCATATCCTCTAACAACATAACATTCATGCACTCTGTCTTCACTAAGTCAGATACCCCAAATAGAAATAACTTACTCAGTTGTGCCCTTGGATCGGCAACCATATGTGGAGCATACCTGGAGAGTTGAGTGAACTTCAGTCCATACTCTTGGACTGAGATTGTACCTTGTCTAAAATTGATAAATTCTCGAGTTTTAGCCTCCCTGAACACTTTCGGGAAGAACTTGTCCAGAAAAGCTCCAGTAAAACACTCTCAAGTCACAGGAGCTACATCTGCACCCCTATTTTTTTTCCACTAAGGAACCAAATATGAGCTATATCCTTAAGATGATAGGATATCAACTCTACCCTATCATTACATGTCACTTGCATCACTCCAAAGATTTCCTTAATCTCATCAATGAAGTTCTGTGGGTCCTCACCAATCTGTGACCCTAGACACTCAGGCGGATTCATTCGAACAAAATCTCGAACTCTAGCTGCAGCTGATCCAACATTAGTGTTAGTAGGAACTGGGACCTGTTGATTATTATGATGGCCACACTCTTAGCCAAAGTTGGATAGCATTCTAAAACCATGCATTTGAAACCTCATGGTCCGGGACTAGAGGAGCTGCGTTAGCGTTGCATGCGTTAGCGTTTCATCCGTAAGCTCTACGAAGAGGCATGATCTGAAACGCATAACGACGAATTAGAATGAGAAGTTGGATCACACCACACACACGATAAGAGTAGCAAGAAAGTGAAGTTTTTCCTAAAACACTTCGTAGCCTCTCTCTCATTAGATGTGGTGCACTTCACACCCATTAAAGAGACTCTACTTAGTGTGACTTTCAGATATTCTAAGACTCTTAAACCTAATTCTCTGATACCAAGTTTGTCACACCCCGAAGCTACCCCTTTGACGTAAACACGAGACCTAGGATCATAAGTAACCCCAAGCTAACCATGAAGCTGGCACATCATAAGCTTACTAAAACAACTGAATAAAGATATACTATGCGGAAGCTAAAACATGAGATAACTGAAAGATGGGGAATAACCAATACTTATCTGAATATATAAAAACTTACTAAGAGTTTAGTGATACTGAACAATCACTCAAAAGCTAAAGGTGAATCTAATATTATGTCTGAAAGAGCTTTACTTACTAAAGTTGATGGGACATGCCCCAGCTAACTCTAGCAAACTGAAATTGAAATGAAAGATTGAATATGAAAAACATGTCTAATGTCCTCGAAGTATGAGGACTCACCGCTAAAGATACTAAATACGGATCGGGAACCGATCTATGCGTGATCTGGATGCTGAACACTTAAACCTACATCATGAAAGGATGTAGCGCAGAGTATGCTTAATACTTGGAATGCACTGACCATGCAGGATATAGATAATAGCTGAACAATCACATAAGTTGAACAAAGCATAATTGAGCAATGATATAATCTAAATAGGATGTAAATGTTATACTATAATTGAAGAACTTAACTGAATGCAATGACCAAGTACTGATTATTAACATAACATGTTGAGACTGAATATTGAAGTATAACTGTAAACCAGGTCAAATGCATTAGAGTCTTGACTGTGGGAGCTACTATTAACCGATATAAAACCACGTGAGCTAAACGTGGAGTCTGATGTATACGCTTCATCGATAGGACCTAATATACCTTGTCAGGATATAAAGGCATGACTGGCGTGATCACTAAATCTGATGCCCACAAAAGGGACTTATAAACCTACAGGCGCATATAGTTTTGGGACAATGAGGGTATGCTGAACCCTAGTCCAACTCGGTGCTAAACCTACTCCCAACTGGAAATGTGTATGACACAACATAAGTGAAATACTGGATAGCTCAATATTCTGAAATGCAAATTTGACAATGAAACATTTAAGTGCTGACAATGAATATTCGAAATTGAAGCATGTTTATCTGTTTAATTGGCCTAGCAAATGTAATTCATGAACTAAGAGAATCTACACAGCTAGGATTCTGAATTTCTTGTAAGGAACTAAGGAAACTTTCCAAGAAAACATGATAATTCGATTACTGACTGTCAAAGGGACCACAGACCTTCAAAGGGACTAGGCCCGTCAAGTGGTTCGTGGTCTGTTGGCCAGTGACTACTAGTTTTGGGGAGGGCCAAGCACGAGCCCTACCACGGCCTGTGTGAAGGACCACGGACCATAAAGGTCACCGTGGTTCTTCACTTGTGTTTGGGTCTGCTGGCTCAGGACGACGGACGCCACCACGACCTGTCATCAAGACCACGGCCCGTGGAGAGCTACGTGGTCTGATGCCTAGGCATGGTTGGTTCTGCCTGGCTTACACGAGCCTTTCTACGGATTGTGGGATGGTCCATGGCCCGTGAAGGGCCTCGTAGTCCACCACTTCTGGGAGGGTGCGAACCACGGGCAAGTCGACAAACCGTGGTTCCTTTCACGGTCCGTGAACCCTGCCGTGGTTTACCAAATTTTTTTGAGTTTTCTGCTGAAAGTCCAAGTCTAATTTTTGAGGTGTTACGACTGCCTCATATTAAGGTCCCTTTGCTCATAATGTATTGAAGACTCATTTGATTAGTGTAAATCTCGCAACGAACTCCATTCATGTAATGCTTCTAGATCTTAAGTGCAAAAATTACTATCGCCAACTCCAAGTCATGAGTGGTATAGTTTTGCTCATACAACTTAAGCAACCTCGATGCATAAGAAATAACACGGCCATTGTGCCAATACACAACCCAAACCAACGTCGAATGTGTCAAATACACCGTAAATCCCTTGCCCTCAGCTAGAAGAGTCAATATAGAAGTAGTAAAAAATCCTCGAGCTTTTGAAAGGTCAAATCACACTCCTCAAACCACTCAAAAAGAACATCAAAATGAGTCAATCGGGTCAAAGGTGTTACTATGGCAGATAATTCTCCACAAACCATTTGTAGTAGCCAAGCCCTATCACGAATAGCCTCAATATTCATTGAATGTACCATCATACCATCTTTTGACACTAAATACCCCAAGAATGCTACAGACTCAAGTCAAATTTGCACTTTGAGAACTTGACATAAAGCTGGTGATCTCTCAAAGTCTAGAACCAATCCTCAAATGTTGCATATTCTCTCTCCTACTTTGTGAGTATATAAGAATATCATCAATGAACACTATGACGAACAAGTCTAGATAAGGCCTGAACACTCACGTTATCATGTCTATAAAGGTGGTAAGAGAATTAGTCAATCCAAAAGATTTCATAACGATTCCTAAATGCGGTCTTAGGGATATCCACTGCCCTAATCGTCAACTGATAGTAATCGGATCTCAAATCAATCTTCGAAAGCACTACGATACCCTGAATCTAGTCAAATAGATTATTAATATTAGGCAGGGGTAACAGTTCTTTACCACCACCTTATTTAGCTGCATGTAATCAATACACATTTACATCGTACTATCCTTCTTCTTCACAAATAGAATAGGGGCACCCCAAGGAGATACACTAGGCCTAATTAATCTATTACCCAAGAAATGTTGAAGTTGAACACTGAGCTCCTTGAGCTCTGCGGGGGCTATCTCATAAGGAGGAACAAAAATAGGATGAGTACCCAACTTAAGGTCAATAGGAAAGTTGATATCACACTCTGGGGGTAGGCTAGATAGGTCGGTAGAAAACACATCAACATCTTTACGGACAAAAGGAACGACTCAACTAAAGGAACCTCCCTACTCACATCTCACACATATGCCAAGTAAGATAAGAATCCGCTAGCATCATGAATAAATGAAACAACTCCAACCGGTGTGCTATTACAAGAGCCCTACCACACAACTGGGGGATACCAGGCATGACTAAGGTAATAATTTTAAAGAAGCAATATAAGATTACACATAATGGGATAACTAGTCCATGCCTACAATAGTATCAAGGTCTAGAATATCAAGAAAAATAAGGTCAGCCTGGATGTCACGCCCCTGGATAGACACCAAACAAGATCCAAACACCTGATATACCAATAAAAACTCACCCACGGTGGTCAACACACACAACGACACTGCCACAGGCTCCGAACTCATATTCAAATGAGAAGAAAACTATATAAACACATAAGAAAAGGTAGAGCCTCGAACAAATAAAGTTGAGGTGCGATAATGTTATAAGAAAATCTTACATATGATCACATCGTCTGATGCCTTAGTCTTCTCCTTCGCTGGAGCTGCATACAAGTGACCCTCTCGCCTACACCTAAGGTATCTGTCCTACACCTGACCGGCCTCTTCAGGGACCACATGAAATACCCTGATGACCACCACGATGGTCCTTACCTTAGCCTCTACCTCTAACTGGAGGTGCTACTAGTGGATTTAGTAGAGTTATCTATAGAGCTAGAGCAATCCATATACGCAAAGGAAAATCTCTAAACCAATGAACAAAGTCCCCCACAATCATAACAATTATGTGCCGATTGACCCACAAAGTAATGTCTATCACAAAATACAAAACCTTACTGGAACCATCTCGACTCCGACTCAAGCCAACATCACTATGACTATACCAGTCGCCCATTAAAGCCTGTAGTGAGGCCTGAACATGCCAGCTGGAATGGCCCTACTGAATGTGTTGTTGAGACCTATTATAGGAATCTCTAGGCCTAATATGGGACCTAATATAGCTACCCCCATGCCTAGCTCTCTTGTAGTTTCCCTCATAGCTTCATGATGGAGCTATTTAATAGTATCGGAATGGTCAACAATATCCATAAAACAATGGCTCACAGAGACTATAGCTTATGTCACAATCTACAGCTAAAATCTCAACCCTCTGACAAAGCACCAAACTCTTTCCTCCTCATTAGGTAGGATCATAGGGGCATAGCGGAAGAGCTTGTGAAACCTCACCTCATACTTAGATACAGACATGGAGCACTACTCCAACCTAGAGAACTAATCCCATAACCGATCTTTGATGGTACTAGGGATGAACCTAACCAAGAAGACCTTAGAAAACCCAGACCAAGACATTGGAGGAGGCCCATCTAGTCTAGTCTCAAGATAAGAATGCCACCACTACTTAGTTGGTCCATCTAGCTAATAATTTGTGAAAATGTTTTCTCTCGACTCCATAAAATCTGGAGTGAATAGCCACTCTCGGTAAATAGTAAGAAACTCGTAGGCATTTTCTCCTACAACCCCATCAAACCTCAGAGTTGAAAGTCTTAAAAATACATCGAGCAAATTCTGCTCCCCAAGTGGCATAGCTCCGACCGTACACATGGATAGGGCACCCCCATGTGGTACCTTGATCTACGGTACCTCAGTTGTAGGCTGACCTTGTGGAGCTGGTGAAACTATAGCGATAACTGGAGCCTGGTGCATACCCCCTGGAACTTTCAAGAGTAGAGTGATTCTTGTGTAAACTCGATAGCCATAGTTGGTCCGGGTGGTAGCTGGGTTGGCCTCGACCCTGACCCCACTAGCTTATCAAGAGCATATGTTGCTGGAGGGTCCATTGCAAGCTTCGAATCTCTCTATCTAGGGTTGGTGCTGCTGCCTTGACTTTCTTGGGTGGTTTACCCCTACCCTTGGCCGACGTGTGACACGTATGAGCCATCCTGCATAAGAGTAAAAAAGTGATATTTCATTAAACCAATACTACAGACGCTACACAAAAGAGATACAAAAGAGAGAATATTCCTAATGATACCCTGTAGCTTCCCAAAGATAGGTTAGGGATGTATCCGCACTATTCCATAATACACTACTATGTATTAGCTTTGTACAAGTGAGACCGATGAACTTGGCTTTGATACAAATTTTTTTATGACATGATTCGTCGAGTCATGATGGCACCTACTATACCCACCATTGGGTAAACATACCCTTACCTAGAACATCAAGTAAGAGATATACAAAGGAGTAAATTAAAAATAGAAATAGAACAACAGATGGAAACAACCAAAAGATGTATATAGTAGATCCCTCATAGAATCTAAAAGTCACAAGTAAAAAGTTGTCTAAAAAACGAGTAAAGGTCCCAAAAGTTGACCCGAAATACAAGCTTGTCTCAAAAACAAAAGACTAGTAACAAAATTTTGAAGATATAGGTAAGTTTAGGATGCCAAATGCTTACCCTTGCCTTTGATCAAAGTTGCAACAAGCTCAAACGATCAACATTGATAGCTAGTGCTCGGAACAGCATCACAAAATGGATGATAAGTGTAGCATGAATACCAAAACAATAGTTACTCAGCATGTATCATAGGCCGATTTAGAAGGAAAAGTAAAACTAGTATAAAATGATAGAATTTAGACACAAGTAAGGTCAAAGCAGGATTCAAAAGAAAAGCATAAGAGTGTACTAAGATAGAAAAAACTAAAAACATCTAAACTAAATCTAACTGGATCCCATTATACTAGAAGGTACACTCGTGCGTAAGTTTGAGAAAAACTTGAAAGGACCCTATAAGCCCGATAGGTACAAAGAATAGCTAAATATACTATAAATGAAACATGGTGAGTCTAGAGCTGGAGAAGCAAGTAACCAAAGTGTATCGACTCTATAGAGTATATTGAGTATCATGAGTATACCTTAAATCTATGATTAGTAGAAATCAATTCTGAAGAGGATATTGAGTATCATGACCAGACCTCAAATCTGCCACTAGTAGGGATCAACTCTGTAGAGGATTATGAGCAGCGTGACCAGACCTTGAATCTACGATAATAGAGGGTTGTTGAAGGATCTCATGGAAAATCATCATAATAGAACCACCATGGAATGATGACCACTCACAAGTAATCAGAATAACACACTAAACTCGAACAAACTCCAGTCCCAAGTCCCCAAACAAAGCCCGAAATCTCAAATGCATCTCACCAGGCCATAGAAGGAAGGAGAATGGATAGAAATTCATCAAATTTGAGACAACGCCTAAGCTAAGGCTTAATATATTAGACTCAAGTCTGCTACACCAGTCTACAAGAAGCTAAACCATCTGAAATGATGTTGGAGTAAAAATAAGGCCTAAAAGGTTCCAAATATCGCAAGTCTATGGAAAGCAAAAGTCCAAGCCTAGAATAAGGCCAATCATACTCAAACAATCAATCAATTACAACAAACAAGGTGAACCACAAGATAAGGGTGCTCATATATCACAACTAGCATGCTTCTAATCTTAAAAATCCCAAAAATAAGCCTAAAACATGATTTCTAAGTAAACTAGCATGATAAGTTAGGTACTTGATCCCGATTCACTTAATTCAACATGATTTCACATCGTCCAACTCAATCTATGGAATGGGAAGCCGTAGCCCACCTTAAAGATGACCATGTGTACATCAATCACGTTTTCGGAGCTTTTCCTTTTCGTATGACCTCTGAACTCTATCATGCTAATAAAAATAGAATCACAACGTTAATATGATTATTTAGAAACTAAATTCACTTAAAATGGAGACAAACTAATTCTAGAGTCAAAATGGGAATCATGGGACCCGAGCCAAGATTTCGGGAAACGACTCTATCAAAAATGCCTAAACATTCCCCTGAACTTGTTTCGCAATTGGAACATAATTCGGGGGGGGGGGGGGGGGTCTCAGAACTGCGGAGACATCCACACGCATACATTTCAACATTAAAGAGCAAAAACTAAGCTAAGACAGCCCAAATAAAATGGAATTACCTCAAATGATGCTTCCCCGACACTCTCTGACTGATCACGCACTTTACCTCAAGCTCTCCGATCACACCACACTTTGTATCTTGATATATTTTAATTTTTTTCTTGTACATTATAATTGTACGAATAGGACAAAAATATGTGTTTTTATATTAATGACTAAATAAGGTAAATTCACTTATTCATTAAACTTATACTCTATGCGAGATTTAAATATCATATATGTTATTTATTATTTTGATATCTTATTGGGTAAGATTTATTACAGATCAATATATATGGTTCATTGATTGTTAATGTGGACTTTCGAATCGCTTCGGAGATTTACCAAATAATGTTGTATACTATTTAACACCAATGAAACAATTACTTTTTCTCAGTAAACCATTTGAAGCGTTCCTTTATACACTCCAAAAAAAGAACGAAACGAATTAAGGGCATGACAAACAACAATAAAGCAGAGGAACGAATGGAATTTAATGATGATATGGTTGAAAAAATCATCTCGCACATGCCCTTGAAGTTTGCAATTCAGTGTAAAGTTTTAAGCAAGAAATATGAAGGTAGGATTTCCGATCCTAATTTTTCCAAAGTTTTGTTCCAAAATCAACAAAATTATTCTGCAGAACTCATCTATTCATCAAATTTTTTATCCACAAGTTTCTACAAAATTTCCTTAATCCCTAGTGCAATCATTCAATGTTCAATATATTTATCGGATGATGTTGATCTTTTGACCTCATGTAATGGGCTAATTTTGTTAGACTTTGACGAAATTAGGGTTTAATGTATTTTCAATCCAACAACTAGAGAACACCAGTTAATACCATACCCAGAGTTAACACATACGATTTGTTATATAGGCCTAGCTGTTGATTACCCTAGTTCAGATACATATAAATTGGTAACCATTAGAAAGCTAGTAGAAAATTTCAACTGGTTCTACAAATTTCATGTACTTTCATTAGACAGATCTAGTGTGTGGCGTGAAATCCAATTAAAAGTCAATACTTCCATCTCTTTATCTATTTATTGTCCACCTGTTTACTGGCACAATTGTCTATATTGGCTTAGAAGTGACAGTAGTATTATAACTTTTGATACAAAGAGAGAAGAGTCTATACTAACTGACCGACCTCAACTTTTTGATCAATTTGATCTCAACTATGGTAAAATCTTCACTGGTCACGATATATGGCTAGGGGTGGCACGAGGTGTACTCACCCTTGTATCCATTTTCAAAAAGTCCATAGTCATTAGTACTTGTAATAATGCAAACAACAATTGGAAGGTTTCCCATAGATAGCAAAGATGTGCATTTTGTGGTAAAACCTTCCTTCACAGAAAATCATTTGCATGAGTATGATACTAAGGCTAATGGGTACAAAAAAGTTGAAGTGTTGGGCAAAGAGGTTGATAATCACATGCATTGCTTCCATCAAACCTTAGCTCGTGTCCATAAGACGCCCTCCCAGAATGTAACGATTGATGATCAAGATTATATTGCTGCAAAGTTTAATGACATCGTAAGATTCATTATCGAAGGTACGTACCAGTTATTTTTTATATGAATCGTTTAAATCTATCGTTAGGTAACAACAAAAAATTTGATTTTGTGTCACGGATGATTTGGTGTGATTGTTTCATGATATGAATGTTTTCATTTACCAACTATTTAATAATCATATGTATCCTTTACCTTACCTTTTGATAGATGCTCTACCATGTACCCTACTTCTCTTATAGGTTTATCATTCAAATTGTTTGACATGTGGCATGATGTAATGATGAAGAATGATATAATGTATCGAAATATTGTGTGCATTAAAATAACACAGTACGATAAAGTACAACAAAAATACAATAATACGATACATTATGAAACAATATCTATCAACCATCAACATTAGCTATATATTTTTTTTAAATTTAATGTCTTTTATTAGTCTTTGTTATCAACCTTCAGCAACTTCAATTTAAATTAATGACTAGTATCACCTCCTCTTGTGTTCAAAGAAACATTGCTTTTCATATTAACAACTTAATGCTTTCAAAAAATGATAATTATTTGAAATATCCAGTAGCAATTTAGTCCACTTTTTTCATTAGAAACTTAGATTTATTACTACTTGGCAAAAGTAACAAAACTGATATTTCAAAGAAAGCATGAGGTTCACATGAAACTCATGATGTTATTTCATCAATATGAATTTTTACAACATTATATACACGTCATAAATGTATTTTCTAGATTTAATTTTTATTTGAAACAAGTCTAAATCACTTTTAATTCTTTTATTCTGCATATAATTTTACCTAGGTATTTCCATAGAAGAAGAAAGTTCTTCCGAAGAAAGTTCATCGGAAGAAGAAAGTTCATCAGAAGAAGAAGGAGTAGGAAAAGGAGAAGGAGAAGGAGAAGGAGAAGAAGACAGAGAAGAAGAGTAGAATTTGTTTTCAAGTTGAAAATTGTATTTGAAAATTGAAGTTATGTTTAAACATGAATGCAATTTGTAACTAGTTTAAACATTTGTGAGTGATTTAGAGTGAATTTTATGAAAACCAGTTTTAAAATATTTTCAAATTTCAAAAAGAAATTGAAATTTAACTTCAAATTGAATAAATGGAAAAACTATCCATGACTATTTGTGAGTATATTTTAGATATTGTTATTTCTGGGAGACATGGTTGAGGTGAACAACAAATGTCCGTGAACCAAGTCAATAATAACTTCAAATTGAATTCATGGAAAAACTATCCATGAGTATTTGTGAGTATATTTTAGACACTGTTATTTCTGGGAGACATGGTTGAGGTGAACAACAAATGTCCATGAACCAAGTCAACGATAACTTCAAATTGAATTCATGGAAAAACTATCCATGAGTATTTGTGAGTATATTTTAGACACTGTTATTTCTGGGAGATATGGTTGAGGTGAACAATAAATGTCCGTGAACCAAGTCAACGATAACTTCAAATTGAATTCATGGAAAAACTATCCATGAGTAATTGTGAGTATATTTTAGATACTGTTATTTCTAGGAGACATGGTTGAGGTGAACAACAAATGTCCGTGAACCAAGTCAATGATAACTTCAAAGTGAATTCATGGAAAAACTATCCATGAGTATTTGTGAGTATATTTTAGATACTGTTATTTCTGGGAGACATGGTTGATGTGAACAACAAATGTCCGTGACCCAAGTCAATGATATACATAGTAAATTTGATCACTTTTTTTGCACTTTATGGAGGTCTATATCTAAATGGTTCACACCTTAAGTCATTAAATGCATTTATTGTTATTAAGATTTAAGTATTTTAATTGATCTGAATAGGTCTTAATCATTAAAATCTTGAAAATAATCTTAATACTATTAAGAGGTATTATTGTGTGGAATAATATTCACCACTAGTCTATTTTCAATCACCAGCCACCCTTAACCTTTGTCATCCAACCACCACCACCATCAACCATTACCACTGTTAACCACCACCATCGACAATCTTTGTCTCCATAGACACTAAAATGTATAGATATTATGTTGGTTTGATTTTAATTAGGTGATGCAAATTTGTACAATTAATTGCGAGGAGGTTATGAAAATGAAAGAACTAAGATTTATGAATATTACTAATACCAATTAAGAGCAGGAATATTGAACATTAAGGGGTGTGAGTTATGGAGATGGCCTTTTAAAATAAATTAATTTTACAAAAATGATATACATAGAAAAATAAGAAGAAAATGATAAATATGATTCCTGCCCAAAGAGATATGCCACTTTAAAAAAAAAAAAAAAAAAAAAAAAAAATATATATATATATATATATATATATATATATATATATATATATATATATATATATATATATATATATATATATAACGGGCCAAAAAAAGAAGAAGAAAACTATTTGGGCAAGGACATGCCACATTACTCTCTTTTATCTAATTTTATAGATGTGTATTGTTTTAATGAAAATTAAAAGATTACAAATTACAATTGAATCATGGATGCTTAAGGGAATAAAATATTACTATCTACACATAATAATCAAGGTGTTTTTAAAAGTCGCCACGTTACTGTCTTGTGCTATCTCAATTTCATGAGTTCTTTTAAGAATAAGCCCAATTCTCATAGGAAGTGACCTATTTCCACACTCACATAGGTGAAATCTATCTAGAGTGCTCTTGTAAGTTTGACACTCCACACATATGGGCTATAGATTTTCATACCTTCACAAATCACTACATGAAACAATGCACTCACATCATAGGGAGGGAATAAAAAAAAAAGTGCATTTTTCACAACAAGTCATCATATGATTAGTTTTCTCCCATTGAAACTAGTTATAGATTTCTAGTCCCCAGGTTGGATTTCCTCATATACACCTCAAGGATTTATGAGTTTCAATCACATCCCTCTATATGTGCTCCAAACCTTTTCTCTTGTTAAGGACTTAGTTAGAGGATCTGCAAGCTTATAACAAGATTTGACATAATCAACATTAATTATAACACTTGTCAAACATGATCTCACATTACTCCGTTTCCTCATCATAGGTCTGGTTTTACCATTGTAATAACAGTTTTGTACTCTACCAAGTGCAACAGTGCTATCACAATGAATTAAAATAGTTGATTGATTTTGTAAAATATGGTATTTGAAATAATAGATCTCTCAACCAATTTTGTTTTTTACTAGTTGAAGCTAAAACAATTAGTTCATTCCTCATGGTAGAGTTAACAATTATAGTTTGCTTCTTTTTTTTTTTATTTCCAATAAATAGCACCACTGCCCAAAGTAAAAATATAACTGATGATAGAACATGAATCACCTGATAAAATGTTTCAATTTGCATCACAGAAGCCTTCAAGTAATGTAGGATATTTTTCATAGAACAAACCACACTGTTTTGTCTCAATTAAATATCTCATAACACTTGTCTTCACTATCTGGCTTGCTTATGAACCTGCTAAGTACTTCTACTGCTTATGCAATATTAGGCCTAGTGCAATCAATCACATATCTCAAAGCTTCCAATTAAACTAGCATATTTCTTTGGACTTATTACATCTTATTTTTCACTTTGAACAGGAAACAAGTGAACACTTGAATCAAAAGGAGTTACAAAATGATTCTAATCAAGAAAGTTATTATTTTTTTCAAACTTTTCTCAGCATAATGTGACTGGTCAAGAAAAATTTCATCACATGCTCTTGTAATATTTATTCAAAAATAAAATTTGTCTCATCAGGATCTTTCATATCAAAATGACTCCTAAGAATATTTTTTATTTCATCAATAGCATTCATATTAGAGCTAAAATTAATAAAATCATCAACATATAGGTAAATAATAACATGTGAATTATTTTAATATGTATGATATATGCATGTATCACACTCATTTCATTTTAAAACAATGTTCAATCATGTACGAATCAAACTTTTCATGTCATTACTTTGGTGCCTATTTCAAGTCATATAGAAATTTAGTAAGTTTACAAACATTACTTTCTTGGCCTGCTTCAACAAAATACTAGGATTGTTCCATATGAATTTCCTCATTTATGTCTTCATTTAAAAAAAAACAGTTTTTACATCTATTTGATGAATATGCAAACAAAAAATTACGCTTATAGCAATTAAAAAGTTTAATGAATGTAATTCTATTACCGGATAAAAAAATATAAAAAAATTCTAAGCCTTCTAGTTGCTTAAAACCTTTTGCAACTAGTCTAACCTTATATTTATCATCAAATCTATCCGGTTTAAATTTTTTATTAATGATCCATTTGCAACCAATTGTTTTCAATCCGGTGGTAAATCAACTAATTTTCAAGTTTTATTTGAAATTGGTGATTTCATTTCATCATTTACGGTCTCTTTTTTTAAAAAATAAAATCATGTGAAGGTAAAACTTATTTTAAAGTGAGAGGGTCTTTTATAACATTAAAAACATAAAAATTAGGACTAAAATATTTTCCTACTCTAGCTTTTACTTCTTCTAAACTCAAAGTTATCAATTTCTTTATTTTTCAAAGTAGAAGTAGAAGAACTAGGTAGTGACAAAATATTTTTTTCAATTCTTTGACCCCCACTATTTGTAGAATCAAAAGGAAATTTGTTTTCGTGAAATATTAATATTATCTTCACGATTAAAAAATTCTATCGGCAATACTATTTGAAGCATAACCAATAAAAACACAAGTAATAATTTTCTTACCCAACTTTGAAATGTTGAGATCTATTAGTCTCACAAATACCAGACAATCCCAAACTTGGTTTGTGACCTTTCCACAATTCAAAAAATGTCAATTTAGATTTTTTATGAGGCACATGATTCAACACATAACTAGTAGTCAAAATAGCTTTACCCCGCAAATTTAAAGGTGCATGTGACTCAATAAGCATGACATTAGTCAATTCAACCAAAGTCTATTTTTTCTTTCTGCTACATCATTAGATGCAAGGAAATAAGGAAGAGTAATTTCATGAATTATTCTCAATGATCTAACAAAAAAATTAAACTCATTTTTATTCATATTCAAGACCTCTATATGTAGCACCTCGGACTTCAAGAAAGGGCTAAAAAGGGCAAACATGCAAGTCCACGAACCCAAAATGGACCATGGACCCTTCACGACACCCTAGAAGGATCATTTAGGGGTCCACAACCCGTTAAGGGCATCATGAACCACCATCCAGGGTTGTCATGGGAGGAGTCCACCTGGACGGACCCCTAGACAGTCCGTGAAGAGGTAGACAGCCCGTTAAGAGGAGCCCTCATCCGTCTAGAGCTTTCGTGCAAGGGGTCTCCTAGACGGTCCCTATACGGCTTGTGGGGTCTTGTATGGACCGTCCAACCCTCCATGTAGATGAACTCGTGAATTTTCAAGTTAAGGTCAACTTCAAACGATCATATGTCTCAACACAAAATGAACTAGGTAGTCTATGACCTATCAAATAAAAGGTTTTTGAGTCCTCTTTTCAACATCACCGAGTTTTGCCTAGTTTTGATCCCGAAGTAAGAAGTTGTGCTCGTTTTAGTGAAGTCATGTCGAGCAGGGTAACATCACGACCCACTAGAAGGGCCGTGATGCTTTAAACGGCCCGTGAAGCACCTCTTCTCAATCATCTCGTCAGTTTTAAGTTAGGATTGTATTGGTCTTTTCCCCTATGTGTTTGGTACTTAAAATATGTCGTTTCACTTTGTCTAAGACTAATTAATTAGTCAAAAACTACCTAAAATAAATTAGTTTCCTCTCAAGTCAGTTCCAAGCATTAAAGGAACGTCTTCTCCAATTTTCGGGCCTAGGGCGCTCTCCTCCAAGCGTCAACATCAGATTTCTTTCAGGGATTTTCATCCACCAAGTATGTGGGTATACAATAAGGATTTTGTTCGCCCTTATGCCCAAAACTTCAAACTCATTTTCTATTATTATGGTTTTATAAAACTAGGGTTCTTGCCCAACTATGCAGATTCTTTACAAAATTGACTCTTGTGATTACTACTCGATTCTATACTTATTTAAATGTGTTTGCATGAATTCTTATGGAGATTTGAAAGGAAAAAAACTTAGCCTATAATTGTAGTATTTTCACATGAATTAGTTTTTCTCCGGAATTTAGCACAGGGTGTTAGCATTTAGTATCAAACAAAATTTAGTCAGTTTTCTGTCCAAGTTTTTCTCATAAATTGTTTTAGACCCATTTAGTTTTATCTCATGAATTCAGGACCACAGTTTAAAATGAGCTACTAGTGTTTAGCTTCGAAGTAGTGTTTAGCACCAAGTTGGACTAGGGTTTAGTGTACCATCAAGACCCAAAACTACGTGCCATTGTAGATTTATAAGTCCACTGTTGGGCATAAATTTTAGTGATCACGCCACAATCATGCCTTTTTACCCTGACAAGGTATATTAAGTCCTCTCGACATGGCGTATACATTAGACACCACGTTTAGCTCAGGTGGTTTATGTCGGTTAATACACTCTCCCACAGTTTTAGCTTCAATAAGGTACTTCAGGCCTGTAGTTGTATTTATTCTCAGTTTTTTAGGATGCTTCTAGTTTACTTTTGCATTCTAGTTTTTATGCATTATATATATATTCTCAGTTTTTCAGGATGCTTCTAGTTTACTCTTGCATTCTTGGGCCTATACACTTTAGTTCAGTTCAGTTTACATACTTGACCAGCATTTTTAACATGTGTATATATCCAGTCAGCTTTGCATATGCCTCATGCTTAGTACATTCGAAGTATTGATGCATACTCTATGTTGCATCCTATTATGATGCAGGCTCAGGTTCTCATGTTCAGCCACATGATTAGTTCATATCAGTGCCACATCAGCGATAGTCAGGGGTGAGTCCTTATCATCCGAGGACATTTCTTTATGCCTTTTGGTTAAGGTAGTTCCTTGTTAGTTTCAGCATTTTAGAGTTAGTTGGGGACTTGTCCCAGCAGCTCATCAGTATTAGAGGATTTCTGACATAGAGTCAAACTCAGTTGATTCGGATTTTTCAACTTTGAGCTCAGTTATTTCTTTCAAATATTCTTAAGTTGAATTCCTTTAGATTATATTCATTATTTAGTATTGTTTAAGCTTGATTAGAGTTATTTCAGTATGCTTGTGATATGTCAGATTCAGGGTCAGCTTGAGGTTACTTGTGACCCTATCACTTCTAATTCTTTTTATTTTTCTTCCAAATTAATTTTCAGACTTATGGAGATAAATTTTAAAATTTTCAAAAGCATCACCTTTATTTTTATTAAGTAAACATATTTAAACTTAGAAAAATCATCAATGAAAGTGAAAAAATATCTATTTTTCTCCACGAGTTAAAATTTCTCCAAGTTCACAAATATTAGTATGAATTAATTGTAATAGATCAGATTTTCTTTCTATTTGAAAATGAGGCTTTTTAGTAATTTTGACTTTATTACAAGTCTTACACTTTTCAAAATTCTTTTTAATCATTGAGATTAATCCTAAACTAATCATGATTCCAAAATAACGATCTTTAATATGACACAAATGAGCATGTCAAAAATTAGTAGAAGAAAGCATATAAATAAAAGTAGAAACTTTATTCATTTCAACATTCAGTCTGAACATTCCATTACAAGCATACCCCTTTTTCCACAAATACATATTAATCAAATTATATAATTTGTTTGAAATCTTCTTTATTAAGAAGAAAACTAGACATTAATTTTTTTCTCATTAAAGGAGTATAAAGTACATCTTTCACAGTACCCTTCCAGAGGTAAAACACAATTCGACATCTCTCGTTCTAAGCGCTTGAGCAGTATGCGAATCACCAAACATGATGGTTTTGGGCTCCTCAAAAGGAGTATATTTTTAAATCAATCTTTGTCATAACAGACATGATAGTTTGCACTAGAATTAATCCACAATTCATCAACATTCACAATCATATTTATGTTGGTAATCACTGCCACAGAAAGGCTCTTTGATAACGTTTGTCTGAGATGTAGGACAACATTTCTGGAATCTGAAAAATCGAGCAATATGTCCACTCTTGCCAGAGACAAAGCACGGTCCCTTATCTTGAATTTGTTGATTTTGTTTTTGGTTATTTCCACCATTATTTTTCTTGGGAGGTCTACCATTTATTTCTTGAAATATTTTCTTCTTAGGCATCATAGAAGTATTTTTCTGAGAATCAAGAGTAACATTATTTGAAGTAATTAAATTTACCTTCATTGTGATGTTGCTCTTTTCGAATTGTAAAAATGCATCTCGGCCCCTTACCTGTTCTTTCCATGCGGATTCGCATTATAAAGTTTCAATAGAGGTTTTCTTTTGTTTGTGGTACATTTTTTTGAAATTTCTTTCAAAAAGGTGAAAGTTAATCTACTATGCCACAAACAATAAGGTTATCTCCAATTTTGATCTCCTCAGAACAGAGCCCTTGGTGTGAGCTCTTCAACAATCATTATAAAGTCTTGAGCTTGATCAACCACTGATTTGTTATCCATCATTTGAAAATGAAAAAATCTACATATTTTTTTGCTCGAGCTTCTTCGGTAGCATACTTACTCTAGAATGTATTCTAAATTTTATAATCATAAAATTTATCAGATAGACATTTAACAATATAATACCGACACTTGTAGGAATCCTCGTTATACTTTTCCACTTTCTCTAGATGAGAATTTTAGTTGTTCATCATCATTCATAGAGGTGTTGTCAACTTTATTAGGATTTTTCTCAGTTGACACATACAAAACATTGAGAAGACATAAGTAGAAAAATAGTTTACTCTTCTGTCTCTTGAAATGGTTACCATTGAATCGAAATGGCTTGTTAAGATCTCATATCTTGATATCCGCAATTTCTCAATTGTAGTCATTATGATTCTCCCTAAAATTGTTAGTGCAAATTACAAAATTACAAATTTCAATTGAAAAATAAAATGAAAAATAGATCTCTTCAGGCTGAGGCGCAGATATCTCTCTTTAAGGAGATTCAAGCTCATTGCAACAAATGTTTTCTATCGGTCCAACAGTAGTCTTCTTGACTTGTCCCTCTAGAATACAACAGTCTAATCACAAAATATAACTCAACAAAATCTGGACAAGAGTTGTATCATAACCCTTTTTTAATGAAGGGTTAATTGTTAATTTCACCAATAATTATTATAGTTATTAAGAGTATTGAAAAGAAATGGACAAACCTAATTTTTTTTTTCTCGCACTCAGTTATAGAAAGAATTGAATATTAGGGCAGAATTTTGGTTCTTTCTTTTTGGACGAAAATAGGCGATCTCTTTGAGGAGTTGATAGACGAACCGCAACAGATAGTCCACAAGTGATAAGGTATTGAGATTCTTCCCTGGCTCTTGGAGGTAGAAGATTAATATGTGGGTTGTTGTAATGCTTTTGATATAGAGGTGATAATAGACGGGGATTTATGACTAACCATTAATGCAAGTAATGATTTGATAATCATGGTGAATGAAGTAATCATTACGTGATCTTGGGTCTAAGAACTAAAGAAAAAAGTGGAATTCAAAGCCATTATAGGCGGTGGTCTGGGACAACAATGTTGTTGCTGCAAGAAATTCTTCTTTTCTTCATCTTTGATTATGCATAGAATAGAGGCAGCTCCAATGGACATAAAAATTGTTAATGTGACAATGCAAATATGCATAATTTTATAATATTAAAATACTCACACTAACAGATTGTTATTAAAAGTTTCCCTTACAGGAATAAAAGCCTTGGGATCAAAGAACAAAATCAAATCTCTTAGCATGCTCACAAAGTTAGTTTGGAGACTCATTTTTGCAAAAATAGAAGAGCATTAAGGTAACATCAGATATCAGCCAACACTGATCATCAAGCAAGTCATTTGAAAAATTGATCCAGTTTACAAAACAAAATAACGAAGCTGTTAAGAAGCAACTTTTCCACTACTCATGGAATGTCCAGCCAATGATGCATTTGAGATGCACACGCGACAAACTTTTCTCCTGCAAATCTGTAGCATTGCTCTACGGGCAGTTATTCCTCTAGTCATGGTGAGGGTAGAAGCCATTTACAGACATTCCACCATCAACACAGATTATCTGACCGGTGATGTAGGAAGATGCAGGCAAACAAAGGAATCCCACAAGAGATGAAACCTCAGATGGTTCTCCCAGGCGCCCTAGTGGAGTGCGGTCATATACTTCTTGTAAATAATCTTTATTATTCAACACCTGAACATGAAAAAGGATATTTGATGCAGCTACAATTAGAAACTAAAACATGAAGGGTTAGATGCAGAAACTATTATTTTTTAATAAGAAAATGGAAAATAAGACAATGAAGACAATGTCTAGTTTGATCAGACTAGAAATCAAGAAAATATAAGGAACTAAAAATGAAGAAGATGACTCAGAGAAAAACTTATGTAGAGTGTGTTTAACTCTATAGAAAAATAGATACATTAACATACTAGAAATAAACTGAAATAGATCATGGTCCTTTTTTTAAGTCATGATGCTAACCATGGTAACACCTCCTAAAATAATTGAAAAGAGAAATATAGGAAACTTAAAACTAGATACTACAGTCCTAAAGTACTAACTAATACTCCTTGCATTAGGAACTGCAAATTCCAAGTTTTTGCCTTAGGAACTCAAACTTGTTGATAGGGAGGGATTTCATAAATACATCTGCTAGTTGATCTTCAAATTTGCAACAAACAAGAATTACTTCTCCATTTTTCTGCACATACCTCAAGAAAAATAGCTTGATGTTGAAGTGTTTAGTCTTCCCATCAAACATGGAATATACGAAATAGCTGGTGCATTAACCTTTTGTTCCATATGCAAATCAGAAAATATTTTTCTCAGCCATAAGGTTTGATTTGTTGATGTCGTTGCTGCAATGAATTCTGCCTCTATTGTCAATTGTACCATAATTTCCTGCTTTTTTGAACACCAAGAGAAAATCCCTGATCCCAAACTGAAACAATATCCTAATGTACTTTTCATGTAGTCAATGGATCCAGCCCAATCACTCTCTGAGAATCCATACAGCTTGAAATTCTCACTCTTTGAGCCCAATCACTGTCTGAGAATCCATACAGCTTGAAATTCTCACACTTTTTGAATTTGTCACCATATTTGGTAGTACCTTTAATGCGTCCTATGATTCTTTTTCCTGCTTGCAAATGCATTTCAGTAGCACAATGCATAAATCTAGATAAAAGCCTTAAAACAAATAGAATATCTAGCCTTGTAGCAGTGAGATACATCAAGCATCTAATCAAGCTTCTGAAATTTCTTTCATCAATTTTATCAGTTTCATCCTCTTTGCTTAACTTCTCCTTTGGATTCATTGGTGTGCTTGTTGCCTTGCAATTTCCCATATGGAATTTCTGGAGTATCTCCCCTGGATACTTCTTTTAACATATAAAAAGTTCATCACAGTATTGCTTGATTTCCATTCCCAGAAAGTATGTCATTGGTCCAAGGTCTGTCATCTCAAAGACTTGCACCATTTCCTTCTTAAACTCTTCAACCAACCACGCAATTTTTCCCGTCACCAAGAGATCATCAACATAAAGGGAAACAATGAGAAGATCAATTCACTTATGTTTGACATAAAGAGTAACATCAGATACACTTCCTACAAACCCCAAACTCAACAAGTGATCATCAATCCTGCTATACCACACTCTTGGAGCTTGTTTTAAGCTATAAAGAGTCTTTTTAACCAAACATACTTTTTCTTCTTTTCCTTCCTTAACAAAACCCTCGGGCTGCTCTACATAAATTTCTTCCTGCGGTACATCATTTAAAAAAGCATATTTCACATCTAGCTGGAACACTTTCGAGCCCTTTTGTGCTACTATTGCTAGCAACAGTCTAATCGTATCCAATCGGGCTACTGGAGCAAGGGTTTTTGAGTAATCAACACCAAATATTTGGGCATATCCCTTGAAAACAAGCCTAGCCTTGTATTTATTGATAGAACTATCAAAACTAAGCTTGGTTCTAAACACCCATTTTAGTCCAATGACCATCCTATCTTTCGGTATGTCAACTAACTCCCAAGTGTTGTTTTTCTTGATCATTAGCATCTCATGCTCCATAGCGTTTCTCCATTTTTTATCTTGAAGCGCTTCCTCATGCCCCGTAGGCTCACAAATTGCCACATTACTTTGTTGGTAGTTTCAGAGAGTAGTTTTGTACCTCTAATTGGAGGATCATCCACTAACTCATTTTGCCATTGATCAGATGTTTGCTCCTCTGAAACTTTGACTGAAAGCTGATTGTCCTTCCAGTCCCATTTCTCTTTGTCAAAAAAGTGCACATCTCTACTGACAATCGTCTTCCTTGTTTGTGGGCTATTACTTTGTAGGCCTTAGAGGATAAGCTATAAACCACAAAGATTCACGAACTGCCTTTTCATCAAGTTTGTCTCTTTTAACTGGCGGCACATGAAAGAAACAAACAAAACCAAATATTTTACTGAAGCTTAGGGATGGTTTGAATCCATTCCAAGCCTTAAATGCAGTTTTATTCTGCAATGCTTTAGTGGGAAGCCAGTTTTGAAGAAATATTGTTATATTAGCTGCCTCAACCCAAAAACTTTTTGACAACTCTTTTTCATGCAACATGCACCGCGTCATCTCCATTATATATTGGTTCCTTCTTTCACTAATTCCATTTTGTTGCAGAGTATATGGAGGAGCGAACTGATGAGTAATACCTGCTTCCTCACAAAATTTGCTAAATTCTTTAGAATTACAATCTTTTCCATTGTCAGACCGCAAGGGATTGGGTTCTGCAACCACTTTGACTTTCCATCATCTTCTTCAACATCCAGAAAATTCCAACCACTTCTGATTTGTATTTCGTGGATAAAAATCAAGCAGAATCTTGTATATGTGTCAATGAATATAACATAGTATAGACTACCATTAAGGGACAGCGTTCTTTGAGGTCCTGCAACATCTGTGTTAATCAGTTGCGACCTTTTAGAAGTCTGCCATGTTGCTTTAGGAAATGGCTTCCTATTCTGCTTACCAAATTGACAAGCTTGACAACATGGTAAATGATCAACTAGGGTTGGTAATCCTCTTGTCATATCTGCATTCTTCAGAAAAAATAATGCTTGTAGATGACAATGGCCAAGTCTCTTGTGCCAGATTTCTGTTACACTTGCCTTCATGGAATAATCTAGTTGCTCTTTCTCTGTTGGATCAAAGGAGAAACTCCTTCCTCTCATCTTCACCTTAGAAATTTCATTTCCAGTAGTGTCAGTGATTTGGCAGTGATGACCTTCAAAGAAAACTCTGAAGCCTTTTTCAATCAAATGTCCTACACTTAGCAAATTTTGATCAATTTCAGGAACATAAAGAAACTATGAAATTTTCTTTGTGCCAGTGCTTGTCTTGATAGTTATGGTTCCAATTCCTTTGACAGGAAGGTGATCTCCATTTCCTATCCGAACCTTGGAAATTTCAGTGGGCTTCAATTCCTTGAAAAGAATCTTGTCATGAGTCATGTGGTTAGTGCACCCACTATCAATTAACCAAGAATTTGTTGATGTCTTGCTTGAGAAGCGTGTTACAACAAAAAGATGATCCTCTTCTTCTTGATCAACAACTTGAGCATTTGCTTCCTTTTACAAACCATTGCTTCGTGTTCAAGCTGATTGCATTTCTTGCATTTAGCATTAGGTCTCCTCCAACACTTGAATGGTAGATGACCTTTTCTTCCACAGTGGTGGCAAGGAGGATAAATTTTCTTCGCACTTCCTCCCTTACTTTTGTTGTTGATTGATGTTTCTCCTTCACTCAATACTTGATTCTTTTTCTTCTTCTGAATTTTGTTTACCTGGTGCTTACTGACAAGAGTCCCTTTTGTTGTAACATCAACTTGATCCATCTGTTTTGTTTGGTTGACGTTTGGAATTTTCTTTTTAAAAAATGAATATTTGATGCAGCTACAAATTTTGACATGATGATGCAAAGTAAATTGTTCTTGTCTTTGCTACCAGCAAAGAGTTGTGTTCTTGACTTTGCTTGAGCTTTTTACATCTGATTCTTTTTACATCCACTTTGACCCCACTTCATCAAGTTCAAACTAACCGACTGGTGTCCCTCTCTAGCGAAAGCCTAGCTCAACTTCCTCTGCCAATTTCCTGTGTGTCATACACAAACTCTGCCTCTGTCTGCTATCATATTCCTCTCGCCTCGGCAACCATTGAGTGGCTCTCACCATTCACATGTTAGCTTCACTTCGTGGCTTTAGAGTTCAGCTTGAACAAATGACTAGAGAGTTCACCTATCACTGCTCCTCTCCCTTCTTCTGTCTATACCATGACTTGACAATTGAGTTTGCAGTTCATAGTAACTGTGACAGCAACAGCAGGGGAGAAGTGGCTCACAAAGCACGAGACCATCACAGAATGACAGCAATCCAGACTAGACATCTCTCGTCTGGTCTGCACTTCACTAGTCATGAGTATATTCTTTCCATAACTACCATTTCTTTTCTTTCTTATAAGGGAAGTAGGATAAGGTGGGCAGTGTGCTGCAATAGTCACATTGACTTTTCAGCCAAAACCAGTGAGTTCCCTTTTTCCTCCTAGAAGTTCAAACAATCTAAAAGACATTCAAACCACTATATTCATATGGTACCTAGCGTAATTCTATGATAACCGTGGGAATCCGGGGCTCTCCAGTTCAGCTAGGTCCATAGTTCCAGAATTTTGTATGCGGATTAAGATCGCTAAAAGGAAGTTTTCCAATCATAGATTCAAACCAATTGTCGAATCCTACTACTTGTTCCCCTTATATAATTCTTATATAATACAGCACCTGTATTTCAGAACTTAGTTGACCATTTCTCCACCCCCAAGAACCTACTTTCTTTGTTAAGCTAAACTGATCTTTTTAAGAAAAAAAACACTCTTTCGGTTCTCAGTTTTGTTTCCTTTTCTCCCCATTTGCAGCAGCGTCAGGGATTTGCATGAAAAAGCATAAGCATTGGGATATAAAAGCATATAAATACTCTTAAATATGAACCTCAACAAAAAGGAAAATAACAAAAATACAACACTCTAATGATGCTGGTATCTTAGACAAAATAGGATGCATGTACTAGAGACCAAAGACAACCTCAGAGAATACCTAAAATACGCAGTTTATCAAAGATAACCATGGATTACTGAAGAGAAGAAAGTATGGAATTACTTGCTCCACCATGGATGTTTTGATGTACCAAGGAGCAACAGCATTACACCTGATGTTGTCTTTAGCCCACTCGCATGCCAAATATTTTGTAAGTTGATTAATTGCTCCTGTGGACAACATTCAAGTGGAAAAGATGATGACATTTCATCATTGTTTCTCTCTATCAACCATACAGTCTTGAAAAAAAAAAGGGAAGACCATACCTTTTGTTGCTCCTTGTAAAGACATAGATTTCAATGAGACAAAACCTGAGACAGAGGAAGTGAACACAACACTTCCAGCCCCGGGTGCTTTCAGAAGGGGATAGGCCAGCTGACACAGATGGAAAACAGATTCAAAATTCGTTGCCATGAGGCTGGAAAAGCCTTCAGCTGTAAAATCCACCATAGCTTTGCGAATATTGGTCCCCACGTTGTTTATCTACTGAGCAATGAAAGAAAGCCAATTAGTTCATCTATTAGTGCATGCAATCCAGCCAATGAAGCTAGATGCATCATACGTTCAAAGATATTTATTTTAACACTGAGGTGCCAGGTCCAACAGTATGAATGATTAGTTAATCAGACATCATGTATAACTTGAGGAGCAAAGAGTTATACAATGCAATGTATTATCCAACTATGATCCCAATACCACAAATTCTCCTACTCATTTAGTTTTTTCTTATAGGCAGCTGGAGAAATGCCAGTTTGCCAAAAAATTTCTAGGTTCAACACTGAAAAATAATTCAGCTGCATCTCTTGCAGATTAACCCAATTATCAATCTAATGTTGGTATATGAGTTCTATATGAACCGGCAACAGTCATACATACTCTGGTGCTAATCTGGAACAATTATCCAAAGAAATTCGAACCACACACCATTGGGCCTCTAGGATTTCTTGGTGGTAAAAGAGTAGTTATCTATAAGCTTTCCAGAAACATCTTATGAGACAGAATCATTTTGTGGAAGATAAAAAAACTTTCCATAAATCATCTATTTGTTCCAACTGGTTGAGGTCGATTACATGAAATCCATTCGGCTCAAGTCAGTCATAATTTTAAAGGAAAAACTTTTCCTTAGCCTCCAAGTCCTCCACAAAGAGATATCATTGAAATATAAAGCTTCTAAGAAGTGCTTAAGCTAATAAGATACCTACGAGAATAAACAATCAAAAAGAAAAGATACCTACAAGAATGTCGAGCTTCCCATTGAATGTAGACGAAACAACCTCCATTAACTTTTGGCGATCAACTTGAGAAGACACATCACACAAGGAACCAGACACTGTAAAGCCCTCATCTTTCCAGCTCCTCAAACATGTTCCAAGCTCATCTTCATTCCGGGCACACGTATGCACAGTGGCTCCCAGTCCACACAATTCCTCCACTATCGCATGCCTAATTATACAACAATTCACATTGTTAAATACAAATGCGTAGTTATACTCAGATTTTCAAGAAAACTAGATAAAAAAAAAACACTAGGCTTGTGGCTATATTGGTTATTACTTCTGTCTCAAAACAAATGATGATTCGGAGTACAAGATCAAAGCATATAACTTTATCATGTGAAATGTACATGAAATCCTTGGCTATCTTGAAATAAAATGTATATTATAGAAACTACACAAAAGCCACTCCACCTCAAAAATTTTACAATAGAATCGAACATCAGTTATATCCATAATCTGAAAAGTGAATACTACTTGCAAGATCATTCAAAAAAATACTCTAAGTCACATCTTTTACAATAGAAGTCACAACTGATAAAAAAAATGAGTTTAAAAGGATATTATAAGTCACATTAAAGTATTTAAATTACTAGGTAACGGTAAGGTCTATGTACACCTACCCTCTTCAAACCCACTTTCTGAGATAGCACTGTGTATGTTGTTGTTGTACATTAAAGTAATTAATGGTGTAACTACCCATAGTAAATGAAATTATAAAGCTCAAAATAAAGCAAGCAACATTCTACAGTAATTATGTAAAAACTCAATTAATGTGTGAATGGATATAAGATTATATACAAGGATAATAACAACAATTATGTCTCAGTCCCAAACAAGTTGGAATTAGCTATATGAATCTCCATTTGTTCATTTAATCCCCATGGATATAAAGATATGCAACGACAACAACTACATCTCCGTCCCAAACAAGTTGTTATCAGCTATATTGAATCCTCATTTCTTCATTTAATCTCATATCCCATGGATATCAAGATATACAATGACAATAACAATAACTACACCTCAATCTTAAACAAATTGAAATCGGCTATATGAATCCACATTTCTTCATTTAAATTCATATCCCGTGGATATACAATGACAATAACAAAAACTACACCTTAGTCCTAAAAAAATTGGAATCAGCTATGTGAATCCTCATTTCTTTATTTAAGCTCAAATCCCATGGATATAAAGATACATAATGACAATAACAACAACTACGTCTCAATCTTAAACAAATTGAAATCGGCTATATGAATCCACATTTCTTCATTTAAATTCATATCCCGTGGATATACAATGACAATAACAAAAACTACACCTTAGTCCTAAAAAAATTGGAATCAGCTATGTGAATCCTCATTTCTTTATTTAAGCTCAAATCCCATGGATATAAAGATACATAATGACAATAACAACAACTAAGCTTCGATTTCAAACAAGTTGAAATTGACTATATGAATCCCCATATCTTCATTTAAGCTCAAATATCATGGATATGAAGATATACCACGACAATAATAGCAACAACTACACCTCAGTCCCAAACAATTTGGAATCAGCTATGTGAATCCTCATTTCTTTATTTAAGCTCAAATCCCATGGATATAAATATATACAATGACAATAACAGCAACTAAGCCTCAATCTCAAACAAGTTGAAATTGACTATATGAATCCTCATATCTTCATTTAAGCTCAAATACCATGAATATAAAGATAGTCCCAAACAATTTGGATCCAGCTATATTAAATCTCCATTTCTTCATTTAAGCTCATATCCCATGGATATAAAGAAATACATACAACAACAATAATAACAACAACTACACCTCAGTCCCAAACAATTTTGAATCGGCTATATGAATCATTATTTCTTCATTTAAGCTTATATCACATGGCTATAAAGATAAAGTACCCTTAAAAAAGCACAAGTAAATGAAAAGGGAGAACTGAAAACGGACCCAATGCCTCTAGTGCCACCAGTGACAAGGGCATTCATTCCATTAAGGGACCATCGATTGACTTTTCCGGCACATCGAATTGAGCTGTACTTGTTCATCCATGCCCTTATTGTTATACAATTTCTGGGTTTTGGAATTTGAAATTTGAACTTCACAGAAGCTGTGTGTGAATGCGAAGGAACTTGTAAAACCAAGACGGATTCCCACATTTCTCTTTTTCGATTGCCCTTTGTTTTCCAGTTATGACGTAAATACTTTGCAGAAAAATGGCAAAAATGGTCACTTAACCGTGATTTTGAAAGTTATCTTGTATTTGTTATCTTTCATAGTCCGTCAAACTATATCATATAAATTATGAGACAATAAATATTGATTGGATCGAATTTGAATGGATGGAGCAAAAATGAATTTGATTGCAATTCATCCAAATAGAATATGGGTAAATATGAATTTGGTTAAATATGATTTGGATAAAATGGTTTTAACCCATTTAAAATCTCTCCATATTTCCTTGACTAAGTGAACTGGGACCTCATGACATCAATTTCCCCCCTCCCCGGGCACCCCCACCCCTCGAGGCACCCTCCAACCCTCACCTTCCACCAATCGACCCTTAAATTTTTTTTTGTTTTCCAAAAATTAAAAAAAAAAATTACCCCCTCCCCCGGGCACCCCCACCTTCCACCAACCTATCCTTAATTTTTTTTTTATTTTTCAAAAACAAAAAAAAATTGAATTTTCAAAAAAAAAAAAATTTACCCCCCCCCCCGGGGCGCCCCCCCCCCCCCAACCTTCCACCAACCGACCCCTAATTTTTTTTTTATTTTCCAAAAACCAAAAAAAAAAGAATCTGTTTTTTCAAAAAAAAAAAAAAATTACCCCCTCATCCGGGCACCACCCCCTCCCATCGGGCACCCCCCACCTTCCACCAACCGACCTCTAAATTTTTTTTCATTTTTCAAAAAAAAAAAAAAATTTACCCCCTCCCCCTGGCACCCCCCCCCCCCCCGCTCCTCCACCAACCAACCCCTAAATTTTTTTTGTTTTTCAAGAACAAAATAAAATCTTTTGTTTTTCAAGAACAAAATAAAATCTTTTGTTTTTTCAATTAAGTTTGAAGATTAATATTAATTTTTTTTATTTTTTAGTACAATTAATAATTTTCTTAAATTTTATGTCAAGTCAAACTAGGTACGTTATTCTTTGTGAAACGGAGGAAGTAATTTAAGCAATAGATGAAAAATACTCAATAATTTTTTTCCTTACTAGTACTCACCCAATCTAGCTTCCTCATAGGAGAAAGGACATGAATTTCTGATATGTGATTTGCAGAGTGATTGCCATTTGATAAACAAGGTGGCAATTTTCTTGAATATCTCCTTGTATAATTTGTAACCAAATTATAAATTGGGAAAATGCCTAGGTACCCCAACCTATGTCCAAAATTTCAGAAACACACTTATACTACATTAAGGTCTTATTACCCTCTCCCCCCCCCCCCCCAAAAAAAAATTTATAAATAATTTTATATCCCTTGTTGTGCCATAATTTTTCTATCTTTAGGAAAAATCACTTTTTGAAATGTTCTAAGTATAAAACAATTTGAGAAAGATACTTAGAAAAGAGTCGTCATTTAATTTTTTAAAGAAATTAAGAAAACTTAATTTAAAAAGGCTTAAACAGATTGTTTCTTATTTCTACTCTAAGAAGGTATTAGCACTTAAAGTAGCCGCTAACATGCAGTTATCCTACAACTTGCCTAAAATAATTTTTTTGACTAATTCTTTGAAAAAAATGAAAACATCTGAATCATTTTGCCAAAGAGTACTTATTTAAAATATTTAAAATAATTTGGAAGTGAATAAAATTTTAACAAAAGTGAATAAGCAAGAAAAAGGGTCTTTGAATCATTTTAAAGAGCAAAATTATCCTGAAATAATTTAACCAATTAAAAATAACTATAATTTGACTAGAGATTTAATTGACTAAAGACAAGAATAAATAAAGTCAAATAAACCAACACAAAAGAAATTAGTTCATCTTTTGGGTGATTCAATTAAGTTATTTAATTAAAATGCTAGAGCTAATCAAAACAAACAATAAGTATTTGTAATCAAATAATTAGGAAAGTAAGATAGAAGTTGAAGTTAGGCCATTTTTGGCCAAATTCACTGCTGCCTGGAAGGTTGGGCTGCTGGCTCATTTGATTCACATCAAATGTTGCCCATTTGATTTTGGGCTGGACCCACTGGCTGTTTTATGACAGTGTATACATAACGTATATCAGATGTGTATCTGCTGTATATTGGCCCATTTTTCCTGCACACTGAACTGTAGACCAAGTGTATACAACCCACTTCTGCCTCGGCAACCTGTGATTCAATTTTTAGCTTTGTATCCGCTGCATTTGACCTGCATATCGCTGTATACGACATGTATACAAACCATTTTCAAACTTTCCGGGCACCTGAAATTTCGATTTCAGCCCTATTGTCTGTCTCCAACCTGTTTCGTTACTTTGGCTGACTTGATAGAGAAGAATGGAGCCTCATCAGCTCATTAGAAATGCAGAGGGAAGATATTTGAGTCCGATTTAGACTCCACACGAGTTGACATGATAAAAAAATAAAGATAGGAGTTAGCACCCAAAATAAATATTGCAATAATGTGTCTAAACTATTCCTCAATCAAAACAATGAAAATTCAAAGAGAGAGAATATGAAACAAGAAGTATAGCAGTGGCTAAAATCATGTAAAATTAGCAAAAATTAATTAAGCATAAGACACTATCCTAAGTAAATTTAACCACTATAATAAACACTAACAGCCTACCATTCAGCTTCTAAGTAGTAACACAAGATGATCAAAGCTAACACTCAATGTTTGCTGTGAGCAAGCTAAAAAAAAACTAACAAACTAAGAAATTAAAGTTTGAATACTACAAGGGATTAAGGGAGAGGGTTCACATGCTAACGATTTGGTTAATAAACAAACATCATAGGATTCAAACTGTGATTAAAACCATCAAACTTAACAAAATATATAGATTTATACTACAACAAGTCACCACCAGGTCCAAACACACACACACCGCAGGTTACGAGACAATCATTTGAGAAAAATAGGAGGAGACTAAACAAGAGATAGAGAGATTTTAGGGAGAAAAATGGACTTCGGCAGATTCACTACTATGAATTAATATGAAGCAGAGTGAGAACAAAAATAGAAAATAAATCAACAATTTCAAACTTTGCACTGACGAAAAGAGTGTGGGCAATGAGAGAAACAACAATAGCTTAATAAACTTGAAAGCTACAATCGATAAAGGCTACATCTTTATAGAACATGAAAGAGGTATTACCTTTTCTAGGGCAGTGAACTGAGACGACGAGCTTAAGCACGAAGAACTCCCACAACTATGAGCCGATTTCTATGAGCTCTGTAAAATAAAACAACTTCGTATTTGAATAAGAGAGACTCAAACTCAATCTTTTTTTTTTTACTCTTTCCGGTCCCCTTTCAATGAACAAGAGTCGAGTATATATAGGGGAAATTGTAGGGTTCAATTTGAAAAGGAAAAGGGTCGAATCGGGATTCGAATTCGACCCCCATTTTAAATTTCTTCCCAAGGGATGGGGAAAAGCTGTCATTCGCACAAGATTTCAACTGAAATCCCCTAAAATCCGGGTGAAGAGACCGGGGTGGGCGGCTGTTGCAGAGAAAGGCTGTGGGAGACACAGGGGTGGGGTCAGGTTGTTACTGCTCACGATTTCCTGGCCTTAAGTGTGAGACACCAGATGAGGAACAAAAAAATGGTAAAAAAAAAAAAAAAATTTTAGGGAAAAGACCCAAATATGTTATCAAACTTTGAGAAAAGACTCATCTATGTCATATGTTAAAAGCTTGACTATTTATGTCATTTCCATTTGAAAAAAGTCTCATCCATGCCATTATTCTCAAATGGAAATGACATAGATGAACCAATTTTTTAACATATGGCATAGAGGAACCTTGTCTCAAAGATCAGTGACATATTTGAGCATTTTCCCTATATTTAATAACTAGTAAAATTACCCGCGCTTCACGCGGGGATTTAATATCACGGAATTTATAAAATAATACTTAAAACCTATCAGACATTAAAACTAAAACACTATATTATCTTACATACAAGATTACGTAGTAACAAACATTAATAATGTAAAGGAAAATGAAAATTATTATATCTTATCATTTATCCTTAATAACATAAGCATAAATTAATGACATGTAAAAATACATACCAGGATCTATAACATAAGCAATGGTGTCAGTGAGCCACTCAACAGGAGCAAAGTACACAAATATTTAATTGTGAAGAAGAAGAGGTTCAGAGTTTTCGTTAGTTTAAAATAACAAGAAATTTCTCTATTTATATACAACAAAAGGTAGTGTGAACAAATGTTTATTCTGCCTTATCAGAAAGGTTATAACTATTTGGAAAACTTGCAACCCTTCGGAAATGTCGCAACATTTCATAAAAGGCACAACTTTTCATAAAAGTCCCAACTCTTCATTAAAGTTGCAACTTTTCATAAAAGTCGCAACTTTTCATAAAAGTCATAATTTTTCATGAAAAGGGAAGACTAGTTTTGGAAATAAATAAATTAACAGGGAATTCTGGTTTGTGGTGGCGCCACGTAGACGGGCCTAATGTTCTCTTTTATATATATATATGATCTTTTAGTTGCGTTATTTTGTTCTTATAAAATCGTTTAGTACCTTATAAAATGATTATTTTCTTTATTATGATTATATATAACATATCAAATAAAATAAAATATTTTTTAAAAATATTTTGACAAAATTTCTCATAGATTAATTTGGGTTACATATATATCAGCCCGACCTTGATGGACTGAAATGACCTGAACTAATATATATATACGGGTCAAGAATCAACTCAAACTTAAGCATGTTGGGCCGATTATAATTTCATGGACTAGTTTTGTCACTTCTACTTAAACCTTATCTTTTTTCAAAAAAAAATCCAATAACGATATATATAACTTAAGCTCGTTAAAAATACCTAATGGAAGCCCGTTTCTTGAGTGAGAGAGACACCTAAATCAGCCACACATGACTGCAAAATATGCTCACCTTTTAATACAAATATCCAAATTATCAACCATAGCCTCCACAAGTGCATAACTAAAAGCATAACCACCACCACCAAAAGCCATATTAAATGAATGTGCAACATTTGATGTATGTGTTTCTGAATTCATCCCAACATAAAAATATTTCCTATGATGATACTTTGAAGGGCATAAATGTGATCGATTTAAGGCCAAGTTAAAGGGCATAATTGTATATTATACCTATTTGATATAACTTTGAAAAGTCTTCTTTATTTTCTTAAGTTTTGTGTCAAGTCAAACTACATCATTCTTTGTGAAACGAAGGAAGTACTCACCCAATCAAGCTTCTTCATGGGAGAAAGGACATGAATTTCTGATATATGATTTGCAGAGTGATTGCCATTTGATAAACAAGGTGGCAATTTCTTGAATATCTCCTAGTAATAATTTGTAACCAATTATAACTTCCACTACTCATATTCTTGATGGACTCAAAGAAAAGAACATGTGGAGCGTCACAAGGATTATTATTTGGCAACCTAGTGTTAAAAACAAAGAAAGGTTTATACAATTTGCTCCATGGAATAAAAGTTTGTAAAGGTATTTGTATAAAACTTGGTGGAAAAATGGACTCATAAATTTGAATAGAGTAACCCCATGATATTGAAAATGTCCAATTTTCGGGCTTGTGATAACAAATGATTTGTTGTAGGAGTCTTGATTGAAATTGTCCATTTTTTGCAACTTCCATTAAATGGTTAAGTGATTGTGATTGATTCATGAAGGGAAATATTGGGTCTACATAATCAAGATGGTGAAGGGAAATTAAAGGAGATTGTGGATGTGCTGAGAGAAATCCAGATATGTCTCCATGTAGGTCTATTTGCAATAACAAAAATATAATATGCAATATATGAATTTAACTTATAAACACTACAACAATCTTTAATTAAAGGTCTCAAGATTTTAAATATTACTCCCTATGTTTCAAAAATAATGACATACTTTCTTTTTTAGTTTGTTTAAAAAAGAATGACCTCTTTCCATTTTTTGTAACATTTTAATTTTTGTTTTCCACGTGACATGTTTAAGACCACAAGATTAAATGATAATTTTGTACATTTGACATATATTTAATTTAGGAACACAAGATTCAAAAGTCTTCTTTATTTTCTTAAACTCCGTGTCAAGTCAAACTAGGTCATTCTTTTTAAAACGGAGGGAATAGAATATTGGAGTTGTCTTTGGTAAAGAGTGGTTTATCATGGATAGGATTTTCAGACATAAATTTATATAAATTGGGTCCAACGTGTGAGTCAGACCCAAGACGAGGAACAAAAAAAGGGTAAAAACAAGATAGATAAATTTTAGGGAAAAGACTCAAACATGTCATCAAACTTTGAGAAAAGACTCATCTATGTCATTCGTTAAAAGCTTGACTATTTATGTCATTTCCGTTTGAAAAAAGGTCCATCCATGCCATTATTCGCAAAGATCAGTGACATATTTGAGCATTTCCCCTATATATTATAATCTTTTAGTTGCGTAATTTTGTTCTTACAAAATCTTCTAGTATTTTATAAAATGATTATTTGTTTTATTGTGACTATATATAACATATCAAATAAAATAAAATATCTTTTTAAAAATATTTTGATAAAGTTTCTCATAGATCAATTTGGGTCACATATATACCTTGCCCAACTTTTGATAGACTAAAATGACTTGAACTAATATATATACGAGTCAATAATCAACCCAAACTCAAGCATGTTGGGCCGATTACAATTCATGGACTAGTTTTGTCACTTCTACTTAAACCTTATCTTTTTTCAAAAAAATTACAATAACGATGTATATAACTTAAGCTCGTTAAAAATACCTGATGGAAGCCCTTTTCTTGAGTGAGAGAGACACCTAAATCAGCCACACATGACTGCAAAATATGGTCACCTCCATAATAAGTTTGATACTTTTTGATACAAATATCCAAATTCTCAACCATAGCCTCCACAAGTGCATAATTAAAAGCATAACCACCACCACCAAAAGCCATATTAAATGAATGTGCAACATTTGATGCATGTGTTTCTGAATTCATCCCAACATAAAAATATTTCCTATGATCATACTTTGACAAAACCTCAACCAAATTATCTAGGAAAAAAATTGTGTCATCATCAGCCATAATGTACCATCTAGCATTCTTGTTCTCCATTTTCTACAACGCGAGCCATTCGTATGGTTTGTTGAATCGGATGCTTATCGTACATTTTGTATCTCGAGGTGTCTTCTGAGACCTTGAAAGGAGGACAAGAAGAGTAAGGCCATGGAAGCAATTGATGATCTTTTGGGAAGTTCTCGAGGAACACGAATCCACGTGTTATGTTTGGTTTCCACCAGGATTCAACGTACGATATTCTGTTCTTCCATGTTCTAGACGAACGTGTTACTCCGAATACTAGATGGTTAATATTGGTAGGAATATCATCTTGTGTAATGTCATGACCTTTGAAACTCATCAAGTTATTGAATATAGTGATTGAGTTGCAACATGGATGGTTAGATAGCAAAATGTGGATTACATATATGATTAGTCCTGAAATTAACAATGATTTGCATAATTTTCCACTTAATAAAACGGATAATTGCATGGAGAGTAAGTGGTAATCGATTTTAAGGACCTGTTCCTGTGTTGTTGCTCAAGTGTAATGGTCTAGAAGTCCTTGATGTGGGGAACAATGCTATAAATGACACGTTTCCAGCTTGGCTCGGAACTCTTCAAGTAGAACAAGTTCCATGGACCTATAAGTATGTGTCAGACTAAGTTTTGCTTTCCCAAGTTGCGAATTTTTGATCTTTCTCGTAATGAATTCAGTGGCTCACTTGCTGCAAAAGTTTTTGGAAACTTCAAGGCAATGATCAAATTAGATGACGAAGACACAAGAGAGATCAAGTACATGGAATCTAAGTCATATTTGTCATTTGACACATCATATGTGGATTCAGTGAGTTTGGTAATCAAGGGGCAGGATATTGAGCTACAAAGAATCAGCACAATTATGACAACCATAGATCTCTCAAGCAACCATTTTGAAGGTGTCATTCCGAAAACACTAAAGGACCTCAGCTCACTTTGGTTACTCAATTTATCCCATAACAATCTCATAGATATTCCAATGGAATTGGGGCAATTGAATACACTAGAAGCTTTAGATCTCTCCCGGAATCGGCTCACTAGAAAGATTCCGCAGGAATTGGCAAGAATGAACTTTCTGGCCTTCTTAAACGTCTCTCAAAATCATCTCGTCGGACCAATTCCTCATGGTCTACAGTTCAACACAATTGAAAATGACTCATATGGCGGCAATCTTGATCCATGTGGTCCTCCTTTATCAAAGCAATGTGAAACAAGTGGTTCATCACATGTTCCTCAAGCATTGGAGTTTAATTTGAAGAAGAGGAAGGCGAGTCATTTTTTTTTAGTGGATTTACATGGGAATCAGTAGTCATAGGCTACAATTTTGGACTAGTTGTTGGAACTGTCACGTGGAGTCTCATGTTTAATTATCGTAAGCCAAAATGGTTTGTGGAATTTTTTGATGGACTCATGCCTCACAGGAAAAGAAGGCCAAAGAAGAGAGCTCAGAGACGCAGGACTTAATGGAAGATTGAGAGGGCTAAATTGTCTTTGTTTGATTTTGTGGACTAATAAGTGAACTGTTCTGGTTTTGTCTTTTTTTAATTTTCTATTTGTTGTTTGTATATGTTAGAAACATAACTATATGTGTGTTATTTTAGTATCAATTGTTATTCAAGTTATGTTAGTTTGTTTCTGTTTCAAATTGACAGAAGTGATCTACACAGTCACTCATTAGCTATGTTACTTGGATTTTTTTAAAAATGTCAAGGGGTACGTGTTGGATTCTTCAAAAGTTATGTATTTTTTAAGGAACCAACATGGTTGCAACATCATCATAGAGAGTCCGAGCAACATAGCTCATTAATACAACAAAATTGGAAAAAGCAGTGCAGTAAGCATATAGAGTTTGGTTCATGATTGAAATTAGTTGATATTAGAGAGTTTATATTTGTGAAAATTGATGTAGAAGAATGCTCGAAACTACAGAAGTGGCTAATAATTTTGTGGGTACTTCATCTTTCTAGTCATAAAACATCCTTAAAATGTTCTCTAACTCAGTTTCAACTCCCGCGATTTTGATTCTGGTAGAATTTTACATATATTTATACTTCATGACGAAAGTTATGCCTCACGCCATCCAACAACTAATTCATACTGCTTGATTATGAATGAGGGAATTTTTATGTTATTTGGCAAAATGCTCTCTGGTATTGGCTCACTGGAAAGATTCCAAGGGAACTGACAAGACTACAATTCTTGGCAGTCTAAAAACTCTCTCTGAATGTTCTTATCAGACCGATTGCATGTTCCTCGTCCATTGGAGTCGGAAGAAGAAGAAGAGTCGTATTTTGCTAGTGGATTTACGTGGCAATCAGTGGTCATAGTTGTTGTAACTGTCACGTGGAGCCTCATGTTTAAAGTGGTAAGCTAAAATGGTTTGTATAATTTTTTGAAGGCATCATTCAGCACAAAAATAGATGGCGAACGAAGAGAGCTTTGAGATGACGGATTTAATTAATGAAAGATTGGAAGAGCCAACTTGTCAAGTAATATCAATTGTTGGAATAATCTCATGAATATTATTCTTTAAATTTTAGTTGTTTTACTTAGTCTGAATTTTCTCTTTGTTATTTTCACCTGTTAGATACCTCTGAATTATTATATCATTTGCTTCGACTACTGAATTGAAGTCATATATTAGCTTAGGTACAAATAACATGAAAGTCAAATATATTCTTAATAACAAGCTAAAAGAAAGACATATCTGCATTTGAAGTTCGATTTTTCGTGTTTAAGCAGTTGCTGTAGCAGTGGACTGTTATGTTGGATGAGTAATACGGGAAGATGTTATGTTCAGACATATTCATTCACTTCGATTTAAATGCGTGTTCATCCTTGTAATGAAAATTGAACATGAATGCTCAAGTGATGCCTGAACCTCTAGGAGGTGGCAACTTTGTGATAATGAGTTGATTTTAAACATCAAAGCGTGAGTTGATTAGAACATCGCTAGATCTATAAAGGCGAAAGACAAAAAATTGTGATCCTTCAATACAATTAGTCTCTCAGTTTTCTTTGCTTGAGCATCATTTTTTTATTTGATCACTACACCTTTATCTTGAGTCGAGGGTCTACGAAAACAGCATCTCTACTACTTTGGTTATTTTCCATCTCTTCCTATTTGAACTGTATCATATTGATGGAATTTCCCTCATTAACTTAATGTGAGAAGTCTTGGAAAACAGCACAAGAGACAACTAATCGGAAATTTCTATGCAGGTGGAATGATCTTCACCAAGTTATTCAAAACATAATAATTAAGCAGGAAATGAAGGACCTAAATCATGTCTTTAATTATTGTTCATTTTTTTCCTCACTTGACTTAGCCAAGCAATAGTTTCTACCATTTGAAATTTCTAAGAAGTTGTGCAGAAAATTTTTCTACATAATGGGACCAATTTCACATCATCTTGCGTAACACACACTGCAGATATAGTTAATGATTTCGAAATGAACACCACATCTAGAGAAAATTAGAGGACATAGAGAGTATTATTTTGTTAAGTCTTCTCCGTCCTCTAACAAGTCTTGTGGAACACTACAAAATATGAGCAACAAGTTGTTAGAAGTGAGTAGTACTCATCTTGTGATTCAATTGTTCATCAGTCCCGATTCATCATAATCTTTTTTTTCCCTCTAGTCTTTGTGGAAATTGGCTTAAAGTCTTACAAGTCATCGTCCGCTAGTTACAATACTGTATCACTTTTTTCCTTAGGTGTAATGGAATATTGATGGATTTTCCCTTATTAACTTAATAATGTGAAAAATTATTGTGTACCTAACAAGTTTGAAAAAAGCAGAAGAGACAACTAATCACTCACTCGAATTGACTTTTTCTGATTGTATAGATTTCATGGAAAAATTGCACCAAAATTTATTGTATTCGTACAAACTTGGTTTGGCTTGATTAAAGTGTCCCTTCTTGTCATATGGAAGATGAAATGGAGTAACATCATCATGTCATATTGTTTTCTAAATTGAACTGTGTCATATTTGTCCTTTTTCCCACCTGTAGTCTTTGTGGAATTGGCTTAAAGACTTGGTGGAATACTGACGGAGTTTCCATCAATATTCCTAACAAGTCTTGTGGAAATCATCATCAACATATATCATATCATCATATATTATTATAAGTGGGAAGCTTCTAAGTGCAAAGTTGAATTACCATTTTACCCCTATACTAAATGAAAATGTTATAAAATGTTTAATTAAATTCATCTAATATAATTAATTAAACATTTTTATCCTGAAATAAAGAGAATTCTCCTTTAATAATTTGTGCAAGAAAATGTAAATATACGTTTAAATAAATGCTAAGTATCATATTGAGTACAATACAATGAATCAACCATAATAATATGCTTCTCCACTTATCAATTACTAATTTAAAGAAGTTATTAGAAGTCATTTATATATGCAGCGTCTTAAAAATTTCAGAATTGATTCTTCATATTCTTGTATGTGTATTAGTACATATATTGTATAATATAGTCATACGCTTCAACTTTGAACAATAACTACAGATTTGGATTTAATAATTTTGGAAATTTAACTATTTTTTAAGAGTAAAATATAAAGTGTCCTTTCACTTCTTCATAGCACTTATAAAGAAATTTAATGATATTTTAATGATCTTTTTCTAACTTGACATTTGAGTTTCTATATATCTTGGCTATAAATATCATTGTGTGCTTCACTGATTTTTCGATCTGTAAATTGTGCCATGATATATATTGTCTTAGTTTTGATGATAGCTACTTCTCTTCACTCCTTGTATCTTAATATTTGATTGATAATTTTATTGTAGATTAACTAAGATCTGCTTAGATTTCTTTTCTGTGTGTTCAAGTGGAATTTTTTATTTTTGTGTTATTATATTAGTAATGAAGATGTTATACATTTGTTGATGTTCATTAATATTATGTTTGTTACTTTCACCTTTCATCCATGAAATGGGTTAATGACATATTCATGACAATCCTTTGAGTCGCTCAATTATATCCTATAAAGGATGGCATTGGACATTACATTGTACACACCGGGAGAGATTTTGAATAATTGGAAGAAAATAAAGAAAGTTGTCACCTCTTATCTCTCTACATTTTTTTCTACTTTCTTCTTTCACATTATTACTTTTAGCTTCATTTTATAATATTTTTGTTGATGTCTTTAGAGGTGTTCTTTTATTTACCATTAAAAAATCACTATTTTCTTTTCCCAGTTAATTCCTATTCAATAAATAAAAAATTATTGAACACAATTAAGACGTCAAATTTTATGATTTAAGTCTTTCCAATGGTTGATAATTATTCTTGCTTTGGTGACCACAATGTAAGTTGTATAGCTTTTAAAGTACTTTTTTCTGATTTAGTTCTATTAAAAGTGGGAAGCAACAAAGTTAAAGGATGGATTACTAAAATAATCCTATAAATTTGTATCGAGTATAACACTCTTTGAAAATATAAAATCTGAAGAATTTGAAGGGTTACTTAATAATTAAATACACTTAATTTAATATATTGACCATATTCATCTACTAAGGCCTCTAGCTACTGGTGAAATATGTAAAGATGTTTGAGACTTTGTTTCCCCTCATTCACTTTCTTTCATTTAATTCATTTTAATTCTAACATGAAGTTTAAGTTACAATTCTCCAATTTAATTAATTATTTTTCTCTTACTTAAGTTAAGACCCATCTTTACAAGAAAAAAAGTACATAAATCTTCCATTACAAAAGAAAGGCTTTGTTGATTTTCTTGAAAAGAAAATTTGAGATTGCTGCAATATGAGTATGCGTTCTATCTTGCCTAATATTTCTTATATATGTGAAAGTTCGTTATATATTTTTCTTAATCAATTATTATAATGTGTAACTATTTTTTTGTTAATCTATTTTTATTATATCAGTAAATTAATAAATCAAAATGTACACACATTTAACATATAGTTATTTTTCTTTCACAATATTTGTGGTTTCTTCGTCTTTAATATCATAGAGGTGAACATCCCCAATGGATAATTAGGATGTCTATTTCAATATGGTTGTATTTTTTATTGCGTGGAAGATGTGAGGAGTATATATATATATATATACACACACACATCGTTACAACTTCATGCAACTTAGCATGGGGCACACGTGCAACGCACGTACCCGGAACTAGTATTACTATAAGGTGGAACAAAAAAAAGTTAAAAGTTGAATTACGTTTTTATTCCTACTATAAATTAAAATGTTACAAAAACATTTAACTATTTAATTTAAATATTAAATTGTACCGTCTTAATAAAAATATTAATAACTTTTGCATTTCTTAGATTAAACTCATTTAAATCGGTACATGAATCAAATTCACATTAATAGTCAATTTCTCTTTTTATGTAAAAATCAAGAGTATTTGAAGAGTTTTTCCATCAAATAAATTTGATATGGACTAAAATCATTAAACTAATTTAATGTAAATTAATTTTATCTACTCAAAGGTCATCCTAGCTACTGCTATAAAATGTCTAGCATGGTCTTCATGGAAATGATAAGAGGAGGATCAGCGATTATCATGCAAAAAGCTAATTTTGCTCATCTTTTTGTATGTGCAGTAATTTCCTTTTGTTTTTATCTGCTCCTCCTTATCCAGCATAAGTATATTATATGTCTTTTTTTAATTATATATTTTGATATATTTTCTTAGGATTTTGTTTTTCTATTAAAATATCTTGTGTCCTACATGAAGAAATGAGTGATATACAATTCATGTTCTACCAATTATTGATGAAAGATTAATTAGTTAATTTGATATGTTTATTTGGCTCTCGATAGAGTGTTCTACTTTAGTATAAATATATTTCGAGATTATTATTTATGAGTAGAGAGAGGAATAACTAAATGAGAAAAATCAAATATGATTTTTTTTTAAAAAAAATAAAAGAATTCATACCTTAAAATAAAATGGGCCATCAAATTGGAGATAAATGCTGGATCATAGTATGTAATTTTGAGGCTGTATAATCTAATGACCTTATCAGTCTATTATTCATTTGTTGAAACATTCATTCCTCAAATTGACCATATATATTATATATCTAGAATAAGTCATTTTGAAAAGTCTGTGTTGCTCAATTTATATGAATTATTCAAATGTGTATTTACTGTGATGAGACGCCATTTATTGTTGATGTAAAATTTTAACTATGACTGAAAAATTGGCAAACTTCAATCTCCAGATTATTCGCTAGACCCATAAATAGTTCAGTAGTAATTGTCCAAATTAGAATTAGGGGTGTACATAGGTCGGTTTGGTTTGATTTTTCATAAAAAAAAATCTGAACCAATTATGTCGGTTTATTAAATCTAAAAACCAAATCAAACCACATAAAATCAGTTTTTTCGGTTTCAGTTTTAGTCGGTTCTTTCTGGTTTTTTCGATTTTTTGGTTTTTTCAGTTTTTTACAACTATACGGTATTTGAAAAGGAGATCAAATATACTTTCACTTACCTGTGTGATAAGCTAAACTTAAAAAATATTAAATGAATAGAAATTTTCAAATAGACAGTAAAATTCACATAAGTACAAAATATTTTTTGTGAAATATCAATGTTATGTTAAATTAATAAGATTAAAGGCTAGAGACAAACCGAATACAAAACAAAATATTTACAAAGTAAATTGTTAATTTCGAATTTGAAAATCTATTACAATATAATTGTAACTTTGGATCTTAATACAAAATAAAATATTTACAAATTTTACAAGCCCAAATTTGAAATAAAATATATAAACATTGAAAACTATAAACTAATTAATAATATATTAACCAAGTAGATTATAAATAATACTATTTTTTTATCTATAAATAAAATAAAATTATATATATATATATATATATATATATATATATATATATATTATGTCGGTTTGGTTTGGGTTCGGTTTGACTTTTTTTCTTTTAATACCAAACCAAATCAAGAGTGGTCGGGTTTTTTTTCAACCGCCAAACCAACCAAACCAAACCACAAATTGGTTTTTTTTTTTCGATTTGATTTGATTTGATTCGGTTTGCCTTTACGATTTGACTTGTACACCCCTAATTAGAATGTCTACTTTTGCCTTAGAGATATTATTTATGAGAATGTGATACATTCTTTTGCCTAATTGTTGAATGTTAATTATTAGTGATACCTATAATTTTTTAAAATCAAATGGTTTTATCTTTTGTATATATTATAATTACTTATTTAAAGTGAAAACTCGAAAATGTATAGTTGGATTACCATTTTGTCCCTACACTAAATCAAATTCCTAATTAATAAAATATTATATATTATTAACATACATATTAAAGATTCAATAAGTATAAGATTAAAAAAAATCCATTACTATTCAAAATTAAAAGTTGAATATGAAGAGTCATTCTACACTATTATGTAAAAACACTTTCAAAACTAACATTTGAATTTGCTTTTTAAGAACCAATTTTACAAAGATTGATATTATCATAGGAAGGAAATTGCACAATTCAAATTTCAACATGAGAAGAAAAGAGAGTGAGAAACTACAAATGAAGGATAACAGAAAATGCCTCGAGTATATCATCTATTTAATGTTCTTCTTCATAGTATATTTTTTACTATTATTTAGTGAATAAAATATAAATGGTAAAATTAATATTGTTAATTTCAACATTTCCTATTTTATAACTCAACCTTTTAGTATATAAAAATATAATAATAATAAGGGACAAACGTGCACAACACGTTCCCAAGAACTAGTATATAGATAAGTGTCAAAAAACACATCTAAATTATTCCTTTTTTGAAATATATATACAACTTTTTAAAAAAGTTTCATCCATTAGTATGGGTACATTCGTAAAACGTGTGCCCAGAGATTAGTGTGTGTGTATATATATATATATGGATAATGCTGATTGATTTGTAAGAAGAAACATCCTATTATTTGGTGAATACAAAAAGGCAAGATGGCGAGTCTCTTTTTCTTTTATTCATTTCTTTGTTTATTGTTGCTAATAAGTCCATGTTTTTCTTCTTCCTTTGAGCATCGTCTTTGCTCTTCCACGGAAGCTTATGCTTTGCTTCAGTTCAAACAATCCTTTCAAATTTCCGACAACTTTTGTTGTTGGGATTATGAATCCAGGCATTATGATTACCCAAGAACAACGTCTTGGAATGAGAGTAGGGATTGCTGCACTTGGGATGGAGTCACTTGTCACATGTTAACCGGTCATGTTATCGGGTTGGACCTTAGTTGCAGTCAGCTTGGTGGAAGTATTCATCCCAACAGCAGCCTCTTCCAACTTCATCATCTCCACACACTAAACCTTGCTTACAATGACTTTAATCCTTCTTCGATCCCACATAACATTGGCCGATTGAGGAATTTGAGGTATCTCAACCTTTCATGGTCTTCCTTTGATGGAAAAATCCCAACAGAAATCTCATATCTTTCCAATTTGGCTTCACTTCATCTTTCTGGTTATGATTTACAACTTGATGAGAGAACATTTGAAACAATGCTTCACAACTTCACAAATCTGGAGTTACTAGCTCTCCCTCTTGTCGACATCTCATCTCCCATACCTGTAAATATTTCTTCTTCCTCCTTAAGGTACGTGGATCTTACGGTAACCAATTTGCGCGGTGTTCTCACAGAGAGCTTTTTACTTTAGCCAAACTTGGAGAATCTCAAATTGGGTGATAACCGTCTTCTCAAAGGAGTTTTACCAAAGATCCACCCGAGTAACACTCTGTTAAAGTTGGATATTTCATTCACAGGAACATCCGGTGAGCTACCTGATTCAATTGGCTCCTTGAGTTCCTTGAATTACTTGAACCTCCATGGATGTCAATTCTCTGGTCACATTCCTGATTCCATTGGCAACCTAACCCAAATTAGGGAGTTGTGGTTTTGGGGTAATCGTTTCACTGGCCATATTCCTTCAACAATCTCTAAATTGAAGCACCTCACACGTTTAGATCTTCCGTCCAACTCATTTTCAGGTGAAATTCATGACGTTTTCTTTAACCTCCAACAGCTACGTTATTTTGATCTTTCTGATAACAGATTCATCGGTCCATTCCCCTCTTCAATTTTAAGTTTGACAAATCTTGAATACTTAAAATTGTCAAGGAAATCCCTATCTGACCCACTACATGGCAACGAAAGCATGCTTCCAAAGCTAACCTACCTGGATTTGTCATACAACTCACTTAATGGTACCATACCATCTTGGGTGTTTAGCCTACCTTTGCTATCTTCACTGTCCTTCCAACATAACCGAATAAGAGGACTAGCCGATGAAGTGATCAAAACAAACCCAACAGTAAAAGACCTGCATTTAAGCAATAATCAACTCAGTGGTTCTTTTCCTCAATCACTTGTGAATCTCACAAACCTTTCTACCCTTGACATTTCAACAAATAACATCACCATTGATGAGGGAATGAATATCACCTTTCCTAGCCTAGAAGCTTTGCAGTTATCATCTTGTGAACTGAAGGATTTTCCACACTTCTTGAGAAATGTAAAGACAATTCAGTACTTGGATATTTCTAACAATAAGATTTGTGGTCAAATTCCTGACTGGTTTAGCGGCATGAGGTGGGACAACTTGTTGTACCTAAATATTTCACATATTCTTTTGACAGGTTACCTACCACAATTGCATTTCCATAATCTAGGGTATCTTGATCTTAAATTTAACTCCCTTCAAGGTCCACTACCTTCATTCATTTGTAACATGAGTTCGCTTTCCTTATTAGATTTATCACGCAACAACTTCAGTAACTCAATTCCAAGTTGCTTGGGAAGCATGGATAGTCTAACGGTGCTTGATTTAAGAAGGAACAATTTCACTGGGAGTCTTCCCCCATTGTATGCACAGAGCACTTCATTCAGTACCATTGTCATAAATGGCAATCGATTTGAAGGACATGTTCCTGTGTCGTTGCTCCAATGTCATAGTTTAAAAGTCCTTGATGTGGGGAACAACGCTATAAATGACACGTTTCCAGCTTGGCTCGGAACTCTTCAAGAGCTGCAGATCCTTGTATTAAAGTCGAACAAGTTCCATGGACCTATAAGTACGTGTCAGACTAAGTTTTTCTTTCCCAAGTTGCGAATTTCAGATCTTTCTCGTAATGAATTCAGTGGCTCACTTCCTGCAAAAGTTTTTGGAAACCTCAAGGCAATGATTGAATTAGAGGGTGAAGACACGGGAGAGATCAAGTACATGGAACCATCTAAGGTGTCACCTAACACATTGTGTGAGGATTCCGTGAGTTTGGTAATCAAAGGAAACGATACTGAGCTAGAAAGAATTAGCACAATTATGACAACCATAGATCTCTCAAGCAACCATTTTGAAGGTGTCATTCCGAAAACACTGAAGGACCTCAGCTCACTTTGGCTACTCAATTTATCCCATAACAATCTCATAGGTGCTATTCCAATGGATTTGGGGCAACTGAATAAGCTTGAAGCTTTAGATCTCTCCTGGAATCGGCTCACTGGAAAGATTCCGCAGGAATTGACAAGAATAAACTTTCTAGCAGTCTTAAACCTCTCTCAAAATCATCTCATCGGACCAATTCCTCAAGGTCCACAATTCAACACATTTGGATATGACTCATATGGTGGCAACCTTGATTTATGTGGTCTTCCTTTATCAAAGCAATGTGGAACGAGTGATTCATCACATGTTCCTCAACCATTGAGTCATATTTTTTTAGTGGATTTACTTGGGAATCAGTAGTCATAGGCTACACTTTTGGACTAGTTGTCGGAACTGTCATGTGGAGTCTCATTTTTAAATATCGTAAGCCAAAATGGTTTGTGGAATTTTTTGAAGGCATTTTTCCCCAGAAAATGAGAAGGCCAAAGAAGAGAGCTTGGAGACGGCCGACTTGATGGATAAATTGAGTGCTCATTTGGATTGACTTATTTTAGGTGCTTTTAAGCCAAAATAGCTTTTAAGCAGTTTTGAAGTGTTTGGGTAAAGTTAAAAAGTGCTTATAAGCACTTATTTTAAAGCCAAAATAACAAAAATAAGCCAAAAGCCATAAGTTAGAAATCCCAACTTATGGCTTTTGGCTTATAAGTCATAAGACAAAAGAAATCCAAACAGGCCCTCAAAAGAGTGAACTTTTCTGTTTTTTCTCTTTTTAATTTTCTGTTTGTTGTTTGTAGCACTATAATTGTATGTGTTATTTTAGCATTGATGTTTTTTTCAAGTTAAGTTATTCTGTTTTAGTTAATAACCTTTTTTTCCTTTCCGTCTCTTTATACCAATGTGATTTACTTCCAGGTGCATATTTCAATCACGTCTTCCATGATTCTTAGATCTAGAGGTAGCACCGGTCCATCAATAGAAACATCCCTTCCTCTCGTACCCGGCCTAGACCAGCCGATTAGCACATGATCATCTACAAGAATAGGAGTATTAAGAAAATAGAAGCATGGAATATAAAGAGTAGCAGTACTTATTCAACTAGTACTGTAGCTTATTGTAATCACTAGTAATTGATGAATCACACTTCAACCATATCATGAAGTTCGACTTGACAGTGATGCTATATAAACTTTAAGTTGTGAATCAGATCATCAATAGCCTGTCCTGCAAATTACATTTTTCGCTTCTGAATAAGGAGTAGTATTTGAATCTTGCATAATATAACCTGCTTTTACAAGAGGCCTTTGTGTATTTGAAATTTTTATATCTATTATCTAGATGAAGCTTCATCTATATAATGTAAAAACTGACTTTGGTTAGTCTTTGCGGAAATTTGCTTAAAGACATAGAAGTCATCGTCTATAGTTACAGTAAAGTACCCCTTTTTTCCTGTTGCTTAATTAAATACGAGACGGTCCTATGAAGAATGGGGTCCAAGAATAATGGAGTTTCCCTCATTAACTTAATGTGAAAACTTATGTGTACCTAACAAGTTTGAAAACAGCACAAGAGACAACTAATCAGACACCAACTCGGAAATTTCTCATAATAGCTTTAGGAACGCTTTGTATAATCCAATGTTTTTTTGAGCTAATAGACTTAGTACAACACAACAGGAAAAGGCTGCATCCACCTATGGGGCTCATGTTGTTCATGGTTATTTATCGGTCTAGACCTTAGTGGTAGTTATCTTCACGGAACTGTATAGAATAGCAGAAGAAAAGTATAATCTGGAACCTTCTGCTAGCCCAAGATCGTTAACTATATAAGATCGAAAGATTCAACTAAAGAAGAGGAAGCTAGAAAGGAGAACTTGTTTATGGAAGAAGACTCTTTTATTTGGGTTGTTCTTGAGTTGTATACGAATGGCTAAGGTCAACCCTATTTATACTTATGTGGGGATGGTTCTAGACATTACAAGATCCAGACTATTCTATCATTTACTACAAATATCTCTTTAGAATATCTACACATTTCTTAGACACAACTACAAGAAAATTCTATTAACTTCATATTCTACCCTAGAATATCTAGATATTTCTTTAAGATAATTATTCTAGATACTATTCTAGAAACCATACTAGAAAAATCTATGATATTCCAAAAAATCAACTTTATATTTTCACAGGAACTATTCGTCCCAACAGCAGCTTCTTCCAACTCTATCATCTTTAATCACTAAACCTTGCTCGCAATGACTTCCAAGTGCTACCTGAATTGGATCTTTCTTTTTTTCACTTGACTTAGTCAAGCAATAGTTTCTCTCATTGGAAATCTGTTACAACTTCTGCAGAAATATTTTCTACGGTGAGTGTTACGTACGGGAATAATTTCACATCACCTTGCGTAACACACACTGCAGAAATAGTTAATGACCTTGAAATGAACAACAATATCTAGAGAAAATGAGGACATAGGGGGTATTATTTTGTTAAGTCTTCTTCTCCGTCCTCCAAAAAGTCTTGTGGAACACTACAAAATATGAAGTAACAAGTTGTTAGAAGTAACTAGTACTCATCCATGGAGCACAAAGTTGTGTAGTTAGTGATGCCAAGGTTGTATTATTTTCTCTCCATTTATGCCAAATTAGTTAGTGGGAAAATGACTTAAACACTTTGGACAACTTTTTGGCAATCACAAATTAGTTAGTGGGAAAATGACTTAAACACTTTGGACAACTTTTTGGCAATCACAAATTAGTTAGTGGTAGGTGTGGGGGCAAATACCCCATTTTATTTGTCTGGATATGTTTCTTCTCTTTTTCTATTCACACTTTTTACAGTAAAGATGAAAGAGAAGAAATAATTTATGTGTGAAAAAATTAAATATACCACAACATGATTTTCTTTAAAATAAAAAAAGTAACTTTTGTAAAAGTAGGGGTATATGTGAAGCCACTTTTGTAACAACGGGTATATTAACTCTAAAATGACAAAGTTGAGGGATATATCATGCTCTTTTCCTTAATGTGCCTTGCAATGATAACAATATGGGTTGAATAGGCCACAGTTCACTACAATTCTACAACAAAAACAGCTTTTTTTTTTATGTAGTGTCGATCACTACACCTTTATCTTGAGTCGAGGGTCTACGAAAACAGCCTCTCTACTACTTTGGTTATTCTCCATCTCTTTATGTTTGAACTGTATCATATAGATGGAGTTTCCCTCATTAACTATATGTGAAATGTCTTGGAAAAACAGCACAAGAGACAACTAATCAGAAATTTCCCTCATTAACTATTTGCTCTCCCACTGAAGCTTCCGCTTTGCTTCAGTTTAAGCACCACTTTGAGATTATATCCTACGCTAGTTACAACTGTGATAGAGCTTCTTTCCCCAAAACAAAGTCTTGGAATGAGAGTAGAGATTGCTGCACTTGGGACGGGGTCACTTGTGACATGTTAACCGGTCATGTTTTCTCCTTGGACCTTAGTTGTAGTCAGCTTTTTGGCAATATTCATCCCAACAGCAGCCTCTTCCAACTTCATCATCTCCACACACTAAACCTTGCTTACAATGACTTCAATTATTCTTCGATCCCGCATAACATTGGCCGATTGACGAATTTGAGGCATCTCAACCTTTCTGATGCTTACTTTCTAGGGAAAATCCCAACGGAAATCTCATACCTTTCCAATTTGGTTTCACTTGATCTTTCTGTGTATGGATTACAACTTGATGAGAGAACATTTGAAACAATGCTTCACAACTTCACAAATCTGGAGCTACTTTCTCTCTTTAATGTCAACATTTCATCTCCGATACCTGTGAATATTTCTTCCTCCTTAGGTACCTGGATCTTGGTTATACTAATCTGCGAGGTGTTCTCACAGAGAGCTTTTTCCTTCCACCAAACAGCTTGGAAACGCTCAAATTGAGTGGTAATCATCTTCTCAAAGGAGTTTTTCCAAAGATCCACCGGAGCAACACTCTGTTAATGGAGTTGGATATTTCATCCACAGGCATCTCTGGTGAGCTGCCTCATTCAATTGGCATCTTCAGTTCCTTGAATCACTTGAACCTCTATGGATGCCAATTCTCTGGTTCCATTCCTGATTCCATAGGCAACCTAACACAAATTACGGAGTTGGATTTATCTCTTAATCATTTCACTGGCCATATTCCTTCCACAATCTCTAAATTGAAGCATCTCACAATTTTTGGTCTTACGTCCAATTCCTTTTCAGGTGAAATTCCTGATGTTTTCTCTAACCTCCAAAAGCTACGTTATATAGATTTTTTTAATAACAGCTTCAATGGTCCATTTCCCGCTTCAATTTTAAGTTTGACACATCTTGAATACTTAGGATTGTCGAGTAATTCCCTATCTGGCCCACTGCCTAGCAAAGCAAGCATGCTTCAAAAGCTATCCGAACTGGATTTGTCTGACAACTCGCTGAATGGTACCATACCATCTTGGGTGTTTAACCTCCCTTTGGTAGATTCATTGTGGCTCCATAATAATAAATTTAGCGGACTAGCTGATGAGATCAAAACAAACCCAACATTACAAGTCCTGTATTTAAATAATAATCAACTCAGCGGTTCTTTTCCTCAATCACTTGTGAATCTCACAAACCTTTCTACCCTTGACCTTTCATCAAATAACATCACCATTGATGAGGGAATAAATATCACCTTTCCTAGCCTAGAATTTTTGCTCTTATCATCTTGTGAACTGAAGGATTTTCCACACTTCTTGAGAAATGTAAAGACAATTCAGTACTTGGATATTTCTAACAATAAGATTTGTGGCCAAATCCCTAACTGGTTTAGCGGTATGAGGTGGGACTCGTTGCAGTTCCTAAACCTTTCTCACAATTCATTAACAGGCCACCTACCACAATTTCGTTACGATAACCTACAGTATCTTTATCTGAAATTTAACTCCCTTCAAGGTCCACTAGCTTTATCCATTTGTAACATGAGTTCGCTTATCTTATTAGATTTATCACACAACTACTTCAGTGACTCAGTTCCACATTGCTTGGGAAGCATGGCTAGTCTAACGGCGCTAGACTTGAGAAGGAACAATTTCACACGGAGTCTTCCACCATTTTGTGCACAGAGCACTTCATTGAGTACCATTGTTGTAAATGGTAATCGATTCGAAGGACTTGTTCCTGTGTCGTTGCTTAATGGTCTAGAAGTCCTTGACGTGGGGAACAATGCTATAAATGACACGTTTCCAGCTTGGCTCGGAATTCTTCAAGAGCTGCAGGTCCTTATATTAAAGTCGAACAAGTTCCATGGACCTATAAGTACGTGTCAGACTAAGTTTTGCTTTCCCAAGTTGTGAATTTTTAATCTTTCTCGTAATGATTTCAGTGGCTCACTTGCTGCAAAAGTTTTTGGAAACTTCAAGGCAATGATCAAATTAGATGACGAAGACACAAGAGAGATCAAGTACATGAAACCGTCTGAGAATGCAATATACATATCTTATGAGGATTCAGTGAGTTTGGTAATCAAAGGGCACGATATTGAGCTAGAAAGAATCAGCATAATTATGACAACCATAGATCTCTCAAGCAACCATTTTGAAGGTGTCATTCCGAGAACACTAATGGATCTCAGCTCACTTTGGCTACTCAATTTATCTCATAACAATCTCAGAGGTGATATTCCAATGAAACTAGGAAAATTGAATATGCTTGAAGCTTTGGATCTCTCTTGGAATCGGCTCACTGGACAGATTCCGCAGGAATTGACAGGAATGAACTTTCTGGCCTTCTTAAACTTCTCTCAAAATCATCTCGTTGGACCAATTCCTCAAGGTCGACAATTCAACACATTTGAAAATGACTCATATGGTGGCAACCTTGATTTATGCGGTCTTCCTTTACCAAAGCAATGTGGAACGAGTGATTCATCACATGCTCCTCAACAATTGGAGTCTGAAGAAGATGAAGGCGAGTCATATTTTTTTAGTGGATTTACGTGGGAATCAGTAGTCATAGGCTACAGTTTTGGACTAGTTGTTGGAACTGCCATGTGGAGTTTCATGTTTAAATATCGTAAGCCAAAATGGTTTCTGGATTTTTTTGATGGACTCATGCCTCACAAAAGAAGAAGGCAAAAGAAGAGAGCTCAGAGACGACAGACTTAATGGAAGATTGAGAGGGGCCAACTTGTCTTTGTTTGATTGAACTTTTCTGGCTGTGTGTTTTAATTTTCTCTTTGTTGAGTTGTATATGTTTGATAGAAACGTAATTATATGCATGTGTGTTATTTTAGTATCAATGGTTATGTTAATCTGTTTTTGTTAATTTGTTGACAGAAGTGATCTACACAGCCACTCATTAGCTATGTTACTCAAAAAAGTTATGTATTTCTTAAAGAACCAACGTCATCATATTTAAGGAACGCGGGGTTCCTCATATATTTGCTTAGGTACAAATAACATGAAAGTCAAATATATTCTTAAAAACAAGCTAAAAGAAAGACATATTTGCATTTGAAGTTCGATTTTTTTTTGTGTTTAAGCAGTGGACTGTTATGTTGGATGAGTAACACGGGCAGATGTTATATTCCGACATATAATCTTTGAAGAAATTGGCTTAAGACTTACAAGTAATCGTCCGCTAGTTACATTACCGTATCCCTTTTTTCCTTAGGTGGAATGGAATATTGATGGATTTTCCCACATTAACTTAATGTGATCGTAAACTATTGTGTATCTAACAACTTTGAAAATAGCAGAAGAGACAACTAATCACTAACTTGGAATATTGACCATTCATGATTGTATAAATTCCATGGAAAAATTGCATCAAAATTTAATGTATTTGTACAACTTGGTTTCCTCTATTCCGAATGTACACTAATTGTTCTCACAATTGGTTCAATGACGCGTCTTGACCTGTTATGATTATATAAATTCCGTGGAAAAATTGCACTAAAATCCTCAATTGACTTGGTCATATAATAGTTTCTCTCTTTAAAAAGTATTGTGAAAACAGAAGAAGAGATGTTGATGGAAAGTTGGACTAATCATCATATATCTATCTATCCATCTATATTATCTTTAAAAAAATATTAAATTACTATATATTTTCAGCTAAAAACACTCAATTTAGTATATTTTCTATAATTTATAATATATTATATTTATTTAATTTAAAATATAGTGGACTATATGATTTGGCATTCACGTGCACCGCATTTGCATCAAAACGAGTACTATCTTGTAAATATGAACTATCTAACTTATATGTTAAATTACTATAATACCCCCAACTAAAAATACTCAATTTAATATATTTTCTATATTTTATATTTATATTTATTTATTTGTTTATTTATATTATATAAAAAACATATTTTTTTTCTTTCACAGGGTTGTGACTTTCCCGATGAGTTGTGACGTTTTTCGTAGAATTGTGACTCTACGAAAAGATCAGTTTCTCTATTATGATCAGAATTTCTATTGTGGATATTGATATTTCTTTTTTAAAATCGAGAAAAATGTGTAGACTCACACATTCTACGTGACATAATACATATATATATATATATATATATATATATAGAATGTTACATAGGACACAAAATTGTCATGTAGGATGAATGTGTCTATTAGATCAAATTTATACAAATTTAGCGTTTACTTGTGCACACTCAAAGTTAAAGAACATATATGTCAATTGAGGTCAAGCTAAATGTCATATTTATTTATTATAACTTTAGAAATTCATAAAGCATTTTATCGTGATCACTAGTAATTGGTGAATCACGCAAACATATGATGATGCTTCATCTACATAATGTAGAAAAATTGAAAATATGTAAACTCACACGTCCTATGTGACATAATATACATGTATAGAACGTTACATAAACACAAGGTAGAAAAACTGAAAAATGTGTACTACTCCACTAGAACTGTATCATATTTGTCCTTTTTCCCACCTGTAGTCTTTGTGGAAATAATTGGCTTAAAGACTTTGGCTTAAAAGAATAAAATAAAATTCCACACGGTATTATATCTATAAATGTTAGCAACACGTTTTTCTATTTTCCGTTAGGAATTATATTTATAAGTGTATGTCACTAAATTATTAATAAAATAATTCCCTTTGACAATATTGCAGTATTTTTTCTCTCAGTCTTTCTTTGTTATTTTCTTAATTTCTTTATTAAAGAACCAACATGAAATCAATTTCACATCCATCTTACGTAACACACACTGCAGAAATAGTTAATGACCTCAAAATAAACACAACATCAATGGTTATGTTAATCTGTTTTTGTTTCAAGTTGATAGAAGTGATCTACACAGCCACTCATTAGCTCAGATTTTTCAAGAAAGTTATGTATTTCTTAAAGAACCAACATCATCATATTTTAGGAATGCGGGCCCAACATAATTAGTCTATTATTCTCTATAAACAAAGTATTGTTGGAAACTATTCATTTATACAAGTGACCAATTGCAAGTATTCAATTAATTCAAATTATCTGTTTGTTCGGGTGATCTGAAAAATTAAAAACAAAGTTTATCCAATCCATCAAAAAAGAAAAAGACATGAAATGTTAACACAAATTAAACAACTTCAAAAGAATGAAAGAAAAGAAGAATTGCTCAAGAAGTTGCGAGGAACATTATACTTTTACCATCTAACATTCAAATTCTAGTAGTGTCACAACTTTCACAGGGACCGACAACTCTTCCAACTTTTTGTACGTATTTGATTTTTAGTGCCTAGAAATTATTATCGGTTGTTCCCGCAAGTTATTGGAGAAAGTGTATCAACAATTGATGCGAAAGATCATATACTTTGTTTTGTATTTTATTTTTCCAAGTAAAAAGGTCAGTAATTGATGCTACCTAAATTACTGCACTTAAGATGTTGTAGCTTCTAAATCTAATAAAACAATAATGAACACTTTTGAAGTAAATGAAAGATCATGGTACCAGAGGGATGGAGTAAATGAATCATGTGAAGCAAACAAATTGAAGTCAAAATGTGTCAATTCCGTGGCCATCATATTGAATACCAAAAAGAAATTGAGTAAATTGGTAAAACTTCATAGAAAATGACCTTTTTTTTTTTTTTTTTTTTTTTTGTCTATCTTGCCCTTTCATGTGCTCCTTCATGCCGTTACCCTTCCCATTTTGTCGTCCCTCTCTTCCCAATACCACTTTTATCCAGCTTGATCGGGAAAACAGGTAACTAACATATTAGTGTACTTAATTTTGAAACAAAAGCACTTGGAGAACATTAAAGTAGGTAATAAACATGAACAATGCTTGGATCCTGAAGTCTACCATGATAGTTAAGTAGTACAATGAGGAAGAGACTATGCAAATCAATAGTGGTCAAACAACAACATACCTTATCAAACCTTATCATTACCTAGTGAGGGTAGAGATACTCTTTCCGAAAGACCAAATCACTGGTCCCGATAGTTATTGTTGAGTGGTGAATCGGAACTGCAACTTTAAGAAATCAAGACAAAATAAAATCAAAATGAACTAACCACACACATCCTGCTTAACCAAATAACTCATTCTAATACATAAATCTCTCCTGAGTAACAAAAAAAGGGCAGATAGGGATTAAAAAAATTAAAATAATGAAATAAGATATTACATTTCTCAAGAGTTAAAAAGAGGAACAACCAATTAAGTAGTAGATTCAGATTGATAGTGATCTACAATACAACCAAGTGTTGCAACAACTCAAAATATCAAGGAAAACAAATCAAGATTAGGGACGGCAATGAGGCGGTGCGGGCAGAGGCGGAGGCGGAGCGGGTTGAGCTTAATCCGCAAAATTTTTAATCTGCCCCGCCCCACCCCGCATAACAATTTTTTTCATTTTCAACCAGCCCCACTCGGCTCCATTGCCATCGCTAATCAAGATATCCTTGCAAATTAAAGGCACTAATAAAAGTGTGACAGATATTCTCATGACTGGTGTGCTTATCTATGGAAAAATCACTTCCACATGCTTTGTCTCAGCAAAACGCCATGTTCAAAAGGAAAAATATATTATAACCACACGTTTCTTGTTACCGCTAAAGATTACTTATGAAAAAATCAGTTACTAAGAGATTTTGAAGAACAATAGGATAAGAAACTACCCTTTCACTTACTTTCTCAAACACTTAATAAGGTTTTCGTGTTTTTTCAACATTCTTGCTGAGTCGATTGTGGAGATCAGCAAATTCACCCATTTGACCATCATCACTTGTAGACGCACTAAACTGATAGAAAGCTTCACATCAGGGGTGTATAAATAAAAATTCCTTCTTTTCATATTTATCTGAACTGATTAAACCAGTTGCACAACAAATGGGTCCAAGGTTTTCAATGATCAAAGGAAAGAAAATCTACATCAAAGGCATGTTATATATGTGAAATACGGATTGTAGAAACGAAGGAGAAATGAAGATTTGGTTACCACTTACCATTCTAAACAATTGTAGACAAACAAAGAAGAAGTGAAGATTTGATCACCGCTTACTGTTCAACTCAACTGTACAGAAACGAAGAAGAAGTGGAGATTTGATAACCATGTATGGTTCAAATCAGTTGTAGATTTCAAAACAGACAACAGAGAGAAAAAGAGAACTAAAACCAACAAAACATGAAATTTCAATTAAAAAATCAACGAAATATATCACTTTTGAAATTTCTATTTAAACCCTTTGATGCCAACTTCTCTTTGCTTTGCCAGAGTTCATGATACACATGGGAAAATCGATTGTCAGATTCAAAATCTAATGAAAATGAATTGTGTCATCAATACTTTTCATTATTATAAAAACAAATAAATAGATATCACAAGCAAATATATACATGATAAAAAAGCATGCATTAACACACAAAAAAATAAAAGACGACTAAAAATACCAAACACTTTAGAGAGATCCAAAAGAGTAAGAGAAAAAAAGCTAACCTTTTGGGGTGCTGATTAGTTGAAGTTCTCAAATGACTTCTGAAATACGTAAGTGTATCTGGCAAATACAAAACATATTAAAACTATCTGCTTTTTCAAAATATCAATATTTAAATTCAGACTTCTTTTCGAAACTCCAAGGAAAAGAAATGAAAACCTCATATTTGCACCATAAAAGACACCGAAAATAAATCCTCAAACAAAAAATAAAATAAAACAACACTATATATATATATATTAACATGTGTACATTGAAAGAACTTTAAAAGTATGCAAAACTGAGATATTTACTGCATAATTATGCGAAGAAAGTCCGACTTTCTAACCGTGACATTATTTCAAACATCTGATGTGCGTTAAAAATGTAAATATAAAATCAGTGTAAACATTAATGCATGTTTGCACTCTGCTACATGACACAATCTCTAAAATTAATAGCTTTGTTTGGATTGACTTTTACTTTTACTTTTTAACTTATAAGCCTAAGATCATTCCTTAGAAATCATAACTTAAGGTATTTGACTTATTTTTATTATTTTAACTTAAAATAAAATGTTTGGACACACTTTTAAATTTACTCAAGCACTCGAAAATGCTTAAAAGCTATTTAGCCTTAAAAGTACTTAAAATAAGTCAATCCAAACACTTTAACAAGAAGAAGAAGCAAGTATCAGCTATAAGTGAGCATGCATATGTAGAATTAGGGAATAGACCAAGCAGAGGCAAAAAGAAAATTGAAATAAAACTAAGAAAATTCATACTTTGGTTAGTAACTGCAACGAAAAAGTAAAGAAAAATAAAACTCAATATTGTCCACGAATAGCAAAGAGAAAGGTTTTGAAACAGAGATCCAATTTCAAAATTGAAATGCTAAAGAAGAGGGGAAGTGAACAAAATCATAATCTAACCACAGAATAAAATGTATGTGAAAAAATATAGTGGTTAGCGACGTGTAATTGTAATATCCACGTGTCCTTTTATAGAATTACCACTGTTGCAGTAATTCCTAGAAAATTTTGTACACTCCTTTTAGCACATAGTACAACATTCTATTGTTGTGTTCGTCCTATTGTTAATGGCTTTTATAAATAATTAGTACAATTTACAATACTCTTTGTACAATACTCTTGTTGCAGTGTTCGTACACACAAAGTGCCATTTCTAAATATTAGTAAAGTAAAACAAGCTAAAAGAAAGACATATTTGCATTTGAAGTTCCATTTTTTTTGTGTTTAAGCAGTGGACTGTTATGCTGGATGAATAACACGGGCAGATGTTATATTCCGACATATAATCTTTGAAGAAATTGACTTAAAGAATTACAAGTCATCGTCCGCTAGTTACATTACCGTATCCCTTTTTTCCTTAGGTGGAATGGAATATTGATGGATTTTCCCTCTTTAACTTAATGTGATCGAAAACTATTGTGTACCTAACAAGTTTGAAAATAGCAAAAGAGACAACTAATCAGTAACTCGGAATATTGATCTTTTATGATTCTATAAATTCCATGGAAAAATTGCATCAAAATTTAATGTATTTGTACAACTTGGTTTCCTCTATTCCGAATGTACACTAATTGTTCTCACAAATGGTTCAATAATGTGTCTTGACCTTTTATGATTATATAAATTCCGTGGAAAATTGCACTAAAATCCTCAATTGACTTGGTCATATAATAGTTTCTCTCTTTGAAAAGTACTGTGAAAACAGAAGAAGAGATGTTGATGAAAACTTGGACAAATCGTCATATATCTATCTATCCATCTATATTATCTTTAAAAAAATAGTAAATTAGTATAATATTTTCAACTTAAAACACTCAATTTAGTGTATTTTCTATATATTATAATATATTATATTTATTTAATTTAAAATATAGTGTACTACATGATTTGGCATTCACGTGCAAATTGCAATGCATTAAAATTAGTACTATCTTATAAATATGAACTCTCTAATTTAAATGTTAAATTACTATAATACCCCCAACTAAAAATATTCAATTTAGTATATTTTCTATATTTTATATTTATATTTATATTTATATTTATTTATTTGTTTATTTATATTATATTAAAAAATAGATTTTTTTTTCTTTCACATTGAAGGATTGTAACTTTCCCGATGAGTTGTGACTTTTTTGTAGAATTGTGACTCTTCTAAAAGATCAGTTTCTCTATTATGATTAGAATTTCTATTGTGGATATTGATATTCCTTTTTTCAAATCGAGAAAAATGTGTAGACTCACACATTCTACGTGACATAATACATATATATAGGACGTTACATAGGACACAAAATTGTCATGTAGGATGAATGTGTCTATTAGATCAAATTTATACAAATTTAGTGTTTACTTGTGCACACTCAAATTTAAAGAACATATATGTTAGCTGAGGTCAAGTTAAATGTCATATTTATTGTTAATGAACACATATGTCAACTGAGATCAAATTAAATGTCATATTTATTTATTATAACTTTAGAATTCATAAACCATTTTATTGTGATCACTAGTAATTGATGAATCACACAAACATATGATGATGCTTCATCTACATAATGTAGAAAAATTGAAAATATGTGGATTCATACATCCTATGTGACATTCTATACATGTATAGAACGTTACATAAACACAAGGTAGAAAAACTGAAAAATGTGTACTACTCCACTAGAACTGTATCATATTTGTCCTTTTTCCCACCTGTAGTCTTTGTGGAAATAATTGGCTTAAAAGAACAAAATGAAATTCCTCACGGTATTATATCTTTAAATGTTAGTAACACGTTTTTCTATTTTCAGTTAGGAATTATATTTATAAATGTATGTCACTAAATTATTAATAAAATAATTCCATTTGACAATATTGCAGTATTTTCTCCTTCAAAGTCTTTCTCTGTTATTTTCTTAATTTTTTTATTAAAGAACCTACATGAACCAATTTCACATCATCTTACGTAACACACACTGCAGAGATAGTTAATGACCTCGAAATGAACACAACATCAAGAGAAAATTAGGACATAGAGAGTATTATTTTGTTAAGTCTTCTCCGTCCTCTAAGAATAAGACATGTGGAACACTGCTATAAATGACACGTTTCCAACTTGTTAGTTTGTTTTTCACGTTCTCCGACGAACAAAGCTCGAATATCACTTGACGAGCTCTGCTATCATTGTTCATCTTTGTTCTTCACAATCCAATTTCAGTGGATTTTGGTGTTTAAAGTATGGTAAAGTTACTTTAGGAATTTGAAGGAAATGGAAGAAGTAGTTACTTTAGGATTTGAAGAAATTGGGAGAGTATAGGAGAAAGGGGAAAGGAATTATAAAAAAATTTGAAAAAACTATTAAATTAATCAAATTTCCACATGTCAAGTGCGTGAAATTCACAGATCAACATAGATGTGGTTGTGGCATTTTAAGGGTGTAATTATTTCGGTTTTAAATAGTTCAGGGAGGTGATAGGACTCCCGTAAAGTTAAAGTGTGTAGTTGAAAATCTGGATATAGATTAGGAAGGCTTTTGACCATTTTCTCAAATATAAATGAAATAAGAAATAATAATATAATAATGAAGAGAAAAAAAAAATATTTTTTTTGGTGTAAAATTTGGTGTAGTGGGTTGGAGTTGATTTACACTAAAATAGTGCTGACACCAATTTTGGTGTAAAATTTGATGTTTGGGTTGGAGATGCCCTTAGTCGAATTTTTTTCTATTTGACTCAATTTGTCGTTTGATTTGATTTTCAGTTCAATTTTATACCTACTTTTTTCTTTTGACAATTTTTGTGTTTACTTATAGTTTTTATGTTGCAATTTTTGGGGTTCGACTAAAATATCTAGTACTTTTAATTTTAAAAAGAATATCATTGTTTCAGTTAAATTCTTCTGACAATTGTTATTTTTAGATGATGTTTCAGTTTACTTCGTGTAATCTTGTATATATAAATTATTGGAATTATTTTTTTCTACGCTTTGATAACATATGAGTTGAACATTATATTTTAATTAATTAATAGATTTGAAACACACTACTATACAACAAATAAAAAGGAGGAGAGGAACATGTTTGTCTAAAGTTTACCTACACTAACTCATGTTAAAATATATTTTTTTTAAATGTCTATAGGTGAAACAAGAACATCCAAATAGGTTATTATCCCACAAAATTTTTACAAGAAAATGAAAATCAAGTCCTTACAACTCACAAATTTAGAATATCTTTTTTTGTTTTCTCATTTTATTTTATTTTTAAAATTTGTGAATTTAAACCTAAATGACATTTGTAAAGCTATACCATTTCTTAAAAGTTATATTATTTTCCAATTATTACTCTTTCTTTATTAGAAGTGGCACTTGAGGGTGTACGAACATAACTATATGCAGTTGTACAAAATGCACCAATAGTTGTATTTTTTTAAGGATAATTTCGTAATTTTATCTTATTAGTCTATATTACTTTATGTCAACACCAATAGTTTGGGTTTTGTGGGCTTATTTGATTGGCTATTAGACACGTAGGTACTTCTTTTTGCAGCTGTATTGCACTTTTATGTTAGATTTTTCTCCGTACAAACATAGGTCTACTGATTGTCTGTAATGGTGGTAAAAAACCTCTTTTTCTCCTACACTGTTTGAATGCCGAATCTCGGGTGGTTCGATTTGTATTTGGTATTTCTAATGATTGATGTTTGTGTTATATAAGCCAACAAGAGTTGGCGCATTTATGCTACTATTATGAGTCAAGAACATGTTGCTTTTCTGCGATACTCATTTCAAACTCTGTGACATCCCTCTTTCAGGCTTGAAAGTGTCGTTTCTCCTCACCGTGTATGTATGTTTTAATTTGTATATTGCAACACCTTCTTGGTGCTTTTGGTTATGAATATATCTTCTTTGAAATACTAAAATCTATTCTCTTGCTAATCAGATGACTTTTTACAGGGAATTTATGCCATTATTGTGTTTGCCGAAATTCACCACTGAAAAAAGACTTGTGTGTCGTGAAGAGAGCTTAGTACCAAGAGTTGTCCGCTTTAAAAAATGTTGGAAGTCTAATGAAATTGAAGTATGGGCTTCCCTCCGCTTATTGTTATCTTTTACTTTTTATCTAAAATGTTTTGTTCCCGTGTGGAGAAGGGGTTACCAGTTAAATGATTTTAGAATTACCTTAATTTTATTGATCTTTTGTAATGATATTTCATTTACTTGCTTGTGTAATTCTACAGTAGCATTACTACTATTTATCTAACTTTTTTGTCGAAGTGAAATGATGTTCTGTTTCAGAGAAAAAAGTGGCAGTCAGCACTCTCTACATTAAGAAACATTCGGTGGAAACCAATTTGATCCGTGGAGATAAAATTTTGACACTCAAGTCAAGGTACATGACTACATAATGACGCTAATAACTATATTAGTACTATTGTTTTCTCAAAATAATCTGAAGATTATTGAACTTTTTTATGTTTTCGCACAAGATTGAATCAAATAGCAAGGGATCATGAAATTACTTGATCTCTCAAACTCTTTAGTGTTTGTGAATAGTAAGAAGAATGGAGTAAATGTTGCTAGCAATGCTCTTGTGGAAGTTCCTAGCTGCACCCAGGAAGCTATGATTGTACACTATAACTTGCATTAGCTGTGCGTCCTAGGCTCGATGTGTGAAAGTACCTGTCATGGAATCTTAAGACATTGAAATGGCTGAATTGAGAATCTCTAAGTATTTTCAATTGAAAGAGATACTCTACGATTTTGCAGTAGTGTATGAAGTTGAGAAGTCCTACATATTTTGATACATATAACAAGTGAGATTTTGAGGCCAAATATGTTTGAGTCACAGGAGATTGGTCAAAAAGTTGCAAAATTATTGAAAAAATATATTTTGCTCTTATATTTCTTTCATGGCACGAATTGGAGTAGGTAGTTACATCCTACATGTTCTGTGTTGGATTTCGCCTCATGAATCAACAATCAACTTTCCCATGTGTATGGTAAATACATTTTGATTATAATATGTTTGTGATTACGTATGAATGAAGCCGGAAGGGAAATAAGGAATCGAAACAAAGTGCCCATATAAGAGAGATCACCATTAGTGGTCTGGCTAAACACAAAGCCTTAAGAATACGTAGATTCGTCAAATGAACTTTACATAAGCATCCTTATAGGTGAATTGATACTCAGAAGGTTAAGATGTAGGTATCTTTATGAGAAAACCAGATGTTAAGAGAATACAAAAATTACCCGTTCGTCTACTTTTTCAAACAGTTGTAAGGTGTCCATAAGTACAGAACATATTTGAGGAAGAACATTGCATTAAACTATTATAAAAGCCTTACAAAGTCTGGTCTACATTTGTCCTCGACTGGATAAGCATAGTCTCTTCCTCTTTCTACTAAACTGTTGTTGTAGACTTCAAGTTCCAAGTGGTGTTCATGTTTGTTACACACTTTAATGTTCTTCGAGTTCTTTTGTTTCAAAATTAAGTAATGTGGCGGTTAACTACTCTCCAGATTGAGCATGGATAAAACTTCTATTGAAAACAAAAGGACAATAAAACTAAAAGTGGGATAAGAGGTACAACCAAAATGGAAGGGGAAGTGACATAAAGGAGCACATGAAACAGTAAGACAAAAAAAGGTCCTTCTATGTGATAGACAAAAAAAGGTCCTTCTATGTGATTTTTTGTCAATTTGAATTTATGGATACGTCATTTAATCTATATATCAATTTAGTCCTAAAATTTTATTTTGTTTAGAATTAACAGATACCTAATATAATGACCACATAATTGACATAATCATTGTAAGTTCAATTTGCAGAGAAATAACACGTGTCGTACAAGAGACCTATGCTAAGTTGTAAGAAAACTAAATCAGACTTCATGATTTCTTTTTTCTCCTGAGGAATCATTTTGTGGGTTACTACTGCAGATAATGAAGAATATAATTATATCTCCTTTCAATTTTTGGTACTCTTTCCAAATTTGATCAGATCATATGTCATGTATGAACAAAGATGTTACCATCTTCCTTTGTTTTCTTTTAAGAAAGTTGCATCATAGTTCAGGAGGAAGTAGTTGATAATCAATTGATGTTACTGAAGAACAAATCTAGGGAGAAAACTATAGTGCTACTTGATGCTAAGATGTATCTACGTATAAATTTTTCGAGTCATTTATGTATATAAATTTGCGGCATGTGATGTTCCATTATGATAATATTATCTATCATATCCTGAAGATTCACATGAGACATTATGACCAAAAACAGATTGTTCGAGCATTTAAATTAATGAAACTCTAGGTTTCTTTGTGATCAACTATAGAAAGAAAGGGGCGAAAGTTTAAAAATGTATTATGTGTGATATCTTTTTTCAATTAGTAATTTTTCAACAGAAAAAAGGGAAGATAAATCTTTATATGTTTGGAATTTCTGCTTCGAGTTGGTTTAATTTTCTCTCTGAGATAATTCAACTTCCAAGTAATGTGGAAGAATTGGTGAAAGCTGCGAATTGTTTGATGTTGCCATGAAATTCGCAATGACATTAAAGTTGAAATTTTAGGAAATTTTAATGGTCATTTTGTCTGTTGTTTGTATCACATTTCAAGAAAATACAAACATTAATTTAGTAATTTCAACACGTTGAAGTTGCAAACTCAGAATAACAAGCAGGTCAAATTATACAAAAGGATTGATTTCGCGTTCTCCAATTTCCAAGCCTTCAGGTATAATTCCACATTCTTTCAGAACCTTCAAATTAATGTTGAAAGAATTTTCAGTTCTCGAGTTTGTGTATTGATAATGGACAGTGACTGATTTTGGTGTTGTATTTGTATTGAGAAGTTGTTTTTGGATTGGATAAAAGTTGCAACTGTAGTATTGGAACACAACTTAGAGAACACTTCACCAATAAATTAAGTTTTTGTAGTAAATTGGATATTTATCTGAATTGAATATTATTTAGAATTTTCCATAGGATAGTTGGAAGCAATAACTTAACACGATGATTGTTGTCATGCTCCTAATAATGAAAATAGTGGAATTGGAAGGATGATCATATAAGGATAAGATATGATGCTTAAGATCAATTTGGTAATCTTAGATTATAACACATTATACGATGGATAAAGTCGACTATAGACTTATATAATATCATGAAACAAGACTAAACTCTACTTTGGAGTCCCTATAATGCGTGAATGTTTTAGGACAATGTGGTTGGATGCAAGTAGAATAATTTTATAGTCTATTTCAGTAAATTCAGAACACAATTTAATTGCTTTAGGTAGTTCTTGTAATCTTTTAACTCAACTGTGACGTTCTTGCAAGGCTTTGGGCATAACTATATATTCCTTTTATACTCAAATGAAAAAGGAACATGATTTTTGGAGTCTTCATTTTTTTTTGGCCTTACAGAACATTATGGGCTAATTATTTGGATAACAATTATGTTCTACAAGGGAACATTTCAAGTATCTAGCACTCTTTATTTGGACACTCCTAGCCTGACAAATATCTTTCATAGAGATAACCATATATCCTTGAGATCATATTGGATTATGTCTTAAAATTTGAAGACATTAAGTTATTTTTCTACACGTGAACCTATTTTTCCCCACATGATCAGCTCTATGTAACCCTATCAAGAACAAAAAAGGTCAATTGCATACACCTATTAATTCGATGACCTACAACAGAAAAGGATGATGATCATTTGATGTACAATATCACTTAGGCTTAAATCAATCAAAAAACCTTTGTATAGATAGATCTCTTCGGCGGACTCAGATTATGTTGATTTCTTGTGAATGTAAGTTGGTCTTGCAAATTGAAAATGAGTCAAGTTACCGAATGTGACATACTATACACATCACCAGAATCATTACGGATTTTAACTTTAGCACCCATTCTTGCTTTTGAAGGATGATGTGCAATTATGAGATAAAAGCTACTATACCCTAGATTTAGCTAGCAAATGCACTGACCATGTTTCATTGGAGAACTTTAATCTTATTGGGTGAAGCCTAACATAGGTTTTGTTTAAGAAAAAACATGTATACTTCAGATTTAGTGTTTTCTCTTTTATTTCTTGTGGTTCTGCTTGAGATTTGAATTTACTTTTATTCCTTTTCGTATGCTTCTTCTCCACAAGCCAAGTTTTTTGTCTAGGAATGTGCAACGATAATATGTTGATTTGGTGTTTTTCTCGATATGTTGTAGTAAACTATAATTTATTATCCTACTGATATAGGAATGATGATCCACTTTGTGTATCAAATAAAATCTGTCAACTCTGACTTGTTCATAATGCCTACCTCTGTTTTGTCTAGGAAGACCGTGTCCACAGGTGGTCATCTATGTTCTTGAAAAACATTTTGTATTGGTATCCCCTTAGCCATCATCTTTTCATATTTTAATTAATTTTATTTTATGGTCATAATAATTGACAGAGATGGTATAGGTCATGAAAGTGTTGAATATAATGTAGAATTGTTCCATCTCATATTCAGTTCTTTAGAAAGTGATATCCTCAAGAAGATGTTCTTTTGATCACACTGCATATTCAATGTTAATACAAGGGATATACAAATCGAATCACTTGAAAAGTTGTATCCTTATTTGACGAAATATCCTAGAGTGGTATATGTTTGACGTTGCTGTAAACTCAACACTTTTAAATGCATTTTGCTAAGCTTCAAATACTTTAGTGATGATATTCAATTTCAAGCCAAAGGTGAACGATTAGAATACAATTACTTTAGTGTTGGGCCCGTGCTCTGCACGGACTTTGTGAATCTAGTATAAAAATATACCATTTCTTTTCAAATAAAATTCAAGAGTCTATTATGCATCAATTAAATTATTTTTCTAATGTTTTAGTTATTAATCAATTTTGTCATCTATGATTTTCATTGAGGGTATAGCAAACGTAGATTGTATTACGTCTTGAGCCTTGAGAGGGCTTGAATTTACGTGGCATCTTCAACGTCTGCAATCATAGTTTACTATTTCGATGTTAATGCTGAATTGAATAAGATAATAGTTAGCAAGAGGTAAGGAAATTGCAAGTTCTAATTATAAACGTAATTTTATTTTAATGTAATTAATTGCAAATAATCCTCATTATATATGATAAAGTTTAGAACTAGGCACATTGAGCTTTATTTTCAGAATGTCAACTCAAAAATAAAATAAAATCTTCCATAGTCTTGGCAATCATGGAATATCAAAATACAAATAAAAATCACGGAATTATTTCATCCAACATGCAATCTCTAAGTTTGATTTCTGTAACATTCATTTCTGCCTTGTAAACAACATCACAACACTCTCTCCTACTACCCTCCTGGAAAAAAGAAGAAAAAAAAAATTGTTAATAATATATTTCCTTCGTTTAAAAAAGAAGGATCTATTTTTTGTTGTAGTGTGTTTCAAAAAGAATGACTCGTTCTGTTTTTGGCTACACTTTAATTTTGGATTTTTACGTGGCATGTTTAAGGTTACATGATTAAATGTCATTTTGATATATTTGATAGGCATAATACATAAATGCATCATTTAACTTGACATCATTTCACATTTACACCCTCCAACTTCATGCGTGCATAAGTAGACACTTAAACTTATATAAAATTGAACAAGTAGACACATAAGTCCTACGTGAAATAATAGGACACCACGTAGGTAGCAAATTGTCGCGTAGGATGCTACGTAGGACGTGTGTATCTATTTGTTCAACTTTATATAAATTTAAGTGTGTACTTGTGCACACCTAAAGTTGAAAGGCATAAATGTGATCGATCTAAGGCCAAGTTAAAGGGCATAATTATATATTATACCTATTTGATATAACTTTGAAAAGTCTTCTTTATTTTCTTAAGTTTTGTGTCAAATCAAACTACATCATTCTTTGTGAAACGAAGGAAGTACTCACCCAGTCAAGCTTCTTCATGGGAGAATGGACATGAATTTCTGATATATGATTTGCAGAGTGATTGCCATTTGATAAACAAGGTGGCAATTTTCTTGAATATCTCCTAGTATAATTTGTAACCAAATTATAACTTCCACTACTCATATTCTTGATGGACTCAAAGAAAAGAACATGTGGAGCGTCACAAGGATTATTATTTGGCAACCTAGTGTTAAAAACAAAGAAAGGTTTATACAATTTGCTCCATGGAATAAAAGTTTGTAAAGGTATTTGTATAAAACTTGGTGGAAAAATGGACTCATAAATTTGAATAGAGTAACCCCATGATATTGAAAATGTCCAATTTTTGGGCTTGTGATAACAAATGCTTTGTTGTAAGAGTCTTGATTGAAATTGTCCATTTTTTGCAACTTTCATTAAATGGTTAAGTGATTGTGAATGATTCATGAAGGGAAATATTGGGTCTACATAATCAAGATGGTGAAGGGAAATTAAAGGAGATTGTGGATGTGCTGAGAGAAATCCAGATATGTCTCCATGTAGGTCTATCTGCAATAACAAAAATATACTATGCAATATATGAATTTAACTTATAAATGTTAGCATGATGAACAACTAAATGATTGTATATATTAATGTAATTGTATAGTGATATAAATTAGCATGATCATATACATTTGTTGTAGAATCAAAGGAATAAATATTGTGATAGAATAGCTGATTTGGAGGGATAGTAAGGCAGATTTAGAGGGATTGAATAGCAGATTTATAGAGATAGAATATCTAATCTTTAGGGATAGGAATGGCGGATCTTTAGGGATGTGTAATCTTTATTTTCTCTATATAATGGAAAGACTCTCACTTTGAGGGGCATTCAGCAGAAAATTGACATGGTATTAGAGTCTTCTCTTGGCTATCTTGTTTTATAGAGTCATCTGTGGTTCCTTCTATTTTTTTTTTGAAAATCTTGGTTTTTGGTTGACTGTTCATCGACAATCAGTCCTACCACCTGGGAATTTTGTTCTTGGTCATTCTAGTTGCTTTCTTGAGTCTTTGTAATTTTCATAGCTATTCAAAAGCATAAATTCACATCACTTTGAATCCTTTAGTGTTCGTTTTACTGGAAAAAATTATTCTTCTTGGGAGTTTCAGTTTCAGTTGTTTGTCACCGGCAAAGAACTATGGGCCATATGGATGGAAGCGATCCTGCTCCTACTAATGCAAAAAGCTAGGTGAATGGAAGATTAAAGATGCTCGGGTGATGACATGGATTCTAGGGTCAATTGACCCTCTTTTTGTTCTTAATCTCAGGACATACAAGACAGCTAAGGCCATGTGTGATTACTTACAAAAGGTTTACAACCAAGATAATAGCGCAAAACGCTTTCAGTTAGAGTATGAAATTGCTAATTACTCTCAAGGAGATCTTTCTGTTCAGGATTATTTTTCTGGATTTCAGAACTTATGGGATGAATTTACAGATATTGTCTATGCCAAAATACTTACCGAATCTCTATCAGTGATTCAGGCAGTTCATGAGCAAAGCAAGCGAGACTAATTTTTGATGAAATTACGCTCCGACTTTGAGAGTGTTCGCTCTAACTTGATGAATCGTGACCCGTCTCCCTCTTTGGATGTTTGCTTTAGGGAATTACTTCGTGAAGAGCAACGTCTTGTCACACAAAATGCTTTCAAGAAAGAAAATGATGTCACTATTGCATTTGCTGGTCAAGGTAAAGGAAAGGGCAGGGATATGAGTAGAACTCAATGCTACAGTTGCAAGGAATATGGTCATATTGCTAGCACTTGTTGCAAGAAGTTCTGTAATTATTGTAAACAACAAGGACACATCATCAAAGAGTGTCCCACACGCCCTCAAAATCGTAGGATTAATGTTTTTCAAGTTGGGATAAATGGTTCCACTAATGATTACTCATCTTCAGGACAAGTTTTTACCCCTGAAATGGTACAACAAATGATCGTGTCAGCCTTTTCAGCATTGGGACTACAAGGTAATGATGTTACATCTAATTTTTGGATTGTTGATTCAGGTGCTTCCAATCACATGACCAACTCAACGAGCATCCTAAAAAATGTTCATAAGTATCAAGGTCCATCATAAATACAGATTGCCAATGGTAGTAATTTACCCATTACCCAGGTTGGGGACATTATTCAAACTTTCAAGAATGTTTTTGTTTCACCAATGCTCTCAACTAGTCTTATTTCAGTTGGACAATTGGTAGATAACAATTGTGATGTGAATTTTTCTCGTAATGGTTGTCTTGTGCAGGATCAGGTGTCGGGGACGATAATCGTGAAGGGGCCTAAAGTTGGACGATTGTTTCCTAACACTTTTCCATTCCTCCTGTTCTATCTTTTGCTTGTACTTCTACTGCTAGTAACACTGAGGTTTGGCATAAGCGTCTAGGACATCCTAATTCTATTGTATTGTCTCATTTATCAAATTCTGGTTTATTGGGAAATAAAAATTAATTTTCAGCTGCTTCTATTGATTGTTCTACTTGTAAATTAGGCAAAAGTAAAACTCTTCCTTTTCCCATTCATAGTGATGTTTGGGAAATTTCACCAATTATTTCTCATGCTCATTTCAAATACTTTGTGACATTCATAGATGATTATAGTCTGTTTACATGGGTGTATTTTCTTCAATCTAAATCTGAGGTATTTCCCATGTTCAAGACATTTTTGGCTTACATTGAGAGTCAATTTTCTACATGCATCAAATTATTAAGATTTGATTCTGGTGGAGAATATATGTCTTATGAATTCAAAAAATTCTTGCTTGACAAAGGAATTGTCTCACAACACTCTTGCCCATATACTCCACAACAAAATGGAGTTGCTGAACGAAAAAATCGTCATCTTTTAGATGTCACTCGTACTTTATTGATTGAGCCTCTATACCAGCTAAATATTAGGTGGAAGCTTTGTCTACTGCTGTCTATTTAATTAATAGATTGCCATCTAAAGTGCTAAATTTTGAGTCTCCATATTTTCGTCTTTATCACCAAAATCCTAACTACAGTGATTTTCATACATTTGGTTGTGTTTGTTTTGTGCATTTGCCTCATTTGCAGCGCAATAAACTTTATGTACAGTCTACTAAATGTGCTTTTATGGGTTATAGTACTTCACAAAAAGGTTTTATTTGCTATGATCCATGTTCTCACAAATTTCGTATTTCTGGAAATGTTGTTTTCTTTGAGAATCAATATTTTTTTCCTACGATTGTAGATCCATCTTATGTTTCTCCTCTTCTTCCTACTTTTGAGGATTTATCATCTTCTTTTAAGAGGTTCAAACCTAGATTTGTGTATGAACGACGTCGGCCAACTTTATCATATCCCGACACTAATCTGCCATATGAAACTGTACCACAACTAGAATCTGAGAATTCTTCAAGATCTGGTCCTCTTCAGCCTATTCGGTGATCTACCAGAGTATCTCGTACTCACAATTGGTATGACTTTTCCTCTACTTTATCCAACATATCTGTTCCATCTTGTTACTCACAAGCTTCCAAGCATGAATGTTGGCAGAAAGCAATGGAGGAGGAACTTTTGGCTCTTAAAGAAAATTACACATGGGACATTGCTTCATGTCCTTCAAATGTCCGCCCTATTGGATGTAAATGGGTTTATTCAATCAAACTTCATTCTGATGGATCTCTTGATCGGTACAAAGCTCGATTGGTTGTTCTTGGAAACAGACAAGAGTATGGCGTGGACTATGGGGAGACTTTTGCACCCGTAGCCAAAATGACTACGGTGCGAACTATTATTGCCATTTCTGCTTCACAAAACTGGTCTTTGTATCAAATGGATGTCAAAAAGGCTTTTCTCCATGGTGATCTTAAAGAAGATATTTATATGAAACCTCCACCTGGTTTGTTCTCATCACCTACATCAGATGTATGCAAGTTGAAGCAGTATTTGTATGGATTAAAACAAGCTCCAAGAGCTTGGTTTGATAAGTTTCGGTCTACTTTGCTACAATTTTCTTTTGAGCAGAGTAAATATGACTCATCTTTGTTTCTTCGGAAAACATCTACAAGTTGTGTTCTTCTTTTGGTGTATGTAGATGACATTATTATCACAAGAACTGATTCTTCACTAATCACTAGCCTCCAACAACAACTTAAAGATTCTTTTCATATGAAAGATCTTGGTACTCTTACTTATTTTTGGGGTTTGGAAGTTCATAATGTTGCTTCAGGTGTGTTTCTAAACCAACACAAATATACTCAAGATCTGATTTCTTTGGCTGGTCTTCAAGATTCATCCTCCGTAGATACTCCATTGGAATTGAATGTGAAGTATCGTTGTGAGGAAGGCGATCTTCTTCCTGATCCAACTATATTTTGATAATTAGTTGGGAGTCTAAATTACCTTACTATTACTCGGCCTGATATCTCTTTTGCAGTTCAACAAGTTAGTCAATTTATGCAAGCTCCCCATTATCTCCACTTGGTGGTTGTTCGTCGCATCATTCGGTATCGAACATCTACTCGTGGATTATTCTTTCCAAATGGTTCTCCTATTCGTCTTAATGCTTTTAGTGATTCTGATTGGGAGGGATGTCCTGATACTCGTCATTCAGTCTCTGGTTGGTGCATGTTTCTTGGAGAGTCATTGATATCTTGGAAGATTAAAAAGCAAGATCGTGTGTTAAAATCTTCAACAGAGGCTGAATATCGATCCATGTCTACTTCTTGCTCTGAGGTTGTATGGCTTCGTGGATTACTTGATGAGATTGGATTTCCTCAATCTCATCCTACTCCTCTCCACGCTGACAATACAAGTGTTATTCAGATTGGTACTAATCCAATTTTTCATGAGAGGACCAAACTTATCGAAGTGGATTGTCATTATATAAGAGAAGCTGTAGATAAAGGAGTCCTTACTCTTCCATATGTGTCCAGCGATCTTCAAATAGCTGATGCGTTTACAACATCCATGGCAGGGCAACGCCATCAGTTTCTAGTAGGATAATTGATGCTTCTTAATCCACCGGCATCAATTTGAGGGGGGATGTTAGCATGATGGACAACTAAATGATTGTATATATTAATGTAATTATATAGTGATATAAATTAGCATGATCATATACATTTGTTGTAGAATCAAAGGAATAAATATTGTGATAGAATAGCTGATTTGGAGGGATAGCAAGGCAGATTTAGAGGGATTGAATAGCAGATTTATAGAGATAGAATATATGATCTTTAGGGATAGGAATGGCGGATCTTTAGGGATGTGTAATCTTTATTTTCTCTATATAATGGAAAGATTCTCACTTTGAGGGGCATTCAGCAGAAAATTAACAATAAACACTACAACAATCTTTAATTAAAGGTCTCGAGATTTTAAATATTACTCCCTATGTTTCAAAAAGAATGACATACTTTCTTTTTTAGTCTGTTTAAAAACGAATGACCTCTTTCCATTTTTTGTAACATTTTAATTTCTCTTTTCCACGTGCCATGTTTAAGACCACAAGATTAAATGATAATTTTGTACATTTGACATATATTTAATTTGAGAACACAAGATTCAAAAGTCTTCTTTATTTTCTTAAACTCCGTGTCAAGTCCAACTAGGTCACTCTTTTTAAAACGGAGGGAGTAGAATATTGGAGTTGTCTTTGGTAAAGAGCAGTTTATCCTGGATGGGATTTTCGAACATAAATTTATATAAATTGGGTCCAACGTGTGAGTTAGACACAAGATGAGGAACAAAAAAAGGGTAAAAAACAAGATAGATAAATTTTAGGGAAAAGACTCAAACATGCATCAAACTTTGAGAAAAGACTCATCTATGTTATTCGCTAAAAGCTTGACTATTTATGTCATTTCTGTTTGAAAAAGGTCCATCCATGCCATTATTCGCAAATAAAAATAGCATAGATGAGCCAAATTTTTAATAGATGGCATAGAGGAACCTTTTCTCAAAGATCAGTGACATATTTGAGCATTTCTCCTATATATTATAATCATTTAGTTGCGTTATTTTGTTCTTACAAAATCTTCTAGTATTTTATAAAATGATTATTTTTCTTTATTGTGACTATATATAACATATCAAATAAAATATCTTTTTAAAAATATTTTGATAAAGTTTCTCATAGATCAATTTGGGTCACATATATACCAGCCCAACTTTTGATAGACTAAAATGACCTGAACTAATATATATACGAGTCAATAATCAACCCAAACTCAAGCATGTTGGGCCGATTATAATTTCATGGACTAGTTTTGTCACTTCTACTTAAACTTTATCTGTTTTCAAAAAAATTACAGTAACGATGTATATAACTTAAGTTCGTTAAAAATACCTGATGGAAGCCCTTTTCTTGAGTGAGAGAGACACCTAAATCAGCCACACATGACTGCAAAATATGGTCACCTCCATAATAAGTTTGATACTTTTTGATACAACTATCCGAATTCTCAACCATAGCCTCCACAAGTGCATAACTAAAAGCATAACCACCACCACCAAAAGCCATATTAAATGAATGTTCAGCATTTAATGCATGTGTTTCTGAATTAATCCGAACATAAAAATATTTCCTATGATCATACTTTGACAAAACCTCAACCAAATTATCTAGGAAAAAAATTGTGTCATCATCAGTCATAATGTACCATCTAGCACTCTTGTTCTCCATTTTGAATGTCTCTTCTACAACGCGAGCCATTCGTATGGTTTGTTGAATTGGATGCTTATCGTACATTTTGTATCTCGAGGTGTCTTCTGAGACCTTGAAAGGAGGACAAGAAGAGTAAGGCCATGGAAGCAATTGATGATCTTTTGGGAAGTTCTCGAGGAACACGAATCCACGTGTTATGTTTGGTTTCCACCAGGATTCAACGTAGGACATTCTGTTCTTCCATGTTCTAGATGAACTTGTTATTCCGAATACTAAATGGCTAAAATTGGTAGGAGTATCATCTTGTGTAATGTCATGACCTTTGAAACTCATCAAGTTGTTGAATATAGTGATTGAGTTGCAACATGGATGGTTAGATAGCAAAATGTGGATTACATAGAGGATTAGTCCTGAAATTAACAATGATTTGCATAATTTTCCGCTTAATAAAATGGATAATTGCATAATCTTATGTCGAATTAGAGAAATCAAGTTTGTGAAAACGATCAAGAGATACCAATTTCTTGAAGAAAATAATGTGATTTGATGCAATTATAAGTAATGAGTGAAAGCTTGAAAATTTGAAGTAGAATTTTATGGGGTTTGGTCATAAGAATAACACAAGGTGCATGTTAATAATAAGACATGTTATTTTTCTCGTGTAAACTATATAATAAAGTAAGGTGTTGAATTAAATGTGAAGAGGTAACAAAAGAGATGTGTAGTACTAAAAGTTGTTCAGTTTTTCTCGTGCCCTTAAGCCTAATGCACGAGTTATACACGCTTTTTTTTTTTTTTTGAGCCCAACTAATCTAGATTTCCGCGCTACTTTGAGAGATAAAGGATTTCCTACCAAAGGCGACTCTATATTATAAATCAGGGGTTAAAATCCGATACTTCTATTTAAGATTGGAGGAGTACTTACGGATTCATGAATAACATCTTGTGGTTGCTATGAACACTTTTAGCATTGAACATTGCTTATTTTAGTGAGATTTTGGAAAATTTGCCAAAGGTAACTTTATCTTGTTAATTAGCATAAATTTGAGTATTGCCAACAAGAACATAGGGTAGGATTTATAAATTATAGGGAAAAGGACTTGATAGATCCTTCAACTTTGCGATTTGGAGCTGATATACTATTTATTATAAAAGTGGTCACATATACTCCTTCTGTTACACAAATGGTCCAGATATACCCTTTTCGTATAATGAAAGTGAAAAAGTTGATTTTAAATTTTATATATATATATATATATATATATATATATAGGGGTATATTTGACTCTTTTCAGGTTATATAATTTGATCTTTGTCACATGTGATTTTTTTTTTACTTCTTTGATTGAAGGACTAATTTTCATTCAAGAGTACTCATGTGCCTAGTTTAGAGTTGCGACTAATCATAGAAGGGTGCTCAATCAATCAAATAGTTCACTAATATTATTTTCCAATTAATATAAAGATACATTAGTACACCCTATGTAGCTTCTCCGTTGATTAGCGATAATTTAACTTGTTATAGCAGGTTACTTACTACTCCCTCCATTCCATATTAACTTAAGCTTTGAGGTTTTTCACATTCTTTAAGAAAAGTAGGTTAGGACATAAATTGAACTTAATTTTCCATTTTTACCCTTATTAATTATTGTCAAAAATAACTAAACATTAATTATAATAACTAATTCCAATACTAACTTAAAGGGTAAAATTGGAAGAATATTTTAAAAATAGTCTTGAAGATTGAAAACTTAAGTTAATTTGAAAAATGAAAAAGGGCTCAAAGCTTAAGTTAATATGGAATGGAGGGAGTACTTACGTACAATGAGTTTAAGTTCTATGTATCGATAGATAGAGTAAATATTATTTGGAAGTGATAGACAAAAATGAACAAGTGCCTTAAATGTTGCATTTGAGGCAAATATACACTAAGATCCACAGAAAATGTGCAGGGATTTACATGCTTTCTCATAGCCTCAGTTAAACCATTGTTTTAACCTCATAATTAGGCTAAAATGATATATAGATAATTAATATTTTGGTCTTCTCTTATTCATTCATCTTAGTCATCAACATAGATGGTTTCTTGTTGAAACAGTCCACCAAAAATCTTCCTCTTCTCTGTTGCAGCAACCTCTGTTTGTTTAGCTGGTTTCGGAGCCTGCTTCGTTTTCGAAGCAAATGGATTCCTTGGAGGAGTTTTCACCACTGCTTTCTGAGGAGGCAAATTCTTGGCCTTGGCACGTCCCCTAACGGTAGCAACTTGCACGTCTGATTCCTCGTTAGCCTTTTCAACAGCTGATTTGAGTTGTGAGCTGAATTTTTCAAATGAAAATCCTGTACTTAAGCCTTTTGCTTTGTCTAGTAGACTTTCAACAGAAGGAACGGTAGGTGATGAAGCCTTCTCTTCAGGTTCTTTTGCAATGCTAGCAGCAGCCTTTGCTTCTTTCTTTTCAAGCTTCTTTGCTTCTTGTTCCTGCCTCTTGGATGCTTCAGCAGCTCCTCGAGCTTCTTCCTCAGCTTTCGATTTTTCAAGGGCTTCCACGTAGGCCTTTCTCCGACCATCCTCAGGAATGACGCTGTGTATATAATGTTTCACTCATTTAGATTATATTGCATCCAGAACTTGTAGAAAGAGGATAAATCTCTGTATATACTTATCGTATTGTTTTGTTGTAGTTTCTGTTCTATTACTATCTGTTGTTTTTGTTATTATTTGTTGCTTCTTGTACTTCCGTTATTTCTTTCTTTGAACTTTTTTTTTTCCTTGAGCAGATGCTTTATCGGAAATGGCCTCTATACTTATATAATAAGGTAGGGGTAAGTTTTGCGTACACTCTACCTTCCCTAGACGACACTATGTTGACCCATATGTTGTTGTTGTGCTGACAGAGTGAAAAGAAATAGTTTAATCTGTTTTATAGCAGGAACTCTTATCTTATTTTCCCCGTTACTAACCCCACTTTTTATGGACGCTTACTTGCAGCTATCTTTTAGATGATCTGATGATTCGTTTACACTTTCAGACTTAGTACGTAGACGTTAAACACCTAGAGAAATCATTCTTATGAGCACTAGTATCACCGAAATTTGGAAATGCAGCAATTGAGGAAAAGAGTTAGTTACCTAAAAAGTTCATCCACAGTCTTTGGTGGTGCTGATGGATCAGCAAAGACTTCCACAACCTGTACAAAGAAATAATTCCAGTTGTTGAACATCCACATTACACTAAAGAAGACCAGTAAAGGTTCATTTGCATAAATTCATTTCATTTGAACTCTTTCTTATCTTAGGAAACTTGTCAATTTAAATCCGGTAATCAACGTTTATTGTAATGTAAGGGGCTTAAATGGAGCAATATGAGAGTGAGACTTCATATAACCGACCCCAACGTGTAGTTGTTGTTGTTGTTATAATGTTGCTTTACTTAAAAGGAGGAGCAGTCACTACCTTATTTTCTGCCACCGCTGTGTTGGAGAAAACATCCACAACCAGCTTAGCTATCTGAGACTTCCCCACCTGATGATTGACATAAAACACGAGATCATAAGTGATGATTAGCTTATTTCAATCTATTTAACATGCTTCATGAGGGGGGGGGGGGGGTAAAAAGCAGAAAAAGGAAACAATAAACCGAAGAGTATGTCATGTGACTAAATCCACAATAGAATATATGAACATGTTCAACATTAAAAGAAATTGCATACATTACATTACTTTATAGGCGTCAGCACCAGCACTTCCTTCAGATGAAACGACGATTTTGTATGAGCTCTCAGGGGAGAAATCCTCTGTTAATCTGGTTTTTATGAGTGTATAGCTTAGATCTGTCTCCACTATCTTCTGCAGAAACTCTGCTATCGTCAACGGTTGAGATTTTGAGAACAGATTGTTGAAGAAAGATGTAATTCCGTCGAGCACATTGTATGTAGAGCCTCCTGGAGAAGATTCATCATAGACTATGGCCACATGCCCAACACCAGCTAATTGTGCAGCTTGTATAACTTGTACAGCATCTGTTGTGGTGACTTCAGTCGCAGGACCGTTTTCTCCCTTACCAATAGTAACCACAACTTTGCTAGCATTTCCGATTGCCTTTGCAATCGATTCTGCATCTTGAAATGTGGATGCAACTGCATTCAGGCGTTTTGACTCATCGTTAGAGATTACCTGCAATGATGCAACATGTATAGTCAGAAAACAACAAGACATTCCCTCAACCAATGTGAGATGCTCTAACACTCCCTCTACCCTCCCTCACGAAATTGGACATCTAGATTGTGGACGATATAACTTCCAGGCTCAATATTGTGAAACATAACAAATAATGACGGCTCTGATAGAGAAAAATGGACCTTGAACCTAATTCAACCAAAACGTTAGCTCATGAGTTAATATTTCCCAAAACGGTATATGACAATAGTTCATTCCTACAACCAATGCTGGGTACTCTAACAAGTTCCGTATTTTGCAAGGACAAAGAGACTGACCTTGTAGCTAACGGCCAAACGAGCTAGCTCTTGTGCAGCACCAAGGTCAGAAACTCCAGCTCTGACACTATAACCTTCACGCAACAGCAACTGTGCAATGCGGATACCAGCTTGCCCAGTTGCACCAGCAACAAACACCGTTCCAGGATCCTTTGCCCTTTGCCTCCCAAAAGACAAACCAGAAGATGTGTTCGTGCTAGCAGGTATCAAAGACGTCACATCAGGTAACTTACCTGTTGAAAACACAGTATAATTAAGTAACTAAAAGTGTGCTCGTCTTCTAATCTTTCAGATAATACAGTAATACAATTCAATAAACACCAGAGCACACTTTTACGGACATAAGTAAGTAAATCCAAATGAAATGGCCGCACAATTCAATATAATATTAGAGCAAGCAGACGCCTAGTGTTCAATTCCCAATATGACATTAGAGCAAACGCAAGTCCGGCATTCAAGTCTCACTGTCACCCATAATAAAAAAAAACTTTACGGAAATAATAAAGTCAACTTAGATAAGACGGACACATAATTAAACATGATATCAGAACAAACAAACGTCTAGTGTTCAAGTCTCAAATATGGCATTAGAGCAAACATAAGTATTGCGTCCGAGTCTCACTGTCACCCATTATCAAATTAAAAAAAGACTTCTACAAATATAATTAAGTTAAAGTTAGATGAAATGATCGCACAATTCAATATGGTTTCAGAACAAGGAGACACCTAGCAGTTCAAGTCACAAATATGACATTAGAGCAAAACATAAGTTTTCCATTCAAGTCTCACTTTCACCCATTATAAGAAAAACACTTCCACATACATAATTAAGTAAATTCAAATGAAATGGTCACACAGTTCAACATTACCAAAAATAAAATAGATCAAATATTAGATGAGATGATCACACAATTCGAACATTAATTACCGAAATCAAAGTTGAAGGGGTTGCCAGAATTGGTTGTAGTTTCTTGATTTGGTCCAGATTTTTTAGCAGAAACAGTGAATCTTGGATTTTTGAATGATAATCTTGGATTAGGTGTAGTTGAAAGGAGAAATGAATTTGAAGTAAGAGTTGGAGCCATAGGATATGAATTTTATTTTTATTTTTGGAAAGAGATAGCAGATGAATTGCTAACTCTTTCTATTTAGTTACTATATTTTGCATGAAAAATTTGTGTATTTTTTTTTAAAAAAATGATATTCTATATCTGTGGCATTTGATTCTGGTCTCAGAACACAGAGTTTTTGGATTGAACAAATTTGTCCATTTGGATGGGGAATAAAGTGGATTTCCAATGAAATAATGCCACGTCAAATTTTATCTACAAAAGAAAATTTCAAGCCAGTCGTTTCTAATTGGTACAAAAATAGTGCAAATTTTCCAAAACATTTTGGTAGATAGTACTTTATTTAGGTGGTACCTTTCAAATTTCACCTGTCATCCTAACATCTCTCCCGTGTCTCAACTACGTGAAGTCACGGTTGTCACACGTAGTTTAAAATGCAGATAAAATTACAAAAAATAAAATGAGTTCGAAGGGGTAATAGGACCTTAGTTTAATTAAGATGTGTCTCTAAGATTTTAGTCTTAATCTAGGGGTACTTGTGCCTTATCCCTTCATTATTTGAATATCTTGAATTATCAATTACTATAGTTTAAAGTACTTTTTAGGTAGTTTTTAAATATGTAAATTTTAGGTAAAAAAAAACTTGAAATGTTCAGGCTCAAACTTGTATTAAAATTAAATTGTTTGACTCTCAAAATTCGAATGATGCTTCGCGGGGGAGATAGAGTACTTTGTTTTGGTCTTAGTTTTGATTTTATTTTATTTTATTTTTTGGAGGAATACTTAGATTTGGTTGTGGATAAAATTGTTTTTAAATTTACAGTGTAGAGATTTTTTTTTTACATAATCGATAGCTCTTTAGGATCAACCCAAGCCATTAGAAATTGGTCGATAAAGATAGTATCACCCAGTGTTCAAAGTCTGCATTAGAGCTCCGACTAAATTTAGATTGCACGTTGCAGGCTTCATTTGGGAGCTCAACCGTCCATACTTAAAGCTCGAATCCGAGACCTTAATTCCACCACTACACCAGCCTCAGAATTGAGATGCATCTGAGTTGTGATGTTTAAATCGCAGAGTTTTTAAGGATAGAACAATAGTTGGTTTCAATATAAGCGGCTACTAGTATGATTTATTTAGACATACTATTAATGATCGTAATTTAAAGTTTAAAATATTAAATTAATCTAATTTAATTTAACTCTAAAAATTAATCAAATTAACTTTCGAAAAATAAAACGCGACAAGTAAAAATAATAGAAAAATAGTACATAAGGTTTGCTGGTGCCATTTATTTTGGTAGTTGACCCTTATCTAATTAACATGTGATCCAACTTTTTTCTGGAACAGATAATATCTATAACTAAATATCTGTTGAAAATAATTATACAGAAAGCAATTTAAATTTTGCACGATAATAATATTGTCCTTAAAAAAGCCTCACCTATGATAAAATAACCAAAAGTATCTTAGTTATTTCTCGAAAGTTAACAAGATCTTCTAATTATAAACTAAGAGCAGAAACAACAAAATTAGATAATGTTAAAATCCAAAGAAGCACAGAAATAGAAGAACAATAGAAAGTGCTTCATGTTCATCTACAAATTGAGGGGATGGTTGTGCACTTGTGCTTAAGCCAGTTGAGAATGGAAAACATAAAATGATTAAAAAAATTTGATGAAAAGGTGGATGGATATAAATATTGGTGTGAAATAGGCGAGTTTGATTGAATTTGGATGGATAAACATGAATTAATTTAATAAATAAGTGGGTTATTGATTCGCCCAAAAGTTAGATTAGGCTAAAATGGGCTAAAAAGGTAGATCAAAACCCAATGCACCCAATTGTTACTAAGTTTTAATTGATTTGTTCTTTTATAATTTTTTAGTACATAATTAAAAAAAAAATAGTATCAAATTTAAAATTTAAAAAAAAAAAAAAGGAGTTTTTTGAAAATATTTTGACAAAAATTTTTATGGATCAATTTGAGTTAGAGAGTCCAAACGGTCTGAGCTAATAAATAAACGGGTCAATAATCAATTCAAACTTGGACGGATTAAGCGGATTATAATTTCATGAGCTACTTTTGCAACCTCTAGATATAAAGAATGAAGAACCCACCTTTCTCTCATTGTCAGCCTAATCAGCATGTACCTACAGGAATCAAATGAGAGTCTAGTATGTACAGATTGGTTCCAATTTTAGTAGCCTACAATAGTTGAGACAAAGGATAATCGAGAAATCTCCGAGAGCCAGTGGTGCGCGAATGGAAACTCGGTGGATAATGGACCTGACCGTTTATCTTTCTTCACTTAAATACCAAGTTTTTGTATGTGGTAGAATTGGAATCATGTCAATTGGTAATGATACCACCTTATTGTGAATTATAGCCAGCTATAACCAGGTTTCTTACTCAATCCTCTATCCAACATAAGCTTGCGTTGTCCCTCTGCGTCATTCCAATTCCCTTCCAATGCTAGCACATTTGCTAGCAATACGTACGTTGCAGGATCGTTGGGACAAAGTTCAACAAGCTTCTTGGCAGAAGTCACAGCAAATCCATTATTACCGTGTAGTTGGCAAGCATTCAGTAGACTTTTATAAACCGAAGGTCCTGGCTCTATTGGCATATTGTTAATGAAGTCCTCTGCTTCATGTAGATGACCAGCACGGGCATACAGGTCGACTATGCAAGCATAATGCTCTAGCTTTGGTGGTGGTAGAAAATTGTCATTCTTCATCAGATCAAAATATTTAAGCCCTTCGTCGAGCAGGCCAGCATGTCTACATGCCGAAAGAACAATAAGGAATGTGGTTAGATCTGGTTTAATACCACATCTCCTCATTTCTTCAAACATTACAATCACATCCCTACCATAACCATGATGTGCACACCCTGTAAGAAGTGAGTTCCACGATATGAGGTCTCGTTCCTCCATTGATGAGAATATTTTCTCGGCATCTTCAAGTCTACCACATTTTGTATACATGGAAAGAAGCCCATTTTGTATGACAACTTCAGAAGCATATCCTGTTTTCAGAGCTAGACAATGGATCAGCATTCCCTCCTCCAGGCCTGAAATGCTCCCTATTGCTTTCAAAATGCTCGCAAAAGTGTAATGATCAACAGTAAAACCAGATCGCCTCATTCTTGAAAAGCAGGAGAACGCTTCTCCACCGACTCCTAAATTAGAGAAACCGGAAATAACTGCATTCCAGGAGATTTCATCCCATTTCACAACGTCAGAACACAACTTACGGAAATCCTCTAAGCTACAACTACACCCTGAGTAAGCAGACAACAACGATACCACCAAGTAATGGTTAGTCTTACAACAGTGATGTATTACATGACAGTGTACCTGCTCACAATGAGCCAAGTAATCTGAACAAGAAAACGAGCTTAACAAACTCGTATATGTAACACAATTAGCTCTAATTCCCAACCTCAACATTTCCTTGAACAAAATCACAGCTTGAAAAGGGCAACAATCTTGCGCATAACCAGTAATCATTGATGTCCAAGTAATACTATTCCTTTCAGTCATTTGATCGAAAACTCTCCTCGAAGTCTCAAGATCAAAACACTTCAAATACATATCGATCAAAACAGTGCCTACAACAAGATTCAAAGCAAAACCAACTTTCCAACTCAAACCATGAAACTGAGCCCCAATTTCACATGCTTCTAACTGAGCACAACCAACCAACACAGCCGAAACACTCGACGGGGTCGGTCTAATACCCTGTCTCAACATTTCAAGAAACAACACAATCGCATTTTCAGGGTAATGGGTGTCCAAATAACCAGAAATCAAAGCATTCCATGTCACAACATTTCTTTCAGGCATTTCATCAAACAGTTGCTCTGCTTCTTTAACACAACCACATTTTCCATACATATCAACAAGAGCAGTGTTGATAAATACATTTGAATCAAACCCCATTTTGATAATCTGGCAATGGGTTTGAATTCCAAGTGAAAAAGAACCCATTTTTGCACAAGTGGAGATGATTTGATTGAGGCTAAATTGGTCATGTAGAAGACCATTTTGATGTAACAAGTCTAAATTAATGTTATTTGATTCATTATATTTGTCTTTGAAACTATGATACAAGATTTGGTTGGATATTATATTTGCTCGTATTCCTATGTTGTAGCATAGGTGATTTGCAGGTGTTCTTAGAATCATTATATGTCAAATCATTCCTTGTTTGAGAGGCTCCACTTTGACTTGCAGGGAGATACTTAGCTCTCGTTTGGCCCTAGATTTTAAAAAGGAGCCAAGCATTAAAAACACTTGAATTTGGCGTGAATTATTGACAAATTTAAAAATTCATGTGTAGTGCGTGAATGACACATTTTTTGTGTATGAGTTTTTAAAGTTATCAAAAGTTTAAAGATGAAATCAATAATTTGTGCCAAGTTCAGAAGTGTGTTCAATACTTCTCTTTTTAGAAAATGAAATTTGAAACCACTTGAAGATTAGATTTTCAAAATCTAATCATATTTCATGGTCAAACAGATGCTCCATGTGCTTCAATTTTATTGTACTACTTTGACTTAGCACGGATTTTTTTTTTAAAAATTATCTGATGATTTTAAATTAAAAATATGTAGAATGTATCAAAATATCATTCAATCTTAGGGTCTTAAACATATAATGTGGAAAAAGTTTAAATTAAATAATTGTCAAAAAAGGAAAGAAACATTTTTTTAACCAAATTGAAAAAGAAAGTATGACAAATAAATTAATACGGAGAAGATATTTCAGGATAAGTTTAAAAATCTATAATCAAATGCTAACTTACTATATTTATTGGCTTATCCTACAAAAGGTAAAGGAAAAAAAAATTCACGAGGCACCAATATTTATATGTATTTGAACTTTAGTCATATAAAATTTCAAGACATAGCAATTTTGAATTTATCCCAAAATGAAACACATGCAAGAAAATTTCATAAATGGACACAAATGAAATGACAGCATTAAAATCGAGTATATGTACACTTTACTCCTTAATTTGTGAAGGCGTGATCAATCGATCGATCACGCAACACATATTATCTCCAATAGAAACCCAATACATCCGATGCAATATTTAAGCTATTTTAAGCATAATAAGATTATCGAAATATAATATTTGATCGTCTTTTGCTTTCATTATGAATTTTTAAACAAAATATGAGTTTCAATCATAAATATGATATGAGTATATATCCATATAAAATACAAATTCCATCAATGTATATGAAGCATCTATAACAAATTAGATGAAAACAAGGTGGTTATTATTCTCAACATATTATATGTTGAGAATCATCAACTTAGATGAATACGGTTATCATTGAAGCGGTCAAAATTGAATCCAAGATTGTTATTTTCGTGGCATTACTCCATTGTTGTATGTTGATATTAGAAGCTTTATTTGGGTTGGGTTATGAGTTATTTTGGGTGGTTGTTTGGACAAAAAAGGATATGGATACTTCAAATTAATCCCAACCCTCCACTTGTCTATTTTAAGATTGAGATTCAAATATTTAACTGATGAGGGGTATATTTGGTCCAAAGTATAACGATAAGGATATATTTAGCCCAAAAATATAACGAAGATATATGTAAACTATTTGCAATAGTACAGGGGTATATTTGACCCTTTGCCCATTAATGTATATGGAGCATCTATAACAAATTAGATGAAAAGAAGGCGGTGCCAAAAGAATTAAGGTCTCAAGTAATCATGGAATATGTGTTGCGATAAAAAAAAAAAAAAAGAGCCTTTTGATTTGTGTGATCTGTAGAGGCGCAGTCAAAATTTAAAATTTATAGGTTCAAATTTTAATTTTTTAACATTAGTAAATCCTAAACTAATAGTAATTTGTTACATAATTCAATGCTTTTCTTTTTACAAATGCAAAGTATGAACCAAAGTTATTGAGTTCGACTAAGACCAATTTGGATACACCCCTAATGATACATGTGACTACGGGGTTATTTGGTAGAAAAAACATAACGCAGAGATTAGTAGTGCTGAGATTAGTAATGTAGGGTATATTTTCTATCAAGTGTTTGGTTCATTGCTTTTGACTTCATCTTGTGTTTGAATTAAAACTCTACAAAAAGCTTCTTTTCCAATTATACCTTTGCATTATTATGAGATTTTCTATTTTATGTAATCGATCAAGGTAGATAAATTGTCGGGACAATATTACTTTTTATGACCTTCTAACTAGCTAGGAAAAACAATTTTGTTGTCATGTTTGCTATTTTCTCACTTGAATTATTTGAGGGTAAACAATTATTATCTTAATAAAATAATCACTTAAAAAAAGTTAATTTTCAATTTAGAATAGATAGACCATCTACTTTAAAACCGAAAAGACGGCAAACAATAGTAAATTGAATAAATCATCTACATTTACACATAAAAATTACAAGTTGTAGTTTTAATATGTATGCAATTTATAAATTGTTCAAAATACAAATAATTAGAAACCAGATATAAATCAACAAATAATATATTGAATCAAGATCACAAACGTCATGTGGTGATATATTTGCCTTTTCAATTAGTAAATACTAAAGAACTCACATTTTAAATATTGTATTGATATGTATTGCATTTATTTATTAACAAACAACTCTCTCTAAATAATAAAATTTGTTAGCTAATTTATTTAAATAAATTTTCTAGTACAAATATAAAACATAAAATTAAGAAAATAAATAAAATGATTAAAATGATTTGAGGGATATTTTTGTCTTTTACATAGATAATCCATGCTATTAAATTCAATGTATTACTAAAACCACCAAATGGAAGGTATTAGTAATACCTCCTATAATACCATGTAGGGTGTATACTTAGGCCCAAAAATTCTATCAAACATAGTACTAAATAATATCATACATAATATATGGACTATTTCTCCTAATACCTCCTATCAAACAAATGTACTAGGTTAGGTACATGCTAGGATAGTACTAAAAATACCTAGATACTATAAAACAAAATGTAAGTTAAGTTTAATTGATTAAAGATATTTCTATGGACTACCTTATGACTTATGTCATATTTCTATCATTAAAATAGTCAACAGGAATCAATATAAAGCTACCCTTATCAACTCAAGCAACATGTATACTATATGGTGTAAAAGGAATGGAAGATGATTCGAAGAGATAAAAAAAAAAGAGACTTTATGCTTTCAAATATAAATGTATTCGGAATTTGTAGAATTGTATGAAATGAAATTTTATCCTAAATATGAAAGACTGAAGTTAGAATCTAGATAATGTAATACAAGTCCAGATCTTTGTACTTGTCTAGGTGCCATTTTTGAACTATTTATCAACAAAAACTTATTGGATAAGTGCTTTCCTATACATTTATGATCTTTAGCATCTATCTCTTGTTTTGCTATTTTTGAAACCTGGAAATGAAGAGGAACAAGTTTTGTGTACTACTCAAAAATAATACCAGTATATACTTGTACTTTTGCTAACTGTTTTGTCATTCTTCAAAAATCCTATTGAGTTTTAAATCAATTTTTTGATCCTGATAGAAGGGTTTTTGAAGTCGAAGTTTTGTCTCATTCGATACATATATACTAGTATTTGATTACTGAAATATTGGTCAAAAACACACCTGAAGTAGTATCATTTTCTTACGAGTCCCTACCTTAACTATCAAGTGTTTGTGTTTCCTAACTATTTATCAAAACATGCCACGACATTAGTAAGTCAACTTCTATGTGGACATAATTTTTGGGCATCACACACCTTTTGGTGATTTTATTCAAACAATTGATTTGATCAGCTAATTTTAGAGTAAAATTTATCGATTGGCAGAGCAATCTTTTCATTACCATGTTCCTTTTCAAATGAGACAAAGTGCATATATTTTCATACATATATTTGACCAAATATAGATGACAAACGGGTAGAGGCCAGTCAAGAGTTTTTGCTCTTACTAGACAGGATGTTCAGGCCTCAAATGTGGTGGTTACAGGTATTCTTTCAGTTTCTTCCTTCGATGCACATGCTTTGATTGATCCAGGATCTACCCACTCTTATGTGTCCTCATACTTTGCTTTGAGATTTGATAAACCGCCAGAGATGTTGGATCACCCTTTTCTTGTTTCTACTCCTGTGGGGGATTCTTTGTTACTTGAATATGAGTACCGTGATTGTCAGATTAGAGTTGAGGGTAGGGATACCCTAGCTAACCTAATTGTACTTGATATGATTGATTTTGATGTGTTGATGGGCATGAATTGGATATCTCCTTGCTATGCTACTGTTGATTGTCATGCAAAGATAGTCAACTTCCAAATACCGGATGAGCCTACTTTTGTATTAAAAGGGGGTCAAGTCCCCGAGGTTGGCAAAATCATATATCTTATGAAGGCTTAGAGATTACTACAGAAAGGTTGTATGGATCTCTTAGCTATGGTAAGGGATACAACAGAAGGAGCACTTAGCTTGGAGAAGATACAAGTGGTGAATGAATTTTTTGATGTATTTCCTAAGGATTTGCGAGGATTACCTCTTGTACAAGAGATAGACTTTGGTATTGATTTTGGCTCCTAATACATTGCCAATATCCATACCAACATATCGTATGGCACCAATAGAGTTGAAGAAACTAAAACAACAGTTGCAAGACTTACTTGATAAGAGTTTTATCCGACCGAGTATATCTCCATAAGGCGCACTAGTATTATTCATACAGAAGAAAGATGGGTCTCTAAGATTGTGCATTGACTACAAACAGTTGAATTATCATACTCCGAAGCTATCCCGTTGACATAAACACGGGACCTAGGATTACGAGTGACCCCAAGCTAATCCTAAACTGGCATATCATAAGCATACAAACATTTACTGAAATAAGAGATACTGTGCAGAAGCTTAAAACATGAGATAAACTGAAATTATGAGGAACACCCAATCTAAGTTTGAATATATAAATACTGAATAAGAGTTAATGATACTATACTATAACTCAAAATACTAAAGCTGAATCTGTCTATGTTTGAAATAAGCCTCTAATTGACTAGAGATGTTGGGACATGCCCCCAGCTAACTCAAGCAAAACTGAAACTAAAATGAAAGACTGAATGTAAAAGAACATGTTTGTCGTCCTCGAAGAATGAGGACTCGCCACTGATACTGCTGAATACGGATCAGGAACCGATCTACACTTGATCTGAATGCTGAGAATATGAACCTACATCACGGGAAGATGTAACGCAGAGTATGTATCAGTACTTGAAAGGTACTGAGCATGTAGGATAGGATAAAGCTGAACAAACACATATAACTGAACAAACATACTGAGCAATGGCATAATCTAAACATGATAAAAGATACTAAGATATACTGAAGATGAACTAAACTCAATGCAATGACCAAGTATTGAACATGCTAAAACTGAATACTGAAATATAATTGGTAACTTGGTCAATGCACTAGAGTCTAACTATGGGAGCTACTACTAACCTACATAAAACCATGTGAGCTAACCGTGGATTCTGATGTATACGCTTCATCGAGAGGACCCAATATACCTTGCCGGGGTATAAAGGCATGATTGGCGTGATCACTAAATATAATACCCACAGAGGGGGCTTATAAACCTACGGGGGCACGTAATTCTGGGACTATGAGGGTGACTGACCCTAGTCCAACTCGGTATTAAGTCTGTTCCCAACTGGAAATGTATACAATACAACATAAATAAAATATACTAGATAGCTCAATATTCTGACATGTTAACTGAAAATTCAACATTAAGGCACTGATAATGAAACATTCTTAATTGGAGCATGTATATCTGTATAAACTGACCTAGCAAGTGTAATTCATGAACTAAACGAATCTACACAGCTAGGGTTCTGAATTTCATGCAAGGATTAAGCAACATGGTTACTAAAACATGATAATCTGATTAGGAATACTCTACCAGTTAAATCACAATAATTATTTGAAGTTCTAGAAACCCTAGGTCTAAGCAATATTTAGGAATTAAGATTCTGACTGAAATCTAGGGACCTAGTGGATGAAAGGAATCCACCAATGAAATCTCACATACCTGGTGACGAATTTCACGGAGAAATCTTTCAATTTCGGGGCTGGAACTAAGGAAAACTTGTTGCATTCTTGGAGAAGGTTTGGTCAATTGTTTCTTCTCCTTTATCTCTAGTTTGATCGATTTTTGAAGAATGAATTGATTAGGGTAAGTTTTGATCAAGTTACTAAGCTCAAATTGACCAAAACTACGTAGTTTAGGTGCCCAACGCATAGGGAAAAGACCAAACGACCCATGACTTAAAAGCTATCGGAGCCACCAACAGGCCTGATCAATGGACCGTGGACTGACCAACGGTCCGTCTCATCAGTCGTCGATTGGCTTGAGAGACTGGGGTTGAGGGTCACGATCCACGGACAGTGGTCTGATCTACGGTCCGTAGGTCTAGCCGTGGTTCGTGCCTTGTCTGAATTTTCTAGGGTTCTGGGGCGAGAGTTGCAAGTGGCCAACCCCGGACCCCATCTACAGTCCGTGGGTCAACCTATGGTCCGTAGGTGGTCCCCATTGGTGGCACCTGCAACTTCTAATAATCTACAATTTTATCCTTTTTGAATCTGGGGTATTACATTATTTTCCCCTTGGAAACATTCTTCCTCGAATGAAGTCTAAATTAGTTGAGCATGGAGGGAAAGAGCTGCAAACCCTACCACTAAGTACTGGAAACTAAAAATTTGGCTGAACTGAGTTCAAAGAACATGCAAATACGCTGAAAATGCAAGTATAATTGAAGGAACATGATACTAAGACTGAATTTACGCAAGAGTAACTGAAAGACTGGAGAGAAACTATTACCTCAAGCTGGAATGGAATCGGAAGGAAAGAGATGAGGATAGTTGGCCTTCATGGTTGCTTTCGCTTCTCAAGTAACTACCTCTACTGACTGACTCCTCCACAAAACTTTAACTAAATCGACTTCTTTGTTTCTCAACCTTCGAACCTGACGATAAAGAATTTTAATTGGCACCTCTTCATAAGTGAGACTATCCTTCACAACCATACTTTCTAATGGTACTATAGATGTTGGATCACCCACACACTTCTTCAATAAGGAAATGTGAAAGACTAGATGGACTGCTGCTAGTCCTGCTCTCATAATCCACTTTACCAACCCTTTTCAAGATCATGTAAGGGCCTACATATCTAGGACTGAGCTTTCCTTTCTTGCCAAATCTCATCACCCCCTTCATAGATGATACTTTCAGGAAAACTCAATCATCAATTTGGAACTCTAAGTCCCTTCTCCTTACATCTGCATAGGACTTCTGACGACTTTGGGTTGTCTTAAGTCTATCCCTGAAGAGCTAAACCTTTTCCATAGCCTCATAAACTGAATCTGGCCCTATCAAGGCTGTTTCACCTACCTTAAACCAACCAACTAGATATATGCACCAACGCTCATATAATGCCTCATAAGGGGCCATCTGAATACTGCAATGGTAGTTATTATTATAGAAGAACTCTACAAAAGGTGGGTGATCATCCCAACTGCCCTTGAAGTCGATCACGCAAGCTCTTAACATGTCCTCTAAGGTCTGAATGATACTCTCTACCTGACCATCCGTCTGTGGATGAAATGTTGTGCTAAGATTTACCTGAGTACCAAGACCTTTCTGAAATGACTTCCAGAAATAAGAGTTAAAGTAAGGACCTCTATCCAAGATGATAGATAAATTAACACCATGCAACCTGACTATCTCATTAATGTAAAGCTTGGCATAGTCCTCTACCGAATCATTAGTCTTAACAGCCAAAAAGTGAGCAGACTTAGTGACTCTGTCTACTATCACCCAAATGGAGTCATGATGTCTGCGAGTACGAGGTAAACCCGTAGTAAAATCCATGTTTATCACTTCCCACTTCCATGTAGGAATGTTAATCTTCTGAGTCATACCTCCTTGATGTTCTACCTTCACCCGTTGACAATTTAGGCATTTAGCAATAAAATCTGCTATATCCCTCTTCATACCATTCCACCAAAAGACTTCCCGCAGATCACGGTACATCTTGGCGGCACTTGGATAAATTAAATACCCTGAGTTATGGGCTTCTATAAGGATATGTTGTCTCAACTCACCCACCTTAGAAACACATAAATGCTGGTAGCGAAGCACACCATCTCCTCATCGGGAGAAAACCTCAACTTTCTGCTGATGAACTGCACCCTTCAATTGAAGCAATATAGTATCACTGTCTTGTTTTTCCTTAACATTCGCTACCAATGAAGATTCTGACCCATTCTGAACTATCACACCATCATCTGATATGTTCATAAGGAAAAATCCTAAGCGAGCAAGTCGGGGAACATCTTTTGCTAATTTCTTCCTTTCTTCCTCAACATGTGTTACACTACCCATAGATAGTATGCTAAGAGCATCAACTACTACATTGGCCTTACCAGGATGGTAAAGCACATTCATATCATAGTCCTTGAGAAATTCAAGCCCCATCTTCTCTGGCGAAGATTCAACTCTTTCTGGTGAACACATACTAAAGACTTTTATGGTCTGTGAACACATTTACGTGAACACCATACAAGAATGTATCCAAATCTTTAGGACAAATACTACAGCTACAAGCTCGAGGTCATGAGTCGGATAGTTTTCCTCATGAACCTTAAGTTGTCTAGAAGCATAAGTTATAATATTACCTCGCTACATCAGCACACAACCCAGGCCGACTCTGGATGCATTATAATAGATCACATAGCCGTCTGAACCCTCTGGTAGAGTAAAAACACGATATGGATGAAAATCCTTAACCCTCTTCTCATACTCATCTGACCACTGAAACTTAACCTTTTTCTGAGTCAACTCAGTCAATGGAGAAGCTATGGATGAAAATCCACGAACCTTCTGTAATAACCGGCTAAACCCAAGAAACTTTTGATATCTGTAGGAGAGGTGGGTCTGGGCCATTGTTTTCTGAGAATCCAATCGGATCCCTTTGCTAGACACTATATAACCAAGGAAAGCAACTGATTGTAACCAAAACTCTCATTTGCTGAACTTAGCAAATAACTGGCGATCTTTGAGAGTTTGCAGGACAACACTCAAATGAGTCGCATATTCTTCCTCATTTCTAGAGTAAATGAGGATATCATCAATAAAGACGATAACGAACAAGTCCAAATACTGTTTGAACACCTTGTTCATTAAATCCATGAAAGCTGCAGGAGCATTGGTTAGTCCAAATGACATAATTACAAATTCATAATAACCATAACGAGTTTTGAAGGCTATTTTCGGGATGTCACTGTCTCTGACTCTGAGCTGATGATAACCAGATCTGAGGTTACTTGCTAGTAATCGGTAATCGATAACTACAAAGTGCACCAGGTCTAACGTACCTGCTATTAGCTACGGAATTCATCAAGGTCTACTCCCATGTATACTTTTCTTGTAATCAGTAAAAGCATTTCAAAGTCGAACAAAACATTTAAATCTTATCTAATCACATTATTTCAAAGTTTAACAATCACATGTCAAAATACCATTTTTCAAATAAGTGTAAAACCCTTTCAATAACGGTAATCATATCTTATACAAATGATATCATCTCAAATAATCCTTTCAGTATCATATCAAGTAAAAGACTTGTCCCACATGCAAGTTCAAAACATTCGTTAACACATTTACTTTATAAATCATGTAAAAATCATGAAATTTATGAAATACAAATTATGGTAAGATTACTACTCACAGTACTTGTGTTGAAATATCAAGCCGGCCACTCGAGTAATCCATATGAATTCCTTTGGTCAATCTATAATCACATTTATATCAATTTCGTGTCAACTTCTTCGTTTAAGGTAATTCATACTACATTAAAAACTCAGCCCTAGAGGTTCCATGAATGACTCGAAATCTGTCAAATCACCTAATTAGTGCTTTAATCACATAAAACAACCTCATCTTGATTAATTTCACATTGTAGTAAACCAACAAAACTTTACTGGCCACTTACTCTTTCTGCATATAAGCCAAAATACCAAGATTTACACTTCAAATCATTGACTATATTCAGTTGGTTCATAAGAAATCAATCAATTTCCTCTATTTCTTCTAAACCCATGTTTCAGAAATTCTCAATCCCTATACTTATAGACACGGAATATACAAATTCAACCTTTAAACTAAGTTAGAAACTTACCTTCTTCTTCTTCCACTTCTCTTTTCTCTATCCTTCTCTATTCGATCTTGTTAAAGCAAAAGATTCAGCTTTGTTCTCTTTTCTCTTTTTTTTTGTTCCAGTCGCTGATGAAGATCCATATCCCTAATCCCCGTTTCTTTATTTTCTTTTGATTTGCTGCCAGGCGCAACTTTTCCAATAGGGTTTTAGCCCAATTTGTTTTAAAACAACTCCATTGGGTCAAAAAAACAACCAATCAACTTATTTCTTTTTGAAACAGTACCAAATGACATATATGCCCTTATTTTTTTAATATAGGATATTACACTGTTAATACTAAAATTATCTATATCCCATATACACATAAAAATAAATGATGAAAAGTCTATCCAAATTTAGAATAAGTAGAGAAAAACTAATAAATTTGCTACTATATATGAAAAGAATGCTATCTTTAAAGTCTTTATATAACACCAAATTGCTAACAAGCAAAGAGTTTTGCTCTAGAAAATATCAATTGTCATAATAATTTGAACCTATAAAGTATGTAGTTAAAATATTTTTTTGTTTGATGAGGATTAACGATATTAAAAAAATAAACAGAAGATAAAAGACAATCTAATATCCAAGAGAACCTGCTAGACAAGGAATCTATTTTGTTCAATTTAAACAAGAGATGATTTAGTAATTAGAAAAAATTCCACCATATAGTAAAAACATATAAACTAGCAAACTCAGTTCATTGATCAACATGCTTACTTGTTGATTATGTCCAAATACTAATATTGCCTTTACATCATAAACACATAAAAATAAACTATGAAATGACTTATTTAGAATTAAAAAACAGAGAAAGACTAATTAATTTAAACTAAAAATTGTTTCTTCCTCTTTCCTTCGTATTCTAAAAGCTTCAAATCTTCTATCTTTTTACTCACTAACTAGAACGATATTGTCGGAATGGAGTTGAATCCACTTTCATCAAATCTTGAAAAGAGAATAATAATTCATCAATACGCATCTTAGCATGTAAACAATAGATAAACGACATGATTAAAGAAAGAGCAGCTCTTTATCGTAAATAAGGTGGCATAAGCACTACCAGCATTCTCAACATATTCTTGATAAAATTCTGAATAAGCATTAAAGTTTGAACTACATTTGAAATTTTAGAAGTTATTACAAAAGCCATTCCGATATAATAATATGCATCATGTAAAGTGAAATTACCTTCTTCCTTTTCTTTTAAGTTTCATACTTTTCGTTTGTCTTTTTTGCTTAATTTTGAGAAGAAACTTTTTTGACTATTGGAGAAAAAAAAATTTTGGTCTTCTAAGTAAGTTCTAGAGAACCTCTCATCCTCAAAGATCTCGGATGCCCTTTATTTGTTGCTATCGGAGTGTCAAGAAACGTAACATCTTGACTTTGTTCACATGAGTTTATTTCCTAATCTTTCTCACTAACTTGACCACCTGATACACAATCTTCCTCAGATTCATAAGGAAGTTTATCAAGTTCTCCACACAATTGCAATAATCTTTGATGCGTAAATTGATACTGTTTTTCAGACTTTGTAGCTCGTTCGGATAGCCCAATAGAATGCATCATAATGTTATTAGACCACAAAGTAGAAGGTTTCAAAGTTTGCATTACATTTGGAGGGTCATTTTGCATTTCTTGTCCACCAATCTATTAAATAATACATCAGAAGCGAGTGAATCGTTTTTTTATAAATATCATTAATACATGTCTACATAGAATTCCCATGAACTAGAAATTGTGACTAGAACAAACAACTCTTTTCAATGCAAGATCCAAACTAACGATATATGTCGGCCTTTGTCTTTGAAGTTGATGGACTTTATAGATGTTTGCTCCATCCTTAACTTCAATCTTTTCAACGATAAATTTTTGAGACTGAATTAGTTCTTCTTGAAAAATCTGAAACATTTTTCTTGTATATTCCTTTGTTGCTTCATCTTCCATAGGACACAAAGTTTTCAAGATAGGTCTTGAATATTTTGTCTTGTAATCCATCTCCTTTACTTTATCATGTCTAGTGTCAATAGCCTTATCATATTGCACCACAAATACACTCATTGGAGTACTAGAATTCAAATAATCTTTAAAAAAAACTGGTTTATAATCTCCCTTCTTTAACTTGTCAACATACTTGCACAAAAAGTGGTACGCACATACGCCGATATTCATTTTTCACGAATTGCATATATCCTCTGCAACCAACTATTTTCTTCTAATTTATCCATTTTCATTATCTTGATCCACACCGTTTTTCAAACTCTTCAGGAGTGGTTGTACCATGAATACACCAATTAAACTTGTTACTAAAATCGTTATACTGATGGTATACATGACTTAGATATTCTAGAATCTTCTTTGTTATGTGTCACATACAAAAGTGATGTTTACTATTAGGAAATAATATTGCAACTGCATTTTTTATGGTATTGCAACTGCATTTATTATGGCAGAATCTTGATATAGTATGATTGTATGAGGTGACACTCCAAACATTGCCTCTTTCCATGTACGAAGTAACCACTCGAAAGTGTCTTAAGTTTCATCCCAAAGTAGAGCATAACCAAACAAAATAGATTGATGACAGTTGTTAACTTCAGTAAATGGAACAAAAGACATTTTATATTTATTTGTCAGATATGTAGGATAAAAAATAACTACTTTCCCGAAATTCGTATATGCAATCCTAGATCGAGCATCAACCCAAAATCAATTAGCTAAATGACCATCTACATCTATCTGTATTGCATAAAAGAAACCTGAATTCTCTGATTGACGCCTTCGAAAATATTGTAGCATTAATTGTGCGTCTCCTTTTTCATGATCTTTTTGTCTTCTAGTTTGTAAATAATTCTGAATATCTTGACCTGTTAAATTCAGTCGATCAACACCCCTAGCTTGATTTGTCAACACTGACACTATTTTACTTGGATGGACTTCTGAGTTATCAAGCAAATTAGTAAGATTTTTTCGGGCCTCCATTTTGTTTCTTTTTGACCGCAAAATGTTTTGACTATTTAGAGATGCAAGTTCATTATTGTGCTCAGCAACAAGCCTACAAACAATCCATTTATGTTCTCCTTTCTTCGACATATATACCAATGCTTTGTATCCTTCTCTAGTTTCATCGTGTGATTTATTGCTTTCTAAATTTTTCTTTGAACGAAATCCTTGCTTTGAACAAACAAACTCTTGACCAATTATTGACTTATCTTTTCTTGATTTAGTGATATGACCATGGCGCACACTAAAACCATTACGATGAGCATAATCAAGATAAAACTTAAACATCAAGAGATTGAAACTCCTTACGGATGTATGAGTCTTTTGAATTTTTCACACCTATATCAGAAACAGTTTGTCAAGTTCCATCCATGTCACTTTCTTCTAATGTTACTTCAACTCCTATATTTCGCTCATCTAAATTTGATTTTTCCATTAATCCTGCAAAATACAGTTATGAAAGTTAGATAGCTTACAATAATGAATCTGCTCATATATTTATTCAACACCTTAATTATAAAACATATTCAATATTAGTGAAAGGTCAATTTAATAAATTCCTTCCCAACATTCTAAATCGCAGAGCAAAAGTATTGGGGACAATATGAAAATACTTTAAGATACAATACTCACCTCTCATGAGACTATATTCACTTATATTTAGTCCATTGAAATTCTTTTATTCATGAAGATATGTTCAAAAGAGGCTTTTTTATGCCTATAAACGAGAAAGAATGTGAAATTTATTCTAATGTATAACGACATACCACTAAGTAGAAGAAGCTTGTCCAGTTTCAAAATCGCATGATGCTTTAAAGATTACTCTCTTTGTCCCAATTTATGTAACTTACTTTTCTTTTTAGTCGGTGCCAAAAAGAATTACACATTTCTATATTAAGTAACAATTTAACTATAAAATGTCTTTTTTACCCTTAATGAAATGATTTACAACCACACAAATTTCTATTCTATCATTCATTTTGGACCACAAGTTTTAAAAGTCTTTCTTTCTTTCTTAAACTCCGTGTCGAATCAAACTACCTCACATAAAATGAGCCGGAGGAAGTATTTCTTAGCAAATCCACAAGTTTTGATGCTTTGAAGAATTTCATGAACATGGTCCTAGAAAAACCTACGGTAAACCTCATTATTGTAATTAAGTTTGGAAAGAAAATAATTTAGTTATGAAAATAAATTTGATTAGAATCTAAGTAGGACTCAACTCGTTGATATACTTATTTTATATATATAATTATTGTTATTTTATTAAAATTAATTACTATGGTTAAATCTCATTGTGCCTGATGGTTGTAGAAATTTCATACACCAACGACGCACAAAACTTAAACGCTTTTTTATTCCAAACCTGTAAACTTATTTGTAAAATCAATTTCATTATTTATTTATAATCAACTAATCCAAACGGGCTCCCAAATACTCTTTTCTCTCTCAAAATGCAGTTAATAAACTGAATAATTTCTAGTTATCCAAAGTATGAGAGAAATGGTCACTGGCACCAAAGCAACAGACATATACACAAAACTTCTCGAAACCTATGCTCAAAATGGCGTTTTGAAATTAGGCAAAACATTACATGCACGCTTAATCATCAATGGATTGGCTCAAAGAACTCATTTTGCTTCAAAGCTTATTGCTTTTTATGCAGAATGTAAACAGTTATCCCATGCACGTAAACTGTTCGATAAAATTCCCAAGTCAGATACTCGTCATTGGATTGTTCTCATTGGGGCGTATGCTCGTCGTGGGTTTTACGAGGAAGCAATGGGTGTTTTTTATGAAATGCAAAGGGGTGGAAGGAAGCCGAATAAGTTTGTTCTTCCTAGTGTACTTAAAGCTTGTGGACGCTTCAATGATTTTCGAACAGGGGAGATATTGCACGGTATGATTCTGAAGAATAAGTTTGAATTTGACTCGTATGTGGTTAGTGCATTGGTAGATATGTATTCAAAGTGTGGTAGAGTTGAGAAGGCGAAAAGGGTGTTTTATGGTACGGTGGATAGAGATTTGGTCGCGTTGAATGCTTTGGTTTCGGGTTGTGTACAACAGGGGATCGTAAATGAAGCGTTGGATTTGGTTGAGGAAATGAAAGTTCAAGGTATGAAGCCTAATGTAGTGACATACAATACTCTGATTGCAGGGTTTTCGCAAGAAGATGATCGAGGTATGGTTTGTAAAGTTGTTGAATTGATGCACGATGATGGCCTTGAGCTAGATGTTGTTTCTTGGACTAGTATAGTTTCCGGGCTCGTGCAGAATTTTCATAACAAGGAAGCTTTCGATATGTTTAAGCGAATGTTGGATGATGGGATATGTCCAAGTTCAGCTACGATTAGTAGCATATTGCCTGCTTGTGCAACTGTGGTAGATTTGATTCGTGGGAAGGAGATACATGGTTACGCGGTAGTGATGGGGATCGAGAAGGATGTATACGTAAAAAGTGCTCTCATAGACATGTATGCAAAATGTGGGTTTATATCTGAAGCAAAGCACTTGTTTTCTAACATGTGTGAAAGAAATACAGTAACTTGGAACTCGATGATTTTTGGCTACGCGAATCATGGGTATTGCAGCGAAGCAATTGAACTATTCAATCAAATGTTAAGAGAGGAAGAGAGGAAACCAGATCACTTGACTTTCACTGCAGCTCTCACTGCTTGTAGTCATGCTGGACTTGTGCAGTATGGAGAAAGTTTGTTCAAATTGATGCAGGAGAAGTATACGATAAAGCCAAGATTGGAGCATTTCGCGTGTATGGTGGCTCTTTTAGGGAGAGCAGGTAAAGTCGATGAGGCTTATGATTTGATTCAGAGCATGCCAATTGAACCTGATTTATTTGTTTGGGGAGCATTATTAGGGGCATGTAGGCAGCACGGAAATATGGATTTAGCAGCGCTTGCAGCTGAGAAATTGGCTAAACTTGAACCTGAGAGTGCTGGAAGTAGTGTGTTGCTATCAAGTTTATATGCTGATGCAAATAAGTGGGTAAACGTTGCCAAGGTAAAAAGGGTGATCAAGAAGAAGAAACTGAAAAAAGTTCCTGGCTGTAGTTGGGTAGAAGTTGCATAAGTTTTCAGATGGCTAGAGAAGCTGAAGATCAGTTGAGTACACGATCTTGGATTGAAGGCGTGCCTCGAAGGGGAGGTGTAGATAAATCAATGGTTGGTTTTGCTCCCTAGTCTCAACTGATGCATACAAAGGGAAAATGCACCATTCAACAAAGAGGCAAGCAGTTTCTTTACTGAACAATGCCTAGAATCAAGGTGATCACAACATAGACTCCGCGGGATTCAGGATCTGAGTTGAGTCATTACATACCATCTTGAGTACCAGTTCGGTTTCTAAGGACGCTATGAAGTGCTTTAAATGAAACAGTTTGTCGAGCGAAATCAAAGAAGATACAGATAGTCAAAGCATTACAGAAATCCCATGCACTTTGGGTCCTCAAAGGCTTGTCCAGACTTCCTATTAAAGGAGGACCCTACGTCTGAAGAGGGGGTTGTATGGTCTGAAAATCAGAATATAAGGTGTCTTTCGGATGATATGCTAGTATTTTCATGCCGCATTCAGCTCGGTGCACTAAACTCCCACTATGCACAGGATTTGGGGATGGGCCTAACCACAAGGATCTATTGTACGCAACCTTATCCTACATTTCTACGAGAGGCCATTTCCACTGCTCAAACTCATGAGCAACGACTTTCTTTATCTAGCTACCCCTTCCTCAGCTTTGAGCTTAAAGCTTTGTAAATAAATTGCAGAATATCGGGATTTGAGAAATTAATATTAGTATGTTTTAGGGAAAACCTTGAAGGAACTGTTAAAGTTATTTGCGTGAGTGGGAATGTGTTTCGTCTATGCAATGACATGAGGAACCAAAATGAAACAATTAATCTATATATGTACTTTTAACAGAAACTTCTCTTGTATTAATACAACACAACATAAATTTTTCATGGTGTTTGATTACCAAAAAAAATATTTTTTTCAAGAGAAACATTTTCCATTCAAAGTGAATAGGGAAGTCATTTTCTTTTCAACTACCATATTACTTGCCACAACTCATACTTGGACATTACCATTAGTAATTAATACTCAAAATTTCATCAAACATCTTCCTTTATGCTCATATTATCATTAGTAGCAATATACTTTTCCGGTCACCAACCTGGTCCTAGAAAATATTACCAAACATTTTTACAGAAAGAACTTCTCATTAGAAATGACTTCCATCATATCAAACGCACTTGATTAGTAAAGGGCAGTAAGAAGATAACAACATAAAAGAGTAGAAATTCGATCAAACCAGTGATACCAGGAAGTTACAATAAAAAAGGACGTTTGATCCTAGTGCAGGAGGCAAATCCAGCAAGAGATTGCAAAACCCCTCTGTCGTGGAGGATGAAATAAACCACCTTTGATCTTGTGACTTCTCTGGATTACAGTTATCCATTGCTTGATAAACCGCACAGCACAGAGATGATTGCATACCTACAATCAAGTTCAACAGTAGGGTTTCTATCCATCCAGAGAATAAGCAAGCAATCAAGAAAATAAATGGACACAGGATTCTATTATACTGGGTGTATCCTTCATAATATCTCTATGAAGAATGGCATGTCTAGTAGAATAGCAGAGCAAGCACAAATTGCAGATGTTCGTTGTACAAAGTATACTTGATAAGTAAATTTACCATTTGTATGATAAAGAAACAAGCAACTACCCACATACGATCTTCTACCAAATAAATAACCAGAATACAGAAAACACCTGAACGAGACAGTTTGTCATCCGACAAGAACAAGAAACATAGGGACTGTATATTTCACCAAGAGAACTAAAACAATTTCTTCTCCACCACTCTTTGAGCATGCACTAGGAGCACTTGCCTTTGATACCTATGAGTGATGTTTTCCGAAATTAGTATATCCTTTTGGAGTCACTAACATACGCAGATGTGCATACGTTGCCCCCCCTTAAAGAGTAGTCGCTAGCATATGCAGTCATAGTGACAAAAAGCAGATTAAAGGAGAAAGATGATACGTAAGAAGAGTGAAACTACACGGCACCACAAAGACAATTAGGAAAGCTAACTATGCTTAATCTGAAAGAGTATTTACTTCCGCTGTTTAATAATTATTCAGAAGCACTTCTATGTAATGTTCATCGAGAACAAGTGCATACCTAACCACAACATTTTTAATAAGCAAAACCTAACCATGGTCTACTAATGAGGTAGTAAAGAAAATCAAAATATTCAGACTAAGACAAAATAGAAAATGAGTAGTTAATAGAGCCAGGAAAATTGAAGAAACTATCTCCCTTGGAAAAGGGGTTGAGATAGTGTGAACAACATGATAGTGTGAACAACATTGACACCTGCATCAATCTAGATGACCTACAAGACCTACAAGATCGAGAAAAAAGGATGTCAACTTCCACTCATTTTCTAAGCAGCCACCATCACAAGTGGTTACTTTACAAAAAGAGGTCCAAATTGCACAAGTTATCAGAATCATTTCAAATTCCACATTAATTCCACAAGTTGTGATTCATTGCATCAACATGTACATTTTAGACTAATGCAGAAAGACAAATAGCATCTATTTTAGCTGGAGTCAGCTATAGTAATCAGACATTTTTCATAGTTAAATTATTTTTACATCGGCCATTAATCCTCCTTTATCTGAGCTTAGGACCGGCTACAGTCTGCAAAGCTCACATGGTCAGAGTTTCAAACCAACAGAAGTTGCATAAAATATATTCTTCAAATTTTAACATGAAAGGAATATTAAGAAGAGAAAGCACTAAAGAAGGTGCAATACAACATCTTACAATCAGCCGAATTTTACCTATTTGCTGTTGCTTCGCTGAACTAGCTTACAGAAAGGAAAAGTGCAGACAAACACATTTACATAGTCCACAGCTAACATATACATATAAATCACAAGGAGGAAAGGCTACACATTCACAATATAAGGCTTCAAGCTCAAGCAACACTACCAAAGAAGTTACTAGCAGTATCTTGATACTGTGAACCAAGTGATGCACAAAAGGTATTAATCAAAAGCTCCTCAAATCCACATGATTTCTGTCACACCTTTGATGGTCAAAAATATATGTATGTATATTAACAATACAAAGAAGACACAAAATTGACTAATTCATCTAGGCCAAAATAAGATATTCAGTTAATAAGTCCTCCCAAAGAATATTGTATCATGTTCGTTAAATAAGGGGAAACAGGGCAGCAGATTATGGTTTCTTCCCATTTGTCCTAGTCATGATGGACACAGCAACCTAGTACCTGTTGCTGGTGGGAGATGACGGTATGCGAAAGCTGGCCCGGATACTACGTTATCAACGACAAGAATAACACGGCAGCAGATTATTTAGGTGTATTGGAAAGCTTTGAGCCGCCTTAGAGAAAATGTAACCACATGAAATGTTTGTCATTTGTACGTAAAATTTAATATAACACAACCACTTAGGAGCCACAAAGTTGGCCAATGATGTATGGTACAATCAATTACTGTGTTAAGAAAGAAAATATGGCTGTGAAGTGGTGAAGTAGGGTATTTATGCTTCACATACCATGTTAGGCAGCAGACAAGTAACTAACGTTCTTTTTTTTTTTTTTTTTTTTTTTTTTTATAACCGAGAAATCTATCTGTGACCCGCCCTTTGGACAAATCACAGCCTTCTAAACTCAGTGGATAATGGGCCCGCCCCTCTACCCTTCTCCACTTAAATATCGGGCTTCGCTTTGCATGGTGTTGGGCTTGAACCTGCGACCTAAGCCACAAATCCTCCACCTTTTGCCACTTGAGCTAGGCCTTGGGGGCAAAGTTCCTAACGTATTATTGAGCCTTTGATCATAACTGGAAACAAATATCTAATACTAACAATAAGCAAAATGTGAACACTTATCATTAAATGCCATATGTAGTGTAACACTTGAGATCCAATAGAAACAAGTAACTCATAATGTATATCTGGTAGAACATTAGATACAGCAGAAACATTTCTGGAATGCAGAAATATGATTGCAAGGAAATCGATATCAACTAAAGTGTTACAACAGCTACCGCTACAATATGTTAGAGGCTAAAAGAAAGAATTTTTTTTGCTTTACTAGCTTCATTACAAAATTAGAACGGGTTGATCCCTCTTGAAGTGCTAGTTGTGGCGCAGAAAAGGCATTATATGTTCTTACTTGACCATCCACCTTAGTTTGCATCAATTTCAAGAGATCAGCAAAAAAACTATTCTTTTAGTATCTTAGTTTCTGCAGCTACAGAAACTAGATTAGGATTTTTTATCAGCAACAATACACTTCCAGGACAATGAAGATCAGTGTATGACCACCGGATATCCGTTACATGCCAATAATTTATTAAAAAGTTCGACTCATACTATATCGCCACTCTAACTGCCAGATAAAATGTTCTATGGCCTGAAAATTCTTAGAAGAAGTTTGCTTTTTGCCATAGTAAAAATTTTGCAATCGACCAAAAAGGGGTAATAAAGAAGATGTAAGAGTCAGCAGTCACTCCTATATCGTCTACACCCACTTCTAGGAAAAAAACTGGTTTTGCTGTCACTTCATCTATTAAAAACACATCGGCACACCAAAAGATACGTTACAATACTTACCAACACAAAAAGAAAAAGAGAATCCCGTTATTTGTACTACTTTTCAAGAAAAGTGTGATCAAAACGACAATTTTATCATGTATTATGTCCTAAAGCTCCTTTCTGAATAAGAAGCTACAATCAGAAATGACCTAGCTCTAAGAACTTTAGAGCAATTTATGAAACTTTTTACCTATAAATCTACCAAATCTAAACAAGTAGTAAGAAAAAGGCCTAAAGGGTTTAACTGGAATTCCTAGTTTGCATTCCACCAAATGAGATTTCTGATGCACAATCCAGTAATCAACCCTGTACAAATAATTAACTATTATTAGCATACAAAAAGTTATCAAACAGTAGAGTTGCGTCAACTTGTGTAGAATCAAGAATCTAACCTCCTTTTTGTGTCTACAGCTATTTTTCACCAGGAGCAACATGATGATAAGAACCAAATTTATTTCCAGACCAGTCCCGCGGTTGCCCCATATTATACTGATGATGAAACCCGTGTCCATGGCCATGTCCTGACATTCCCATCATAGGCATTGGCACCATTTGTGGCGGATACATCATTGGCATAGGCATAGGCATTGGCATATGACCATTACTACTATGACCATTACCACTGTGTCCATTACCACCGGACTGCTGCAAACTCTGTGGCACAGGCGTGGAAGCGAACAAATGATCAGACGAAGAAGGTCCCTCATTCGATAACCCTTGCATTCTCTTCAAATACAACCTATACTTCTGTAAATGACTAGCAACATTTTCCCTCGTTAGTCCTTCCACATTCATCAGTTGCATAATCGTCTTCGGCACAGCATTTTTGATCCCTAAATGCGCCACAACATCCACAAATCGCTTATGCAGCTGTGGCGTCCAGACTAACCGCGGCCGCTTCTGCATCTTAGATGAATTATCATCTCCACAATTCTCATTCCTCAATGCCGAATCAGCCTCTTCAGTAACCATCTCCTGGTCAATCCTCCGTGTCTTCCTCGACTCGGATCCATCTCTTGTCAGATCCACCTCATCATTCTCATGATTTCTATCTCCATTCCTTCCTTCGTTAAAATTAAACTTCTCCGACAACAAATGTAACTGTCCTGCACGGAGAGACGAAAAAGTACTCTCCGAAGCACGATTCACATCCGTCATCGTCTTCACCGGCTCCGGCGTAATTCTAAACGCCGACGCTAGCTCCGGCGGGATTAAAACCTGAGATAACGGCGTCAGATCGTCAAAACTAGGAAGCCCGTCTTCCCACTCGACAACACGATTATCATCTCCGGCGAAACCATCACCATCCGTAATTTTCACTTCTTCACCCATAGAGAACCTTCTCGAATCCCAATTTTTATTCTTTTAATTTTATTTTTTTCGAGTTAAATCCAATCTTCCGTTATATCAGTAGAAGATTGGATCAGAGTAACAGGATTTTCCGGTGAGTTCGCCGGCGGGAAGAAATTGGGGTGAGGGGGGGTTGGGTATGTGGCGGTGGAAAATGAGGAATATAGTATTAAATAAAGGGGGAAAAGTGTGAGAAAAAGTGCAATATCTGATTCTAAATTGGCCCAGTAATCGCCAGCGTGGATGATTTAGCTAGATATTTTTCCATCTTTCTTATTAAATCTTATAAATATCTACTTCATCCGTTTTAAAAAGAATAATCTCCTTTTTTTTTTTAGTCTGTTTAAAAAAAATGACCTTTTTTTATTTTGGTAATATTTTAATTTTAATTTTTCACGTAGCATGTTTAAGGCCACAAGATTAAAGGAGAATTTTGTATATTGACATAACTTTAATTTAGAACCACAAGATTCAAAAGTCTTCTTTATTTTCTTAAACTCTGTGTCAAGTCAAACTAGGTCATTTTTTGTGAAATGGAGGGAGTATTTCTTTTTCTCAACTTTACTTTATTTTTTTCTTTTTTGGTTGAAAAGATACTTATATTAAATGTGTTTTTTTTAAAATCGTAATTTTGAAATTCAAAAACCATAAAATTGAAATTGTAATTTAGTTTCTATAACTATATAAGTATAAGAATGTGTTATTGTTTTTTTAAAAAGAAATAAATGAATAAAAATGTTAGAAATGAAATCAAAGAAGTACTAATTATATGACAAAATGTATCTTAGGCCAAATCAAGAAAAATATTACTCATATTACATTATTTTACTTTATTAAATTTTGTGTTAAAGTTAAAATTAGAAAAATATATCAAAATTGTGTGAGCAATAAGTATTCTCAATTCTTTGAAGCATCTTTGCATGAATCAATACTAACTCCTCAGTCAGTTGACCTTCTATTTCAAAGATTAGAGCAGAAAAACTCCGTAACGCACTCGGCTCGCTCAGGATTCTGTCTTTAGTCAGTTGGTAACTTTCTGAGCCTTAGTGCGCATGGCCTTGCTTCCTTTGCGCTCACCAATGAGCAGTGAAAGTCCCGAAATTTGTTAATTGACTGGCTGGCTTTCAAAAAGAACTGGAGAGAGGGAAGAAATAATATAGTAATATTTACCTTTCCCAGCTCTCAGAAATGGAGAAGGAAATTTTTACTTGTTTATTATTTTTAAAAATTACTTATATATTAATTAATATAGATATTACAATAAAATCTTTATTTTTAGAGATATGTTAAATTTAAAATAGACAAATAAAATAAAACTGAACGGAAAAAGTAATAAATATCTAAATCTCTTTCTCACTTTTTACTGATAAACTTTCCAACGGGAATCTGTCAGGTGTCTATTTATAGATTTTTTGTCCTTTTCTTTTGGTACTTTTTGCAAGAATCCGTAATTAATTGTCCCAAATACACAATCTTATTTATGAATTCCTACTTAATTTTCTCAAAGAAAATAGAACTAAGTAGGCATTTCAATATTGAATTAGGAATTCAAATTTGAAGTTTTAACTTGAAATAAGTAATTATGTATTTTATTTTTATTTTTATTTCAAATTATAATTTGAAATCTCAATTTCTTCAAAAAGTGGAATTTTAAATTAAAACTATTCCATTTTAATTTTTTTTAAATGTTAAACTCGGTCCATATAAATTTATATTTGCAAAAAAAAAAAAAAACTCACTTTTAGTTTTTGAAAGAAACGTCGCATAGTTGATGTGAAGAAATTGTTTTTACCAAGTGGGAGGATTATAATTTTAAAAAATAGTTAGTTACTGCAATTGCTGATTTATTGGATAAGTGGATTTTTGTAAAAGTATGTGTATTTGAAATTCTATAATAGCATGTTATAGCAAGTATTTATTTATAAAAGAAACATAAAATATATGATTTATTAACGTAGCCTCTTAGAGATAATTTAGTACTTTATTTATGAACTATGTTTTGTTGATTTAGTAAGATTGTATACAAGTTTGGGAAGTTTTGATAGATAATGGAATTTAGAGATAATTTAGTACTTTATTTATGAACTATGTTTTGTTGATTTAGTAAGATTGTATACAAGTTTGGGAAGTTTTGATAGATAATGGAATTTTTATGTTTCTGAGAAAAAATATAATTTAAAATATTCAAATTTCATCTTCAAACAAAATTCAACTTTGAATTCACCCTTTTTCATATCAATGATTTGAAATCATGTTAAATAGGGCCCTAAGTACTCTATACTCCCTCGAAATATGATTCTGTTTGAATTTACGGGATGTAATTTAATTGAACATAAATTTATATAATAAAAATAAACTTTTGAAACTTATAATTTTAAAAATATCATGAAATTTTCATGGATGAGGGTTGTCGATCAATATCCAATTCTCGATACGGTTAAAGCCCTATATTTGAATGTTATGGGGCTAAATGCCCCTAATAAGCAAAAGAATGTCAAATTCCTTTTCAATGAAGTGAATGTCATGGACAATGAGACCAGCTTTGCCATGGAATTTGGAGGTACAATGGAGTTTGAACACACTCGTTGCTATAGTCTATGAGTTTTGGATGAAAAGACCTATAAATTTAAGGGATTTTTGTAATTTAAAGAAGAATAAGAATATGATGTAATTAATTCTTAACATTATGAGATTTATGTAATTTTTACCATTAAAATACCCATGAGTTTGACACAAAATTTTCATTTTTATAATGAATTACTCTCACTTGAATCGAAATCTTTATGCGTAGGTAGGCATTGATTCAATCTAATAGCCTACCTATTAGAATAATTATTCAAAAACCATCACATGAAATTTGAATAAAAACTACTAATAACACAATTATCAGCTATTACAATTTATCAAATTATAATTAGTTATAAAAGAAAAATAGCAAAAATAGAAGACGTACAAAATTCAAAGATTACATGCACAAATTTCGAGAAAATGATCAAAATGATCCTTGATATATAAGGGTTGCTTTATGTTGATCCTTAATATATTCCACATGATCTAAATGGTCCTTAATGTATTATAAAAGAGGATCAATTTGATCCTTTGACCTAAAACTAACAGATACATCCAAAAAATCATGTTAACTTTAACGTCGAGTTCCACTACAAAATTTAAAACGCTCAAAAGTTTTCCCTTTCCCCTTCATTCTCCATTTTTCCGATCAGTTTCAGAAGAGCTTCTGGATATTATTATTTTGCTCCTCAACCATTAAAGTAAACTTCCTTTTTTCTCATTTAACACAAATTTCACTACAAAATGCCAAGAAAGATGAAGTTTTTCTCTTTTTAGTTCATCTCTGAATTCCCAATTGCTACTCCAATTCAAAGATGATAAGTGGTTTTTAATAGAAAGCAATTCTGGAAGTCTTTCATTGTCGTTGTGTAAAAAAATGATTGTTTTTGAAGTACATACAGAAGATCTAATCAAAGCCCTATTAGAAGGTGACGAAATTGATTTACGATCAATGCTTTTGATTTTGAAATTAGTAAAGAAACGGAGTGAAACTGAAAGTATATTGAAAGTATTTGCAAATGGACAGTAGCATCGTGCAATAACATTAGTTGAAAATGAAGATTGAGACAAAGTTGATATCTCTAGTTTAGAAATGAGCTTGAAAAAGAGAACGAAAAGGTGAAAAAAATGAAGAGCAAATTGGTTAATGTCAAAAGTAGAGAGAATGTCTGTTGGTATATTATCTTGTATGACTCTACTCTAGATTTGATATCTAATTGCGATTTGATCGTTTGAATCATGGTGCAAGTCAGTTTCCATAGGTTGATCTGTAATCTTTAGTGTATGTAATTGTATAGACAACTTCTTTTCTCAAAAATATGGTGTTTTAGCTCTTATAATTGAAGTGCAGATTTTACATTAAAAATTTGGTCCCTTGTAATTGTAGAATCTGGTGCAAATTGAACATATCTAGTGCATATTTTATTGAGAATACCTGATGCATCAATATTGAGAATTCTAATGTAAATTGAGCATATGTGCTTACAATCAATGGAAAAATTTGGTGCATTGAAACATTTTATTAGCACATCTGGTGCACTTTTAATGAGCACACTCATGTCTAGTGAAGTTCGGAATGGATATGATGTACGTAGATCTTATCCTTACCTTGTGAAGATAGAGAGATAGTTTCTGATATACTCTAGGCTTTAAAAAAATTACTTCAAAGTAGATACATCCAGTGAAATATCTATGATAACTAACAGGGAAGTGATGCAATTTTTGGAGATCTGTTTGCTTGCAAAACAGTTTACGTAGCTCTGGTGCTTATCAAGGATTGGGACCATTTGTCCAACTCCAAGATTCTTATTTCAATTTTTATACGATCACATCTTTCTTATATCGATCAAGGCTTTTTTTTGGGTTTGAAATAAGGGGACAAGAAGTAAGAGCATAGATCCTTTAGATTCAACTTCGCAACTTATCAAATCACATTACATGAGTTGATTCAAAAATATGAATAAAAGCAACAAAAGAAATACTAAAGTTAATATGTAATATCTTCACTTCAACCAGCTACTAGCATGAAACCAACAAAATATCTTCACTTCAACCAGCTAGCGGCAAAACCTCAAAAAATTCTCCACTTCAATCAGCTATCAAATAATCAACAAAAATATGGCCACTTCAAAATAGATGTCCATCTGACACATAGAATCACCATTAACTAAGATATAAACCCAAAAAAAAAAAAAAAAGCAAAATAAAAAAGATACCAAATTAAATATTCATGTCGGACAACGCAACATTATCAGCATGGATAAAATTTGTTCTTCTAACTTGTAGAATGAAAAAAATCAGATTCTTTTAATATTCCAACCTAACTTACTTAGGTATAAAAATATTTACCAGCAACTTTTCAGGTACAAAGGAAGTAGAAGGCATCCAACAAGCTGGCTCAAAAACTCCTCCTTCTGGCTGTACATAGTTAAACTTGCAAGTTCTCGTATTATGGCCAGACTTGTGACATTGACTACAGTTAACTGATGTCTGCTTCTTCTTCATCTTAGTTCTACTTGATCCTACTTCATCTTGTTCTTTCCTTCTCAACTTTTGCTTTCTCCCTGACTTATTTTGTCTTGAAAAGATTGGAGGCAAATGAGGGATCTTGCCTGATTTAGGCCATAATTGTGAACCATTTATTGGAAGAATAATTTGTTCATAGATTCGCTTATACATTTCCACCTTATAGCAGTCATCCACATAATTAATAACCTCATCATTTTTATGCCAAATTGCTGAAATAGCATGCTTGCAAGGGATTCCTGTAATGGTCCATTTTCTACAGCTACATTTTCTGCCAGTAAGGTCCACAGCCCAAATGTCGCTCACACTTCCGCCAAGAATTTCAAAGTTCCATTCATTTGACTTTTTAGGAATAAAACCAGCAGCATCTTTTTCATTTTTGTGCAAAATACTCTTGATCCGAGGCAAATATCATCTGAATTCCATCTATCAGTTTTATCCTTGTTAGCTTGTAATCTAGCCATAAGAAGATATCTTAATTTTTCCAACAAAGTGATGATTGGCTTGTCTTAAGCATCAAGTATCATACTATTAAACAATTCACACATATTATTCAACAAAATATCACACTTAGCATTGGGATAAAAATGTGATTTAGACCATTCAAAGGTTCCTTTTCTTTCAACCATACAACAGCTTCGGCATCCAATTTAACAATGTCATTGATGCGAACATTAAAAAATTCCATAGTTGTAGCACTTGCAGCAGCCCAAAGCGCACATTTAAGTGAGGAACCACTAAAACCAGCCCTTTTGAAATTATTATGAAGATGTCTCATGCAAAATCTATGACGCACGGATGGCAAAACTTCATTAAACGCTTCAATGAGACCTTTTTATTTGTCCGACATAAAGGTCCAATCAGCTTGATCATTAATCTCCAAATCATTAATTAAGTAGGTCAAAAACCATGACCACGTCTCCCTAGTTTCCTTTTCTACAATTGCATAGACCACTGAAAAAATATTATTATTGGCATCCAAGCCAACTGCAGCCAACTGCAGCCAACAACTGATATCCATACATTTGACCCTTCAACCAACACCCATCCACACCCAATATTTTTCTACATCTAGCCTTAAACCCCTCCTTACAAGCAGCAAAACAAACATAGATTCTTTGAAATCTATATGATTTGTTCGGCATTTCGTTTTGAGTTAGCTTCATATACATTGAAGTTCCAGGATTTGACCTTCCAATTTCAAGGCAATAGTCCCAAAGGATGGAAAATTATTCTTTCACATCTCCATCAATTAATGTAAGTGCCTTCTTTTTAGCCTTTCTTGAGCTAAAGTAACATGAGCTTTAAGTCCCACACTGACCGTGTCTCTAAAGTCAGACAACTACCACTCTCTGTTTTGACTGATAGCATCAAGATACATTCTTGCAATGAAAGAAGAGGTTATTGTCTTGTTGCAGTGGTTCCAACGTTTGCAGGTATGCTTGGAATCATAAGTTTTAATCTGAAATGCCTTGTCTCGATGCATTACCGATGCCATAATTACCCATACAATCTGAATTTCTATGCTTCGCTTTTACTCTTTTTCCATCATTTTTATCCACCTAATACTCTTCCCAGCTTTTACCTCATGAATTGATACTGCATTTTTGAACTCCTCCCTGCTTCCAAATGTATATTCTAATGCTAATATAGGATGTTTTGCTTCAGTTTTTGGGTTATGCTTTGGAAAATGAAAGCACTCATTATCAGAATCACCATTCAAACTCTTCTGATCTTTAGAGTCCACACAATATGAATCTCCATCTTCATTAGACAATTTCCTCAGAACTTCGTCGTTAATAAGTTTCCTTCCATCCTCAAAGCTTTGCTTTTTTTGTCCATGTCTTTCAAGGATGACATCGTCACCGAATAATTCATTTTCTGAATCTTCAAACTCATCAGAATTGTATGTGTCACCACATTTTATATGCTCTTGGTTTAATGTGCAATTTGTGTGGCCTAGAATCTCACCTGAATCTACTTCAAGGTAGGAGTCCAAATGTTCAAAATACAACTCAACTACCCTATCATTCGGGATAAATTTTTCAATTGAGAGAGCTTCTACTTCAGTAGACACTAATCTCCACCTGTCGCCGAACTTTCCAAATGTATGCCAAAATATTTCTGAGTCATTCATATAGCCGCACATAACAGCCATTTGCTTCAAATCTGCTAAATTAAGGTTTTTTGCTTCAACATAATCAAAATAGTCCACCATTCCTTCAACATAAGTTTTGTTTGGTTGATACTTCATCAGTCCCATATGATTAATTTTAATACTAAAAAATCCAGCCTCGAACACCAGATCTGTTAAAAAAAAAATTATGAGGACCACCTACATATAATATTTTTGGGACCACTAGTGAATTTTTTTACGAAATTAAAGGCTTAGGTTCTGAGACCACTTTTACCTAGACAGAGACAAGAAGTCATAAGAGAAACAGTAAAAAGAGTATTAAAATAGACGCAAATCATAAAATCTAAAAACAAAAAGATTACCGTAATATAGAATTGATTCTTTGTCATCATTTCTTTTGATGAACATTCTTGATAATAAAGAAGAACGCAAGTATTTTTAGTGCATATATAATTCTATAGTGAAAAACTTGGAAGAGATGAAGATGGAGAAAATTAAGGCACCTTTGGCACTATGGCTTATGAGGAGATGAGAAAGTTTTCACGGTTTATTTTGCAAGTGGGAGGGACCCTGCGTTAAAGTTAACCTAATTTTTTTTTATGTATCTGTTAATTTTAAGTCAAAGGATCAAAATTGATCCTCTTTTACAATACATTAAGGACCATTTATATCACGTGAATATATTGTGGATCAACATAAAGTAACCCTTATACATCAACAATCATTTTGATCATTTTCTCCACAAATTTCCAATCAAACTTAAACTGTGACTCTTGAAAAACAAAAAAAAAAAAGCCACATAAATTGAGACAGAAGTAATAGTTATGATAACAAAGGTACTTAATGATAATGGCATTGTGAATAGAGTGATAGGTGAAAATTATTCATACAAAAATATTTCTTATTGATATTAAGATTTTGTTCTGAGATATTAATAATTAAAATCTATTCCGACAAATAAGAACATATATCATAGTATAAATCAGATAGAACTACTGACCCAAGAGCAAGTATATAATATGAAGCTTAAAATAATCAACAAAAACAACAAACAGCGACACATATCCCTTCCACACTTAATTCCATGGGAAAACAAATAAAAGCATAATTCCACATCACCAAATGGACAAACATAAGCAAATCTAATTGCAGATTAAAGAGTATCAAATAAATCCACATAAAGAGTAGAAAACTGAGGATCTGAGATGAAGGAAAATATACTTGGCCATAAAAGAAAAATTGTCAAATACCATACAATAAAATTCTGACCTTCCCCTAAAACATCAACTCTCCAACAAAGGCAACATTTTGTACAGTCGCGTCGATGTAAAGCTACCTCGCCTTTTTATCTTCCTTTTTTTACACCCTTACGGAAACTCAACTTCCCTCTGCACAGCCATCTCGAATATTTGACACCTGAGCTTCAGCATACCTGATATTTATGTTTTTAACTACACAATGTACATCTCCTCTAGTACATGCAACAACTTTTATTTGCAAATAACAAAACACAGATGTGGAAGATAGGTAGCTCAAACTAGCCTCAGTTAGCTGTACAACTTTCTTTTCCTACAAGACTAAGCAGTACTTAGGGACTGCGCAGCAATCCTCCTTTCTGCAAAACAGCATAGAAAAATCATTTAGCAGACGTTCGGACAATATTCAGTTGAAAGCTGAAAAAAAAAAAGTTATTGAAGTCGAAGTTGGAGAACGAGTTTTTGCAAGTTGAATTGTATCTGGACATGAATCACTTGGAAAAAAGTTGGGAGATTTATAAGTGAAACAAATTTTTCAATAGTGTTTATACAAATACTGATGAACAGTATTTGCATGTAAAGTCATGGCCAAACACCATATAGTACTAAAAGCACAAATGGATTCAGTGCTCTAGACAAGTACAAACAGGAAAAGAGCTCACCCCCAGCAGCAACTAGCTTTTCAACACGGGCGACAATATGCTTTCCGTAAGTGTATTTCTTCAGAGCATTCAAGTGAACTTTTATTCTCGACATGATCAGCTCGCGTTGCTGATCACTACAAGTTTCCAGAACTTTCTGTACTACATAATTTGCAAACTGATCTTTCATCATAGCCTGGACAAAAAGAAGAAAGATGTGAAAAAACAATGCACAACTCCACGAGATGATTTCAGTTAGAGAAAAGAGAAGAGAAACAAAACTATTTAAAGTTTATAGTTACAGCTGCTATCAAAATCACAACCATAGATACATGTGGTAGTACTTCTTAGATAAACTCTATTCCCAAAGATGCAAAAGTTAAAGCATAGATATTGTTGAGATCCAATAATTATATAGAAAACTCGGGGTATCTTGACATAGAAAACACTCCGGGCGAACCACCACCACCCACCCCACCCCACACCACTTGTTCCATCTTTTTTTGAGGAGAGTTCCAAGACATCAGTCTAAGCATCCAAATTCAAGTATTAATTGGTCACAAGACTTTAAAAAAATTCTTTAAAGGGGACCAAACATGTCAAGATGTCAAAAAGCACGAGCAAAATACAAAGGTCAGAAGAGCCAGTTACCCTCTGCCGCCAACCATGATATGTCTGGAATGGTGAACAAATTAACACCTAAAAACTTATGCAACATCACCATGCGCCATAGTTTCTAATGTCTTTTAGCAACACGTCAAGGGTAAGTCCAATGCTCATCCAGCAAGTGTTAAGAGAAGTTTAGAAATTATAGCTAACACCTATCATTTCTTGTGCTTAATTTCGAATTCAACATAATCCCATGATTTTGGTTTGAAATAAAGCAATAGAGTTCAAGATCTCAACTTCAATTTGGCAACAGTTGGTTTTCAGATTTTTCTGGGTTAATTTTGGAGGTAGGAAACCAAATAATAGAAGAATCAGGATTGATGAATGATCGTTTGGTAATTTCATCTTCAACCACTTCTTGCCTTTCAAAAACATGTGCCACAAAATATCAGGTATAAGCTATGACTTGTGATCATACCATCTAGGCTACCTATCTTTTCTTCCAAGTTCAACCTTTTTACGTGACTGATATCCCATTCAAGCTAAGTCCTAAAAATAAAACAGCTGGCTGCCTTAGCGATTAATCTGAGACTGCAACGCCATGCATCTCAACAGGAACAAGAACAGGAACATAAACAGAGGTAGTGAACTTGATAGGGTACGTATCTCAATAGAGGCCCACCAAAAGATAACAATCATTAGTTCAGCAATCTCTAGGTTCAAACATCCTATCCAGAAGCTTCAAAATATCCTCAACAAAGCTTGCTACCTCAGAATTTGGAAATCCAGGCAGGTGCATACAATAGTTTAATAGTTCAACAAATGCACAACATAGGTGGTTTATACTCCACCCTGATGCAACAACAACATCATACCTAGTGTAATTGGGTCTGCGGAGGGTGATGTGTACGCAATCTTACCCCTATCTTGTGAAGGTAGAGAGGTTGCTTCCAATAAAAAAATTAAAGTTCCCATAATCTTGAAGCAGTACTGAACATTATGAACCCAGTAGCCATATGCAAATCAAAATCCTGCTTAAATGGTAAAATGTTGAATAAAATTTAGACAAACCTGAAGAGGCTCATTTTCATCAGTTGTGCCAAGCATCTCATTCACCAATAGCTGTCGTTCACTGGAATTACAGAAAGTTAAACACTTCTCAACAACGTTAGAGGCAAACTTCTGCTGGCTCATTTGCACGATCTTCCCAGCTAGTTCCTTAATTATAGTAGAGCGCTCATCCGGCTTCCCGTGCTCCAATACATGCTGGAAGTATTGCATTTAAAACAACAGAGGGATGAATAAGTACCAAGGGGAAAAAAGGTCGAATTGTACCTCAGTATAGGGATGCAAGACATCTTTGCTACATTTTTACAAGAAGTAAAATTTTAACCGACTAAAAGAGCGCTTTCATTCACTAATACTCTAGTAAAACAAAATCAAACGCAGCAAATAAGAACTCAAGAAGGGCTTCTGTCTTATAAAAGAGGGGAATACCATTACATAATAACCTTTTCTTCCAGCCAGAACAGGTACTAGGTTCCCCATTTAGCATCCTGTTAAGGGTGGTAGCATACATTGGTAACCCTAGAGAACCACGTGAATGTGTAAGTGCGTGCATATGGTTGAAATTTTTTGTAAATAGTTTTTTCAATTTTCGAACTTCTAGTTTTCAAAGAAGTAAAAAATATTTAAACAACTTAGCAAACAACTAAAGTTGCAAAACTGACAAAGCTTTTTGCAAAAGATTTCACTTCTCCAACCGAACATCTTCACAGTAAAAACTAATGACCTCAATTTTTGGTACTAAAGCGATGAGGTAAAAGTATTTTCCTATAGATTATAAAAAAGGCAAGACAGAGCCATCAATCAATGGAATGAAATGTGCGATATTGCATATATAAAAATAAGCAAAGTATATGCTCATAACAGAACTTCTTGCGTCTGCTGGGAGGGTTAGATGTTTAGGGAGTTCTGTTTTGCCCTGTAATGTTTTTGTACATCTTGGTACTTTATTACAGTAATAAACTTTTACCTTATCAAAATAAGGTCAGGAATTGCCAACTCCGGTACATTTTATGCATTGCTCCATACTAGTCAAGAAGTGAGGATATTGTGTACAAAAAACAACTAATTCAAGAAAAAGAACAAAAAATAGTTACTTCTAAATCTGATAGTCTACACGCCAGCAGCAGCAGCTTGCTGAGTAGTGAATATTCCATACCTGAACAACATAATTGCCATATTGATCTTGTGCCAACATGCTTACAGATCCAAGGATTTCTACCATCACTTTACTTTGAGTTTCTGGATCGCCACAGTGTTCCAATACTCTCTGAAAGATCAAGGAATATTAATAATATATCAAACTAAATTACTATGACAAATGGATAAGAAACATCACTGATCTACCTGTATTACTCGACAGCCATATGGATGGGTAGAGAGAGTAATAACTTGTCCAAAAAATGTTGAGACGATAAATTGGATATGAACTTCTGGTACACATTCAATACATTTCTGAATGACATGATTCCCATTCTGATCTCGTACACAGCGCATAACATGACCATCAAGCTCCTCAACCATTTGAATCTTCTGGTCCACGTCAACTACTTCTATTGCCTGCAGAGTCAACCATACCACAATTTTCATCTCAATATAACTCAAGTTATTGACAAGATGCTGATAATCAACCCCGAGAGCCCACTGGTTGGTGCTAGATTTAGTGTATCAGAAAAGAAACCAAAACAAAAGATTAATCTAGCAGATAACACTTGAGCATTTCTAGATTCAATTTGGTATACCTTTTGTATCACGCGACAACCATACATTTGAAGGCTCAGTGTTAGAACATGCCCAAAGAGTATGCTAGCCAATTCTCTCCTCTGAGATGCCATTCCATGTTCAAAAAACTGCACGAGAAATAGATGCATTATAAACCATTTAAAGAGAAACAAGGCAGACTTGGAGATCATGCACCTCAACATCAATATATACTCCATAGAACAACCAAAGTTAAGACATACCTTCTGTATTACGTAATTCCCAAAGACATCAGTCATCAAAGTAAGAGCTTGGGGAAAAATTTCCTGGAAAACCATGTTTTTCTCCTCAGTGGTTGCAGTTTCAAGTTTTTGCTGAATGAATCGGCTCCCATACTGGTCAGCACTGATCACAGATGACATATATATAGTTTAAGAAGTGAGGCTAGTTTAAGTAGGTAAAGACCAAGTAGAACAAAATTTATGATACATACCTGAACTCAACAACGTGACCTGCAATTTCTGAAAGTTCAAAACACTTGGCCTTGTTGCTTTTGAACTCTTCCAGTAGGGAGGACGCGACGCTGTTCTCCATGTTATCCAAGTGATATGGTCCCATGACACCTCCAGCTATGTTTCTCATTCTACCAGGAAATCTCATATTATAATCACTATGCCTCATAGGACTACCAGGTCCTACTGGAGAGACTGGACTTGCTAAAGGACTCCCAGCATATGATAAACCAACTCCAAATGCAGGATTTCCATAATAGCCATGATGACCTGAACTGCTCGTTTTGCTATTCAATGGAACACCATATTGAGATTTCTGAGGTAGCACATTACTGAGATAAGCTTTCTGAAGCAAGTCCACATATGAATTACCCATATAGTTCCTGTCCAAGGAAGGATCATTAAGAGCAGCAACCTGCGCAGCATATTCAGCTGACAAGTACTGAAGATACATAGGATCCACGTATGATGCTGGCAGAGCATTTCCACCCATTTGATTTCCCATTCTGCTGAGAGTCTGGTCTGAGGTTGCAGCGCTTAAATTAGATCCCCCCAACATTCGAGAGTCCAATCCAGGTACAGCCATCGCTGATGCTGCAGCAGCATTTCCAAATAAAGGTGGCAAATTATAGTTGCCAAGATGGCTTGATATTGGACTGAGAGGGTGACCACTTAATCCATAATTAGAAAAGGATGAATTTGGACTATCCAAATGGGGATACTGAGACAGTACGCCACCTCCACCATTCAATCCCGACGTTGGGGATCCTTTAAGGTATGAACTACCGGAGCCAGTAACAGCAACAGAATATGGTACTTTCGCAGACTGAGCAGTAGAAGCCATATTAAACTGGGGGGATTCGGATTGCTTCAAGAAATCATGCTGCTTCGTATTATTCTGCCCACCTGCAAGATTGTGAGGATAGTATTAAAACGAATATCATGTTCAATCCAAGAAATGATCTCAACTAACGTACCATTAGATATATTCATGCCAGATAAAGCAGCAACAAGCTCTGCAGACTCGGTTCTGTGAGACGACACACCATTAAACGGATTTGGACTACTAACACTTCTCTTCTCTGAATTGACTACCCTGCCTCCACCAATAGGTGTGAGGGAAGGGCTAGGAGCTCTCGCAATGTGTTGGGGATCAGGAGTGGTACTTCGTGATAAGGAAGCCCCCAAAGCAGCAGCATATGAATAGGAAGTAGGAACCTCATCATGTTGAGCAGCAGATGGAATTTGTGTGCTTGATGCAGACCTTATTGGCTTTGAAGAAGAAACCTCGTGACGAAGATGAGAAAGCTCAGCTTCTGCTGAACCTATTGTATCACCACTTCCGTCAAAAGCATTTCGGCTAGCTGGACGTGAAGGGTGACCAGGAGCAGGAGACACACGGCTAAAGTCATCCTGGATGAAACATGGTTTAAAACCCATCAGATGATTGTGTAAAATTATCTTTTTGAGATTAAACATGAGGGAAATTTCTCATTAGTCGAAATAATAACAAATATCGCCACTCAACTTTTAAATGTAAGGGAAAAAAAATTAACTTTACAAAAACAAATGTATGTTTATTGAAACTCAAAATTCTGTAACCCAAAAAAATGAAAATGGTAAAAAGAAACAAGATTGACAACACGACAACACATATAACTCAGATGCCAGACAGCAGACAGATCCATTTCACTTGAGAAGATTAAAATTTGTAAGGTTCAGAAAATCATCCAAAACGACCCTTTATAGAGTACAGCAATTCCATTCAGCTGGAAACCCATATAATATAAAGAGAAACTATAGATCATAGGAGATGGGAGAAGGATGGAGCACAACATCCACCAACCAGAAAAGCAGATTTGAAATGTCGGACCAGAGATCAAACATGACTTAGTGTACTCGAAGGGTTAAGAAATGAACGAAAGGCATTTTCATACCACTAAACAAAGAAATGCAACAACATTTCTAGAATATTATTAATTGTTACATAATTTTGCTCTTACCATGCGAGTGCTAAAAACCAATACCATATAGGAACCATATATACACACAAACATACCAATATCGGGATCTTGTATTCCTTCTCAAAACATCAGGATCTTGTATTGCTTAATGAACTAATGGTCATTTTCAAACCCAGAAAACAAGAAAGGCAACATTCTTCCAGTTGACAAGAGATGCTTGCTTTTATTGGAGCACAAGCGCACCATTATTAGGGACTTAATCATTTATGGGCTAAGGGGTCTTTTGTACCCAGTGAACAAGAAACACAACATTGTAAGAGATGGTTGCTCTTATTGGAGTATATGCACAGCCCACGTTTCCTCAAAGCCAATCCCGCACTTGATATGATTACTTGTTACACTCAAAACAACAACAAAAACATATCAAATGTAATCCCACAAGTAGGGACTGGGGAGGGTAGAGCGTACGCAGACCTTACCCCTACCTCCTAGAGATAATTGTTACACTATTTTGCTCTTATCATGTGAATGCAAAATAAGTCTCATATCTGGAACAAAAAGTATTCATTCATCCAGATGGTCAGTTAATTTTAACTTCAAAGGAGCCTCCTTTAATTATAATGTTAAAATGTTGGCCTTGAAGATGTAGAACTGCCTCAAACCTAGTCAACTTAAGAAAGATGATTGACAGAAGAGTTTCATGTCTACCAAGACATCTTGCAAACAAAGTGGTTTAACAAAGAGTATCACAGACGAAAAGAATGATTTCAAACACACAAATTTTAAGCAACTTTAACGATAGGAGACCTTCCACGAATGATCCAAAATATTATCATGAAAAGCTTGTGCTGCCAATTGTTACCATTCAATAGAACCAGTTTATATGAACATGAATCAACTATCATGTAGAATTCATGCCCCACAATAACAAAAAATTCCACAAACTAAAAATACCAAGTCCAGATAAAACAGCTCAGGGAAGCTTGTTGAGAGTAGTCTACTTCTGAGTTGAAATATACTGGTTGAGAAGTAACATAAATGAGATAAATTCATGAAGCATTAATACCAAATGTTAATTATTGCACTTTCCAAGCGTTTAATAGGTAAATTTGGGATTTAACAACCATTAGCCAAAGTTGAAATTGTAAAAGATGCACTAGATATAGTTTCAAGTATGCACCTGGAACATTTCAGCAATGCTCTTCTTCTTACTACCTAATCCTAGTCCTGGCAAACCAATGAGCCCATCCCCACCCCATTCCACTGAACCCTGCAATTTATCCGTCTCATTCTCGCTCTCTGCTTTTTTCGAGTTAAATCCCGGAGGCATCGGAAAAGGTGACCTCCCACCATTACCATTATCATTCTTGTTTACCTTCCTCCTATCACCAATAGCAGAGCTCCCTCCTTGCAACCTCTGTGAAAAACGCCAATCTTCTTTGGACAACAGTGGTGGAGGCAACCTAGGATTAAGATTTACATTCGAGTAATAGTAAGATAAGTAAGCAGGATCAGACCTTAGCTCCTCCTCAGACATGAAACCACTATTATTGAACAATCCACCCACTGCATTCAATGAACCCTCAACAGTAGGTGGAGCTGACCCACTTCTATACATATTCAGCTCCTTTTCACGATCATCAGCTTCTTGTCGTCGCTGGTCACGAAGTAACATCCCAATCTCTGTGTCAAACTCATCTCCAAACGAATTTTCATTGTTTCCCATCATTGGTCTCCTACCTAATTCAGATACCATATTCACAAACTTAACACAACCAATAACACACGCATCCCACAATCCTTCACAGCTCAATGAAGTTATCAAAATCAAGACTTTGGTAAACCTTATAATCTACAAACCCCAAGATGACAACCTCACAATCCAATCTTTGATCAACTAAAATTCCAAGAAACCTCTTTTCTTAACATCCCCTAATCAAACACCAATTACACAGTCAGTCCACAACAAATATAATCACTACCCACAATCCTTAACAACCCAAGAAAGCTATCAAAAATAAAAACTTTATCATATAAACCTATAAAAACCTACAAACCCCACGTATACAACCTCAAAATAAAATCTTTCAGCTCATAAAAACCAAACCTTTGATCAAATTAAATTCCAAGAAACCTCTTTCCTCAACATCCAGCCTCCAAGACCTCCATGATCAAACACCAAATTACACAGTCAGTCCTTAACAAAATATAATCAACACCTACAAACCCCACCAACACAAGAAAAAAAACCCAAAACTTTTTTTCACATATAAACCTCAAAACTACAAAACCCACATGAAAACATAAGATTTAAGCTCATAAAAACCCAATCTTTGATTACAAAACTTCAAGAAAGTGTCTTTTTCTGAACAAAGAGTGAGCAAATATGAGAGATGATGAAGGTTTAAATGGGAGAAAAGAGAGGAAAAAAAATCTGGCGGCGAATCAATCCTGTTTTAGGGTTTTTTTTTTTTGAAGTACTGTTAGGGAAGAGCTGATTAAATGCAAAAAATACAGATACTTTTTATTCAATATAGATGTTTTATAGGACGCATATAGAAGAAAATATTCTTTTTTTTCCCCTTGTTTTTAGAAAAGTAAGTTAAAACAAACCTAATCATTAATATTAATAATTATTATTTTATTTTTATATGTGAGAAACAACAAAAATGATTTTCCCTTTCATAAATCATAAAAAAAGGTGTTTAATCTTCTTTTCTTTTTCATGTTAGAAGGAAAGGATAAGTTTGAACATAACAAGTCAAGAGACTATTTTAATCCAAAAACTTATATATTAATCTCATGATCATTTTATTATCTGTTTTTCTTTATTATTGTATTTCATTTCTATACGTATATTTTAATTAAATCAAGAATTTATTAAAAATAGTTCATTTATGATTACAATATAGGAATAATACTGTATACACACATGTTTTTTCAGACTTATGAAGTTATATTGATTATTTTATTATTATTGTGACTATTAATTATCTATTAAGACATTTACAACAATAACAACGTACCAAGTGTACATCAACAACAATAATAATAACTATTAAATTATCTATTAAGACATTTGCAACAATAACAACGTACCAAGTGTACATCAACAACAATAATAATAATATAATTTATAAGTAAATATGAAAAAATAAATTGTATATAGGCCTTATTCAAATAAAATCAGTAGTTATTTATAATAAATTTACAGTTCAGAGATATTTAAGGCATTTATTTAGCCGTAATAACTAATCTTATTTACAAAAAAAAAAAAAAAAAAAAAAAGAGAGAGAAGGATTTTTAATTTTTTTTTTAGTTAGATGTATGTAGAAAAATAAAATAAAGTGACGTTTGTTTTGTATGCCTAGTCTTCCCAAAGAAGAATCTGAAAATTGCCACGTTTCCTCTTAATTAGATTGGGAACTGCCATTCTTTAAATTCTCTGTCCTTCTCGAAAGAAATTTTCATATTTTTGGTAAATATCTCATCTTTATTCTCTTTTATATTTGGAAAAAAAAAAACTTGATAAATGATTTTTAGAGGAAAAAAATAAAATACTTGACAAATGAATTTGTTTTTTGACAAGGGAGTATTTTACCTTTCCTTTTTACTTTTTTTTGCTTTAGTTTATGTGATAGATATTTAATTAAGGAACTTTCGCATATAGTCACTCAAAAATAGCCTAATTACGCTTCATTGTTATAATTTGCTAATTACGATTCATAGATACATGTTATAGAGAGGAGAGTGGCGAGCGTGATTGGGAGAGGGAGGTGAGAGGCAAGCGAGAGAGGACAGAGAGCGGGAGAGAGGTGAATTGTATATGTATACCGGTTAGATAATTGTACATTATACATATTATTTGTATATTCTAGCGAGCGAGACTGAAAGAGGGAGGAGAGAGGCGAGCGAGACTGGGAGAGGGAGGAGAGAAGCGAGCTAGATTGGGAAAGGCGAGCGAGAGAGGACAATAATTTGTATAATTCGCATCTATAATTCATCAAAGAGTGTCATGAACGTAATACTAACCTGTGAGAACGTGAGGAAGATTATGAGGATGTGGGATATCAGTGAGGAGGTGAGGGTATTTTTACTAGGGAAAAAGGACAAATATATCCCCGAATTATCGTAAATAGTATCCAGATATCCTCCATCATACTTTTGAGACATTGGTGCCCCTGTTGTCTAAAAACTAGAGCATATATGCCCTCACTCTAATGGAAGACTAAATAGGGACACTTGGCGCAATCTTATATGTCGATCCAATATTTAATAAATGTCGGATTGGTGGATAAGATTATGACACGTGTATGTCCGTTAGTATAAAGGGTATATATGCTCTAGTTTTTTTACGGCAGGGGCACCAATGTCCCAAAAGTATGATGGAGTGTATGGGCATATCATTTACGATATTTTAGGGGTATACTTTTTACTATCATTAAGGTGAAAATTACTCCTAGAAGTTAGAAGCATCTATTATAATAATATATAAAGCACTCTTTTTTGGTGTATCTTTTTTTTTTTCATTCAGTGTCTGATATCCACATTGGAGCCCGACTAAATTCGGATTCGCGCCGGGAAGTCCCACATTGGGGGTAAAGCGCTCCTTAACAAAGGCGACTCGATACCCAAGGGGACTCAAACCCAAGATCTCTTGGTTAAAGATGAAGGAGAACTTACCACTCCACCACAACCCTTGTTGGTCTCTTTTTTGGAATATCATTGATAGGTATATGTCGATAAAATCTTACTAAAAAGAATTTTAGTGAAAAAAGAGAGTACACATATCTTGTAATGTATGTTATATGTCGACTCGTTAAATTTTTTCTAGAAAACTCTATTTTTATAAAACTTCGGTTAAAGGCACCGTATATATCTAGCTCAGTCTTATGCAAACATCATTTAATTTCTTGAAGATGATGTATTTCAATATTGTACGTCAACCTCTCAAGTGTTGAGGTTGGTAACACTTTAGTGAAAAGATTCGTCAAATTATTAACCGAGCTAATTTGTTGAACATTTATTTCACTATTCTATTGAAGATTGTATATGAATTTTTTTTTTTTTGGTGAAATGTACTTTATTTTGTTTTTCGACATCATAGCAGCATTTCCGTCTTGAGACGGTGAAGATTGTGATTTTATTGCTATTGCTTGAGGTATAGATTTTTCATCTTTACTCTCACATAAAATTTTACGAATTCAAATATGAGATACCATGGGCAATTGGGTCGTGTAGCCGGTTAAATGAAGAGATAATGATGGAGTTTTAATTTCAGCAAATAGAAATCCACATAATAAATAATAAAAATAAACTTTTGTTAGTTTTAAGGGTAAAAATGAATTAAAAAAAAGATGGAGTGAGGGGTATTTTTAGTCAAATAGGTGGATAAGGGGTATATTCAAACTTTTTCGGATAGTTTAATACCTTTTTCCGTATTATAAATAGATATTGAAAAATCATCAATATGTTTAGGAGAAAATCTCTCCATAAACAAGACTATCTAAACAACTACATTGTTGATGATATTGTGTATTGATGTGAGAAGAGGGGTCTTCAATTTGTAGACTTTCAAATTTTTCCTCTAAGGAAAAAATTAATCAAATATGAAAGAGAATTATATTTTCCTTTCGGAAAAAAATTCAAGCATTTATGATATACTTTGACTTTTCTTTAAGTAAAAAATAAAATATAAATATGGTAAGACAATCAAGGAAAACCACTAACATAGTCTGGTGTATTTATACAACACATGTGACTAATGTGAGCTTATAGTGGATTGTTGATGGTAGATGTGAAATCTAACTTACGAGTTTGACCAACGTCTTACTCTCAAAAAGATTGTACTTGAAACGCCTAATTCCCCAAAAACAAAACACAAACATAAATCGTCAAGAAGTTAATGCGATTAACGACAAATGAGCGAGAAATTGAAAGATTCAAAGAGCTATTGAACAAGGAAAAAACAACGATATACGTGAATAGTTCAAGAAGGAAAATGTAGAACATTGCAACATCTGAACTTTGTTGAAAGTTAGCTAACAAGCTAAGAACACTCTATGATAGAGGTGTCAAAAATGAGCCCAATTATAGCTAATCCGATTAAGCTCAATTTAATCTCCAATTTCAACCCGTTTTAAGACTTTATTTACATTGATGCAATGTATGTTCCTATATTGAATGTATGAATTACTATCTATTTTATATCTTTTAGGATTTATCTATCCATTTGTAACTTCTTTTTAAAAAAATTTCATGAGTTGAAATTCAAATTGTGGTTATAAAACTTAAATAAGAATATATTAAAATTATTGAGATTAAGTGGGTTAAATTGGACGGGTCAAGACCCAACCCGTTTTAAAGCCCATTTGAGCCTAAGTAAACTTGGGCGGGTCAGGACCCAACTCAATTTCTATTTCAACCCATTTTAATGTCTCCAATTTCAACTCAACCGTCCATTTGACACCCCTACTCTATGAGTAACAAATTGGTAAACTTCTCTACATATGAGAGGAGGAAGAGGAGGAGGAGGAGAGAACAGAGCCTAAAACTGAAGGTGTTTGACGGTGTTGTACTTGAAAGGGGCCGTTAAGGTTGATGTGGTAGAAAGATAAACATGTTGTCACGCCCCAAACTCAAGGGGCGCAACTGGCTCCTAATGCCAAAACTCAGGCCCGAGCCGATCCTGCCGAACCATTTGCTACTAGCGCATGACAGCCGCACGCAATCAAGAAAACAAACAAGTATATCTTGGCTTAAAACTAAGCCCTCGGCCAGCAAGGCCCCTGTCAACAGATCTACAAACGAAACACCTACTCCCAAGAGTTCATATAAAGAAATAGTCAACTAGCACAGAAGTCCTAATTGGGTCGTCAAGGCCACCATGATCTCTATACCAAAACTGAAAATATGTATATATCAATATAATACATCAAACAACTCACAAGCTTCAGCAAACCAACAAATTAGGCCAGCATGGCCATAACATAGCTACACACCCCACACACTAGTTTGCAAGCCTCTAAGAGTAGTAAAGATTGGCGGGACAGGGCCCCAGCCTACCAATAAAAATATATACAACAAAAGCTAACAAACCTCCAAACTCTGGCAGCTCCGAAGGAAAGGGGCTAGCCAATCGAATAAAAGTCAATCCTGTTGCTGAGGAGATCTACTGGGTCGTTTGTCGGGACCTGCAGGCATGAATGCAGCGCCCACAGGCAATGGGGCATCAGTATGAAATAATGTACAGAGTCTGAAAGGCAATAGACTACGAGCAGGTATCCTAATATATTGGAATAATATAATAAATAAATTAAGGATAAGATAAGTGTACCGACCTGCTCCTTAATCTTAACTTATCAAAAATAATAAAACAACAACCTAACCAAGCCCCCATAAGCTCGGCAGGTACAAACAACACACAAGACCACCTACTCAGTCCCCTATAAGCCCGAAAGGTGTCAATCAGTCTATATACCCCTATCGGTAGTCCCCTAGCTCCGTAGGTAGTCACATAGCCCTCTTAGGCATTAATATAGCCCCGTAGGCAGCACATAGCTCTCTTAGGCATCAACATAGCTTATAGACAACTCATAGCCCTCTTAGGCAACAACATGGCCTTGTAGGAAACACATAGCCTTCTTAGGCGTCAATATAGCACTGTAGGTAACTCATAGCCCTTGTAGGCATCAATATAGCCCCGTAGGCAACTCATAGACCTCTTAGGCATCCATATAGCCTCATAGGCAGAACATAGCCCTTCTAGGCATAGATCACATTCCTGCAACTAACCACAATAGCTCCAAGGGCAACAATAACAATCCAATCGCTAAAAGCAAGCAATTTAGTTATAAGCAACCTATACAAATAGCCTCTAAGTTGTGTCCAACATAGGGACGCTACTAACTGAATAAGAATCCCGAAAAGAAAGGATTATATCAACTCGAGCAGCCAACAATCAACAATAATGGCTACAAGTATAACAAGGATAACAACCCAATTACATTTCTCCTAAGCTTTAAGGAAATATGTCGTAAGTAGGGAATAGCCTTAACATACCTTTTTCGTTGAATTCACGTGTCCTAACGACTTTACTCACAACCCCCCTCGATACTACAACAAGGCAGGACCATAATCAACACAAAAGAATAGAGGATACCACGATAATCTGATAAAAGATATGTATTTCCGTCGCAAATTGCTATTTGCGACTTATCAAAGCTAGAGTCGATGGAAGAAGGGACTTACCTTGATTTTAAGTTCGTAATACACCTCAAAAATTTAAAATATGCCCAAAACCCTGCTATACACACACCAAATTACGATATGCTAGGAAATCGATAAAACAAATTATACCATGTTGACGAGCTCAACGGGTAGAACAACTTTTGTCAAGGACTTAAGTCACGAAAATCTGTAACTTGGCTGATCCTAGAAGTGGGTTTTGTGAGTTTTCTGGTTATTCACTAAGAAAAATGAAGGAAAAATGAAGATAAGTCAAAGAAGATGAAATATATAAAGTTCCACCGACCTAGGGGACCCACCTCACCTGCCTGTTTGCGCAGTCTTGCGAAAACGCGAATATCTCTCCATTTTGAAGTCGTATAAACGAAAGGATTGATGCAATTGAAACTAGACTCGTTGACCTTCGATTACATAGGTCGTGGGCACCATAACTCTTTATAGATTGGGAGAAAATCTCCGGGACAGTTGACCCAAATTCAGACAAATCTTTAAAAGGAATTTACGGTAACTTTCGCCAACTTTTATTTTGCCACTTACCTAACTTCAAAACTTGAGATACAACCCTTGAACTCTTAAAATATCTCATAACACATCATTCTTAATTTATTACCCACCCTCCTTGTCTTTCCACAAAGATATGAGTCAATTTAGACTTTTCGAAAAGTCGGGGTGTTACACGTGTGAACGCTGAAATGTTCAAAATACTCCTCGCAGATGTTGACGGATAAAATATATTTTGGGGAAACACACGCGTTGACGGGGAGGCGTGTGCTTATTCCCTCTTCTTAGATAGTATAAATAGTTGTTGTACATTAATGTAGAACATTGTATACACTTGAAATACATAAAAACATTTGAGATATGCTAATGATACATTAAGAATATACTTGAAAACACAAGATACATTGTATATATAATTTTCATACACTATAGTATATATTTGTGTGTACATAATTTTTATACACAATATAATAGTCTATATACAATTTGTATACACTTTATAAATATATATTCAATTCTTATAAGCAAGTTGTCATACATGATATTGTATATATTGTTATAGAGTGATTGATTGAAGAAAACGAAGCAAAACAAAATAGGGAGTAATTGAGAAACACTACTACCACATCTGTCCACTTTTAATTGTCATAGTTTCCTTTTTTAGAGTCGAACTATAAAAGTTGACTAATATTTTATGATATATTTTTTCATCATATTGATACGTAAAAAAATGCAATTTATAGTACTTTTCGTATAGTTTTTGAATATCTAAAATTTTTGTTTACAATGTCGAATTATGTAATCTAATTTAACTTTAAAAATTAGTCAAATTGACTTTCAAAAAGCGCAACATAATAAATAAAAGTGGACGGAGGGAGTAGTCGGTAATTGAACTCCAATATTAATTGCTAGACCTATGATTAAATAGTGGTAGTTAGTTAAGTGCAATTGATCGTTTTTGCTATTAATTGATTCCCTATCTTTCAAGTCCCTTAATTTTCTTGTTGTTTAAATGTCATTAATCATTTTACTTGCTTTCTAGTTAATTTTTTTATCTTTCTTAGTTTTTAATCAAATATTGAAAAGTCTTTCACTTAATTAACTTACTTGATGATCATCTCTCACTAGCTTGATTGCCTCTGTATTTGTTTGAATTCTATCCTCTTTTTCTGAAGTCGATGACTATTTATAGCTACTATCTTGATATCAAAGAAGAATTCGATTTATGTTTTATTTTTGTCTTAATTCACTACTAAAAAATTGTTAAAAAATGACGGAAGGAAAAGCGACGGTTGGCGTCGCTTAGAAAAGCGACGTCAATTGCCACACCGTCCATCTCTTTTGAATAAAAATAACTTTTTTTAAAATTATTTTACAAAAAGCGACGGACAACATCTCTTAGTTTGTCGCTTTATTTTGCAGATTTTTGCGCCAAATAGATATATATTTAATAATTAATTATTAAAAATAGTTAGAGACGCTATCCGTCGCTTTTTATTAAAAATAATTATTTATAAATTAAAAAATAACCACGCCGTCCGTCGCTTTTTATTAATTTTAATTGATTAATTATTTTTTAAAGAATAGTCCGTCGCTTTTTGGTCAAAATGTTGGTCAAATATTTTAAAAAACCGACGGACAAAGAGACGCTATCCGTCGCTTTTTTTAAAATAGCTGATAGCACAGACGAGAACTTCCCCATTTTTCCATCTCTCTTCTCTTCCATCTCTCTTCCATCTCTCTTCCTCTCTCTACACGCCGACGCTGACGAAGAGATGCCGACGCTGCCCGTCGCTGTTGCCCACTGCACCGATGCTGCCAGACCCGACCCCAACCCCACTGTCTCTCCATTGTCTGCTTCTCCTTTGATTCAAGGTTAGGGTTTCATGAAATTATTTTTAATTTCTTTCAATTTGTGTATTGAATTAGTTTTTTATTGATTGTTAGTTTGATTGATTGTTAGTTAGTAAGTGAGTGATTTAGGGTTTTTGATTTTGTTAATTAGTATTGAATAATTTGTTTTTTATTGATTGTTAGTTTGATTGATTGTTAGTTAGTTAGTGAATGATTTAGGGTTTTTGATTTTAGTTAGGATTGATTAATTGCTATAAGTTAGGATGAATTGAAATTTGATGAATTGAAGTTAGTTTTAGAACTTGAACTTGAAATTTGAATATAACTAATTAATTCTTGAGTTAGAATTTTATGTATAACTAATTTTAGAAATTGGATATGAACTTGAATTTAATTAGACTTGAAGTTGTTGAACTTAATTAGAACTTGAATATAATTAATTATTCTTGGCTTCAAATTTTATATATACCTAATTTTAGAGATTATCTGAACTTGAATTTAGAAATTGAACTTGAACTTAGAATTTGATGAATATAACTAATTTTTGGATTGGAAGTTTTTATATAACTAAGTTTAGAAATTAGATATGAACTTGAATTTAGTTATTGAACTTGAACTTGAATATAATAACTAGCTAATTTTTGGATTTGAAGTTTATGTATAACTAATTTTAGAACTTTGATATGAACTTGAACATTGAACTTAGAACTTAGAACTTAATAACTAATTCTTGATGACCTCAATTAATTAGAACTTAATAATTGAACTTTGAAGTACTTATTAAAATATTATTGACCTTAATATATTTGAACTTAATTATAACTTTCAACTTAATTTATAATAAGTTGAACTTAATTAGAAATATAATTAATTATTTGACATCTTAAACTTAATTAAAATTTATGAATTAATTAAGCTTGAACTTTGTAGATTTTGAAATGTAGTATTTATGAACCAATTAATTAGGTATATAAGTAATAATAAATATAATTATTAAGTAATTATTATAAATATATATTAACAATTAATTAATGTAGTAAAATTATTATTAAATTTAATTTATAATATAATTGAATATCTATATTTTTGTATTTGGATCATCGTTTGTGGATGTATAATATGCATTATGAAACTGGTGCTGGTTTGAAACCTGAGTTTATTGATGGTGTTAGAGATTATATTGAACATACAATGACACTTGACATTTTTCAAGAATAATGGATTGGTTAGGTGTCCTTGTAGTGCATATAAGTGCTTAAATTTTTTTACCCCAGATACTGTCATGGTTTATTTGTACCGTAATGGATTTAAGCCTAGATATTTTGTATGGGTTGATCATGGAGAAACAGATGGATTGAATTGTATGTTTTACAATTCGATGCATGTGGATGAATATAATATGCTTGCACCACATGGACAAATTAGGGTTGAACATGATAGGGTTCATGAAATGATCAATGATGCTTTCGGGGTTCAAGGTGGGATGGAACCCGAACAATATTTTGATGAAGCTCTTAATGAAGAAGCAAGACGCTTCTATGATCAATTAGAAGAGTCTAGTCGTCCATTATGTGAATGGAGTCCGCGTTCTGCCTTGTCAGTTGCGGTTAGATTAATGAATATTAAATCAGATTGGAATGTTCCTAATGCGGCTATGGACTCAATGGTTGATCTTTTGGGTGAACTAGTTAATCCGAAGTTTAACATACCTAAGAACTTCTATCAGGCAAAGTGTTTGGTTTCCAAGTTAGGATTGACGTATGCTAGAATTCATTGTTGTGTTAATGGTTGCATGTTATTTTACAAGACTGATAGTGAATTAGAAAATTATAAGTTTTGTGGACATGCTCGTGATAAGAGGACTTCGGCTGGAAAGATGGTCCCAGTTTAGGCGATGCATTTTCTACCTCTTATTCCTAGGTTAAAGAGGTTGTATGCATCAATGAGATCAACCCCACATATGAGATGGCATCATGAATATAGAAGACCTCCAGGTGTCTTGTCTCATCCATCTGATGGTGAAGCGTGGAAGCATTTTGATAATGTATATCTTGATTTTGCTAGTGAACCAAGAAATGATAGATTGGGATTATGTGCAGATGGCTTCACGCCATTCTCTAATGCCGCTTCGCCTTATTCATGTTGGTCGGTATTTCTTACTCCATATAATCTTCCTCCTGAAATGTGCATGACCAATCCCTACATATTTCTAAGTTGTGTTATTCCATGTCCCCGTAATTCAAAAAGTTTGATTGATGTCTATCTATAACCATTGATAGATGAGCTCAAATAATTGTGGTTTGAAGGTGTTTTGACTTATGATATATCAACTAAGCAGAATTTCGTTATGCGTGCTTCTTTAATGTGGACTATTAATGATTTTCTTGCATACGGGATGTTGTCTGGTTGGATGACAGCTGGAAAGCTAGCATGTCCGTATTGCATGGAAAATAGTAAGGCATTCACTTTAAAGCATGGCAGAAAAAAATACATGGTTTGATTGTCATCGTCAGTTCTTGCCAATGGACCATGAGTTTAGAAATATGAAAAATGCATTTAGGAAAAATAAGGTTGAAAGTGACCCCCTCCGCCTCCATTACTCACAGGGCATCAAATTTGGGAGAAAGTTTCTCAATTACCTAAAGTTACAGAAGCTCCACCTTCTAGACTTCCTAGATATGGTGTTGAACATAATTGGATCAAACAAAGCATATTTTGGGAGTTACCGTATTGGAAGGACAATCTGCTACGACATAATCTTGATGTGATGCACATTGAAAAAAAATATTTTGACAATTTGTTTAACACAGTGATGGATGTTAAGGGTAAGACAAAAGACAATTCAAAATCTAGAATGGACATAAAGGAATATTGTAGGAGAAAAGAGTTATGGCTGTAGGAATTACAAAATGGTAAAATAGTTAAGCCCAATGCCAACCTTTCATTCACATTGGATGAGAAACGTGAAATTATTGAGTGGGTTAAAAATTTAAGGATGCCGAAGGGCTATGCTTCGAATTTAGGAAAGCGGACAGATATGAATGAAGGAAAATTGATAGGTATGAAAAGTCATGATTGTCATGTGTTCATGGAAACTTTAATTCCTATCACTTTTAGCCATCTACCCGAAAGGATATGGAAATCAATCACAGAGATAAGTCTTTTTTTTTAAAGATTTGTGTTCTGGAAAGTTGTTGGAGAGTAGTTTAGACAGGATGAAGGAAAATATTCTTATTACTACTACTAAGTTGGAGAAGATATTTCCACATGGTTTCTTTGATGTGATGGAGCATCTTCCAATTCACCTTGTACAAGAGGCCCGCCTTGGAGGTCCGATTCAAACAAGATGGATGTATCCATTTGAAATATTCACTAAGTTATATATATTCACCAAGTCTTTTATTAACATATATATGCATATAAACATGCAGAAAAATTGGTAGTTCCAAGCAAACAATTAAGCAAAGGGGAAGGATCGAATGATCAGTTGTTCAAGGTCATATTGGGATAAAAACTGGTGATTTTTATTCTTATTACTTTGGTGATGATGTGTCATGTAAGAGAAACAGGCCCAATCGCAATGATGAAGGCGATATTGATCCTTTATTTTCACTGATATCAATTTTTAATCAAAATGGTCGAGGATCTAAAAAGCGTGGAAAGCGAGGCTTCACTGATATGGAAATGCAATCAGCTGTGACACATATTTTGCTTAATTGTCCAGATATTCAACTATATCTCAAGTAAGTGTTAAAAATATGTTATCAAATTACATACTAATAAGTGTTCATTAACTAACGAAATACTTGAATGTAAAATGATCAGCTTGTTCGTAAACACATGGGGTAATGAAGCCATCTATACAGAATTTATAAATGGCTAATAAACTATGTAAATGTGCAATCACTAAGTATTTAATAATATATTCATGTTATACTGAATTATATTACTTGAAATAACAATCACGTAGGTTTACAATGAATACTCAAGTGTCCAACATTTGCAATTAGTGAAAGAAGTAGCACTTGGACCTGAATCGCAAGTACTGACAATGAATAAGTATTGTGTCAATCATTTTAAGGTTTAAACTGAAGAAGTTTCTAGGAACAAGAAAACAAATAATAGTGGTGTCTACATACAAGGTGATGTTGATGGTACTTGTTAAACTATTGAATGTTATGGTGTCATTTAAGAAATTATTGAAGTGAGGTATTCAGGTTGGCCTAAGAAGAAGATTGTATTGTTTCGGTGTGAGTGGTTTGACCCATCACATAGAGGCACAAAGGTGGACCATCAACATAATGTAATTGAAGTTAGGCACACCAGTAAATACAGAAGTTATGATCCTTTTATTATTGCACAAATGCTAAACAAGTGTATTACGCTCCATATACATTGCATAAAGACAAAGTTGATTGGTGGGTTGTTATAAAAAATAAGTCTGTGGGAAGAATTGAAATTGACAATGTCTTAGATGTGGCGTATCAAAATGATGTTGCAATTGTTCAACAACAAGTTGATGTTGAATTGGAAACCACATACAACATCCTCAACACATATTAGAAGAAGTATCTGATGATGAGATAATGAATGTTAAGGAAGAAATATTCGAGAATGAGGAAAATGAATTATTTGATGACGAAGAATGAGACGATAATGAAAATGAAACAACTGAGGAGGAAGAATGAGAGAATGATAGAATTGAAACAAGCGAGGAGGAATAGTGTAGAATGTATATATAATCTATGTAAGTTAGTGTATTTTGCTAATTTTATTTAATTTATGATTTATTTATATTATACATGTAAATTTGCATACAGATGTCATCAAGCGGTGATGGTGATAGACATCGCGAGCATCCTGGACTTAGCTAGACTAATAAGGCTAAAAAGAAAAAGTCAGCTTGGAGACCCATATATCCTGAGGATATTCTAGGATCTATTTCTTCTGCGCCAGAGCGCATCAATCATGATACTCATTTATTTGTTGTTTCGTTTGGTACGGCGAATCCTCGACAATATTATTCTAATTACCGTCGACCAATCGGTGCTTCCTTTACTTCACAGGCATTGCCTTCACGGCGCTACGAGGACCTATCTTTACAGGCTATTTGTCGACCACGACCCTTATCGGTAGGTAAGATATCGGATGGTACTCCATCTCCTACAGGTACATCTCATCAGTTATCTGCTATGAGGATTGGAGATTCTAGTAGCAAGCGGTCAGATGCTATGGCCGATACGCCTCCATTGACTCAGTGTTTTGTGTATCCTAGTGTATTACCTTCATCTACAGCTGCACCTAGTGCTACACTAGATGCTACGATGCCTGCTCTAGCTCCTGGCCAGAAGGACAGACTTGATTGAGTCATGACTAAGCGGGATGGATCATCGTAATTTTGTTTTGTTATCTATTTTTTAGTTTATTTTATTTATTTCTTATACTTTAATATATTATTCATGAACTAACATATTTGTAATGTGTTTTGCAGGTGGCATCCTGCAAAATATGCTACCTGGGCTTTAAAAGATTGTGTTAGAAGACTTTACACACATGCTTATCACTCTTGGAGCAAGATTCCAAATATTATACGCCAGGCGATGTTTAATGAATTTAAGGTATATATTTTTAGTTAAGTTTATTAGTGTACTTTACTTTTTTTTTACTATCGATCTAATTAACGCTATTCAATTTTTTTTCAAACTATGTGTACTTGGGAGTCGAGATACAATTTGGTCATTGCGACCACATTTGAGAGGAGGGCATCCACGAGACTGTCTAATTGGCTAAAGAAAGTTCGGGACTCTGATCAATGTCCGCATTGACGTGGCTCTATGTTTGATGATTTAAAAGTTTAAGGCAAACAAGCCAAAAGGCTAAAACAATTACAATAGAGATGGTAAATTCTCATTCAAACTTTTAAATAAATAATTAGTTGATTCATATATATATATATATATATATATATATATATATATATATATCTATATAAATTTCAGTTTTTATTTATAGAAAAATAATTGCTTTTGTATTTTATTTAATATGGATAATATATATTATTAGTGAATATATTTATGATATGTATATATATTGATATCAATTTTTATATTTAATATGTAGAATGAGTTTAAACTTTAGAAACATTTTAAAACACTTTATAAGTTTTTTGTTTATGATTTCTTTAGTTTTTGAAGATTGATTTAAGTTTGATTGTGTATATATTGTGTGTTTTTACATTATATTGTTTTATGAGTTGCTTGTATATGAATTGAATTGAATTTTGGTTTATTATATTATTTAAGGCCTTTTAAAATTTTTTGTTTTGCGAAAAAAAAAAAAAAAAAAAGACGGACAAAAACTTTTGTTTTTTTTTTTTTTTTTTTTATTTTTTAAAAAAACGTCGAAAGCGTCCCGCTTTAGTTTCGCTTTTAAATTTTATTAATAAAATTTTAAAAAAATTCGAGCGATGGAGCCGATATCCTTTAGTTAAATTTAATTTATTTTTAAATAAAAAAAATAAGAAATTAATGAAAAAATAAAAAAAAAAAATATCATATAAAATATAATTCGAATCTTAGCTTTAAAATATTTTTTTAACAACACATTATATTCTATATGCCTCCAATATGTTTTCAAAGTTCATATATATAATTTTTTTATCTATAGATATTATTTGGATGCTCTGATACTGGAAAATAATTATTTATGTTAGCAATGTATAAAACTTAAAGTCTTAGTAATATATTACCATTAGATATAGATGAGATGATATGATATGATAGTAAATAGTTTATTTTTATTCTATTTAAGTCCATATTTATATAATCAGGTACATATTTCATTGTTGAGATATATGAAAAATCTTATAAATTCCTAAAATATTTACAAAGAGTTCAAAACAGTAAATAATATTTAGCCCAAGTACTCAAAAAGGCGTAAGAAAGAATACTATATTTACGTAAAAATATATTTTATTTCTCAATTATTACAACAATCCCCACATTAAAAGGTAAAAAAAAAAAAAAAATTCTACCCAAAGTCATTTTCCTTATTTCAAAGAGCGTGTTTTCCAAAAGAAAATATTCTTTAAAGTTTTAAACCAATCAAACATATGAAAATAGAAAAAATCTTTCACGAAAAATGTTTTCCTACATATGGAATACACCCTTAGAGCCTATTTGGATTGACTTAGAGGGTGTATAGATTGATCAAATATAATATAAAAATAAGTTAAAATAAGTAAAAAAATGACTTAAAATAAGTTAGGAAGTGTTTTGCAAGGTTAAAAATAAATTAAAATAAGTTTTAAATGACTTAAAATAAGTTCAAAACCAAAAGTAAGTCTCCTCATACTTTTTATTTTTTGACTTAAAAGTCATTTAAATTTGACTTTTTGTTTTTTACTTAAAAACTATTTTTTCAAGCCAATCCAAACGGGCTCTTAGTTTAAGCATTATTATAGTATTTAGCCAAAATAAAAATGCTTAAGTACCTGAAAAGGACAAAAAAGTAATTATGATAAACCCATTGAAGCACTCATTTTTTGTAAGAAGATCTATTAAATAATTAGCGAACCTAAATAACTAAAACAAGCTGGTGAGATATGAAATCATACCCCTTTACATTCATACTGATAATTTGATACTAAATCTATTGATATCATTATAATTTAAATTGATACTAAATTAGTATATATATATATATATATATATATATATATTGTATTGGTATCATTAAGGTTTCTTGTTAAAACGTTATTCATTAGTCAATGATACTATATATATATATATATATATATATATATATATATATACTCTTATAGTATCATTGACTAATGAATAATTTTTGAACAAGAAGCCTTAATAATACCACTATATATATATATATATATATATATATATATATAGTATTATTGACTAATGAGTAATTTCTGAACAAAAAACCTTAATGATACCACAACAATATACATGTATACTCTTATAGTATCATTGACTAATAAGTAATTTCTGAATAAGAAACCTTAATGATACTAATACAATATATTTATATATACTGATTTAGTATCAGTTAAGCGATATTATCAACTTTAATGATACCAATACAATATATAATACCGATTTATTATCAGTTAAGCAAAAATTATCACCCTTAATGAATCGGGCGTTTTGACTATAACTATTTATAAGAGAATGGGTATTTCAGGAATTACTTTAAATTTCGATATGAACTTGTAATTATTTTGGATTTTATGACCCATTTATGTAATTTTCCCATTTTGGGGGATTGATTATAACTTTCCTTTTAAAAAAAAAAAGGCTCCAAAGCTCATTTATTAATAAAAATAAAAACGAATATGTACACACCAGGCCCTAAAGTGGTCTGGTCCAAACGACAACAAAAATGGAGGAGGAAACAACAAAAATAAAAATAAAAAAGATCAAAAGGAAAAGGAGAAAAGAACACATATCAAGAAAAATCTGGACTTGTAACCTACTTTGTAAATATTTTAAAAATTGCTATAAAACTAGAATATCAAAACAAGACAAAGAGAGAGAATAAAAACATTTTTCTTAGTAAACTTTTCTATTATTACATGTAATGGCTATTTATATAGTCTAGTCTATACTTGCTACACATGAAAATACAGCGAGTTCACATATGTCATGCATATCATATGACACCTATTTAGAAATGAGATAAGATCCCTTATACTTGGAAACAAAACAATTACATTACTTGGTAAGGAGTTTACATTAAACATCCATGGTATTGTAACACTTCCTATTGGATGTTCATGTAAAAAAAAGTTGTGCTTTGTTGATGTTATCTATCAAATAAAAGATCTGCTAGGTCATCGAAATCGCTCAGGTCAGTGAGGACTCACTCACTCATCTAAACCTCATCTATTTAATACTTTCTTTGATCTACTTAATTTAAAAGACGATCCACCGGCTGGGCTATAAGATAATACAGTACTTGTACGCATTACTTGAAATTACTTAATATGAGATCATATGATTGACCTGATTTTGAATTTTTAAAATAATGATAAGAAAAAAGGTTAGTCCTTTACTCTCTATCGTCCCCCCCCCCCCCACCCCCCGCGCCCCCCGCCTTCATTTTCTCTCTCTTCCACTTTTTCTTCTTCTTGATTCTTATCCACCATTTTAGATTTTAAATTTTTTCAACTTATAACAAAACAAGGGAGAAAAAAAGGAGAGGAAAATAATGATGACATTCATATATAAATAATTAGTTCAATAGAAAATGATTTAATTAAACAACTATGTATGTATATTGTATTTTCTTTTGTGTATACTCAAAATTTAAAATAAAAGAATGAAAATAATATTTTCTACTATCCTCACTCTCACTCCACCATGATAATCATAACATTAAAAATGTCATAAGTTCATTTCAAATTTGAGTCCCCAATATCCTGATTAAGAGTAAGAGGTTAAAAGGGAATAAAATAGGGAATGGACATGACAATGGGACAATTGGACAATTGATAGAAAAATGTATATTTTGAATGTTATTTTCAAGTGTATTGGGTCAAAATATGAATCATATGTAATTTTTATTATTTATTTCAGAAGGCTTTAAATTTGGACCAATCAAAGTAGAAAATATAATAGATAAATATTTAATGATTTTACTTTAGGGGAGCTATTAAAAATAAGGACAAATATGAGCCAAAATGTTAATTTCAAGGGTATATTTTTTAGCCAAAAAGTTGACATCAAGAATTATTTAGGAGGCAAAAGGTGGATAGATGATAGTCTTGTGCTAATTCAAATAGTTAAGAGACATTTTAGGCCCTTCTCCATTGGTTTAACAAATCGACATAATTAATTTAGTTATTATTTTAAGCAACGCCAAACCAAATCAATTTATGTACACCTTTAAGTACAAGATTAGATCATGATTCATAAATTTTAAAATTTGGCTCCATCTCCAATACATTGATAAAATGACAGAATCAACAATTAGATTAGATGTCACTCTCTGTAGTTTAGCAACTCTAATATTGATGTTGAAGCAGTCTCAGCTTTTACTCAGGAACTTCAATATGTATGCAAATAGTTTTATTTTAAACATAACAATTGTTTTATTTTCTTGTCAAACATACTTCATATTGATCTTCTAAAACGACACAACAATATTAAACTCAAAAATAATGTTAGCATGCAAATTACATTGAGGATGTAAACCGTTCTAGGTAAATTATGTGCGACAGACTCTACTCAAAAGAAATTAAGAATGAATCAATCCTGAGTCATCTGTTTAATAACTATTATCCAAACCAATTGAGTAAGGACTACTCGAAGGTCAGTTTGTAATGCTCATTTTGACAAATAACTGCACAAAAGCTGAAATGTTATTTTTTATTTCAAAAACAATTTGTTTTATATTCTTGTCAAACATACTTTATTATAGCCTTTTAAAACGAAACAACAATGTTTAAACTCGAAAACAATTTGTCTTTACCAAAATCCTAAAACCCATAATCAAATTCAATCACTCAAAAAGAAGACCCAAATAAAAAATAAATCAAAATCCTATTCTAATTAAATAATTATTTCGCAAAAGAGACATTAAGTAACAATAGATTATCCATTAAATATTGTCGTAAAATTATTTAATGACAATTGAGCTAATGTCATTGCACCTAGAGTCGCTAAAGCATTTAGCGACATTTATATAAGTGTTGGTTATAACTAGGAGAGCTTACATAAATCAGTAGTTTAGGAGCTAATTACTTAGATACACTCTAGTTTGCTATACCACTCATCTTGCCAAATTTTGGTATGTCTAGATACGTTCAGATACGTCCAAATACATGTATATGAGGATACATGAGGTCAAAATTAGGTGTAATTTGTTCTAGATACATTGTATCCAAGTTGATTCACATGTATCTGGGATACATAACAAATCTCACTCGACTTCCTCGACTCTCTCTTATCTAGTTTGTCACTCTCCTATGGGCTATGTATCTGATATTCTAGATACATGTGAATCACACCACATACATACATATATATGTATATAGTGTGATTCGTATGTGTATGGGTACATATGAATCTCGCTCGCCTCTTTCTTTATTTATGTGTATTTGGTAGAAAAAATACATGTATCTAAGTATATTTCACTCAATATATGATAGGAAACTCTTAATTAGTGGTAAAATATGTAACATTTTGAAAATATAGGTAATAATAGTATATATATGATAGTGAAATATGTCTAATTATGTAATTTTTCTTTAAATATCCATAATATATTATACATATAATATGGCGACAATTATATTATTGCCACAATTTTTTTTAATTTGTTGTAGTGAAGGCCCCTAATTTTGTTAAAAAAAATAAAAATTCCGCCAAGAAAATTTTGAAATTTAAAAAAACTATGAGGAGGCTTTGATCAAGGAAACGTTAAAAAGATCAAAAATCATTTTAAATAGAAAGTAATCAGCTGCATATCATAAGATTTAATTAATTGATTCTGCTTAATTATATTGAAAGTCAGTTACAAATCCTAATCTGCTATTACTTCAAACTTCAATTTTTCTCTTTTTTGTCTACTCAATGTTCGATATCTCTATTAAGTCCAACTTATTTGAAGTAATGCCACTTAAGTACTTTTTTTTTTTTCATTTATAAGCTCAAACTCGAGACATCTGATTAAAGGTTCGGGGCATTCCATCCCTACCAATCAAACATTCAAAATACTATCTTTACATTTTTGACTAAATGGAATGTTATGATATTGGAGATCAAAAGCTTAAGCTAATTGATATTTCATCAGAGGATGATTTTCTTATTGATTCACCTTCGTTTGATTCTCTTGAAGATCTTCGCCTTTCAGGTCGGTAATTCTCTTTACCATATACATTATGAGTCAATGGCGGAGTCAAAAAATTTCACTTCAAATCTGAAGAAATAAAGTCAAAGGGAATCAACATCGACTTTCTATACATAAAAACAAACTAATTTTGACTTTCTACATATAGTATAATTTTTCGGTGAAAGAGTATTCAAATGAACCCTTAATGCCTACGCGCCCCTGTTATGAGTCCTTCTTGTTGTTTATACATTCATATATCTTCCTGTTGAGAATCTCCAATATGTTTTATTACTTCATTGGTGCAATTTTATTGACGGTATTTGATTGGACACGGAGTTTTAAGAAGTTAATTTGACTTATATGTTAATTTGAATAGTCTAATGAATTGAAATCTTAGATCAATTTGTACTTAGGAAACAACAACAAAAATACAACTACGCCTCGATAACAAGCATGTTTGAGTCTGTTATATGAATCATCATTGTCTATGTCGCTCAAGTTAAGGGCATCTCACTCCATATATGTACTTAAAAACTATTCCTTTCGAGGATTCTTCGTAGTTTACTGCCTATATGCACATCAGTATATATAACAATCGATTTGCTTGGGACTGAGGTGTAATTGTTGTTATTCGAGTGTATAGAAGCAATTGTATGCAACAACTTCACTTGATGTCATTTCTGCAGTAACATTGGACAGTAGAAATGAGAATGGTGAGGGTTCAAATTTATCAAGAACTTCCGTGAAAATAGATGAATCAACACAAGTGAACAAGCAGAAGGAGCTAAAGCATTTGTCTTCAGCACCTATTCAGCCCGGAAGACCTAGTTACTTACGCAAAAGTTCAGCTTGGGATAACGCTTTCTTCACTAGCGCAGGTAGTATTTCATCTGTTATTGTTCGATGTACAATGTCAATGCAGTTAACTAGTTGCTTCATGTTTGTATAAGATAAAATATACTTCATCCGTCGATAGGTGTTGATCCATATATGATTACTTTGGGCCTAATGTTTTCTAGGAGTTTGTATGCCAGTAGAAAGTATAGAACTATCACGATCTATCTATTAAAACACACCTCAACTATCAGATATTGCCTTTTTCTACCTGAACTACCACCATCGTCCAGGTAGGAAAAGGGAACAACTGATAGTTGAGGGGTGTTTTAATGCATAGATGGTGTTCAAGTAGGAAAAGAGAACAACTGATAGTTGGGGTATGAAGCTTGTCAAAAAACGATAGTTAAGGTGTGTAAACTCTAAGATCTAATATACTTCATCCGTCGATAGGTGTTGATCTATATACTATTACTTTAGGTCTAATGTTTTCTAGGAGTCTTTTATTCTTACTAGAGATTTGTATGCTAGTAGAAAGTATAGAGAACTTGTAGTGTTTAGTTTTTGTTTTTTATACAGAAGCGACATGGACAGTGAAGATTCATATTGCTAACCCTGACTTATTTGGTATTTGAGGTGTTATTGCTGTTATATCTATTGACAGGTCTTCTCGATCCACATGAACTATCATCGATGAACAAAGAGTTTGACACATTAGAGAATCATCTCCTGCCTGTCATCCTAGAAGATGTATGCGCTCGGAGGCCAGACCAACAGTCAATTTCAAATATTAGAATTGGCCCCAGAAACATGGTTAGTTACATAAGGGACAATGTAAACATTGATATTTCCCTTTCTCTACAAGTATTGTGTTGTTCATTTAATCGATTAATGCTCTCATTTTTAATTGTCAGATCGATCGTAGTCTAGTTTTCAAGAGGAAAAACATCAATGATGCAAGACCAGAGAGAATTAAAACACAGGTTAGTGTTGCTATATACATTTACCAAACACATAATATAAGAGTTTAATTTTTATATACTGACAACGTAAAAGTGATTCTTAACTATCTTAGTTTTGCTGTTGTTATTCTTGTTAACTAGCAACCTTATAAAAGAAGAGAGTGCAATTCACTAAAACTCAAGCTTCCAAAAGCATGGCCGAGATCAAGTGCTTCGACTTGGCAAAGCAAAATATCATCACGAGACATGTATTCTATGGACATAGGAGGCAAGAAGAGAACTGGACCTGGTACGCGACTCACTTATAGAAACTCCTCTTTACAAATGAAGTCGTTTATCATAAGAATTAATAACACTGACATTTGTAGGACGAGATTTGATGGTGTCGAATTCCAATACTCACTCTTCAATCACCTCTTGTCCTTTGTATGAGACATCTGCTTATGCTAGTAAACATGGAGAAACCGGCAAGACTAAACTCTCTTCCTCTGTATCGAGCACCAAGACTCCAATGAAATCATGTACAAAGAGTAAAAAGAATGAAAATCTTAGTTCCTCTCATAAATCAACGTCTAGCACCAATCGAGCTCACAGTGATTCAAATAGTCGTCTCTTATTGCCTCGAAGTCAGCTTACACCTGTTGCTTCAGTGCCAAAGGAGAATCCCCAACCATCCGGTCTTTGTATGCCATCGCCAAAATTTGGCTTCTTCGATGAGGTTAGTTTTGCATTTACTTTACTTCATCAATTGCTTTCTAGAAGTACATATATGTGTTAGTTATATACATCTAAAGTACATGCTAATTCTTTTTGTGTCATAGTTTATGTATGTGCATATTTGAAATAAACTAGACGAGTCGCGATTTTTATTAACAGGATATGTCAACTTTCGATGGAAACTCGAATCAACCACAGAAGCAGGGAATATCAGGAAGTATAGATAAAGGAAAAAGTGCTGAAGCATCAATTAAACTTAAACGAGCTAGAAGTCCGCTATCCATTGACAGTGTAAACCGAGATTCAATGATAACAATACTAGTTCTAAGTCCAATCAAGTCGCGATATGATGCATCGACACCTAAGGCAAAAAATGCTTCCTATATAGTGCAAAAAGATAGCTTTGATGTACAGTCTAAGTATCAAACTGATAAATCTATTGAGATTGACAGAAAAGTTTGTTCAAAGTTGAGGAAAGGTGGTGCTGGAGAACATGACAGAAAAAGAGTTGGACTAGTAAATGGGGTAGTAAAGACTAAGGAAAAAAGAGAGAAGATAGTTACGAAAGACGACAAGGCGATTAACATTACAACAACAATTATGCCTCAATCCCAAACAAGTCAGGGTCGGTTATATGAATCTTCACTGTCCATGTCGTTCAATTTAACCCCATCTCGGGACAAGAGGATTACTAGCACTTCAAAATCAAGAAGACAAGAAAATGAAGTCAATGATTTGAGTAGATACTTGGAGGTCATTGATTTGAATGATGAAACAGAAACACAGCTTAAACAGAGAAAGAGTTTTCCTCATATGAGAACTCCATTGGTTGAGAAAAAATCTGTTGCAAACAGAAGTGAAGCTCTCATGAGATCAGATATGGTTAAGGACAACAAGGAGTCATCTAATTTGCTTTCTTCAAAGGGAACAGACAAAGAGAACAATTGAGCACTATGCAAATCTATGTTGCTCGGACTAACCAAAAATGTTGCAAGCCCTTTGTCGGATCCTCTAAAAACGCGTTGCTTTTAGAGTATCTGACATGCATTCAACAACATTTTTGAAGAGTCTGAACAACATAAATGCAAACTATTGATGGATACTTATGTTGTCTATCAAATTATGTTATTGTTTGACATCATTTTGTTTTAATGCATAATCCTTAAACTCTTTGAATATGTTTGAAAGCAGACAACTTTGCTTTTGTCACTAGCATGAGTTGGCCATTGATCAACCAAATGGGGCAATTGTCATTCATTTCTATTGTTATCATAAATGACAAAAGCCACATACTAAGTATTTTTACAAAATCATAGTTAAAAAAAGTAGTTTGATTTTTCAAGTAATAGTAGAGTTTAATTTCTATACACTAAAAGGTTCCTTTCTTTCTTGATTGAGACTGAGAGTTGGGGCATTAGGAAGGACTCGGAGTGAGTCTAGGATCTTTCATGCCTGTTATTTAAATGAGAACTCTATCAGGACAGTTTGATGCACTAAACTCCCATTATGTGTGGGGTTAAGGGACAACAATCTATTATATTATAGTCTTTACCCTGTATTTCTGCAAGAGGTTGTTTCCAGAGTTCAAACTCTTGAACTTCTAATCATATGACATCAATTTTACCAATAACGCTAGTGCTCCACTTAAAATAGAATTCTATTAGGTTGTCTAAAAATCTATAGATAATCTAGCATAGGAAAAGTTCTTTACAAGTGATATCAATGATATTGTTGCTATTCTTTTTTAGATCTTACTCTTTCTACCTTAGTCTTTAAAGGTTCATATTGATTGTCAACATCAATAATTAGAATTTGGTATAAACAAAAATGGGATTTGCCCTTTTTACGCATGTAGTTCAACAGGAAGTAAAAAAGTTGCTTTTTATATCAAAAGTGATGGTCCTTTTGAAAGTGGGCATAAAATGAACAGACTTTTTTTCCCTTTGTGTCATCCATTTCAAGGGGGCAAAAAAACAGCATAGGTCTTTGAGCATTATTCTCTCTAGAGTATGAAGGTAAAAGTAGAGATTGATGTAGACTCTACTACATCTCGGTTTAGTCGAATTTAGTAACTTTAACTCAGATTCTGATATTATGGGTGTGTTTGATATGAAGGAAATCATTTTCCAAAAAATATTTTCTAATTTTCTCATATTTGGTTGAGTTAAATGTTTTGGAAAATATTTTCCGAATCAACTCATTTTCCTCAAATTTAAGGAAAATGAATTTCCTTAAAAAACTAAGAAAAACATTTTCCAAAATTCTCTTCCAACTTCAAATTACAATTTTTTTGTTGAAAAAATCAATTTATTTTATCCCTACCCTCAAACCAGGCCCCCCCCCCCCCCGCACCCCCACCACCACCATCCCCAGAAAAAATAATTTAAAGTTTGTTTTTTTAAATTATTTAACTTCAATTTTTTATTTTTTAACCCCACCCTCACCCTTACCACCCCCCTCCCAAAAAAAAATAATTAAACGTTTTTAAAAGATATTTCCAATTTCATTTTTTTATTTTTTTACCCCACCCCCTACCCTCGACCCCTCATCAGCCCCCCACCCCCCTCCAAAGAAAAATTTAAGTTTGTTTTAAAAAAATATTTTCTATTTCAAATTTTTATTTTTTCACTCCTACCCTCCCCACCCCACCTTCCACCCAAAAAAAAAATTAAGTTTGTTTTTAAAAAATATTCAACTTCAAAATTTTAAGTTTTCACCCCTACCCTCAACCTATTTTCAACTTCAAAATTTTATTTTTTCACCCCTACCCACAAACCCCCCCCCCCCCCCCAAAAAAAAAAAAAGGTTTAAGTTTGTTTTTTAAAAAATATGTTTTACTCTCTCGTAAAAATAAAAGATATTTTCTCAAAAACATTTTTCATTCATAAATCAACCACTAAAAAATCTTTTTCCGAAAAATATTTTATACTCACCAACCAAACATATGAGAAAATAAGTTAAAAATCTACTTGTTTTCGAGGAAAACATTTTCCTTCCTACCAAACACATCCTATGTATATATGTTAAAAGTCAGAGGCAAAATCAAGATTTGAACCCTATGGGTTCAAAATTAGAGACCTTTAAGTTACTAAGTTCTAAATTAATAATTTGTACATATCAAATATAGGGTCTTGATTTCTAACTCCGCCCTAATTATAATAAATGAATAACAAACACATGATTGAAGGCTTGAAACACGTATGGGACACTTCCCTAAAAGCGATACGATATTTGTTCCCTCTCTTCTTCGAGATTACTATGAGATTGTAAGTAAATAGCTTTAATGATATGACAAGCTTTAAAAAATGAAGAAATTTATCTGCAAAAGCAAGAACCTAAACTTCATATTTTTGAAACAGAAATTTGGAGAAGAAAAGACATTTTTTCTTTTACAATATTAAAATTTATGTGAACAATTTCTAACATGCCCTTATTAAAAGATTCACCAATATAACAAATATTAAATTTCGAGTCCATCTATTAGCACTTTAATGTTGTTATATATAGAAAGGGATAATGCATAAGTACCTCCTAGACTATGACCGAAATCTCAGAGGCATATCTTAACTAAAATAAGGTCATATTATCCACTGAACTCTTTTTTTTTTTTAAATATTTGTACACGTTTTGGCTTACATGGCATACTCCGTAACTCCACACAGTTTAGGTGCGTGAGAGATATTTGGATGCCACATAAGTCAAATTACAAAAAAAAAATGGTTTCACGTGGGCAATAAGACTTTAGTTTTAGTTAAGATGTGTCTCTGTGATTTCGGTCATAATCTAGGGTACTTATACCTAATGCATACAGTTCAAACTTTGGATCTATTTCTAGAAAGGAGAGGAGTACTAAGGTAATGGTGAAGTGAGGTAGGATCGAATGGATTCATCTGAATCTCCTTCGTCAGAAAAGCATTATTATTCATTTTAAAATTATCTTTTATGTATATATAATAAATATTGAACTTCTTACTTCTTTATATTTTGAACCACTTAGCGAAAATTCTAGTTCCGCATGGTATATTTTGTTGGGTATATACCAAGAGTTAATGGAAAATGGAGGGAAGATGAAAAGAGAGGAACTTGAAAAGTCTTCTTATGCTTTAGTAAAAAGGCATTTCTCCTCATCGGTGGTGGAAAGAAAAATAGAAAAATTTAAATAGAGAAGCACTTCTATTAATTGTTAAAAGGGTTAGAGCCGTCGTCGTCGCTCGGCTTCGGAAAATGATACTTGAAAAGTCCTCTTATGATTTAGTAAAAAGGCATTTATCCCTCATTGGTGGTGGAAAGAAAAATAGAAGAGTTTAAATAGAGAAACATTTCTATTAATTGTTAAAAGGGTTGGAAAGAGGGACCTCCCCTCGCGCCGTCGTCATCGCTCGCTCGGCTTTGGCTTTGGAAAATGATCGATCGAGAGATTATTTTATTTTTTAGACAAAGTTTGTTTTTATTATTTAGTTAATTAATTAAATTAAATGGCCAAAACGTTTCAATTAATTAGTTAATTAACCAAAACATTCTGACCCTACTCAGATCCTCACGCGACCCGTTTTATTTAAATTTCCCGTCGTTGGAAATGACTGTTCTGAAAGGTTGCAACTTTTAGGAACAGTCATGACCGTTTGAAAGGTTGCAAACTTTCATTAATGGTCGTGTGGATTTTGAAAGGTTGCAACCTTTCGGAATCAGTTCCTCTTGGATATAAATACCAATTATTCTTCAGAAATTTTCACTTACGAAAATTTCTAGTTTCTTCTTCTTCTTCTGCACAAATATTTTTCGTGTACTTTACTGCCGTTGAGTGGCTCACTGACACCAGCGTTTTGGGTATCAATACACTGGTGATTGAGATCATTCTATCCTGGGAGGACATATTCCAAATCAAACCTCGAATATTAGAGGGAAATAATTTCCTTAAGGAGACACTGTGCATTCAGAGGGCTTGATCTTTTTCCGTTCTGACTTTTACAGATTCTAGTATGTTTTATAGATTTTAGTTTTTGTGAATTAATTTATGTTCTTCCATTCTTACTAGTTCATTAAACTTTGATAACTTCGTGTTTCTGCAAAATTTGTTGAAATCAGTAATTTTATTTTAAACACAAATTGTCAACATATTTTCCAACAATGGAGGCCCCCAAGACTACTCATTGTTTAGATAGCTTAAGCATATTTTTAATTACATGTTTGGAAAGAAAGAATCGAAGAGAATAACTTGTCGGGTTGATTTTTGGTTATTTATAATCAGTATCAAAGTGTATTAAAAAAATAAAATAGAATGATTGACATTACTAGATTCCTCAATGATATATTTTTTTGGCACTACTTGTTTGTATGGAATAGTAGTAATAATAATTGTGTGTATTTAGTGTTTATTTCAAATTATTATAAATTTAAAATAAGATCGAAAATAAATAGTACATACTCCATAGAAGGAAAGTTTAACTATATTATAAGTGTATTAACAGTGATCAAGTGAAAAAAAATATTATTACTATAAATGGTAAAAAAAATTTTAATATAGTATATTTATGTAAGTTTCTCATGTTTCAATGATATTTTTTTGAAAAAATGGATGGACGTCAATTATTTTTTGCACAAAAATGCGCAAAAACTATATATAAGACAACCAACCGATCCCTCGGTTTCTTGTTTATTTAATACGAAAATTGCAGGACATGTCGGCTTTTTAAGTGCAAAACTAGGGTTGAGGATTATACATTAAAAGCAATGAAATTTAGTATTTCATCAAAGAGCATGTGTGGTGTAGTGATAGAATTGTTCAATGTCATAGCAAATACTTGGGTTTGATTCCAAGATGCTATATTTTGTTAATATTAGGCGAGAAATTGAGGTCGTCCGTCAATTTTGACCCTCGATTTTGAAGAATTTTTTTTAGTAGTAAGGAAAGTATAGATACATTTGTACCTGAATCCTGATCATGTTAATTTTATCATGATTTAACGACAAAAAAGATTTATCTAAATCACTTCGTTTTCTTTTTGTCCAAATCACTTTAAATGATAAATTGAGATGAAAACATATGCTATAAATATTGGACGCAAATAAGATATTTTGGTTGTTTGCTTAGCGCTAAGTTAAGTATTGGATAAGGAGTAAGGACTTTTTTCCGATTAATTTGAATTTTGTACGTCGTTATAGAAAAAAAGAATCGGGACATAAACGAAATACTTATTTGCACATGACATTTACACCAAATTGATGATCACTCTATATTATCAACTAGTATAAATTACAAAATCGTCAATGTTTTCCTTATAATCGATGGAGTTAAACTTTTATATGCGATTCAAGAACACATAAATTGAGATGACCAAGCAATAGAATTGTTATGAAATAACTTGCTTAAAGAGTATAACTTAAAAACAACATAAATGAATAAATGATTACCAAGTATCCCTCTATTTCATATTAAGTGAATTTGTGAAGTAATGCATATTCATTCAGAAAAAAGATTCAAAGACATATTTTAAATCATATTTTCCACTATTATTCTTTTGTAAAATCATAAATATAACTTTGTAAGTAATGCAATTTATCTTTTAGAAAATATAAAACAGATATATATATATATATATATATCTTATGGAATAGATGCCTATAGTTGTGTGTTACAAATTATACAAAAATAAATCTTCAAAACCACGACCAGTCTAATTGTTTGGTACCAAAAGCTTATCTAATCTATCAACTGAATAATAAACCTTCTTTAAATAATACATAATTAATATTAATTCTTAATAAAATGAAACTAGAAGGACGTCTTTGTTAAAAAGCCAGTCAATTATTTAATAATATCTTATTGATATAAATGTAAGGATTGGCTGTCATAGTCAAGTTGCACAATTTAATTGGTGAGAAAATAAATATCATGTCATACCTAAAAATAGATATATTACTACTATATGTTTTGACATGTGGATACAGGTCATTCAAAAATTTGAAATATTTTTGCTGTATGCTGTGTGTATTTATTTTATTTATTTACAATTTTTATTTGGTGTTTGATATTTGTATTAAAACTCAATTAATATGAATTGCATTATGTAGCACTCATTCATGATAAGTACTCTGACCTAGAATTTTTTCATATGCAGAAAACTTGAATTCGAAATCTCTAATTAAGAAAAAATAAATCTATTTATTGTACCACATTTTTTGATGGGATATATTTATTTCATCACCACACCAATGTGTCTTTCTTTTTCTCGAAAAACTTGGCAAGGAAAATGGTTAGTCCTAGAAAAATAAATTTAGCAGCCTGAATTTAAGGTTATTTATCTAACCTAGAGGAAATTGAAAGAATAAAATAAGTGAATTCAATATTGGGATTCAAATTCTAATTTACTTAATATATTATTAATATTTTAATATTTTAATAAAGGGATAAGGATCTGAAAAATATCCCAACTTTGGTCGAATTTGCTATTGCGATACTAAACTTTCATGAGGACCTATTACCTCCCTAGACTATTTAATAGTGTATTTTTTTACCCCCTGAACTATATAATAGTGTATTTTAAAGGTATATATGTGTCCACGTGGACAAATTACTATTTATAATTTTGCATTATTTTTTATGTCCACGTGGGCAAATATATATGTTTAAAATACGATATTAAATAGTCTAGGGAGGTAATAGGTCCTCATTAAAGTTTAGTATCACAATAGCAAATTTGACTAAAGTTGGGATATTTTTTAGACTTTTATCCCTTCGATAAATAAAGGAGAGTTAGAAGCTTATTAGCCCTTTAATTGCTTAGGGGAATAGGTCTTCTTTAATCAAAGCTTTTTCTATTCTTTTGTTAACTGATTTATGTATCGGATTTCATACACCCCGCATTTGGAAATTAATGATTGGCTCTATTTATAAAGATTTTGAATTTGTTCATAATGATCAAATTTGATCTGGTCTTGTTTCCACCTTTTCAGTCATTCTTGATATTTTTTTCTTTTGATTTTCCGTTATTTAAATCGTCTTTAGTTTTAAAAATATAATTTTCGAGAACGTTTTAAAAGGCCGTTTTGGGACTCGTTTTGGAGCTCACCCCGCCGCAGGGCACTGAGAAACACCTTAAGGCTCATCACTCATGTGTGAGTCTTAAATATGTGACGTTTACGTTTTAAGTATCTGATTGCACGTTATAAACATGTTTAATGCCAAGAAGCTCACCTAACAATTTTTATATAAATTATGTGTCAAATTTCTTAGTTAACAATGTTGACCCTCATAATTCTTCATTAATGAATGATGATTAATAATTTTTTTCATCTATATAAAAATAAGAAAAAGGAGATTAACTTAAATAACAAGTCGTAATATTGCATATTTACTATTTGAGAACACAGTGAAGGTGAATCTCAATTAATATATTTTTTAAAAAATACATAGCCGAATGTTACATCTTCACTTATCATTGTTTGTCAAGCTTTTATTTAATGTCTCAAAATTATTACATTTTAATTATTTCTCTGTTTGAAAGTAATTTTATTTTTGTTCACAAAGACATGATGTTTTTAATTATAATACTAATAAAACTTATGGATTAGTTTCTTTTAGTGAGGTAAATTTCATAGTATGATAGTAATATATTTTAAGAAATTGTGATTCTTTTATTGTTTGAAAGTTAAGATGTTAGGTTATTTTGCATCTCATAATAATCTTTATATCAGAGAAATTTTGTCTTCTATGTACTTCTTTAATCATGTTTTATTTTTTAAAAAATTATTAATGCATTCTTAATAAGTTTTTTTTTTTTGGGTTATTGTACTGTTCTACTACATTATAAATTTAAAAATTTATAGAGCTTACGTCCCATTTCATACTAAGTAAAACATCTTCCCTCGCCTTATTTCTGTTTTTTTAAACATTAATTTGTATATCTATTTAATAATGTTGTAGTTATGAATTTTTAGAAAACAAATATTTTTTTTAGTACTTTAATGTTGTGTTCTCAATCAAATATCTTGTTCTATAATTTGTTTACTTTTTTTTTTGTTATTGTTGTTATTCTTCGTATTATTTTGAGTATGAATACTTTAGATATATTTCAAGATATACTCAAAAATAGATTTAAAATTTTAAATTTCATGATATTTCTATTCGTAAAGTAACAAAGATTGGGATCGGTGATGAAATTGGCAAAGACTTTTGAGGAATATAAGCAAGACTACATAAATGGAATACGTACATTATAAGGAATATAAATTGACACTTCTTATTTGGTGAAGAAAAGATCAATATATGCGGTAAAAATTTTGTATAACCATATTATTTGTTTTGATATTTTTTAGATTGCTATACTAAACTATTTTTATTTTTTGTCTCAAATTATATGATACAATTTAAATTTTAAAAGTTAAATAATTTAATTTTGATCGCGCATTGAGTTATAAATTTTTTAAGCTTTTTAAAAATAAATTAAAAATTACATAAAACTTATTATAAATCACAATTATTGATAATGTATGATATCTAAAAGATATATGAAAAATTATGGTTAAAAAACTTGTTTGAATCTTAAAATTTAAAATATATCACATAAATCGAATTCAACCTCCGTTTGCTATTCAACCATGAGTTCGTCGCATGGCCTTGCCTAATGTGATTTATATCTCCAGCACGATTTGCGAGCTATTATATAGTGAGCAAGTTATCACAAAATGATCACCAAAAGGGCAGAAGCTATGATAGAAATTGTGAATTTCAATGGGGTTTTAAAAAAAAATTGAGGCAGAAAGAGTATAAAATATACTCTAATATAACATAATAGGAAAGATTGACCGATAAATTATTGTTATAATAAAATATTATTATAAAAGATAATTATTGTTGGAAGGTCTAATTATATTGCCTTTTGTTTTTTTATGACAAATAATTTAAAATAAATTACATTGCAAAAGCAACTAGTAATATTTGGGAGCAGAAGTAGTACTATTTGTTTGTATTTATTTTCGGGATAAGATAATAGTACCCCCTAGACTATGATCGAAATCTCGGAGACACACCTTAACTAAAGTAAGGTACTATTACCCCCCTGAACTTATTTTTTTTTTAATTTTGTACACCTTTTTGGCCTACGTGCCCTCCAAACATCTCCCACGCGCCTCACTTAAGTGGAGTCACGGAGTGTGTCACGTAAGACAAAAGGTGTACAAAATTATACAAAAAATGAGTTTAAGGGGGTAATAGGACCTTAGATTAGTTAAGGTGTTTTCTGAGATTTCGATCATAGTCTGGGGGGGGTACTTGTGCCTTATCCCTTTATTTTCAAAAAGAAGAGTAAGCCAATTTAGACAAATTTAGATATTAGTCATTGTATCAAGCAGTGTTTTAAAAGGCGGGGCGTGGTGTTATACTTAGTATAGAGCGAGGCATAAGCCTCGAGACGTGAGGCGTTAGCCCTATGGATCTTTAAAATTTTAATTTACATTAGAGAAAATGGTCAAATAACACCTCAATCTATGGTCAGATTCTCAACTACACACTTTAATTTCACGAGGGTCCTATTACCTCCCACCCCTTAAACTTTTTAAAAGTGGAATATATACCCCTTGAAATGCCATAACCAGTCAAGTGTCAAGTGGGTGAAACACACGCGCTTACACCTGTATTTCACCAATTGTTCTTTTTTTTAAAAAAAAAAAATTCTCTTCATCTCCTTCCTTTCTTCAACCATTTCTTTAACCCTAATTTTTTGTGTAAGCTTGATTTGGAGAAAATGTTGATGGATACAATGGGGGTCTTCCCCCACCTCCGCCTCTCTCTTTATCATCTCCTCCACCTTCATCATTATCTTTTTCACCCACTAAAAGAACTCTCCACCATTTTCTCTTGAGAATAAAGCTTCAAATTGAAAAGACATCAAAATCATCGTAAATCCAATTTCAATTCCACCACCAAAAGTTTAATTGGGATTTCGCTGGTTGTTCGTCGTCACAAGCAAAAAGAGCTGTGGTGTTTGATGGTTCGTTGGCGTCTTGTTGCTTGTCAACAGTGACAAGGAAGAGAGACAACTAAAGAGGTTTTGATTCGGTGAAGTTGCTACTTCAATGGTGTAGGTGGTCTTGTTACTTTACTGTTGTTTGTTGGTCGAAGCTCCAGCGTGAAGATCCGTTTGGAGCAGTGACAGTGATAGAAAAGGGGTGAGAGAAAGAAGAAAGACAATAAATAAAAAAAAATATAAATAAAATACATATATTCATAAAAAATGATTAAAAATAAAATTTTAATAATTTATTTTTGTTGCTCACTCTCTCAAAGAGAGTGAAATACACCCACTTTGCAAGATCAACTATTAGAGAGGTAATAATTTAAGTTTTAAACAGTTTACGGGGGGTGATATGACCTCCATAAAGTAAAGTGTGTAGTTGAGAATCCGACAATAGGTTGGGGGCTATTTGACCATTTTCTCTTTACAATATAGTATAATAATACAATAACACAAAATTATATAAGAAAACATCAATAGTTTGAAATAATTACAAATATGATTAAGAAAACTCATAGAAAATAAAATTTCTAACATGATTATACAAGTATAAATAATCTAATATCTTAGCTTTTTATAATAAAAGAATCTTTATTTCTAAATTTATAGCTAAATAAAATATGATAATTTTGAGATATATGACAAAATCATGAAGACCAATGATAAGTGAAAAAGTAAAATTTCGCTATGTATTTTTAAAAGAAATGTTATGTACTAAATCACCACCTTCACAGTGTTACCAAATAGTAAAGATGTGATACTACAATTTGCTATTTAAGTTACTCTCGATCTTCTTATCTCTATAGATTAAAAAAAATAATTAAGTATCATTCATTTATTCAAGAATTATGTGGATCAACAATGTTAACTAAAGTTTCTAACACATAATTTGTGTAAGATCTATAAGGCGAGCCCCGAGCGTTGGGCGTGGTTAGGACGTACAGTAGGGCGCTTAGGGCGTAAGTCTTACAGAATTAAGCCCCACACTTGAGTCTCAGGGCGTTTTGCTAGAGCCCCGGCCCAGAGCGATCCCCAAGACGAGTCCCAACATAGTCTTTTAAAACACTGGTATCAAGCACGTGTCCTTATATGAGGAAAAAATTGCTAAATAGTCACTTTTATTTACGTTTATACACCTCATTCAACAAGTTATGAGAGTCACCGCTTAGAGCTGTCGTTGAGTGGTAAGTTTATCCTTAATCAGAGGTTTTAAATTTGAATTTCTCTGAAATTGAGTCGTTTTTGTTAGAAAGCGTTTTACTCCATAATGTGGATTTTTTTAACGCAAATTTGAATTTAGTTGAACTTCAATATGGATACCGAATATCAAATAAAAATAATTAAAAAAAGAGTTATGAGAGTAAAAGTTTATCGTAACTTTAAACCTCATAAGCAATTTTTAAGATTCAAATTTTTATATGTTTCAACTTAGTTAATATTTAATAAGATTTGATTAAACTATTAAAATTTTAAATTCTATAAATAATTCTTGAAATTAATTTTTTTTATATTTTTCGCTCATTATACTAAAAATAAAGACTAAATCCGAATTCGCACAAGAAAGTCTACATTGAATAGTAAATAGCTCTCTAATAAAGACGATTCCGTTCTCAAGGAGAATTGAATCCAAGACCTCTTGGTTAAGGATGAAGGACACTCCACCACAATCCTTGTTGGTTATATTTTAATTTATCCTTATTATTAACTATAGTCATTTTCTAGTACATTTTTAATATATTTAAAAAATAATTAATAAAATTAAATTTATATCAAGTTAATACTGAGCAAATAAAAATAAATGAAGAAAATAATTTCAAAACACCAAAAAGTATCCATAGATTCAATTTAAATTATAGTGAGCTATTTTAGAGCAGTAGAGTAATAAATATGTTGGGTTAGTTACAAACATATTTTAAATGCCAAACAGATTGTGACTCGTTAAATTGTCAAACACATTCGTGGAAAAAAATCACCAAAATTACACAACGCGTTCACTATAAGGAATCTATATTGATTGTTTGGTAGGAATAAAAATATTTTCTAATGAATAAAATTATTGATAAGTTCATTTTCTCTTAATCAAAAGTTTCAAGTATAAATTCTGAATATAAAAAGATTTTTCATAGAAAATATTTTCTACGAATTCAAAATTATTGAGCTCAAATAAAATTAATATACATAGATCTTATCTCTATTTTATAAAGATAATAAAATTATTTTTTTTTCAAGTAAATTATATTTTTTTAAAAATTAAATATGTAAAACGGCTACAAAAATTTTTAACCAATCAAATATAGAGAATAAGTACACTTTTTTTTTAAAAAAACTGGCCGACTATATGCGAAAAATAAAATAAAAGTATTTCAAATTCGGCGGTCGGGGAATTCAATGGATTTTCAGTCAGGTCAACGTTCTTCTCAAACGTCTTTACGAATTTGCATAATACCTCCCATTTCCTCCTCCTCTTCTTCTATTGCCCCTCATCTTCTATTTATTTATTTTTTTAATAAAAAATAATTAAATTGGCCACGTTTATCAAATTAACCATTATTTAAAGTTTTAAACAACTACTAATACATCACACCTATGATTAGATTTTGGGTCTAATTTACACAAAAGACTAATCGTATGAAAGAAGGATTACCCAAGTTTTAGGAAGAGTTCAAAATTTCATTCATCAGCTTCCTCGTGGCTGGATTCAAATATTCTTTATTCAGAGTTTTAATGTTCAGATCCACACACACATTTATGGACTAGAGATATTTCTATCCCTGATATTTGTCCAACTTTGGGTAACTTGGACTTGACTTTGATATTCTGTCAAATTAGGTAGTGAACCTCATTCATATTCGAAAAATTAGTTCAAACGAAAAAAGCTTACCTGAATTTTATAAAAAATTCAAAATTTCAAACATTTAGCGTTATGAGTCATTTCATTTATCAACCTAAAATATTATTTGATAGATGAAATGTTTCCACTCATAATAAGATTTTAAAAAGTTTTTCTTTCATGAGCACACACGATACAAAATTAAATGAATCAAATTAATAAATTTCAAAAACTAGCATATTATACAAAAAAAATGACAAATTATCCTTTCATTGATAACATACCTATTAACATGAATTGTGGTGTAGCGGTAAGATTGTTTCACCTTTAATTGATGCCTCGAGCCTGCTCTCTAAGATGAAGAAAATTTATTCGAGCACCACCTCCAAATAGGCCCTCCTGTTCAATTTGGATTTAATCGCAGAATGCGACTTAAACACCAAATGATAAATAAAAAGAAATACCTTATTTTATTTTATCTTTTATTTTTTAAAAGTAAAAAACAAAATTCTTACATAGAATTTTTCTTTGTTGGGGGGTCATATTTGCAAAACAAACTTAGGTGTCTTTCGAAGAAAATAAAAAAATTTAATGCCCCCAAAAATGGTGACCAGTCAACTAACGCCGTTAAACATATTGCCGTTTCTCCCTCTTTTGCCAGTTGCCATATAAACACAACTCCGCCTCTATTAATTATGCTACCACTTCCGTTAAATAAACCGCGCTCTATTCAACGCGTGGACCACACACTAACACCAAAAATACAATCAACGCTTTTAAATTTTTTATTTTGATACTTTTACCTTATTAATTAAAATATCTAATTTTACAATAAAACTTTTATTTTCAAGGATTATATGCTCTATATCAAAAATGACTGCAAATTAATGAGTTATATACGATGGTAGAGTTAAGATTTTTAATAAGATGTTCAAAATTTGAAGAAGTAAACACACAAACTAATTGAAGAGGTTCAACATTTTTTATATATACATAATTTTTTTTTTAACAATGCATAAATAGTAATATTTTCTGTGAAAGGAGGTTGCCGGCTCCTCTAAGGTCAGCAATTTTCTACTTCTAGTCGATTGCTCTATAACGGACTCCCTCTTTTCTTGGAATTGCTCGCTTGTCTATGCTCCGTCCCAACAAATAGGCTTCGCTCGCTTGTCTATGCTCCGTCCCAACAAGTAACATTGAAAAACGATGTTTCCTTTCCCCTTTTCCCTGTCTATATACCATTCAACCATGACCAAAATATACTAATAATGCTCTTTTATGTTTTTATTTGATATCAGATATTCATTTTATTCAGATTTAAAACTTAAATGGGAAATTCTTAATTAATGATGAAATAATATTTAGCACAATCAAATGATAATGATAATATTTATTTTTCTTTTATTTGATATTTAATATCCATATCAAAACATTTAAAAGATAATTTCATATTTAAAATTCAAAATTATGATGAAATTAACGATGAAATAATATTTATCACTTTACAAGTACGGAACTATATGATAGCAACAACGCTCGTTATTCTCTCCCACGCGTCTTCGTGTTTATAAACTCTCTTTTTTCTTCTTTCTTCTTTACCTTTCACATTCTTCAACGCTCCCCCATTTTCCTCTCTTTACTTTTCTTTTTTCTCTTACGAAGCCTTTTTTTTATTCTCCGGCGAGCTAAATCGGAGCATAATTTGGGGGTTCTGAGTTATTGGATCTAACCGTGTTTATTGGGTTGAGTTTTGACGGATCTCCGGCGGCTGCAGATGTCTTCTTACTGGTGTTACCGGTGTACAAGGTTTGTTAGAATTTCAGTTGGGAACGATGTTGTTTGTCCTCACTGTGATAGTGGATTTATAGAGGTTGCTGAGGGTAATATTGGGTCGCCTGAATCTCGCCGGAGGTTTCCCATGTGGAACGAACGGCCAGAGTCAGATCGGAGTGTGAACATGGGTTCTCGACGGAGCAGGCGTAATCGGGGTGATAGATCTCCGTTTAATCCGGTTATTGTTCTTCGTAGTCCATCTGAAGCTCCTGGGGAGGATGAAGCTGCTGCAGCTACAGAGGAGCGGAGTTACGAGCTTTATTATGATGATGGTGAAGGTTCAGGTCTCAGGCCATTGCCGCCGACGATGTCGGAGTTTTTGATGGGATCTGGGTTTGATCGGTTACTTGATCAGTTAGCACAGATCGAGGTGAACGGTTTTGGTAGGCCGGAAAATCCACCGGCGTCGAAATCAGCGATTGAATCGATGCCGATTATTCAGATAGCTTCTAATCACGTAAATTCCGAGACCCATTGCGCTGTTTGTAAAGAAGCTTTCGATTTAGGATCTGAAGCTCGAGAAATGCCCTGTAAACACATCTACCATTCCGATTGTATTCTTCCATGGCTATCTCTTCGAAATTCGTGCCCCGTTTGCCGACACGAATTACCGGCGGAATCAACAGAAACTACAAACTCCGACAACATTGCTAGGCCTAGAAACGAAGACCAAGCAATGGGATTGACAATATGGAGACTTCCGGGAGGTGGGTTCGCCGTGGGAAGATTTTCCGGTGGAAGAAGAGGAGCTGAGAGGGAACTTCCGGTAGTGTATACAGAAATGGACGGCGGATTTAACAATGGGGTACCTAGAAGAATAGCTTGGAGATCAAGAAGAAGCAATACAGGTCGAAATGGCAGTGGAATAAGCCGAATTTTCAACAACTTCACATCATTTTTCCGGCGATTAACACCGTCCTCTCAACGCCGATCTTTATCCATACATTCCAGTAGTTCCGAATCATCCGGTTCTGGTTCTGGATCTGCTGTTTTCAGGAGTCGAAGTGTATCTTCAAGCACTTCAATATTCAGTAGGTATTTGAGAAGAAGCAGAAGAAATTGGGTACCTGAAGAACGTAATGGAGTAACCAGATGGTAATTACTTAGTCGAAAAATGCCAATTTTCAATCATTACTTGCTTTGCAACAAAAAAAAAAATGTTTCATAGAGCAGTCGACTAGAAGCAGAAGACGATAGTAGTCCGAGAGTAAGGCAATGTGTGATTGGTAGAGCAGTCGACTAGAGGAAGAAGACAATAATGTCGTTTTTCAATTATTACTTGTTGAGTTGGGAGCCCTAAGAAAAGAGAGTTCATTTTAGAGCAATTGAGTAGAAGTAGAAGATTGATGGCCTGAGAGAACGCGGCCTATATTGAGAAATATGGCATGATATCTCTTATTTATCTTAGAAAAGAGGCCATTTTGTGGGGAATATGTAAATAGAGAAGGCTTTGATATGGAATTCAATACATTTTTAGTGTCATTTTGTTGAATTGTAGTAGTATTATAAGTAATAGAAAGACAATTGTAGCTTCTTTAAAATGTTCATTTTGATTATTCTTTTGATAGCAATTGAAAGAAAACTTAAGCTGTGAATACTCATTTTTTGGTGATGTTGAATCAATCTGTATGGTATTTTCTTTCTTCTGGCCGTAGGTGTGATTAATGTCATTGAATTTCGATACTCTAAAATAGTAGTCGAAATTCACTTTTGAGTGAGCTTCCTTCCTTATGAGAAACTTCTCTGTTTTTTAACCCTCTAAATAGATTACAGCTTTGCACTTGGAGCATTTTATTACTCTTTGAAGTTCTTTTATTGTGGTTCCTTTAAAACACTATGCCACTTCCAAAAGTTGTACTTTCCATTTTGAATGTTATCGATTTGACTTATTGGTTATGAAACAGACAGTTTGGTTGTTGGTTGAATTGATAAGGGCTAAACATTTATAAAATATTCCATTAATTTGTTATACTTGCTTTCTAGTTTGCTAGTTGCTACTTTGCTTTGATCTGCTAATGGATGCAAATTGCAGAACAACTTGTAGAATTAAATAAGAGTAAAGGGTTAAAGCACATTTAATTTAAGAGGGTGAGTTTTCTGCTTGAACTATCATTAACTGTTTATTAAAACACATATCAACTATCAATTATTTTCTTTTAGGATATTCACCCTTTTGATAGTTTAGCTATGAAAATTTAAAAATTGGGGAGCTTTAGACGTGCTTTTGATCATTAACTCTTAAAATAAACATGATATACATTCAAGGGTGTGACGTTGTAGTCAATAAAGTGGGTTGAACACTATAATGTCTTAAATTTAATTCCAATAGAGATACAATATTACTTCCTCCATTCACTTTTTTTTTTTTTTGGTGACTAACATGTATTATTTACCAAGTAAAATTGTGTTATGTACGAACCTCTTTATCCGTCGGAGCATCAAGCCTCACAACTCACTAAATAAATTTTCAATAGTCTATTCTATCATTACATTGTTAAATTAGGTCTTAGACCTAACTCATACCCAAAAGCTAGCTCAAAGGAAGGGAGGAGGATTGCACCTCACGCCCAGTGCTTATCATCTGGTGCGTGAGCATTTTTGATTTTGGGGGCCCCAACATTGAGTGAGATGGGCCCTGCTCTGATACCATGTTAAATTAGGTTTTAGACCTAACTTATATCCAAAAAATAGCTCAAAGGAAGGAGGATTGGCCAAGTCTTATAAGGAGTCTACCCATCTTATTAATCATCAATGTGGGACTTTTGTCATTCTTTAACATACATTGTTTATGACTCTTATCTTGTTCTTCATGTTCTAGGGAACATGAATATCTTGGATAATAGGCCGCACCATAATTCCCTCCTCCTTCTGGCGACTGGCGTTGCGTGAATACCCTCGTGTTCCTCTCAAGCCATATTTCGTATATTGTTCCAGCTAGACATATCCGGTATATCCCTACATGAATATTTTGTCCAGTTACATATGTAGTCGCTCCAAACCTTTCCTGAGTAAGAACATTCAAAGAACAACAGGTGATTATGACTCTTATTGGCCTGGTCACACTAAAGGGGTCGAGTTGAATCTATGGCTCCCCATTGCAGAAGTTGATCTATGGTAAACAACCTTTTCAAGATAGCAGTTTGTAAGATGAATATCCACTTTGAACAACCGAAGTTGTTACACGTAAGTTTCTTCCAATTCACTTCGGGTATATTATCCCCATGAGAACATGAACTTTCTTCATAGAAGAAATAATTTTGGACTAAACTAAAACTAAAAAACAAATATGGAGCTCTTGAATAAACTAAAACTAAAAAAACAGCTCATAGTCCTATGCACTCAGAGGCGGCTCTGCGTTTGAAGGGACGCATGTGCATCCGTCAACTTTATAAAAACTTACGTATATATCTAAATAAGGATAATATATTTAATTGTGCATCCTTAGACACAAAAACTAATTTGGTGCGTTGGTCCAATCCTTATGTTTCCACTTCTTCGCAAACAAGGTGTCTTGTGTTTGATTCTTGGTCATCACATTATATTGAACTATGTCACACCTTCGCTTAATTTATATCATATCTTTGACTTATACTTGTTTGACAATATTTTACCACACATTGAACTATATTACGCTTTTGTTTAATTTATATTTATTGATATCTTTGATATTACGGAAAATGGCCAAAACTACCCTTCAACTATTCAAAATAGATCATATATACCCTTAAACTATATTTTGGCTCAAACATACCCTTCTCGCCTTACTATTGAATCAGTTCTACCCTTCTGTTTAACAGAATGAAATGTGGCATCCAATGTGTATATTATTATGCCACATCGACCTCCACATAAGCAAACCCACCCACCCACCCATTAAAAGACCCAACCTTCCTAATAACCCTAATTTCATCCCTTTCTTAAAAAGTACTCCCTCCGTTTAAAAAAGAATGACCTCCTTTCCTTTTTAGTTTGTTTAAAAAAGAATGACCTCTTTCCTTTTTTGGTAACATTTTAATTTCAGTTTTTCACGTGGCATGTTTAAAGCCACAAGATTGAAGGGCAATTTAGTACATTTGACATAACTTTAATTTAGAATTACAAGATTCAAAAGTCTTCTTTATTTTCTAAAACTTTGTGCCAAGTCAAATCAGGTCACTCATTGTGAAATGGAGGAAGTACTAATTTTGGCAGCCTCTCGGAGATTAACAAAATTCATTTCTTCAATTTTGCGGGGAAGCTTTTTAAAGAAAGGGATGAAATTAGGAAAATGGGTGAAACTAGGGTTACTAGGAAGGTTGGGTCTTTTAAAGGGTGAGATGGGTCTTGCTTATGTGGCATAATAATATACACATTGAATGCCACATTTCATTATGTTAAACTGAAGGGTAGAACTGATCCAATAGTGAGACGGGAAGGGTGCTTTTGAGTCAAAATATAGTTTAGGGGTATATTTGGTCTATTTTGATTAGTTGAAGGATAGTTTGACCCTTTTCCATTGATTTTATACGTATTTGGTAATATTTTTTGATAAAGTGTTGATACTTCAACTAACATGCATTCGTCATGTTTGAATCCTGACTTCGCCTTTATTGCTATGGTGTTATTGGAAGAAATTAAATTTTTGTTCTAATTTTCTTGTTAGGTGCTCATATTCTTGTATTTACCAATTAAATTTCCTAAAACTTAATGGAGTTGCTGAAAATTAATTAGCTGGAAATTACTGGCAGTTAACTTTTCAGAAGATGTTCCAATGTGAACATTTGCTTTTTTATTTTCTTCTTTTTGTTTTTAATAAAATCAGTCTTGGGATGAGGAAAAAAGTAAAGTTGATATTGAAGTTTCAATGAAACAACCTTATTGGACAGACAAATTCTTCAAACTGGAGGTTGTGATTAGTAATAAGTAATATGTACCATAATTAAATCTGAAAACTAAAATAAATTTAAATAGAAACAGAGAAGAGTTACAATATACTTCTTTCGTTCCATATTAATTGATCATTTAACTAAAAATAATTGCTTCATATTAGTTGTCCACCTTATTAAATTAAGAAAACATTAATTAATTTTTTTCTATATTACTCTAATAATTTTTTTTTTGTAAGTGTTCACATTTGTTTGTAAAATTTTTAAAACGTTTTTTAAGTGGTGAATTAGTAAAATTATCTTCTTATTTAATGTATGATTTCTTAAAAACAGTACAAAATAAAAAATGATCAACTAATATAAGACGAAGAGAGTATTAATTCAAGCCAGTTGAATTCACATGTTAAACAATTTAATCCCTCCTAGTGTTTGAGCTATAAAATTATTTCTCCTTAGTATAGCGGTACTTCAAACTCCAATGTACAACAAATACAAAAGGACAATAAAAAAAATTAAGTGAATTTGATTAAAAAAAGTATACTCCCTCTAGCCCATAAGTGAATTATTGGGATATAACATATTTTCTTTTAAAAAAATATTAGGATATAAATAAAAGACCATTTTTCACTATTACCTTTTTGATTATTTCCCAACTATTTACTAGAAAATGTAACATAGTTAAGAGCCACACTAAATGAAGGTTAAAAATGGAAAAAGTCAATAATTTTTTTTAAAATTTTGAACAATTCACGTATTTTGACATATGAAAAAAGTCCCAATAATTTCCTTAACATGGACAAGAGGAGTATCAATCAGATCGTTTGACCAAATCCGGAATTGAACGACAATAACACCTGAAGGAGAGACTCTCTTCAAAATAGTTACAACTCTTGAAGAAGTGCTTCTATATACAAGTATAATGAGCGATAAAGACCCTTTGTAAAAATGATCTTTTCATTTCCCTCTATTTAAAACTCTGTCATTTCCTCTATTTTAAACTTTTTCATTTTTCAGTCATACCACATTCAAACCCAATCATATCCGTATAAATGGAGAATGACTATATAAAATATACATCATATCACGCTTAAAAAGTGTACTTTGGATCGTGACACTAACATTGTTGTGAGTCCTGTCTAAGCTGATTATATTAACATTACTTGCAATAATACTTACAAGAATATTAAACGTTCTTGTTATTTATAGCACTATACTATCAAATTTTCATTTAAAAGCACTTTCCAATTTCTATTTGCAACTTAAAGGCTGATATTTTTAATCTGATTGATTTTTAAAATATTTATTTAGTAGTATCAATTATTATTAGCATAATATTTTATTTTTATTATTATATGTTATTTATTTGTTTTTGCTTGTAATGTTTATGCCTCTCCATGTTGGCAAAGACATTTGTAATCTTAGATTTGTTACATTGTTCAAAGAAATTCATTGACTTTGTGTCCACCGAAAATCAATTGCCTTCGTCACAATCAACATTTGGCACCCTTTTAATAACTTCAATAGTTCATTGAAAATCTTTGATATAATAAATTGTAAGTCCTTCAGAAGAAAAAAAATAGATTAATTAATAACTCACAAGAGTTTTTCTTACTATTTCATTATTGTTATTTTTCAACGGTCTAATCTTTAGGCAAAATTACCCAATATCATTAATAGCAATAAGTTAGATGTATATATCAATACAAGATGATGGTAAAATAATTAAGAGCGACTTTCATTAAGCACGTTAGTATAGGTTGAATGGTAAAATAATTAAGAGCGACTTTCATAAAGCATATTAGTATAGGTGCTAATTAATTAATATATCAACAGTTTCAATAATTATGTATCTTGTTTGATTTATCACTCGATGCACTGGATTTGCCTCTAGATACAATGTATTTACCTCTAGATACACTGTATCTATCAAATGTATCTCGTCTCGCTCACCTCTCTCCCTCAGTCGTCCTCTACTTCTCTGTATGTGTTTCTCAATTTTATGTATACGTATATCTAGTATCGAATATGCACTAATGTATCCAGTTATATGTGTATATCAATTTCATCTAGTGTATCCAATATTAGTTTCATGTATTCAACATGAAAATGCATTAATGTATTCAGTGTATTTGTGCAAAATTACAAATTAGTTCTAAGAGGGCACTGATGTATCTAGTGTATTTGTGCATAAATAAATTTATCTAGTATCAAATTTGTGATGTATTCAGTATATATGTGCATAAATACATATTTTAAAAAAAAACAAAGTTATTGCCATCCAGATACATGTGTATGGTGTGTAACTATGCCTTAAAGAGGGGAGAGAGAGATTATGTAATTATTTTAAACTATAGTAATATTAAGTAGATATGATAAAAATATTTGTCTAATTAAATAGTTTTTTCAATAATTAAAATACACACATACTACTTTAGATAATATCTTTATGAAAAGTTATGATCCTTTCGAAGAAAAACAACTCATCATCAATAGTATTAGACTAATCTTTTAATTTTTATAAGAAATCTTAATTTCAAATTTTAAGATAACGTTCTCTTTTTACGAAGATCATTTTATTTCAAAATAAAACTTTTCGATACAAATACGAATTAATTGGAATATTCCAAATTAAGCACACTGGAAATGATAAAAGAAGAAGAAGCAACTATAATTATTTCGCTTTTTCAACGGCCTAATCTTTAGGCAAAATTATCCAATATCAATGACAACAACAAGTTAGATATAGAGATATAAGATGAATGGTAGTATATGTGCTAATTAATTAATGCATCGATAGTTTTAATAATTCTGTATCTTGTTGGAAATGCCTCTAGATGCATTATATTTGTCTCTAGATACATTGTATCTAGGGAATATATCTCGTCTTTATCCTTTCTCGCTCACATCTCTCCCTCTCTCATCCTTCTACTTCTCTGTATATGTGTTTCATAGTTTTTTTGTATATGTGTATTCCAGTATCAAATATACACGGATGTATCTAATGTATTTGTGTATATCAATTTTATCCAATGTATTCAATATTAATTTCATTTATCTAACATAAAAATGCATTGATGCATCCTATGTATATGTGCATAGTTACAGATTGATTCTGAGATATATCTAGTGTATATGTGATGTATCTAGTTACTTTGTGCATAAATACATCTATTTTATAATGGAAAAATTGTGCATTATAACAAACTATTAATTCAAAATAAATAATATAGCTACAATTTCATTTAATTCTAATTCGTAGCAATCACATTGTCATTCTCGCCTCCCTCCCCTGGATCTCGCTTGCCACTCTCAATTCACTCCATCCCCTCTCTCACTTTTATACAAACACAAATGTATAAATTGTGTTTGTGTTTGTATAAAGTGAGAGAGACTATATATATATAAATACAAATACATATATCTCCGTCCTATACACTTATAATTATACTAATACAAATCTTCCTCTGCTTAGTTCTCTTTTGCCTCTCTCTCTCTCTCACTTTATACAAACACAAATTATACAAATACAATGTACAATTTTATTTGTATAAAGCGAGAGAGAGATTTGATATACAAATATAAATATTTTAACTTGATTCAATTGTATATAAATTCAAATTTTATGCAGATATACAAACAAAATCATTGATACATATACATAGTAGTTACATATATACAATTATCTAATTGATATACACATATAATTCACCTCTCTCCACTCTCTGCCCTCTCTTGCTCACCTCTCTCCTCTCTCATAATCTCGCTCGCCACTCTAGCCTAACACAAAGGACATATACATATACATATACAAACACAAGTTTCATATACGTACACAGACGCCTGATTTATACAAATCGTTGCAATTTATACAAATCAGATGCTTATAGCGGAAATAACAAACCTGTAGCTATAGAGCGCTAATATAATTCTTATGTTTGATATTCCTAAATTTACTCTATAATAAATTTATGATATATCCAATATATATGTGCATAAATACATACTTAAAATGGAGACATTTTCGTTAGAGGGTTAATGTCTTAATGCAATAACATTAGGCCCTAATTCTATGTATCATACTAACAATATCACGTCTTTTATATTTATATTTATACATAATATATAAATAATGGTGATAGTATGATAACACGATCACAATTAAATAACCTTATTGGATAGACAAATTCTTGAAATTGGAAAGTTGTTTCATGGAAATTACAATGGTTCACACAAAAGCCTCACCACATATTTATAGGCTAAACAATTCTAGTATTTTGCATACATGTTTGGGCCACCATTTTCTATTGTACAACCTTTCTTTGTCCGAATATTTTTGACTTTTATAACAAAATATGAGAAAAGACATAAAGTTATCATTGAAGTTGTCTCGAATTTTCAAAAAGACACCTTAATTTTGTGGGTATCCTATTTTCCCATTGAACAATTTAAGAGTGTTATAAATATCTCACTTTTCACCCAACCTCAATTGCAAGAAAAGAAGTGCAATCATGCACCAATTGTTGTTTGCCACGTATTAAATTCTTTTAATTTTTAATTTTTAGTTTTATTTTCATTTTCATTTTATTTTTTCTATTTTTATTAACTTTATTTTCTTTTTCCCCCTCTTTCTTCTTCAACCTTCATTACTCAAATTCTTTGTTCTTTGTTGTGAATCCTCCTAAAAGTAGTAGTCATTGTCGCCTTCAACGTTGCCTCCATGATGCTTCCCTGTTACAACACTATTTCCGCCACTAAATCATCACTAAAAAAAATCAATTCAACTCTCAAGTTACTAAAACAAGGTAATGGAGTTTTATATTCAGACCATAAATAAGAATAAAAGTAGAGTTTCATAGTACTTTCTAATCAATCGAATAATGGAGTTCACATTTATTTATTTATTTTTTAAAAAAGAGGATAAAAGAAGAAAAAGAAACAAAGAAAAGCAAGAGACAAGAAAAAAAGTGATAAAAATGGATGAAGTAAATGGATCTTCTAAGTTGAAGAAGATGAAGAAATGGTAGTTGGGTTTTTGAATTTGGGTGAAGAAGATAATGGAAAAGAATGAATTCGTCAAAGAGAGAGCACCAACGTTGAGCTTGCTTTGGAAAAAAAGTTGAAATTGATTTTAGGGCTATCAACGGCTCTTTTCTCTTTAAATTTGGGGAAGATGATGTAAATTAATTAAATAATTAATAATAAAGAAATAAAATGACACGTGGCTCTTTATAGCTGGTTAATGGCAGTGAAAACACTGCCTCACGCGCCTCATGTGCGTGGTAACAACCCAGACGAGGAAATGGGTCAAAATGACCCATTTACAAAGATATTACATAGTTCTGTGGTGTGATAGGACACTTCCAAAGTTAAGGTGTCTTTATGCAAATACGGGACAACTTTAGTGGTTATTTTATGTCTTTTCTCAACAAAATATTGATATTATATAGAATACTTTCACACATTTCATATTAGTTGATCATTTTCCTTTTTACACACATATTAAAAAATCATAAATAAAATGATAATTTTACTAATTTATTCCTTAAAAAACTTCTTGAAAAGTTTAAAAACAAATACGAACACTTTCGAAAAGAATTAGGTAATATAGGAAAAAATTTAATTAATGGTTTCTTCATTTAGTAAGGTGAACAATTAATATGGAACAATTATTTTTAGTAAGATGATCATTTAATATGGGACGGAGAGAGTATACTCCTATTGTTCGGATTTACTTGTAAATTTTGACTTGACACACCTATTAAGAAAATAATGATTGATATACTGAATTTACCAGTTTACCCTTATTAATTGATAGGATCCCAAACATATTTACTCATTACATTTTTCAAAGACATTAACTCAATATTAATAAATTGAGGGTACAATAGGAAAAAGAAAATGGTATTTTCTTGATTTGACAAAAATGACAAGTAAAAGTATAAATCAAATTAAGAAATACTCCATTTGACAAGTAAATCCGAAGGAGCATAATTTAATATAAAAAAATTAATTTCCAAAAGAAAATTACTCATATAGTAAAATATTACATACAAAGAATATACCACTTTTTATTTGTATTCTCAAAATCTATTGAAGAACAAGAAGTGATTTTGTTTCATTAAATTAAAGGAAAAGGCCTAAAATACCCTCAAGTATTTGAATTGATACAAAATTACCTTCCATCCACCTTTCGGCCTTAAAATACCCTTGTCGTCCACCTTTTGGCTCAAAAATATCCTTATTTCTAACAGATCATACTTATAAGGTGGATGAATGACAATATTATACCAAATCTCATTGTTTAAGGGCATTTTAGGCCCTTTTCCGTTAAAATAATTTGAAATTACTTAATATATAAACTCATATGATTGACTTTATTTTGAATTTCATAGTAGATTAAAATTTAAAAAGAGGTTAGACATCTACTCTCTACACCCCCTTCTTATCTCTTTAGTTATTTTTTTTATTTGGATCTTTTTCACCATTTTAATTTTTTTTTTTCAATTTATGACAAACAAGAGAGAAAAGAGGAGGAAAATAACGATGCATTCATATAGAAATAATTAGTTCAATGTAAGATGACTTGATTAAGCAAATATGTATGAATATTGCATTTTTCTTTTGTGTGTACCCAAAATTCAAATAAAAGAATAACAATAATTATTTCTCTTATCCCCAGCCTCATCCCACCATAGAAATAATACAAATTAAAAGAATATATAAACATGTGAGTTCAATTCAAGTTTGAGTCCCGAATATCCTAATTAAGAATAAGAGATTTAAAAAAGAGAATAAAAGAGAAAATGAACAAGACATTTGGATAATTGATAGAAAATTTTATATTAATAAAAATAATATTTTTTTTAGATGGTCAATCAGTCGGGGTGAGTATGAATTTTAGTTGGATCCTTATTTATGACTTGGGTTCCGTTATAATAAGTTGGAGGTTGATTAAAAATAGGCCAATAGGAAGATATCATGAAATTAATTATTTTTTCAATATTATTTTCAAGTGTATTAGGTCAAAATATGATTCATATGTGGTTTTATAAAAAAATAAAATTTTAAAAATATGATTTGTATTATTTATTTGAGAAGAGTTTAAATTTGGACCAATCACATTAAGCAACTTAATAAATAAATATTTAATAATTTTACTTTAAGGAAGCTATTAAAATTAAGGGCAAATATGAGCTAAAGGATTAACATCAAGGGTATTTTTGAGCCAAAAGGTGGACAGCAGGGGTATTTTAAGGCCGAAAGGTGGATTGAGGGTAATTTTGTACCAATTCAAATACTTAAGGGGCATTTTAGGCCCTTCTCCATTAAATTAAAAATAGTGAAGAATTTAACTGTATTTTTTTTGGGGGGGGGGGGATAAGTGTTTACTTATATACCCTCCATGATATAGCAAATTATGTTAAATATTTAATGATCTTCAATATTATTAGATGCTATACATTACAAGTTATATTTTCTTTTTCTTTTTGATCTATTTAAAAAAATCATCTCCTTTTTATATTTAGCTTTTTCTTATTTCAGTATTCTCGTTTTATCCCTAATGACACTCCCTTAAAAATGACACGACATGTTTAAAATTGTGACAGAATGGTTGAACTTTGTTCATCCTTAACTAAAGATCTCAAAATTCAGATCTTGAAAATCATAATAAAATACTTGTGATATACTGAGTTTCAAACCCCGTGGCTAGGCTAATATTCAGCCTAATTAAGTCAATAAATTCATTAAATATTCAGAAATTATCAATAATAACATACTCAGTATAATCATATTAGTATAATTTGTAAATGGTAGAGTATATGCAGACGTTATCCCATCTTGATGGATAGTAAGTCTGTTTTCAATAGACCCTCAACATAAAAAAAAAATAAAAATATAACATTTGATTTAAATAGTAACAACAAAAAGATAGTAAGAAAATAGAGACATAATAAGAAACCACACGTAGTAATAGAAAACTAAGAATGAGAAGTATGAAGACACTAAAATAATAAAAATATCAAAAAATAATACTAATACTAATATTACTAGCTTAAGAGACAAGATGCGAAACTATTTACTACCAGCCAAATACCTGAATATTCGACCTCCACGCCCTTTTATCAAGGGTCATGTCCTCCGTAAGTTGAAAGTTTGTCATGCCATGCATGATCACCTTTTCCCAAATCCTTTTCAGCCTACCACTACCTCTCCCCAGACCTCCAACGTCGACCTTTTATACCTCCTTACTGGAGCATCTGTGTATCTCCTTTTGACATGTTCAAACCATCTCAATCGCGCTTCCCGCATCTTGTTCACCACGAAGTTCACTTCCACCTTGGACTAGATATCTTTATTTATGATCATATCTCTCCTAGTAAGCCTACACATCCTTCTCGACATTCTCATTTCTGCAACTTTCATCTTTTGGACATGAGCGTTCTTGACTTGCTAACACTTTTCCCTATACATTTAACAACTACTCTATAAAACTTACCTTTAAGTCGTGTAACACTTTCTTATCATATAAGACACTAGATGCTAGCCTCTATTTCAACCATCTCGCACTAATAAACATGTGACATCCTCACAACCTCCTCATTATCTTGGCTAATAACCCAAGTACTTGAAATTCCCTTTCTTGGATATGACTTGAGAATCTAACCCCCACCTCGCGCTAGCTACACAAGGCATATCACTGAACTTGCATTCCATATAATCTGTCTTACTTCTGCTCTACATGAAACTCTTACACTCCATTGTCTTCTCCACACTTTCAGCTTATCGTTAACTCCACTACACATCTTGTTAATCAGTATAATGTCATTAGAAAATAACATGCACCATGAAACCTCTCCTTGAATGTGTCACATCAAAACATCTATCACCAAAACAAATAAAATAGGCCAAGAGTTTGTTTAGATTCACTTTTGGATTTTGACATATATTTCTAACTTGTGATTTTTGGCTTATTTTTTATCATTTTAGCTTAAAACCAAGTGCTTAAAATAAAACTTGAGTTGTCTAGTGAGCAGTATTAGACTGACTTATCATGGTGGGATAAGACGAATGCCATCTCGTCTATTTTTAGGTTGTGGCATTTCATTCCCCACATTGTTCATATTAGTTACTAAAAAGTGAAAGTAATATACATACACACGCACATATTCCCCACGAGTTGTGCTGTTTTGAAGAGTTTTTGAGCTCAGGTTGTGCCCATTTTTGGGGCACAAGTTTCTTGAGCTGGTTGGGATCCATAAACAGAGTCAATTTTGTGATTCTTCATTTGGGTCCCACAATTCCATTTTAGATTCAAGTTTTTTACCCACTTTTCATTATTGCTTTAGGGGCGTCAAAATAATCGTATTGACACCAAAATCACTATTTTCATTGTGTGAAGGTTGCTCCAAAAGGTTAAGCCCAGTTTAAAAATTTGGAGCATGCGTGTTCAGCTTCGAAGTAGGGTACAACTTACTATTGTTAGACCTTGCTTGTTATTGTTTTAGCATGATGATTTGCTACGTATTGAGTTGATATTTTTGCATGATTCTTGTTGTTATCATTATTGAATTGATCTAGTCTTATTTTCTCATTTATTATGGTGCATCTAACTATCCTATATTACAACAAATCTCTCTTTATGGGAGTTGACTGTATTAGTAAAGCTACATATAATTAATTTGTAATCAATCCTTTTCTTCGTTTTAACTGTTTAATCCCTTCTTCCCTTCACAATTTACCAATTTTCACCTCTTTAATTTATCATCTTCAATGGAGGTAAGTTGATCGGTGGAGTCGAGGTCAGGTTTTGGTTAAGAAGTTGGGTCCCAATTCGGTATCAGTCCCGGATCGGGTCGGTGTTGGGTGTAGAGCTCAAATATTGAGGTCAAGTCCCAAGTCGTGGGTCGAGATGAGATTCTTGATTATTCATCGGAATCAGGTGTTGATGTCGGGTATTGGTGTCGGGGTTAGGTCCCGAGTCAAATGTCGGGATCAAATTTTGGATCGATCAATGGGGTCGTGTCCAGGTTCGAGTGTCAAGGTTGGAGTTGGATCCTAGTTGGAATGACGGGTGTCGAGAAATACCACCTCTAACTTAGTTATGAGCGAGAAAATACCGCTATGTAAAAATACCTGAAAATTAATAATAAAAGAAATACAAATAATAATAATAATAATAATAATAATAATAATAATAATAATAATAATAATAATAAAAGAAATAAAAATAATAATAATAATAATAATAATAATAATAAAAGAAATAATAATAATAATAATAATAATAAAAGAAATAATAATAATAATAATAATAAAAGAAATAATAATAATAATAATAATAATAATAATAATAAAAGAAATAATAATAATAATAATAATAAAAGAAATAATAATAATAATAATAATAATAATAATAATAAAAGAAATAATAATAATAATAATAATAATAATAATAATAATAATAATAATAATAATAATAATAATAATAATAATAATAATAAATAGTAACAACGACATATGATAGCAAATATCAAATATCATAGATCAAGACACTGCATGAATAAAATTGGTGTCTAATAACATTTTTGTACCTCATCAAATAAATATGATGTAATTACAAGTAATATTATTACCTAACTTCGTTTTTGTATGATAATTGATAGGGAATAACGTGCAAAATACGTTCATAGAGACTAGTTACCTAACTTCTTTACTATTTTTTTTTTAAAACTCTTCTATGAATGCAAAGTACCATATATTATAGTTTTTTCACCTCCATTCTAGTTTTTCAAAATATGACATATAAAAGTTATGTATATATTCAAAATAAAATGTTAAAACATATCTCATGACCAATAAATTAATCATAAAAATTGTTACAATTAAGAACGAAACAAATTAAACTGGCTTAGAAAATGATAGACAGAAAACATATGCTATGTATAATTTTATCAAACACATAGAGATTTAGTTATGAGACTAATAAGTAGATACTTGACGGAAAAAAATGATTGAATAATTAAAATGAAAATAAGAACTTGTTGGTTCATAAACTACCAACAATATAACTAAAGAAAAAGAAGATCAAAATAATATTGTTGAAAAGAAATATGTTGAATCCGAAGGAATAAAAATAGAACGAAAATCAATAAGGGGTCAGATCGGGTAACTTAAAAGCATATTCTGGGAGTTTAATTAGATTAAATTAAGGCTGCAAGTTAATATATATTAAAATTATAAAACAATGCCGCAACATATATATATATATACTAATTAATGACGCAACATACATATACTAAAATTTAAAAAATACACATTTTTGTCATCAAAATGAATATATAATATTGCATATATTGTATTTTTATTTAGAATATTATATATACTTCTTTTTGTATGCTATTTTAAAGGACGATTATGTTTCACTCACCACAATCGTTGAACATGAAAAATGTTGCAATAATAAAGTATTATACGATTCCGTAAGCCAATACATAACAAAGAAAACCTAACCCATACAAACATAAAGTTAAAGCGATTTCACAATAAGGAAAAAGAAAATGAATCGCTCAATTTAATTCAAGTAACGTAAATACGTTAAGAGAATTTGATAGAGCAAATAAGAATGTTAAAACATAGTATCCAATCTGATCCAAAATGTCATTATGTAACGTCTACCTATATAGATAAAAGATCAAAAGAGTTAAAAAAAAAAGAGTTGAGTTGTTTACCGTGAAATAACCTTAGAAAAAAATATTGCAATAATAAAGTAGTATACGATTCCGCAAGCCCATACATAACAAATCATTTTTCGATTAATTCCATCAAATGTTGACATACCACTTGAATTCACATATGCATCAACATGTGAAAGAATAGATTTCACTCTCGCCATATCAAATCTCTCTGGTATGCACAAGTAAAACCACAATATGATTTATCAATTCATTCAGATTATCGTCCGCATGATTTTCGTTTTTCAATATTTTGAGGTGAAAATTTGATCCTAACATTTCAAGCTTCACCAACTACATTGATATGGAGTGTACGTAAACAAAGAGGACCTAACCCATACAAAGACGAAGTTAAATTGATTTCACGGTAAGGAAAAAGAAAATGAAGCACTCAATTTAATTCAAGCAACATAAATACGTTAAGAGAATTTGACAGAGCAAATAAAAATATTAAAACATAGTAGTGCAAAATGTCATTATGTAGCATCTAAAATTTCATACTATTTTCTACGCCATGTAGTGCCACTTTGCATCTCCTTGTTCCATTAGTATCTTTTTTACTTCAATTTCTTCCTCAGTTAGGCTCATATATATATATTCCTTGGATGATTCTTTTTTAGATAGAACCACATAATTAAAACATAAATTATTAATTTAAAGATAATGTAAATTAAAAAAGTTAAATTTGTTTACTTCGCCTCTATGTTCCCTAAACTTGTAACATGATGGGCCGCACACATAAAAGGTTACTATTGAATCAATTTTTATATTCTCTCCTTATTCAACTCCAACTTCGATATGCTCTCATATTCTTTATCTTCACAATTTTATATAACTAATTATCATGAAACTATCATGATTAGGTCTACTTAAAAACTAAGAAAAAGAATTTCAAAAACATTAAACAATGATACTTACTACTTCAAAAGAAGGACATTTGACATAGAAAATAAGAATGTCAATCCGATCCGAAATATTATTACATAGTGTCTACATGTTTAGATAAGAAAAGAAAAGAGTAAAACAAAATTGAACTGTTTACCTTCTCAGTGAATGAAATTGCATTGGGAAGAAAGATGAAAAGGGATGTGTATATATAGGGAGGAGAGATAGTGTATACTGGTTTCATGTTGTTGAAAATGGTAGTGAAGACATAAAAAAAATCACCAGTTTTGGGTATGTGCATATCGAGGGGTACGCAAATTTGTCTTTTAGCTACTCCATTTGTTAGAGAAAGATTATAGAATAACATAATCAGTGTATTTTCATAAATAGATAAGGACACAATGTACACAAATTTTACTCATATTAAGGTTGTTTGCGACTTGTCAAACAATTTGAAAAAAAGAAAATAAAAATATGGAATAGATTGAGAGAGATTATGCTAGTATTAGGCCATAGATTACAAAATATTTTTGGGAAATCAGATTTCAGAGGAGTTTCAACATGTGTTTAGGCATAGTTTTTGATAAATATATTTCACTCTTTTTTTTAGAAAATATGAAGCACAATTTGTACTCAAGTTTTATATATTATTAAAAATACTCATATATTTGTTACATGTTGTCATTTTTATAATATACTAGATAGTATATTATCATAAAAGAATAAAACAATATATTGATAAAACTGCTAATAATATGATTATCAGCTATATATGATAATTAGTTATGAAAATTCATCGACACAAAAATAAATAAATATTAAGAACAATTTTAATCAGTTATTATTTAATATAATCATGTCATATTTTATGAAACACTTCTTTAATAAGAATACATTTAATGAGGTTTTTACCGCTTTCATGTATACCTTAGACAATTGTAATGAACCGATCCACATTACTAAAACACACCTCGTGTGAAGTTGCAAAAGTCCGAAGGATAGTGCTAGAACTTTTAAAATTTGAGCACGACTAATTTAATTTTTGGCTTAAAGTATATTTTGGTCAGCCGACGCTAACCGCCATAGCGTGATTCCTTCACTATACAAGCTGCCGCTTATAGCGTCCGGGCCCCGATATAGCGAGATGTTGAGATTTAGCAACCTAATTATGCGCTATTTTTATTTTCCTTTGACTTTGAAACGAGAAAATAGATGAAGATTGCTCCAAAAGCATCCGGGAAAGGGAACAATGGAGTGAGGGAGAACTTTGCATAAAGCCGAGGTGGAAGGCTATGGATTTTCAATGCCCATAAATCAAAGGTTGGCTCTTCAGAGTCATATTCATGGGAAAGGTTTACCAATGATTGCTTAGCGCCGTGTAGGTTAGTTTTTTTTCAATTTGATAGTTAGACTGCCATCAGATTCTATCTTATAAGCATTCGTGAGACTTCATGCTTAGGCATTCGCATACAAAGTTCGAGGGTTAAAGATGTTGGTTGACGTGCTATTAGGTAGGGGAAGGATGAATATGAGGTGGTTCTTTAGCAAGTGATTAGTCTTCGCTTTTCGGGTAGGTGAGAGTTGTATGTTTTGGTTTTATTTATGTATTCATATCTACTTCTTGTAGTATCATTTGTGCAATGCAGTTGAACTTTGATCGTGATCACTTATGGTTTTCAAGTGATCTTGTTCATTGTGATATGTGCTTGTGCATGCTTGTTTATGCTTGTTGATTGATCGGTACCACGCCGGTAGGGGACATTGTTAGATTGCTCGGATACCACACCTAGTATGATTATATATGGTTGACTCGAATACCACACCTGGTATGACACTGACAGTTTGGTTTGGGTTCCTTTAAAGGACCATTATGTGACTATGGTCCCATGGACCTGGTGTATTCTTGAATGAGGTAGTTGTTGCATGTTGGATCCCTGGGTGGTCTGAATTGCGTTAAAAATGAGTTGACCTCAAGTCTGATAGGTAGGTGATCATGTGAAACATGGACCATACATGTTACGGTACGTCTGTGTAAGTACTGAGAGTTTGGGGTATGTATTACTTGTGAGGGTGGGGTTAAGTTAGTTTTTCATTTCATCTAAACTCTTGGGTTTCTTTAGCATATTCACTGCAAGAAAGAAGAAGCCTACATAGCAGGAGTTTATTCTACATACTACAGGGATTAGATACCCCTCGCAATTTGTTGTAGTGGAGGTTTAAACTCCCTGTTAGGCCACACAATTAATCTATAGAGATTTTTCACTAACCCCTGTAACAAGCAGTGTGGATTATTTTATAGCGGTGTGAATCTTCGCAAATTGACTCTTAGAAAATTGCAATTTAAATTCCAACGATTACAATCTCTAATATAGTAATAAAAATTAACGGGGGTTGAAACCCCCAATTCATGAAATAACATTTTTGCCATCAGGAAAACAATGCTCTTTGATTGAAGCCTAAAGCTAATTAGGCCAATAATAATTTAAACAATCATAAATTTACAAAGAAAAGAACAAGTGTGCAAGCACACAACTAATACAAGTAATTATATTGTTGCCAACAATAAAAAAATTAAGAGAGAATCCTTTACATTGCTAACATAAACTGCTTTGCATATAATTTGGTCAGAGAGCTTAACTATGCCATACAAATGTATTCAATTCCACCACAAGTATATTGATATTATCCCTTTTACTCATTAATTGATAAATACATCATTCACTCTAATCATTATGACATTTGGTCCAATCATGCAATTACATTATCAAAACTAATTATCTAATACGATGACGAGACACTTTAACATTGTTACAACAACGATTATCACATGATAATTCAAGGCCCATGGAGGAAAGTGGTTCACTAGCCGCATCACTGATCGCAAAAATACATACAATGAGATCTTTGAATGTAACTTGACCGCAAAGGTACATTCTAAGCGGTTACTTCGTGAAATGAATTGTGTAACACCCAGAATTTTTTGAGCTAAGACTTGAACCATCCTTCACAGTAGTAGGATTTTACCAAAGAATTTAAGACTTTCTTAAGTGTTAAGGTCACTAGATGTATCACTGTAACATCCCGCCTTAGAAAGAACTAGAATTAGAAAGAAACTATTTTTGGTAAGAGTAAATTTGGAAATTTTGGCAAGTTATACGAAGTGTGAGTTTTGGGTCAACTTCAAACGACCATAACTTTTAACACATGATGAGTTAGGTGGCCCATAAGATATCAAATGAAAGGTCTTTGAATTATCTTTCCAACGCCACCAAGTTTGCTAATTTTGAGCTCTTATGAGTGAGATATGCCTTTTGAAGTCAAGTCAAATTAATGAAAGTTACTAAAATAATGAGGGGTATTTTGGTCATTTCCTTATCCAATCAGATTTAATACGTTTTTATTAAGGTTTTAGGGTCTAATCTGATTAGGTTCAGTTTTATAATCCTAATATACACCTAGGATTTTAGTTGAGAGTTCAAGAAGAGAAGAGAAGAGAAAAGAGGAGAAAAGAGGAAATGATCAAGGCGCTCGTCAAGTTCTTGAGTTTTGCTGCGATTTTCGCCATGGGTTTGATCCCTAAAAGGTATGTAAGTTTTCATAGTATTGGGTCTGTTCACCCACACGCCAAATATGATTTTCATATTCGAAATCGTCCATAAAGATTGAAAGATTTAAGTTCTTGATAACTGTTCTTGAAGTTTTATTCTAAATCTTGTTTTGTTGGGGTTATGATGATTTCTTGAGATGAAAGTGAGTGTTTTGAGGAATTTATTGAGTATATTAGTATGTACTTATGTTGAGTAATCTAATCCAAGTAATTAAGGAAGAAACCTTTCGAATCTAGGCGAACTAGGGTGAGAAAACGAGCAAAGAAAGGCGTCGAGGTTTTCTGGGTTGGGGCCTGGCGCCCTGCGCCCCAACCAGACCTCTGAGGTAGAGGGCTGGTTCCTGCACCACTCAAAGGAGCCAGGTCGCCTACCCCCACCCCTTCTTCATCGCTTCGCCCGATCGAGTCCTTTAGTGGCACCTTCAAGCCCTACCGATTCCAAACTACTTTTGAACACCTAGAAATCATTCAAACATGAATCATAACCTTGAATTCATAATTCAAATTCAAGATAGAGTTAAGAGGTAAGTCTTGAGAGTTCTTTTGAACATTTTGAGAAAGTCCTTTGAGTCTTTTCAAGAGTCTTCTACAACTTCTAATAACTTGTTCAAGACTAGCAAGTGAGTATGAGAATGAGATCAGATTCATGAGTCTACATTATCATCACGAGATTCTTCATATCATGAACCATAACTCTTGAATTCATAATCCAAATTTAAGAGAGTTAATAATAGAGTTCTTTGAGTTCAATTGTGAATCCTTTGAGATCAACTATTGATTTGAACTAAGTTTTGAGGAAGTAAGTATGAGAATAAGAATAGTTGTATACATGAGTTCTATAATATTCCTTAGACCTTCGAGTCGAGTTGTTCATGCTCATAAATTCCTCATGAACTCCATACATTGAGTGTCTTCGAGAGGAGTAGCATCTTCAATTTCTAAGTCTTTGAGCATTGAGTTCCTAATCCTTTTGAGATTATATTCCTACTTATGAGAGTACTACATGTTACCCATGAAGACCTTGAGTTGAGTTGTTCATACCTATAATTCCGCATGAACCCTATGAGTCGAGTAGTCTAGAGATGAGTAGTATCATTGAGTCTTGAGTTCTGAGTACTGAGGTTCTTTATTTCTATTAAGATCCTTGAATTGAGTCGTTCATCTTCATAATTCCATACGAACCCTATGATTTGAGTTATAAATTTTAAAAAGCTTTTTAAAGCCAACAGTTGAGTTCTTATACTGTGTTTTGAGAAAGTAAAGATGAGTTTTGAGAAAAGAGTTTTCTAAAACATAATTAATATGACAATCGAGTATGCCATCAATGTATGAGCAGTATGATATCTAGATATACCATCAATGTTTATGCAATATGACTTCCCGAGTCACCAATGATCATATTATAATATGATTTTGAAATGTTTTTGAGTAAGAGCAGAGTTGAGTTTATTTTCTTTAAAATGATATATGGAAACTAAGTATTCTCAAGAGTAAATGTTTTTACATTTAAGATAAGAGGAAACTGAGATTTCCAAAAGAGTTTTGAGCAGTTTGAGTACCATCTCTTTTAAGAGAGATTTTTGAGTAATAATCTCAAACCACAGAAAGAGTTATGTTTTTAAACAAATGAGCTAGTTACATTTTGGGAATAGTATTGAGCACCGATATAGGGATGAGTTTAAGTTCAGATAATTCAGAGTCTCCATAACCGTAGCCATGGGTAGAAAAGTGTCGATTTTTAGATGATTCCTTAATGCTTTAGCATAGACTAGTGGATCCACTTAATAGTTACGTTCTATACCCCCGGCAAGGAATAAGACGGCCCTGGTAGCGTGAGGTAAGATGATGTATCATCACATAGCTCATAGTAGTGGTTGTCGGTTAGAGAAACTCACTTAGAGATTTTTTGTTTTCTTATATACACAATGTTTATTTTGTATTTTCATATACAAACAAAGTTTATATTGTATCCTTGCATATAAACCGAAAGTTACTATTGCCTATTTTCAATACATTGAGGTGCTTTCAACTGCTTTAAAAGCTTTTTATATATTTCATCTTTATTGTTGCTTTATATTGAATTTAGTATTCAGAGTTGAGTATCCATAGTCGATTATCCAGAGTCTAGTTTCTTATAATTGAGTTGAGCCTTATTTCACTGAGTTGAATATCTTACCTTTGAGTTGAGCATCTTATTCTTGAGTCAGTTTAATTAAGTGAGCTGAGAAGAGGTAAGTATGTTTCCTTTTATCAAGTTCAAGCTTATGTTATGTTTTAGAATTCCCTTACATGCTCGTATTTTCCATGCATCGAGTCATTTGTCCGCATCATTTCATGATATAGATACAAGTATTCGTGGATTATCAACACGCCTTTGGGCTGATGTCATGGGATATTCCAATAACTTAAGTAGCCTTCAGATATTTTGGAGGACTACACCTTTATCTTACGCTAGTAGTTTTGAGATGTCATGGGTCTTTTCCCATATCCTTTTGTAATAGTAGATGCTTCATAGATAGATAAAGTTGAGTAGTTTTCAAGATGTATATTCCTCGAGTTGTTTTTACAAACTTTGAGTTATCTATCGAGTATCGCTCGATTATTTGAGTTTAATTGAATTTAATTCGGTTTCTAAGCTTTGTATGCTTGAATTAGTCTTCATTGTAGTCACCAGATGATTGATCGGGACCAACAATGGTTCTCGAGTCTTGACCACGTCCAGGTAGACTCTGGTCGACAAATTGTGTAAGCAAACTATATTCTAGCACGCTTAAATTAAAAACACAAATAAATTAGATTATAGAGCTAAAAGAAGAACAATAAAACAATATCATACAACACCCCTTAAGAGAGCTGTAATCATGGTGAGTCATGGGCTTATGATCTGCAACTCGATATATGATGCTCCTTTACTAAATATGCTCTAAATATTGCAGATTTTTAGATGTCAAATGAAACGAATACCAAGACTACATATTACTACAAAATAACAAAATAGTTTTGACATTTTATCAAACATTTGCCGCATGTTGAATACTAATATGCATAAAGCAATTCGAATGAAATCTACTCATAAATCAACTCGTGATAAGAGTAAAAGTTATTGTATCCACAATTCTCAAACATATCTATACGTGTTATCAACCAACCGCATTAAGCAAAGGTTAGACACAAGAAGATTCGATACGTGATAATGAGAAGTTGAGCATTTCTCAAAGTGGGCACATTGCAGACTAAATCATGTACCAAGTTGCAGATAAAACAGGTTGTCTCTTGCTCATTCAACCACGATGATACATCAAGGACTTAAGATATAGATGATTGAATATAACAATAAGAACCATTTATTAGACACAATTCGTAATGAAAAGTTGTAAAACACTAAAAATATGATTACCCCAATTTTTCTATATATTGCTATGATTCCTTCACATGTTCTAAGTCCGATTTGACATCATTACCCTTATAATTAAGCAATTTTTCTCTTTAGTTCTGCAATATATACAAGAAAATACTTGTTATTATTGATTTTCAAAGTACAGATGATTGATTGTGATATAAGTTTACCTCTTTTACTATTTAGTGTGTTATGAAACAAGTAGAAGTGTAACGACTGCTCCCGCCGTTATAGAAAAATCAACGGAAAATTTTTAGACTGAAAACTTTTTCAGAGTAATCTTGGAATTTCCCAACCTAGTCTAGATTTGACAAATCGAGTCATAAGGTCTAGGAAATCGTAAGAATTGGGTGATCTAATTATGATTTTGATCACATGAGTAGATAGATAAGAGGTTAAGAAACTCGCATTTAAAGAATTGAATTTGGGTGAGAAGAACTCTCTCGATCACGGAGTGAACAGGTAGTTTCGAGTGTTGTTGGTCACGTGTGTGTCGTGAAACGGGGTATTGGAATTATTAAATTGCTCATCTGTTTCTACAAGCCGCCATGGCAGAAATCGCCGCGGTCACCAGAATGTGGTGGCATCAGGGTGGGTGGTACCGCATGCGGCAGATGCAAATGCTAAGTCAAAAATAAACCCCAAAATATTTTATTCGCACTTTTCGACTTTGAGAGCTGTGAGACGACTCCGTGCTTTCTTGATAGTTTTTTACCATTCTCGAGGCTAAAGGTAAGGTTTTAACTCAATCCATTTTTTGATCCATGTAACGAATCTAACGGGTAATTATTGACGGGGAGGGTATTTGATCTAGAAATTATGGTGGAAAAGCCCTAATCTGTAAACGACTCGGCGGTTAGATCTAGGGTTGATAGAATTGTAATCATAGTAATCGGGTAACTAGTTATCGATTATTGATTCACGATTATATTAATTTTTGTAGACCAAGAACAAGAGGAACGACAAAAAAGTGGAAGAATCAAGTTTCTTAGGGATTCAAGCTTGTTTCGAGGTAGGTGATGGTCGCGGATTTCATGTCGCGGTGACGTATGTTTATTCTTTCTTCATTATAAGATACGATGTACGCTAACGTCGCATTATTGATCACACTAGTTATAAACGAGGATCAACGAATAATGAACGGCTATGAATCATGGCTTGATTGTATGATTGCTTAGAATGTACGCCGTGATCGTGCGATCGGTGGCTTGTCAACGGATCGCGTGTCGTGCATTTCAACACACCAACTCGGATCGACTGGCCACACGCTTTCAGATATATACATGGGATTGATTGCCACATTCCCGCATAAACATCGATCGTACCACGCTACCATCAAAGACGCCAACGCTAAACGCTTTGGGTGTGGGTTCCAAGGAGCAGGACCATTGGCTTTCTACAATAACAGCAGTAATTAAGAATCATGTGAACTTGATTGTATTCGCATTGGTATCGATATTGTATATGTTCGCGTAATGCGTGTTATTATTATGTTGTATCGAAGTTAAGTGTACATTGCACTTACCTCGGATTGCCGCTAAGTGATCCTACCGCCAAGCACAATCGCATCGGAGCATCGGGCACTTCGCTTCTTTCTTTGTTGGAGTAGCGTATGTGCATCTTTCGCATGGCTATTGATAGACCGCTTAAAAAGATTAGTGATCGCCATCGAATTCAAGGGTAATCCAGCTTCTTTTCGGGGTCGCCATGAGTTTCTTTTTTCGCTTCACGCTCTAACATCATGGACTCTAGATTAGTACTTTTGAAGTTAGTCTTATGTTAGTTTGGGGTTATACTTCCATTTTTGTTTAGACTTATGGTTGAGCTTGGTGATGTTTTGGTACATTGACTTTCGTGTTCTCAGGTTTTACTTTCTTTATCTTGTTTTATCATATAGACTTTTGTTCCGGGAGTCGGCTTAACTCCTATTTCGCTTCTTGAAGATTTAAACTTCGCTTCCGAACCTTAAATGCTTTATATTTGACTAAGAAGTCGTTAGCCAATTAGTATTTAATGGTTCTACTCCGAGGTTGAAGGCGGGTGCCAATCAAGCACGGTAATGGCCAGAAAAAGTCGGGTATCGTGATGTTAGGTTCATTGATCTCGGCCGTACCAAAACGAGTCTGGGTGAGAGTTCATGGAAACGGCACGAGGACGCCTGCATTTTCTCTAGCAGGCTATGTAGACTTTAGAAATCTCTCCGCTTCTCTTGTCTCCTTTCGTACTAACCGATTCAAATTGCATCCGCGATTCATATTCAGATTAACATCATTCACTCTTACGTCGCGGATGGTTAATAGTAGGTTCAATGGTGTCGGGCACATTGCTCCGTGATTCTCCGGTGAGGAATCTGCGGCCGGAAGGTCATAGTCGAGGCGGGGATAGAGGAAGATCTAGGGGTAGAGGCCGGAAGACTGGCGCCTATTAGGGATGGAGCACCGATTGAAAATGCTCCCAGGAATGAGGCTCTTCCTACGCATCATGAAGAGGTAGATGAGAACACAAATGTTGAGAATGATGAGGTTGTTGGACAAGAGGAAGAGGTATAGACTAAGACTACAAGTATTCCTCCCATAGACCCAGTGTTAGCTCAACAGATCATGTCGTTCTTGAAAGGATTGGTTGGTTTTAGAGTACTTCCCTCTGTTCAAGCAACTTAAGCTCCCGCCAATACCCCTATTGCTATCACTGTCCCCCAATGTGGGTGGAACTGGAGGTAATGATGCTTTCTTCCGTCCTTTGTTGGGTCCTGTTATGGCTGGTAATGAGCATGATTTGTTGACTAAGTTCTTGAAGCTGAACAGTCTACTGCACCATGGTTCTAAGAGTGAGGATGCATATGAGTTCATCTAGATTGTTATGAGAGGCTTCATAAGTTGGGAATTGTCTCCATCAACATGGGGTTGAGTTTGTGACTTTTTGCTTTATGGTGAGGCTAAGTAGTGATGAGCTTATGTGGAATGCGGATCTTGATTTTACCCCACTTACTTGGACGAGTTTCATGCTCTATCTTTAGAGAAATATGTGCCTCGAACTTTAAGGGATCGTAAGAAGGATGAGTTTATGGCTTTGGAG